>CM057449.1:1741897500-1743097500 GCA_016271365.2 Neoceratodus forsteri
TCTTGTTCGTATGGGGGCAACCAGATGGCCCTATCTCATGAACAGGGATTGGCTCATGAACAGGGATTCTGATAGCTCATGAACAGGGATTCTAAAAAGGAATCCCTGCTCGTGAGCTGTCAGAATCCCTGTTCATGAGCTGTCAAAATTCTCATCCATGAGAAATCCTTGCTCATGAGCTGTCAAAATACCTGTTCATGAGGGGACTACCGGATGTCTCTAAAAATCCCTGTTCATGAGCTGTCAAAATACTTGTTCCTAAGGAGTCAAAATCCTTGTTCATGAGCCAATCCCTGTTTGTGAGTTGTCAAAATCCTTGTTCATGAGGGGACGACCAGATGACCCTCCCTCATGAACAGGGATTGGCTAATGAACAGGAATTTTGACACCTCATGAACAGAGATTTGGCTCACTAACAAGGAATTTGACAGCTCACGAACAGGGATTTCTTTTTTTTGAAATAGTACTTTTTCCCCTCCTACTGCTTGTCTGCCCCGACCCCTCAGGGCATCCAAGAGGTCATCCTCCTATCACCTGCTCACTGATGCTTACCTCCCAGTCCCCCATGTAGCTTCAGCTTGCCCCCTGAGTGGGGATGAAGTAGGGTGGACCCCCGTAATTCTTCCTTTCATCGGGTCTGGAGGTAGTCAGTGAGCAGGGGTAAACTGGAGGCATGCCCCGGGAAGCCCATCATCCCAGAGTCAACAGGTGTTTTTCTGCTTTTCCTCCCCCATGCAGCATTAGCCCCTGACATCAAGGTGTTAGATGCCAATTTCTACTGCGTGCCTAGGCCACCTGTCTCCCTTCTATTGGGAGCTTGCAATCCTCCGAGCCTCCGCCTGGAGTTGTACAAATGCAGTGGGCATTGACCCTCCCACAGCCCTCCCCTGGAGATGGTGAGCTGTTGCGGGATGCTCAAGCCGTACTCCCCCAGCTGACCCACCAGCGACTGGAGTCCACTCCTGAACCCGGGTCGCCGGCGTGGAGCGTGGTGTGGCATCCAGTACCTCAACCTTCAGTGCCACCGGGCTGGCCTCAAACAGGGATTTTTAAACATTTCTATTTCTTTGTCACTTCACTGCAAAGAAACAGAACTTTTAGCTTAAAATTTGCATGGTAGAAAGGGGTGTCCCAGAGATGTGATGTATGCTGGTTTGGTGAAAACATTTGCATTAGTTACTTAGTTATGGCATTCTGAAGTTTAGAAATTTTCATGTGATAACATTGTGGCAAATATGGCGTGTTCAGTGCCTATATCTTGAAAACGGTTCGAGATATGGATTTTTCACAAAGTACAGATAATGATGCATGCCGTTTACCAGTCCATTATTACAACTACAGTGGAATTTTTTCCAAAGTCACTACAGTTACTGATATATTGCACCATTTGCAGCACAAGGCTTTCTTGGAATGTGTATAGGGTTGTACTGCATCTCTACAATTATAAGTAGGTGGGGGCACAGGTGCCTGGAGAGCCCTGTGCTCCTACATATAGATATCATTATGCAGTAATTGGACTGCTGGGCCATCCATTATGCAATACTAGGAGCACAGGGGTCTAGGCAGATGACAGTTCATTACAATGTCTGTGCACTTATGGATAGATGGGCCCTGGGATCCCAAAACTGATAAAATGGGAGCACAGGGCCTGGAGGGGCCTGAGCTACCAAAATGATATAAAGGTAAGATTACACTTTCTCAAAAAGTAAGGAAATTCATTGCAAAAAGCTTTATTAATGCATCAGTTATGGTTGAGGTGACAAAAGCAGGGAAATGAAGTGTTAAGGTTCATACTCTAACACCCTGCCACCCCCCCACCCCACCGTCTACAGACCAACAGGTGAAGGGTGTGCCTTAGAGTCTTTAGGCTTAGCTCTCACCTTTACTGTACCATGTCAGCTTTCTTACATGGAATGGGGTGTGAGTTGGCCGATGAGCATAAGGCACACCGTCACTGTTGGTCTGTGGAAAGGTGGGAGTTGGGGTGTATATATATATATATATATATATATATATATATTTTTATAACAAAAACTCTGTTTAAATGCATCAGTTATGGTTGTTCCACAGCAACAAAAGTGAGGAAATTCGGTGTTAGGGTTGCCACCCCTTGTACCCCATATCCACCCTACCCCCACCAACAGGCATTGGGTGTGCGTTGAGGTCATCAGTCCTAACTCTCACCCCATCCCATGTGTAAACAAGCTGAGGTAGTGAAGTATAGGAGAATGGGGTGAGAGTTAGCACAGACGACCCCAATGCCTGTTGGTGGGGGCAGGGTGGGCATGGGGTGCAAGAGGTTGCAACCCTAACATCAAATTTACTCACTTTTGTCACTGTGGAACAACCCTAGCTGATGCATTAAATGGAGTTTTTTGCCATGAATTTCCCTTCTTTTTGAGAATTAGCACTATAAATAGTGAATGGAATGTGGCGGTGGACGCCAACAGTAACACAAACGTAAGCGCAAATGGTAATGCACATGGTGACACAAATGTATATGGTAACACAAACGGTAAGAAAAATGCAAGCACAAACATTAATGAAAACAGATATGGTAACGCAAATGGGATTGCAAACGCTAACAGCAACAGAAACGCAAACGTTAACAGAAACAGTAATGTAAACGGTAACGCCAACAGAAATTCAAATGGTAAGAAAAATGCAAACGGTTAAGGCAATGGTGCCATAGAAGGAAACAATAACACAATCAACAATGGAAACGCAACTGAAAACGCAAACGCTAAGGGCAACAGAAACGCAAATGGTGACGAAGACGCAAACAGTAACAGTGGTAATGCACTTGGAAATTAAAACAGTTACAGTAACAGCAACGATGATGCCAAAGTGAACAGTAATGCAGACACAAATGCAAGCGCATACGGAAACACAAATGGTAATGTGCACGGTCACGGTACTGCAACTGGAAACTCAAATGCTAATGGTAACAGCAATGATGACGCCAAAGGAAACACAAGCGCAAACAGAAGTGCGTACGCAGAATCAAATGGTAATGCACATGGTGACACAAAATGAAATGCAAACAGAAACAGTAATGGAAAAGCAAATAGTAACAGTAACGCAAATGCAAGCACAAATAAAAATGCAAAGGGCAATGCAGATGGTGGCGTAGATGGGAACGCTATCGCAAATGGTTACGGAGACACAAGTGGAAAAGCTAACTGTAACAGTAACAAAAGCGCACATACTTTTTCCCCCCAAAAGCTGCATAGAGAAACACAGTGAATACAAAGAAAGTATGCATACCTGTAATAATGGGTCTCAGAGCAGAAAATGAGCACTTGGAATACTAAATTGCTTATGTCTCAGGAACTGTACGACGTATAAAAAAATTAAAATTTCATATAATTTATGACTTTCCTGGCTAGTTTTTGGGGGCTAAGCATCTTTCTGACGAAAGTCCGTATCTCAAAGCATTTCCGAGATACGAGCCCTGAAAGGCACGGCAGATGCCATAATGTTAGTCTATGGGAAAAATTGTCAACTTTGGAGTACTGTAACGTTGTATCCCTGTAATATTTTGTCACCAAGCCACCAAACGGCACATTTGTGGGATGTAGGCCTTCTTCCCTCCAAATTTCAGCCCAAAATACCAAACCGTTCTTTTGCAGCATTGTGGCAAAGAATTTCTATTATTTTGGGCATAGTGTTGCAAAGTAGTGTTGCAAATCACGACACTTTCGAAAAAAAAATCATGAAAGTGTTGCAGGTGCAACACTACTTTGCGACACTACAGTTTACAAAAATTAAAAAAAATATATATATTTCTGGGGTGTTTAACCCCCCCCCCAAAAAAAAAAGACATGGCTAACATTCTCAGGGCTTGACTAGGTGAACACAAAAATAATTGTGTCCCTAGAGGGTCCCAAATTTAAATGCCAAGCATTTCTGTGACCAGTAACTGAAAAAAAAAAAAAATGGCTGACTCACAACACTACAGATGTCATTTGCGACACTGTCAAATTTTTTGTTAATTTTTCCGATTGACTATAATGGGAAACTTGTTTTTTGAATAACTTTTGAACCATTTAATATTTTTTCACGAAAGTGTTGAAAGGCACATCGGGGAACCTGACCCCATGTTCCCTGAAGTTTTTGGACTGGTCGCACAAACCGTGCGACCTGTAGGCATGAGCAAAGAATAAGCAAAAAAGCGAAAATGCAACACGGAACAGTGCTTCATAGCTCTGCAACCATATAGCTAACCAGTATAAAACTTGGCAGATCTAGAGATCTATGCTACTGCTCTATGTCTGCCAAATATCAGGCAAATCTGTCATACAGTGGCAAAGTTATTAACCTGACAAATTTCACACTTTATCCTTAAATGGGGTACTCAACCCCAACTATAGTGGCACTACCATGCCACTATAATATATACAGAGATAGATAGATAGATAGATAGATAGATAGATAGATAGATAGATAGATAGATAGATAGATAGATAGATAGATAGATAGATAGATAGATAGATAGATAAATATATGCAACATATTTAAGCAATAAGGCATGACTGGGTGTGGGCTATAGGGATATTTACCTACGTCTCCTGTGGTGTACCGCAAAGTGCAGTCGAGTGACTTAATCACACAAGAAGTGGGTCATCTCCCAATTAGCCATATTCTGGAGTGCCTTATTGTGATACTATTGATCCTTGTGTAAAATAAATGAATCCCTATGTAAAATAAGTTAAAATAATGTGTTTGATTATGTTTTGTTTTTCTTTTTAGGAGTGCCTTTCCTAAGCTATGGTTTAATGCAGAATATACCAGCAAGTAAAGACCTTAGTTGACCAATCAGGTTACAGGATTTTTTATGTCCAGTGTGTAATGCAGTGCATTCCATTTTCAGATTTTAAGAGGAGATATTCTAGTCTGGAATATGAACAATTAAGCATACCATCAAAGTTCCATGTAGAAGACCTGTGTTCCTTGTGTCAACCTGACTCCAGCCCCAGACTACAGAAGTCTCAAAAGAATTGCAGAGGCAGTGCCGGGGACTGTTAGCTGCCCCTATTGCAACAGTATCTCCTTGGTCAGGCAGTGGTAATAGACAATTATACAATGGCATAAACATACTGGCTTGTGATTGACTGGCTGGCATGATTTACAATGTGTAAATCCTGCCATCACCTCACGGGATGAAGTGCCAGCCAGCCACCCCCCATATCACTTAGATGCCAACTTCAAACAAAGTAGCCACCATATTGCATCCTGCTTACCGTGAACCACAAAATCGCAATGGTGCAAGACTCAGAATAGAAAAACAACCTCACACAGTCACAAAACGCAAATCGGGACCAAAACAGCATATTTCACTTCTCTCTCTTCCCCATAACCACTTAACCAGGCTCACCTCTAAACCTTTTCATTAATGTCCAAACTGGTCCATTGCCACATTTGTTTTCCCCCGAGCGACAAAGTGACAGCAGTCCATGCATGTTGGGACTATTTTCTAGTGGACCAATGAAATCAATACAAATAATTGAAAATAAATAAAAAACCTTTTTTCTACCAACAACGAGAGGGCATTGTATAATAGCAATATGCCTCTCGAGGGAGTGGGTGAGGACAGGATTTAACCACTTCCACTGTGATTCACTCACTCAACTGATGGCCTCGTGACTGAACCACACCAGGCATGGGTAAATCCTGCCATCACCCACATCATTTCATGGTATATTGCTTAAATAACATCATGGCAAGCATATAGGATGCTGAACAGGGGTGGATAAATGGTTTAATGACTCTCTAACACTGCTTAGTGCCCACAAAATGGAGTAGCAGTAGAAAATGCCATATTGTATGGCATGGTTAGCAAGTCATTATTCTAGTTGCAAGTAGCCCTATCATATGTTGGTGCACCTATCCAAAGCAGCTGGCTACACCTTCCATCTACTTTAGGTGCACTGACATATTGGTAGGTTTGGAGAGGCTGTAACTAATGGTTAGTATCATGCAAATTACCACCATCCTAACTCCCCCATCTCTCACCCGTGTACTTTATTAAAATCTCTGGTTGTCCAATGGTCCCCTACCCCCCCATTTGATTGCCTGTTAAATGTTTAAAGTCCCTGGTGGTCCAGTGGTTCTCCTGCCTCATCTCACCCCTGTGCCCACCTGTTTAAAATGTATAGACCCTGCTGGTCCAGCAGTCCCTCCGCCCCTGTTCTCCAGCCAGTATAATGTTGTACATTCCTTGGTGGTCCAGCAGTCCTCCCATACATCTGTAGACCCACACCCCATCCCAACCACACAGGCTACACCCTCCATCCTCCCACTTGCTGGTGCAGTCTGCCCTCATAGCCCACCCCCATGGTGACTGGCACAACCCCTTGGCTCACCCAGCTACTGTCTGACAGGAAATTATTCTGCACCTACTGTAGAAACATCTATTTCTACACTAGTCTCATAATCACTCCCTGCCATTTAGATGACAGCCAAATGAGGTGGTGAGTGGAGGGGCTGTGGCAGTCGAACTCGGGGGCTGGGGACTACAATGCAGAGAGGGGGACCAGAGGAGGGGTTTGAGTGGGTTGAACAGTGGGTCTACAGATGTATGCTGGGCAGGAAAAACCAATGAGCCACTAGGGACTTTAAACATTAAACATGTGGGCGAGCAGGGGTGGGAGGTAACACCAGACCACCAGGGGTTTTAATATCTAGGGGCAGGTGATGGGGGGGCAGAGGGACCTCTGGACACCAGGGACAGGGTTGGAGGTAGCACATACTGGGGCTATTTGCTACTGGGTTGTAATGAGATCCCAATGAGACAAAAATGATCCAATAGCACCTTGCTAGTGCTATGGGGTCATTTGCCTATAGAGGTGTGGATATGGCAGATTGCTCCACAGCAGCAATTGATATGTATGGGTACTAACAGCCATTTTGATGCTGAAAGGCCATAGCACCCTATCAGCCACATACCACCTGCCTTCTGTTGGGGTCTAGGTATTGCTGGCACAATTGGGATAGTGACTGGTTGGTAAATTGGAACTTGAATTTAGCACTTAGTCTGTTCCTGTATGCAGTAACTATGGCTCCAGCTACTACTATGTAGGGTCATGTGAGTTGCCAATTTTTGAAATGTGACTATGTTCATGGGTGGCAGATGAACAACCTGATCAAGGTCCAGAGCAAACACTATTTGGAGGAATCTGGTAGCAAACTACAAGGTCCTATCACTGACCAGGCAATGAAGTCCCCATAACTAATGGGACGGGGAGTCCAAGGCCAGAATAGTCATGAGGTCTATGAATTCCAGCCAAAATTCAATGTCAACCTTTGGAGGATGATTGGCAATGAGAATCCTGCACCCCAAACCAGCTTTACCCTGAACTGCAACACACTGAAATGACCCAGCCTCCACCAACAGAAAAGTGGTGAATCTCAGCCTGGATCAAAAATAGATGAACACCTCACCTTCCCTGCAGTCCCAACTCAGGTGCTTCACCACAGAATACCTGTGTGGGATTAAAGAATCCAGCACTGGTCTGGAAATCTCCCAAGCCAGGTTGTCATGATGCACTCAAGATCAGCTGAGGAACTGGTGATGTAATCCCTTGCTACTAATATTTTATTCCGCAGCAATCTGGTATTACAAAGAACTGCATGAAAAGGAGTGGCTGCACTGCTTGGTCTGATAGAAACATCCTTCTTTTCCAAGAAGGGACCCCTGGGAATGGGTGCTTGACAAGGGTACTTGTGTCAGTTGACAAAGACTGTTCAGGGTGCCTCCTGCCTTTCACTCTCCAGATCTGCCCTCCTGTAGCCCCAACTCCCTGGACACAACCATTGCCTTTGCTCTGACTTCAAAGGCTTCCAAGCAACCTGCACTGTTTAAATGCAGCATGTGTGAGTCTTGGTATCCATAGAGGACATAGCTGACAGAGTTGTTCAGCAGAGCAGAAGAATTCTTGCTGCTATGTTACAATCCCCTGCCACATATTAATAAAACCTTCATCAACATTAAGTTAAAACATAATAATTTGAATATCATGCAACAGATAAAAAGACCCCTTATCCTCCTAGCCACAAATATCCTCTTCAATCAAAACACAGTAAAATCACACTCATGTCCAGCACAGGAAATGGCTGTCATCACTAACACCTGTTCAGTTACATAGATACAGTACATTAGTCTGCCCATACCACCCTCTCCTACCACCAAGAGCTAGTATCTGTCTGGGGTTGATTAGCACACAACCTGCTCCATGTAACAGCCCCTCTGACTCACCTAGGCTGTTTCCAGGGCCCTCAAGCCTTCTCTGGACACACCTCAAGGAGGCCAGCTGAGGTTCTCTGGCAGACAAGTGGTACTGGAACAATAAGTGTGCATGATGCCTCCACCTGGGGTAGTGATAGGGAATACCTGTTAATAAATTGCAGCTTAACACCCCCCCTAGAAAATATAGTAACTGCCCCCACCGTATCTTCCCCACACAATAACAATTCCCCTGTCTTGCAGTGAGTCACAGTAGTCAAATATAACATTAACAATTACCCTTTTATTCGGGGGGGGGGGGAACTAGCACAACACCATTAACAACTGATAAGCACTTTTACCCCTCACAGTCCTCACCTCCCACCTGCAGGTGCACCTGGCTTCCCAATGGCAGCTGACCAAATGTCTATAAAGTCACTTGGGTGGGCACCACACCACCACAAATAAAAAGGTGCTGGGGATCTTTCATTGGTGCCCAAACAATTTTAAACTGTAGTAATCGATGAAAAACTGGAACTTACTGCCTGGGTGCAGCTTTAATCTTGGCACAGTCCTGCCCAGAACTTAACCCCCTTAATTCTAACTAGCTGGCTAGCTAACTAAAGACTTCCCCAAAGCTGCAGCCCGGGGTAGTTACAGTTCAGCAGTTCAAAGGCGGTAGCAGAAACTTGTTTCACTGTACGTTGCTGGTGTCAGAAGTTGATGCACCACAGTATCAGATAGCTGAAGAAATGAAGAATGCCAGGTTTCAACTGCCAGGCCTTTCTAACCTTCACCCCCGAGGGTCTTTGTATGCAGTGTTCACCTGGCAGGCCTCTTGACATCTTCCTCTCCTGTGGTCTCTCCTTTAGTCTGGGCATAGAGCAGTCTAGTGGTTCCCCTGACTGATGCTGGTACGCACTTTACATCGCTGCAGTGAACAAACTGGGTTATGATCAATTCCTAGCCCCAGCATGACATTACAAAGCTTGCAACAAAAGCAGTCTCTCGTGCACTTACCCCACCAAGGGAGAACACGGCTTGCATTATATTCATCTACAGACACTGTGGTTTTAGGCTGCAACCTTTATAGTCTCTGCTTTCTAGCTGCCAAATCTCACTGGAGGACAGTCAGTTCCTTCTCTGGCAGCAAATCTCACAGTTTATCTCTCCAGCTGTGGAGTCTCCAAGATTTCTCACAACCACAGGTTCAAATCATAGCAGCAACTTCCAAATTCTCAGTAAAATAAATTCACTCAGCCGCAGGTCCAGGTCTCATGCTGGGAATCTCTTATGCAGCCCAGTTCCTTTCCTAGGGGCTATTTGCTTCTCCAGGTGCTTTGCAGCTTGTCCAATACAGGGGCCAGACAAGGCCTTTGGGTAAACAGGCAGGCCTTCAGGGCTAGTAACCCCACAGCAGTCTCTACCCTCTCTGCACTCTCCAGCAGAAGACTCAGGACTCTCCCTTTGGTGGGCAAGCAGTCCTTTTTATCAGTTTTCCAGCAGCCCCCTCTCATTGGCTTCAGCAGTTGTCCAGCTCAACAAATTAATATTCATTTGGTATACTTGACACCCTATTGGTCCTTTGTTTGGGTTCTAAGAAATGCCCCTATTTTTTCTCCCAAAAGTACTTTGCCAGTCCCACAAGTCTCTGTAAAAAATTCCTGCCTTCTGATTGGCTTTGCTGTTAAAGGTGAACAACATGGCTGCTGCATACTCACTCCCAAGCAAAGTCCCCAATTTACAAGTCCCTTGCAGCCAAACAATTTAATCTTTTTGTAAATTCCCCCCCCCACATTTCGGTAGCAGCCTCTCTGAACTGTCCTCTGGCTGCACAGTTATAGATTAAAAATTTTTCCCCTGCCTGTTGCGCCTCTCACTATACAGTCCCCCCAGGTGACAGGTAGAGAGCTCATTAATATTTATAACCCCCTCTTGAATTATTCATTGCCTGATTCCCTAGCGCTCATCGGCACTCAAACTAAAAAGTTTTCTGGCTCCTCAGGTGCCATCTTCGTGTCTCCTATTTACTGATTTTTACTGATTTCGGGGTTCAGGAGCACCAGAGAGGCTTTTGCTTTGCCACAATAGCGGCAAGAAAACTGATACGCTACAGAGCACATGCGCAGACTGACAGCTCACACGTTCGTGCATCAGCAGCACAGCAGTTCCGCATCTTGACTCCTCCAGCCCCATTCACAATGACAAAACACGTCGGGGGTCAGTTGGAGAGTTTGGGGCTTAACAGAACCTGGAAGTGGTGGTGGAAGAATGTGGGGGATGGGATGCCCATAAACAAGGTGAGCCCAACAGCATTGTGGGCTTACATCAATATTACCTGCCTTGCTGCTACCCCTCCCTCTAGATGACTATTAAGCCTTTAACTCTGTTGCAACCATGTCTGAGGCAGTTAATGGTCTTGGCACCCACCATCTCAGCCAGCAGTCTGTGCCACAGCTCAATCACTTGTTCTGTAAAAAAAAAAAAAGAACTTCCTCACGTCCCTCCTGAATGTCCCTCCTGCCAGATTCCACCCACATCCCCATATTCTGGCTGGCATTATAGCCTACAGCTTGGAGTAATGAGCTGTGAATGAGCTTAGTACATCCAGCAGACTTGGGTTTGATTCCCACAACCTCCACTTGCATACTGTGTGGCTCTGAGCAAGTCACCTAACCTCCCTAGTGCTCCTGAGTCACCCCTGAAACTAAGCACTTGTGCCTAGTGGGAATCCTGTTGAATAGCTCATTGTAGTTTACTTTGTTCTTTCCTTTCAAGAACTTGAAACCTCTATCATATCATGCTTCTCCCTTCTAGCATCCAGCGAGTACATGTTCGGTGCCCTAAGCTGATCATCATAGGATCTGTTCTGTAGGTTGCTCTATGCTGCATCATCTCCAGCCTGTTCCTGTCTTTCCTCAAGTGAGGGCTTCAGATCTGGGTACAGTACTTCAGGTGTGGCATTACCAGTGGTCTATACACAGTATGGAGAATAGCTATGCAACTATATATAACAGATTTTGTTTTTGCACACCTAAGGTGTGCGATGTCCCATAAACCTTAAGAGTGAAGCTTGAGAGGTGTATGAGATTATCACACACCTAGGGTGTGTAAATAAATCCCTAACAACACAGTTGCACAGCCTTTATTTTTTATAATTACTGGTGCAGGGAGATTTTTCCTTCAACACTTGAAATGACAGTCAGACACTAGTACAATTAAATGCTGGTGCAGGGAGTTCTGACACACACACAAACACACACACAAGCACACAGTCTCTCCATTCCAAAAGGCATTTCAAAGTGATTTACTTTGCTATGAAAAAATAAGTGACTAAAGAAATGAATGCTTTTTAAAGTTAAAGTGTTGAACTGCACTTACATTGTGGTGTAAAAAGTCAAGCACAGTCCCTCTGGTGATCTCACTCGTTTCCTGAACCTGACTCACAGCAGGATCAACCAGATACATTTTACTAATTTAAAAGGCAGGATCAACCAGATAAATTCCCCAAAAACATAAATAATAAGAAGCTGAAGAGACCTAAAAGAAGGGAGAGTACCCGTTGGTGTAGCGGTTCATCACTAAGCAACAAATGGAGCCACCATGTTTGCGAAAGTGTTCAGTCTGCCCACTCACAGAATAGGAGCCAGTGAGGTAGCATGATGATTTTGACTGATAGGAGAGTTAAAGTAAAATGCCGTCACTAAGCGGGTAACCTGATTATTATGGCATTTGAAACATGCTTCTGAACCGTGCATTAAAGGGGGGGGACACCAGTACAAGATAATAATACATTGTTTCTCTACTATCAAGCCCCTTCTAGTACACCCAAACCTCTTTACTGCCTAGATGTAGGCCTTGTTACATTGGCCAGGTTGTTTAAGGAAATCATTTATGGTGACTCCCAGGTCTCATTCCTCATTAGTAGTTTCCAGCTTAACCACTCCCATTCAATATTCAGTCCTGGGATTCCTGTTCCCAGTGTGCATCACCTTTCTCTTTTTGGCATTAAACTTTAACTGCCAAACCTTGGACTATCTCTCCAATGTTTTCAGGTCCCTCTGCAACTCTTACTTCCTCCTCACTGTCTACTCTACCATAAAGCTTAGTGTCATTTGCAAAGAGACCCTGCCCAGAATTCCTTCACCTATGTTGCTTAAAGAGCTACTGACGCCTCAAAGAAAACTAAAAAAACATTAGGTGCAATTCTGCTTGCATTCCATTAAAATTGTATATATTTTCCTCCCCATAATTTATTACTAAGGAAATGTGTATGAATATATGATCGTTGTCCTTTAGAGATTATTCTGAGTTCATCTGCCTCTGTAGCTTACTCCCTACTCCATGTCATAATCCTCTGTTGTGACATCACAATCTGTGACCATGGGAGTAGGCATGGGCAAAATAAAAATGAATGTGTGGGTTCTTGTTACAAGAACGCACTCATTCATTGACAGCTCAGTGAGCAGGCCGACTGTGGTGGAGAGATGAGGGCTGTGCCGGTCTGCGCACTGCTGGGTTCAGGATGGGGGGGAATGGGGTGGTGGGATACCTGCTGGGGTGGGGGTAACTAGACTACCAGGGAAATACTATGGGACTGGGGATTGAGGAGGGGAAGGGGGGGGGAAACACTAGACCACTAGGGAATTTTTGTTAAAAAAGTACAGCTACTGACAGAGATGGGGAAGGGGGTGTTTCTAACTTACTGGACTTCACTTCAGTGATTATTTGTGAACAATTAGTTTGAGTGGGTGAGGTGGAGGAGAGGTTCCACTAGTCACCAGGGCAAATTTACTCAGGCAGGGATAGGGTCAGGAGATGGATCAGATTCTCAACCCAAGGGTGGGATATTTTTTTTAGGTCAGGCAGCAAGCAGGTGATTAGGTGGGGAGAGGGACCAATAGGCACCAGGGACAGGTTATGAATAAGTACTTGTGGGGTGGGTGGCGGGAGGGGCCATCAGGGCTAGTGATGGGCGAAAGTGCAGATTTTATCCATAATGTCCAGGGAAATTTTCCACTCTGCCTCAGGTGAAAGTTCAGAAACGTCCACAAAAGTTCACCGATTTCTACGAAAGTTCCGAGGGGGCAGAAAACAGCACTTTCGCCCATCCCTACATGAAAGTAACTGAGGTCAGAAGCTGTGGTCTACGACCTTAGGTAGGAGAAAGCAGCAGGAATCCATACACTCTAAAGGAGTAAAGATCCTGTTTTCATGCAAATTTCCTCAGTAACAAATAATGGGGAGCAGAAATACAGAACTAATGGGAACTACAAGCTGGACTGTGTCTAAATATTATGTTTTGTTACAGTTCACCTGAATGTGTCATCAGCTCTTTAATGTATTGAAAAGGACTGGACCCAGGACTGAACCCTGTGGCACCCCACTAATGACCTCTCTTTCCAGATTTGTCTTGTGCACCACTACCTTCTACTGTCTCCCCCCGAACCAATTAGCCACCCATCAAACTACTGTATGTTCTTCACTGCACCTAGATCCTCTATCTTCTTCAGCAACCTTCTGTGTGGCACCGAAGTGAATGCCAGTTCTGATTTGATGGTCTATATTGTCTGTTTCCTGAGTGAACTGAATTGCACCCTTTGTCTTATTTGCTGCTCAGCTGCTGATGCAGGGCCCTGTTTGTTAATGCTGCAGTATGGGCAATCAATTATCTGGTAACTATACTTCCCTCTCTAATGTGCCTGTGGCCATGATCTGAAGGTTAAACAATGAATACCATTTTATAACAGTAATAAATGTTAAAACAACAAGTACTGTACCTTTGTCTTATTCTCAAAGAAAGATGCAGGAATGTCATCGTAACGGAGGTGAGTTCCAAGTACTCTTGGAGAAGGTGACTTCTTTGCTTCCTGTTTTCAAACATAGAAGCAGAATTCAGCCATGAGAATCTTTAAACATTTATACTATGCTGTTAACTTATAATAATTGGTTAAATGTGTTTCAGAATCTGTGGATTGCTGTTATACACTGGCATGACTTCACAGATTCTGTTATCAACAGCTTGGATGTCATATACATGTATAATGGGACTTTTGAAATATAAAAAACTACAAGAATAAAATGTTATTTAAAACAATTAGTCAACTTATTCCAATTTTTTTGTGGAGAATTCCATGAATGGAGATCTGCCTGAGAACACACGTATACTGTACATGAGATGAGGGATAGGCTCTTTGATCTCAGATAGACCTTAAAGAGACAGTCAAGCTTTCTGAAAATAAATCACAATTGAACTCAGTTGCACTGCTTTCCCTAATAAATTTCAATTTCAAGTCATTCCATTCTTTGTTGCTAAAAGCTTTCATGTAAAACAGGAAATTTGCCCATAGAGTTCATGCACAGCTGAAACTGCATCTGGAGTGAAAGTCATAATAGCCTGATTATAACAAGGATAGAAACAAATCTTGAAACCAGAAGCAGTGTGCACTGTAATGTTATCACAGTACAACATCTCAGGCTGAAGAAAACCCGACAAAAAAGCTTTTTAAAAAAAAAAAAAAAAAAAAAATTCTACAAGATCCATCTTATAGTTGAAAAAGGCGCTTTGAGTATGTGTTATGCTGATAAACATTACTTCTGGGGTGATTTTAGGAACTCAGTTGCACCTTGTGCAAGAAAGGAATGATATTATCTCAGCACACCACATGCCCTTCCACCTCTTATTACTTGTGAGATCACAGCAATCTCACAGCAACAGACTGCGATGTCACAGTAAGAGCACTATGATTTCTGCTCTGAACAGCCTCAGCTATTAGTGAATTATAAGAGATGAAAATCTAATTTTCAAATAGAATTCATTATTAATAAAGCAAAGAATCAGACAGAATTCAGCAAGAGTTGACTTCTGCAAACAATGGTTGCTTTTAAATTTTCTGTTAAAGTATACTATGGGAGCCAGAATACTCATTCCAGTGAGAAAATGGGTTATGCACCACTGACAATAGAAACAGAAGGGAATAGGGTCATAATGGGAGGGATCTAGTGGATGCCAGGGAAACAGATAACCAATTCACAGGATTCTGGGGAGACTGGAGCACCAGGAACAGTGGAAAATTATATATACTGAATATAGTACTTACTGGCAATGGCCAGCATGGTACAGGGAGTGGAGTGAGGAATGACATTGGCAGTAACACCATCTGCCCAGGGCATATATCATGAGCTAATCCTTGCAGCTGTCACAGTCCAGTATGTTAGTGATCACATGGCTTGTACATAACCACAAACTTCTACACAGATGATCTGTATTGGTGCATGTTGCACTGCTGCCATAGGAGAGAATCCACCCCTACAAACAGCAAAACCCATTTGTGTATGGCAGTTTTGGTGGGCGACTGTGTGGGAGTCATGCATAGTACCCAAATACTACATTATATGGTGCAAAGAAGTGGGGAAACAACTTTGGCAAAGTGGTCTTTAGCTCACAGCAAAATAAAATGCATGAATAATTAAAATTAAATATAGTAACTGAAAATGGGGTGCAACTAGTTAATATGAATGAAAACAAATATTTAGATACTGTACAAATATTTAGGAGTCCAAATGGATAAACATTTAAAAATCTGATACAAACATTTTGAATACAATAAAAAAAATAAATTGTTCACTGCAAGCTCTACATAGAGGTACAAAAATGCTGACCAAAGAAGTAAGAAGTTCAATTATAAAATGGGAAGGGAAAGATCCTGCAAGATAACTGGTCATTAGCCATGTATTAGAAAGTTCTAATGTACAACTAGAAACAAGGGCTGGCCAGCTGGATGCATTTCTGCAAAAAAATCTATGAGCCAGTAGAATTATTTTAAAAATTACTTTGCTTCCTGTAGCTCACATATCCAGTACAATGCCCCATTTTAGGAAAACAAGAAGGCTAACCTACACTCAGCATGAAAGCCGAGTTTCAAAAAATGTTTTAATTAAACTGATTTTTATGTTGTCTTGCATGTGCGCAAGCAACATCTTGTGATATTGCATAAATACAGAGGTGTGTCAGTGTAGGTGAATGCAAGGCACGCTTTAGTAGGTGTGTCTCTCATTCCCCAATTAGCCAGCATGCTAGCGCTAACACAAGAATTATGTAAAGTGCCACCAACTTAAAAGAATTGTGTTGCTGCAATCAGAGACAAGCTTGTCATGCAGCAGCACAAATGACACCTCCCGTACATGCCTTTCCTGGTGAAACATTTCAAGGAGCCACCACCACACAATCCCCAAAGAAAGTTGACATCAGGGGTGCAATCCCCATGTCAGCATGTCCGCCACCCCTCACACATTGTGTGGCACAGTGGGAGTCCACCCCAGTGTGCCGTTGATTGCAGAAAGCAGACCGCGTCGGCATGTCCTTCTCACCCGTCTCACCCCCACTGTGTGGCACACTGGGAGCCCACCCCAGTGTGGCCAACATAACCCCCCTCTGAAAGTCATAGGGTACACTGGGAACCCACCCTAGTGTGCCCAACATTTGTTTTATTTCACCAGTAAAGAAAGAAAATGGTCCCATAATGTTCTTTTTTTTCTGTACCTGAAAAAAAAGGAAATGGTCCCTCATTGTCCGTGATGCCCCCTCCCCAACCCACACTCATCCTCTGTGTACCCCACCTCCCCACACACCCCCCTTACCCATACTTACCTCCGGCGGTCTGGCGCTGTGATCTTCGGTGGAGCAGGAACATGTCTGGACTCTTCGTAGCTGAACTGCAAAATGAAGAAATGCCAGTAAGCTATATAATGGCATCAATGGGTTGGGGTCAACTTAGGTGGATATCTCAGCCATTGTTTTTGAATTTTGGCTCCCAATTTTTAACATGTGGTTCTTGGGATCCCACCTCATGAACACATGCACCGTCATTTCATTATTTGGTTCCAAAAGGTCATTTTGCGGTCACTGCACGGAATCACCTTTTGGGACCGATTAACAAAATGTCAGTGCCACTGTTCATGAGGTGGGGTCCTAAAAAGCCTATGTTGTAAATTTGGTGAAAAATTTCCAAAAAATTACTGTGTTATGAGCGTGCATTGAGCAGTTTCCACGCATACTCGTAACTTTGACAATTTTTTATATTTTCACTCGAGATTTTCAACATTGCCATTTTTCCCACCTCCTTATACAGCTGTCATTTTTCACTTCCTGCCCAAAATGTGTTTTCGCACATGTGGCGCACAATGGCACAGTCACTGTGGGAAATCAATGTTTGGGACAGATTAACAAAATCACAGTGACATTGTTCATGAGCGGAGGTCCCGAAATGCCTTTGTTGAAAATCTGGTTAAAAAAAATCCCCAAAATAATTGCGTTATTGGCATGCATTGTGCAGTTTCTACGCACGCTTGTGACTTCACTAATTTTTCATATTTTCACTCCGGATTTTCAACATTACCATTTTTTACACCTCCTCATGAACAGTACAGCTGTCATTTTTCACATCCTGCCCGAAATGTATTTTCACACCTGTGGCGCTAAATGGTACAGTCGCAGTGCAAAATCACCTTTCAGCTAACGAACTGATAGTGACACTGTTCATGAGGTGGAGTCACAAAAAGCCCATGCTGAAAATTTGGAGTGAAAATATCAACCAATGCCCAGGGCGTTAGGGTTTCCAACTGTAATGTCCCACTCTGTAGAGACTGACAGGTGTCAGGGATGTGACTTGGGATTGTCAGCTGTAATGCTCACACCATTCCACCCACACCCCCACCCTGCAGCCAGTGACAGGCATTGAGGTGTGCCTTGGACTCTTTGGCCCCAAAGTTCACCCCATTCTCCTATACTGCACCCATCTCAGTGCATTTGGAAATGGGGTGAGCGTAAGGCCTGAAGACCTCAAGGCACACCGCAACACTTGTCGGTATCTGCAGGGTAGGGTGAGGTGAAATGGTGTGAGCGTTATGACCGATGACCCAAAGGCACACCCCAATGCCTGTCAGTCTCTGCGGGGGGTTGGGGTGGGGTTGGCATCAGTTTGGTCCTTCACTGCCAGTCCTATTATGCATCTCTCTAACTCCTGCACTACCAATGCCATTACCAGCAAGACAACATTCAGCAATGACAAATGCTTGTTCTGTTTGTTTTGAATCACAGCTCTGCTTTTACAGCCATGAGTATTTTTACAGCCACAATCCCAACTGTGGTTGTGGTGCCTAATGGCTCCTCCCTTCCCCATCACTCAATTGCTCTTGTGTAAAAAGTCTGACTATGTAACATTTTAATAAAGTACTGGAAGGGAGCACTCACATTTTCATTATACTGTACATGCTGCTAAAATGCTGAATTCTTGTATTTGTGCAATTCACCCAAGAATTCTAAAAGAACTAATGGTAGAACTAGTGACACCGCTGACTACTCTCTAACAAATCATGGGAGGATGGGGTGGTACCTGAGGACTAGAGGAGAGTGGATGCGATTCCTCTTCACAAAAGTGGGAGCAGGACAGAGGAAGGAAACTACAGACCAGTTAGTTTGACCTCAGTGGTAGGGAAAATGATGGAATCACTTCTGAAGGAAAGAATTGTTGAGTACCTAGAGGCCAGTGGTGCACAGGACCCAAGGCAGCATGGATTCACGATGGGAAGGTTGCGTCAGATGAATCTAATAGATTTCTTTGACTGGGTGACCAAAGCAGTAGAACAGGGAGGGGCTGTGGACATGGCCTACCTAGATTTTAGCTAGACATTTGATACAGTCCCATACAAAAGATTAATACACAAGTTAGCCAGCCTTGGAGTGGATAAAAAAAATGGCTAGACAACAGGACACAAAGGGTAGTAGTAAATGGAGTCCACAGTGAAGAAAGGAGGGTTACTAGTGGGGTACCACAGGGTTCAGTACTGGGACCAGTCCTTTTTAATGTCTTTATAAGTGATATTGCAGAGGAACTGGAAGGAAAAGTACATCTCTTTGCAGACGACAAAGATCTTCAACAGGGTTGATACACAAGATGGAGTGAAAAGGATGAGAAGGGACTTGGCAAGGTTGGAGGAATGGTCAAATGTATGGCAGCTCAGATTCAATGCAAAGAAGTGCAAGGTAATGCACCTGGGAAACAAAAACCCAGGGGAAGAGTACACAGTGGGGGGGGTGAGATACTGACAACAGTAAAAATGGAAAGGGACCTGGGGGGTAATTATATCAGATGACTTCAAGGTGGGCAAGCAATGTGAGAAGGCAGTAAGGAAGGCTGGGGGGATACTGGGATGCATAAGGAGAGGCATCAATAGTAGAAAACAGGAAGTTGTTAGCCCTCTGTACAGACAGTTGGTGAGACCCCATCTGGAGTACTGTGTGCAGTTCTGGAGACCCCATCTCCACAAAGACAGATGGAGTGGAGACTGTCCAGAGGAAGGCAACCAAAATGGTGTAGGGTCTGCACCAGAAGACATACGAAGAAAGACTAAAGGAGCTTAATATGTATACCCTTGAGGAAAAAAGGGAGAGAGGGGACATGATAGAACTTTCAAGTACCTCAAGGGAATCAACAAAGTCCAAGAGGGTAGCATATTTCAGAAAAAGAGATATGCAAGAACAAGGAGGCACAATTTGAAGGTGGGGGGGGGGGACGGCTCAGAGGTAATGTGAGGAAGTATTTTTTGATGGAGAGGGTTGTGAATGCATGGAACAGCCTCCCTGAGGAGGTCATGGAGTCAAGAACAGTGGGGGAATTCAGGAATGCATGGGACAGATGTAAGGCAGTCCTAGTGGGGGGTAGGAGGAAGTAAGCTGTGGGTTAACTAGGATCTGCAGCGTATCTGTTAGGTAGGAAAATGGGCAGACTAGGTGGGCCAAGCAGTCCTTATCTGCCGTCAAATTCTATTCTATGTTTCTATGTGTTTCTCTGCTCAGTCATCAGACCAACCACTGTTCTTCCCATCACCCGTTCATAATCCCATTCCTAGCCATGATCCTAACTACCCCCCTCAGTCACTTGAACACTCTTGTATAACACATTGGACTTGAGGAAAGCACAGCCAGTCCTTTAAGGTCCCTTTCTGCTGTGCCACACAAGGTCAAAAGTCATTTGCCTACCATGCCACCAACTGGCTCATTACCCTCCCCGAGACATGATGGCTGAACCAAAGATCATCCATTTCAAACAAAAGTTATGCCAACACCTCACAGCACTTTGTAGTTGTGATTGCCCTCCCTAGCAGGAATTGTTAGAGCAACCCCACTGACCCATCTTTGCACTTAGTAGCATAGCCTGTTTGCCTTGGTTACTCTCTCCCCCTCCCTTACCCTCCCCTCCTTCTTGCTCCCCCCTTCCCCACCCTGTCCCCTGTGCCCATCTATCCCCCTTCCCACCCACCCTTACAGTGGACAAAGTCATCTTGGCTGATTTTTTAATATATGTATTCAAATGCTTTGAATACATGCTTTTTTTTTTCTTTTGTCTAATTGTTAAGCACATCTCTGGTGACAACTGTACTCTGGTTAAAATGTTTAATACCACTACTTTATAATTGTTTCTATTGTATATACTGTAAACTGTTTTCTAATGTGGAGCCTTTGTGAAAGAGCTCCCAGATTAAAGGTATTGTAATCCAAGATCTTAATAAAATAAATAAAAAACAATTGCAGTATAAGCATGAGCATTGAATGCGATTGGCTGTTAAAGAACATTCTATATTTATTTTTTATTTAAAATTGGTGACTGGGAAAGGCACACTGAGCCTAGGCTCATTTCGAGGGTGCAACCCAAATACAAGGAGTACTCTGAAGTATGCTGAAGAATGCAACAATTTTACATTTTTGTTACAGACAGTATGTACAGCATGTAGAAACAAGCATTTGTCAATGTCGAATGTTGTCTCACTGGCATTGGCATTGGTAGTACAGGAGTTAGAGATACATAATAGGAATGGCAGTGAAGTATTGAAGTGACAACAACCCCATCCCCACCCTGCAGATACCGACAGGCATTGGGGTGTGCCTTTGGGTCGTCAGCTATAACGCTCATGCCGTTTTACCTCGCCCTACACTGTAGACACTGACAAGTGTCGTGGTGTGCTTTGGGGTCTTTGGGCATTATACTTATCCCATTCCATAAGGAAATACGCTGAGGTGGGTGCAGTATAGGAGAATGGGGTGAACTTTGTGGCCGTACACTGCAAGACACATCATGATGCCTGTCACTGGCTGCAGGGTAAGGGTGGGGTGGAATGGCATGAGCATTACAGCTGATGATCCCAAGTCACACCCCTGATGCCTGTCAGTCTCTACAGGGTGGGGTGCTACAGTTGGAAACCCTAACACCGTAGGCGAGTGTTGGTATTTTCACTCCAAATTTTCAACATGGGCTTTTTGTGAGCCCACCTCATGAAGAGCGGCACTTTCAGTTTGCTAGCTGAAAGGTGGTTTTCCACAGCAGCTATGCCATTGGCGACATAGGGATGAAAACACATTTTGGGCAGTATGTGGAAAATGACAACTGTATTTTTCATGAGGAGATGTAAAAAAAATGGCAATGTTGAAAATCTGGAGTGAAAATATGAAAAATTGGTGAAGTCATGAGCATGCATAGAAACTGTGCAACACATGTCCATAACCCAATTATTTTTGGAATTTTTTATCCACATTTTTAACATAGGCATTTTGGGACCTCTCCTCATGAACAGTGGCACTGTGATTTTGTTAATTTGTCCCAAACATTAATTTCCCACAGTGATCACGTCATTGTGCGCCACAGGTGCGAAAACACATTTAGGGCAGGATGTGAAAAATGACAGCTGTACTGTTCATAAGGAGGTGTGACAAAATGCCAGTGTTGAAAATCTGGCATGAAAATATTGCGAATTTGCAAGTTACAAGGGTGCATGAAAACTGCGCAACACACACTTGTAACACAGTCATTCTATGGAATTTCGTCACCAAATTTTCAACATAGGCATTTTAGGACCTCTGCTCATGAACAGTGTCACCATCATTTCTTCAAATTGATTTTGCACAGCTACCGCGCTCTTCTGCGCCACACGTGTGAAACAACGTTTTAAGCAGGATATGTAAAATGACAGCTGTACTGTTTATAAGGAGGTGTGGAAAAATGCCAATTTTGAAAATCTGGAGTGAAAAGTTTACAAATTCACAAAGTTTGAACATGAGTGGAAACTGCACAACACACGCTCATAAAACAGCCATTTTTTTTATTTTTCCCACCAAATTTGCAACATAAGCTTTTTGAGAGACCCCCCTTATGAACAGAGGCACTGTCATTTTGTTAAATCGGTCCCGAAAGGTGATTCCACACAGTGTCCGTGAAATCACCTTTTGGGACCGAATAACACCATGACAGTGCCTGAATTCATGAGGAGGTGTCCCAATAACCCCATGTTGAAAATGTGGTGTCAAAATTCCCAAAAATGTCTGAGATATGCACCAAAGTTGAAAAAAACCCTATTTATGCCATTATACAGCTTACTGGCATTTCTTCAGTTCGCAGTCGGCATTGAAGAGTGCAGACATGTTCCCAGTCCACCGAAGATCATCGCGCTGTGCTCTGAGGTAAGTATGGGGTGATGGAGGTGGGGTGCGGGTAGGGGGTAGGGAGACCGTGAGGGATCATTTCTCTTTACAGCTAAAAAAAAATTTGCAGGATTTTTTTTTTAACAGGGTACTTTGGCGGCTTAGGTGGGCTCCAGCATGCCACACTGAGTTGTTTGTTTTGATGTAGCTGATAGGGATTGGGCACCCCTGTCAGCAAATATCAGTGGGAGCGGGAGAGCCGAGGTGGATTGGGAACCCCCCTCGGCACACAACAAATGGGGGAAGGACATTTTGTTAATGGGGAGTGGGCTCCCCCGTCGGCAGATCGAACTGGGAAAGGGGGACTGAAGCAGATGGGGATTGGGCCCCCCCTTTGGCAAAGAAAGACTTTTTGGGGGTGTGCATGATGCCAAGGGGGGTTGGGCACCCCCTCCGCACACAGCGGAAATGGGAGAGGGGACATTATGCTGATGGGGAGTGGGCTCCCCCATCTGCTTTGTGGCAGGCGGTGGCTGCAGTCACTGCTACCATGTTGCTTGCACATCGGGAGGTGTGTTATGGTCCCGCTGCATGAAAGCTTCACTTTCATTGCAGCTGACCTTTTCTGGTGGCCACATTAGGGATGCATGATGTCAGCGCCTGCTGCTGGATTATTGAGGAATGAGGGACGCAACTACTGATGCATGCCCTGCATTCGCCCATCAGTGACCGCGCCTCTAAATCTGCTACTACCACAAGATGTTGGCTGGCACACAAGCACAAGCCAATGTAATAAAGTACAAACATAAATCTATACAACATGTAGAAATAAAGTAACATAAATCTAGAGAGTAATGGCAGTGATCCAGTTTTCGAATTTCAGCACTGCTGCAGCTATATTTAACAACAAAAATGTTTTTATAACTCACATTATTTTTATCAATGTATGCTTTGGAGCAGAGTACACAAGGGCTGTGCAGTATGAGGAATGTCAACTCCATATCGCCTAATTTTTAAAAACAAAAATACAAACCTTTAGCCAAACTGCACTGTGCCTTTTTATCATTTGAAATTTTCCCTGAACTCTTCTTCTGACATGTACTCCCTTTACCCATATGACTGGCTATTCAATAGGTAACTCCCAAAGCTTTATTTAACATCAGAGACCTTACAATAACCATACACAATTACAAAAGGGTGGGGGAGACAGAAAAGTAAGAAACAAGTGTGTGTGTGTTTCTATATTGTGTGAGGAGGGCTTGCACATACAGAAGTACTCTAACTGATGCATGAAGCACTACAGCTATGATAACCACAATAGGACAAATGTTCTAATCTAAAAAAAAGATTATTTTATGTAAAAATTAAATAAAGATTTAACTTTTTATCATTTTAACCTATTAATTTTAAGTGTTACATGAATGCAAATAGACAGTCCCATTTTATAAGTGCAATAAGACACTCTGGGGGGTGTGCATTAGACATTTTTAAATGCATGGCCAGGGGCTGAAGGCACCCGCCTGAAACTTTGTGCCTCAGTACACCCCTGGTCATGCATTAGAAATGTCTAATGCACACCCTGTTTATTTTTGCTAACTTGTAAACCAGAAACTTATGCCACTGTTGGATTAAGACATGCAAATAAATACCTTATGGCTAGGTTAGGGGACTTATACAATGAGCTGGCTAGATTCGTATTAAAATACCCATTCAGAAAACATAATTGTCCAGTGTTTAAGGAACTGGGGTGAGAATCATCAGATTTAACATGGGAAAAAAAGGGTGGAGTGGCCCTTTATGTCAATGAAAATATCTAAGCTACAGATATTCAGAATACACATAAGGAGCCAGAAGAACTGTGGGTCACCCTGGAAACAGGAAATGGGACAGCCAAACGAACTGGGGTTGTGTACAGGCCTCCAGACCAGGGGGAGGACATAGACATGTTACTGTTAGAAGATATACAAAACATGACAGCTAAAGGGGTGGTTCTGATAATGGGAGACTTCAACATGCCGGATACAGATTGGTCAATACCAACAGGGACATCTGCCAGAACTAGACACATGGTGGATTCCCTGCAGGGGGAAGGCCTCAAACAACTGGTACAACAACCCACTAGAGACAGGGCTATCCTAGATCTAGTACTGACTAAACGGGAAAGGATCACAGATCTCCAGGTAGAAGGTCACCTGGGGCCCAGTGACCATCACATGGTATGGGTCAATTTGACCACTAGAACAAAATCATCCCATTCCAAGGCAAAAATATGGGACTTCAGAGGAGCTGACTTTGATAAGATGGCCAACGGAGTTAAGCTAGCCCTGGCAAAAAGGAATACAGGTGAGGGGGTACAGGCAAAGTGGGCAAGCATTAAGTATGCAATACTTGAAGCAACATCCCATTGTGTTAGTGAGAAAAGGAAGTGCAAAAGAAGGAGGAAACCACTTTGGTTCTCAAACACAGTAGCAGAAAAGGTCAGAGCCAAAAGGCTGGCCTTCAGGAAATATAAGGGAGTGCAGCAGGATGAAGATAGGGAGGCATACCAAACTTCCCTAAGGGAGGCAGGGATGGCAGTAAGGCAGGCAAAGGCCCAAACTGAGGAAACACTAGCACAAACAGTAAAAGAAGGTGACAAGACTTTCTATAGATACATTAGTGAAAGGAGAAAGTCCAGAGGGGGTATTGCTAAGATCAAAGGGGATAAGGGTGTGTGTGAGGAGGAGGACCATGTAAAAGCATCTATCCTAAATAGATACTTCTGCTCAGTATTTACTGAAGAGAAGGTAGAGCAGGGCCCACAGCTCTGCACCATGGACACGGGGAGTGCACTAGTCCCTTCACAAAAGAAAGGGTCCTACAAGAGCTCGATAAGTTCAGGGTGGACAAGGTAATTGGACCTGATGGCATACATCCCAGGGTACTAAAAAAGCTAAGGGTGGAACTAGCAGAGCCATTATCAGAACTGTTTAGTGAGTCTCTGAGCACAGGAGGTTATAATAATCAAAAAACATCCTTTCTTGTTTGTTTCAAATTGCTATCTGCTAATCTGCAGCACAACTCTCTGCACACACCAGCCCAGCTGGACCAGCCCTGCCTTTGCTTTGGCTTTCTGGGTCCTGGGCTAAGGGCTTTAAGTCACTAAGTCGGTGCAGAAGTTTTTTTTGTTTAGAAGATCCTTCCTCCTCCTCTCACAATCAAACTTCCAGTTCCCATGGGCCCCCCAAGTCTCTGTCTTTAATTCTCTTCCTTTTTTTGTTATATTTTAGAATCTTTTATCTTAATCCCCAATTTCCATCTTTTTTTTTTCCATTTCCTTATCAGCTTATGCAGGGAGCACTCTGCTCTGCAGCAGTAGTACAAGTAAGCATTAAGCCACGACGAAGGTGGCATCTAATGCTGGATTGATGCATGGGGGGGGCGGTGGCAGCCTGAGGCCCAAGGCCGAGGGCTACCACCCATCCCTCCATGCATCAATCGCATCAGATGCCACTGACGGAGTGGCTTAATGTACTTGTAACATGGGCCGCGGGTCGGTGGAGGCATCTGGAGGGGTCCCAGTCTGCGAGATGGACACTGAGACACAAAGGGGCTGCGAGACTTGTCACCCTGTGCTTCACTGTCACACTATGGTGCACAGCACTACATACATACAGATGCGGTCATTACCTGCTGTCACTGGAGTCGCACGGATCTCTGCACCCAACATCACTGTCCCACTCCTGTGCAGTTCGGTGCGGCTATTCCCATCATAACCACCCCAGGAGGTCTCCGGTGAAGGCTTTCAGTGCCGAGAGGAGGATTGCACTCGTGCTGTGCATGCCAGGGGGCTTCCCTTCCTCTTGCCTCCCACACACTGCTCTGCCGCTGCCCTGCTCCAGCTCGGATGTCCCTGCTGCTCCTGGGTCTGCCCTGCTGCCTCTCGCGGATGTCCGCCGCGAATAGTGCTCCCCCTTGCCCGTTTCCGCCCTCGCATGCCTAGTGGGGCTGGCGCTCCTCTCCCTACTGAGCTCGCTTGGCCACAGCACCCAGTGCTGCCAACCTGGGGGTCTGGCCGGTCGCGGTACTGCCTGAGCGGGCATGGCATATAACATAGGTTAATGCCCACTCCGGCTGCCGTCTCTTGACCCTCTTCCACTTACCTCTCATCCGGATTCCCTGCACACTATTAATGCCATGTTACAAGCACATCTTGTTCCCCTCACACTAATAATTATTCCTTCCTTTAATTTCTGGAACTGACCTTGCTTAGGCCTTTCTAGTTTACTTGTCCTTCTGTGCTTTTTAAGTCACTAAGTCAGTGTTAATAACAGTTTTTTTTTTAGAAAATACTTCCTCCTTCTCTCACAAACACCCATTCCCTCCAAGTCTCTGTCTTTCTCTTTATTTTTTTTTCTTTTATAATCACCAGAATCTTTTATTTCTCTTAATCCCCAATTTCCATTTTTTTATTGGCTTATCAGCAGTCTAAGTCAGCTTATGCAGGCAGTGCACACTCTGCTCTCAGTAGCACCAGCACTTTTTGTTCCCCTCACCCTAATTATTCCTTGTTCTGATCTGGATCTGGCCTTGCTTAGGTCTTTCTAATTTACATGTCCTTCTCCTCAGCACCTGCAGGCAGCTCAGTGCCACATAACTTATGTGAACACAACACCATCACACCAAGTCACAGACCCAATTAATTTTTTTTTAGCAAATGAAAAAAGTAGTAAAAAGACAACAGTTTTTTCCTCAAACCCCTAGGCTGCCTCTCCAGTCTAGGATGACTCACGACTGGACCATTCATCCCTCCTTCCAAATACAGCAAATGTCTTCTTTGGAACCTTCTCCAAGTCCTCCCCCTACCCCAAAGCCAAACAAAGCAGCAGCCAAGCTGCAGCAACTGCCACGCACCCACCCACACAAACATGCAGCGCCTGGAGTCGATGAAGGACCTAACTTGTGGTGCGTGAACTGAGAGGCATAAAAAACAGATTAGTAATTTTTTTTTTTTTATTTATAATCAAGTCGCAAAGCCAAGCCTGCACACTCCATCCCAAGTACACTGCACTGCTTAGCCCTAAACTGTTATGGCGCATTTGTATGCTTCTCCGACAGACCACATCCCCTCTCTCCGCCTCCTGCCCGCCCCAACTCACCGCCACCACGTGGCCATTGGTGGTAGACTATTACTGATGGGCAGGACAGGCAGAGTAGCAGTTTCCATTTGCTGGTTCATGATCTCACCTGTTAATCACAGGTGGCTCCTATTTTCTTCTCCAACGGCTGCTCTCGCATCCCTCAGCCCCCCCCCACGTGGTGTGTTGATAGTCCCTCACATGGGGGTGCCTATTTTGAATTGGGACTAACAGGAGGATTGGATGGCTGGGTGGCATGGCGCAGTAGTGTGTGCGCATGCCTCATCGGTGAAAAAAAAAAATCAAACAGAGTTGTGGGAATGGATAGGCCCTTCCAACTTGTGGGCCCCAGAGCAGTTGCACCATCTGCACAGTCCATCCCTATGTCCCTGCTCCAATGGCTGCTCTCGAGTCCCTCAGTCCCCCACGTGGTGTGTTGATAGTTCATTACGTGGGGGTGCCTAGTTTGAATTGGGACTAACAGGAGGAATTGGATGGCTGGGTGGCACAGCGCAGCGGTGCGTGCTCACGCCTCATCGGTGAAAAAGAAATCAGACAGACTAGTGGGAATGTATAGGCCCTTCCAGCTTGTGGGCTCCGGTGCAGTTGCACCATCTGCACACTCCATCCCTACACCCCTGGTGATGCCTCCTGTTACACTAGCTGGCCAGGTGCTACGGTGCCACATATGTGACAAAAAGAGAACAGAAGGAGTTGTGTAACTCCTCTTGTGAGAGTAAGGTACAACGATTATTAAAGGACCCTAATGTCCTGTTTCATGTGTAGCGAAAGGATCAAACCTGTCTGTGCAGTCTAGCAAGGAGAGTGATTGGGGATTGGTGATCTCACTTGTAACTGCTGTATTGCCAGTAAAGTGTCTGTGATCTGCTATATGTGATGTATAGTTATCACTGTTGTAGAGGAGCCCACTGATGTGCACTCCATTATATCTCACACCCCCAGCTGATACCAACAGAGGGTTATCATGTGGTGCCAGCCTCAATCAAGAATGCAAAGCAGCTGATTAGAGATCTAAGTGAAGCTATTGGGGGGGTACATAACAGCATGGTATGCTGGTACAAAGTTTTTGTTCATTCTGATTATGTCCAGGCCCAACATTCAAATGCTTTGTGTGCCACTAACATGGTCTGGGATTTACAGAAAGGTGTTGTGCATTTTAAACCCTGTTAGTGTGTCAAGTGCCATATTTGAAGGCACAGTTAGTGCAGCGCAACGCCATTTGTGCATATGTGCTAATTGATGCCTAGTGCATATGTAAATATAAGGCAGCACACTGAATATGGGTGCACTGCCATATTTAGTTGTTTTTGGCACTAACTGGCTTGCAGTGCCACTCCAGTTACAGTAACACTCCCAAAAACCTTCTTTTAACACCATGCATATTGGTGCACATCCCCCAAGCAGCTCAGGTGTCTTGTTTCTGATAGTAAAAACAAGAACAAAATGCCCAGCTCCCTCCTCCTTTTCCCAATCCCCATGCCACCAGTCACAAATGGTAAAAATATCCTTGGCACTCAAATGGTTTCCTCTACCCTCATCTGTTCCAGTCAATATAGAACTGCATCTACCCCATGCTGCCAGTGGTACACCCACCCTCCCCTGATCCTAGACATGGTAATCCTCCCTGATAGTCTAGTTACCCACCCCCTCACAGTAGCAGTACCCATTGCCACCCTCTTGCCCTGAGATGGTGGCTGGCAATCAGTGACCTCTCACATCCATGTACTACTGAGAACACTGAGCACCCAGAGCCAGTATCAGCTAAAGACCAAGCATGGGCAATGTAATGCCCTACATTTAATGTAGTTTAATTTATTTTTATGTTTTTGATGTTTTCTGAAGCATAACCTTATTTTGGGAAGAAAGGATATGATTCTATAATTTGAAAATCAGTTGGGCCAGACTCCAAAGAGAATATGGTAACTGGCATGAAGGAAAAGCTCAGTCTACAGGGGAGTTGCACCTTGAGGTAAGCAATGAATAGTAACTAAGGCCCTGTCCACACTGACATGGGGTTTTCAAAACGTTGTCTCAAACTTTTTCAATTCTGACTTTAAGCATGGTTATCGGAGCATCCACACTGCACTCAGGCAACTGTGCTTGCCTGCATGAGTTCCCAGGCATGACTGCAGCAGAACCACAAGGCATACCAAGCCGCAATGCATGTTGAGATACTCATAACAGGACATGGTAATGGATCGGGATGAAAATTGTGCCATTCTGTTCAGAGGCTCATCGCAGACTCATTGGTTAGTGTAAGACTTCCCCTTTTCCTCGTGGCAGCATTGTAGGACTACAGAAAAGTTACAGAGGCTGCCTTAAACCATGTTGCAGTACGGATTGCATCCACACTACTGTTAACATGGTTTAAGGCAACAGTTTTGATCTGAAACCATGCTCAAAACCTGCTCCAATCAGGTTTTGAGCACAGTTTTTGAACATGGTTTTACTGTGCTACAGCGTGGACGCAAATCATGTTTGCCATTCTTGTAACATTAATGACCTCCAGTAATGTTACAAGAACTCATGTGTGGACAGGGCCTAAAACTGTAGATTTTTTCACACTGCTCCATGGTGTCTTAATGTGGTTTGCAGAGTCTGTCACTACACCTCAAATAGGAATCCACAGCAGATGCATGCCAACAGCACCTGCCACAAGTAAGCTACCATAATTAATACTCATTGCTGACATCAAGGCTTTTTTTTTTTTTCCCCACACCACAGTTGCAGTCTGCTTTATCTCATGCCAATTACTGAACTAGGAGCCAATATAATTTGTTGGTTTCTCAACTGAATTAATGGGCCCCAACCCACAGCTGAACTGAAGATGTCAATGGCCCACTTCTCTCACCCTTGGTTTTATGATGTATTCACTCAGGCACCAATGATTTGGTGGCATTGCCTCTAAATGGAACATTGCATCAGTACCACTCAGCATAAAATACATTAGGTTGAGAGGATGTTTTCAGCAGAACTGGTTATTGAGTCTGCTTTTATTTTGTGACAAGATGATTGCAGGTCACAGATTGAAGAATTAAGCAAGAATGACAAACAGGCATGCCGTTAGTATCATTTACATCTATGAAAGTATCAGTCAATTGGTGTTTGATGTTCCAATTTTACTATCACTCAATTCTGAATCTGACTCTTCAGGGGAGAATGGACACCATAGGTCAGCCTGTTAGGCCACTGGAGATAAGTATACTGCTCTATTATGTAGTATACTAATGAAGAAAATAATTTAGTTTAAACTTTTCTTCTACTTAGAATGTTGCCTTCAATAAATGTACAGTGTAGTCTAAAGGAGAACAAATACCACACGGCAGCCTATCAGGCTACAAGAGAGTGGTTTGACTACTGTATCGGGCATGATACCAACACAGAATTTATTTTTCATTTCAACTTTTGCTGCTACATATATACTGGTGGTGTAAACCAAGGAAGAATGGTCACAGCAGAACAGCCAGTACTTACAATGCTGTTTAGAAACTTGATGATATGAACTGCGGCTCATGCAACTTAGATAGACTGCTAGAAGACCTGTTAGCCTAACACTGATGGTGCTACTAACAGTGCTATATACAATAAATACACATTTGAAATCTTCCAAAAATCAACCCCTAAACAAATCTCTAGACTATTACAAGGAGCTACAGGGATTCAGCCTAATAACTGTAACTCCATGGGGTTGGAGCTGTTATATGAGTGCATTTAGATGTGCACTGTTGGAATTTTGGTAGGGACATTTCATTCCTGTAAAGAGTTAATAGTTTTGCCACCCCAGGGAATTGCAGGTGCCAGAGCATCCTGGAAGTGGTCCTGGATATAAGGGTGGAGCACAGGAAAAAGGAGAGTTCCTGGTAAGGAGAGAAAGGATGGGAGTGAGTTGGACTGTGATCAAGCAGGGCAGCTGCCCACTTGAGCGGCGGGATAATTTTCTCTTGGAGTACGGAAGAATGGTATAGTAGCTGTGGGCATGAAGGCGGCCGCTCAATTTGGACCCCCCATTGTGGGGGAAGGGAACTGTGGAACAGCAAACCCCGCAGCAGGAAGGTGGTTGGTAGAGATGAGGCTTGAGGAAGAGGGAAGTGACAGCCAACATCGGGATGGGACATCATGAGGCTCCATGGGGCCATAGCCCAGGGATGATGGCAAGCCTAGATAAAGTGTGCAGTGGCCTGTGTGGGAGGCAGAATGCACCAACCTGATATATGGGCTAGTGGGAGAAGGAAGCAGTAGCCCCGAGGTGAGAGGCTAGCTGAACTGCTCAGTAACTGATTTGGACCTGTGGGACAGTGAAGCATTGGCCCTGAGGTGAGAGGTCAGTCTGAGATGAAAAGATGAGAGCAAGGTGTTTTGGGACTGTGGGGAGAGCAGTTCTGCAGTGCTGTGTTTTCTTTGGTACAGGATGAACTGAGCTGCCTGAGATTTGAAGTCATCCAGATCATGCCCCATTACATGGACTTATTGTGAGGGCCTTAATCAATTGTGTGACCTCTATGGTCAAGAATAACGTGCCACCCCCCACGTTAAAATGTGAACTGCTCCTTGGAGTGGCTGTTCTTTTATTGAACAAAGTTTATTAAATTTGGGATCTGTTCTTTAAGTCAGAGAGAGTTGTATCATTCTTTATTAACTGCTGATGTTGCCTAACCACTGTTTCCCTCCCAGCCAGCACCGACTTTTTATTCTGTCATGGACTTGGGTGAATGCAGCCATCTTGGAAGGTGTTCTGTTGCTGTGACCTCCCCAACCCACAGACATTCCACTATCATACTCCTAGAAGGGTGGCTGATGGGGCTTCAACACTCGCCGGAGATGAGGAGTGTTTAGGCAGGGGATAGTTGTAACCCCCCCTTGGGGTTAGAGGCATCATATGTTTGCATTTGGATGTGCACCATTGGGATTTTGGGAAGGATATTCATCCCTGTAAAGGATTAATAGTTTTGCCACCCTGGTGAGCTGCAGGTGCCAGTGCACCCTGGGTTTGGTCCTGGATATAAGGGTGGAGTGCGGGAAAAAGGAGAATTCCTAGTCGGGAGACAGCGAGAGAGAGGAGGGGAGAGAGTTGGACCAGGATTGAATGGGGCAGCTGTCTGCTTGATCGGTGGGATAGTTTTCTCTCAGGGAATGTACGAATGGCATAGTAACTGTGGGACGTGGTGGCAGCCTTTCAGTTTGGACCCCTCCATTGTGGGGGAGCTGTGTGAGAGCAAACCCTGCAGCAGGAAGGTGTTTGGGAGAGATGGAGCTTGAGGAAGAGGGAAGTGGCAGCCGAGATGGGGATGGGTCACCACGAGGTTCTGTGGGATAATTGCCCATGGATGGTGGCAAGTCTCGATAGAGTATGCAGTGCCCTGTGTGGGAGGCAGAATGCCCTGACCGGAGATATGGACCAGTGGGAGAAGGGAGCAGTGGCCCCAAGGTGAGATGCTAGCTGAACTGCTCAGTGACTGATTTGGACTCATGGGATAGTGAAGTATTGACCCGAGGTGAAAGGCCAGGCTGAGCTGAGAAGATGGGAGCAAGGTGTTTTGGGACTATAGGGAAAGCAACTCTGCAGTACTATGTGTTTTCTTTGATGTAGGTAAAACTGAGCTGTCTGAGGTTTGCGGTCATCCAAATCACACCTCATTGAATGGACTTGTTGTGAAGGGACTCAATCAATTGGATGAACTCCATGGTCAAGAAAAATGTGCCGCCCCTTCTTGTGTTAAACTATGAACTGCTCCATGGAGTGGCTGTACTTTTATAGAACAAAGTTTATTAAATTTGGGATCCCATTGTTCTGTAAGTCAGAGAGAGTTGTCTCATTATTAACTGCTGATGTCGTCCAACTACTGTTTTCCTCCCAGCCCAGCACCTTTGGGGGGCAGCAGGCACCCCCTCCCCACCTTTTTATTCCATCATGGACTTGGGTGAACACAGCTGTATTGGAAGGTGTTCTGCTGCTGTGGCCTCCCCCTCCCCACGAACATTCCACCATCATACCCCTAGACACCAGGGAGGGGATGGACTTACACCACACTGAATCCTGATTCTGTCAGATCTGAGACAGTAAGCAGGGTGAGACCTCATCAGTAGTTAAAAGGGAGACTTCAGATGAAGAGTCTGTGGCCACTAAGTAACATATCTTCCATCAACTGGTTGACAGAGAAACAAAGCAGTAGACAGCACCTATAAAGTAGCACAAACTGTACAGGAAATGTTAGTGGTAGGAAGTACAAGCTGCACAAGAAAACCTGTTTCCCCCTTGCATTTTCCAGCATTGTGATTGGCCAAATACTTCAATGGAAAAAGTAGAAGCTAGATGGAGAGTTGGCACAGAAAGGTGGAGAAAGGGCAGAACTGTTGAGGAGACTGAATATTTTGAAGCTATGATAGGTGGATGAGGGTTACACCACCAAAAGCCCTTTCAGAGCTCCGACAATTGTGATATGTTCACTAGCATTTGGCAAGCAAACACAAACAGGCATCAATTGTGGTTCTCTTTATGAGTGTCAGGGGCTAGTCCAATGTCCATCTCCACCCCTCAGTCATAGCCCAAACTCTACCTCCTTTCCAAGCCTTCAACAGCTTAACAGTCCTATTTTCCACACAGCAACATCCTCTTTTATAAACCCCTCACTAACTCAGACCACAGTCCCACATTATAGATAGGGCAAAGGGACCTGTAATTCTTCCCCCAACTGTGATATATAGGCAAGGCAATTTTATTTATATGACGCCCAATCCCAGGGGCTCTGAGTGCTTCTCAAAACTCAGCAAGTAAAATAATACAATTAAAACAGTAAGTAAGACGCTAGATAGTAAACAAGATATAACAATAAATAAATAACAGCATAATTCCCCCAAACACATATTAAACAGATAGGTCTTCAGCATCGATTAAAAAATGGTCAGGGAAGGGGAACCTCTTATCTCCAGGAGCAGGGAATTCCACAGAAACAGTGCTAGAACTTCAAAAGACCCATCTCCATGGATTTTAAATGAGATCTGGGAACAAAAAGAAGACCCTCATCCACTGATCGAAGGGAGTGATCAGGAACATATGGTGATAAAGGAGGTCTATAATGGTGACAGCAATCCAACTAATGCCCAGTTAGTTCAGTGTGGTATATCTGACCTCCTGTCAGCTGCCCCTTCAACATAGTCTTCTAACTGAACTTCCTAGCCTAACCTTGTTGTCCCATGTTGTCATGGGTAATAGCAGGCCCTGTAGTCTTGATCTGTAACTGATTATTTCTTAAAAGTAATTTTAACAGTGCTGCTTCTGACACATGATGGGGGGGTTACTGGTTGGTCATTTTAAATCCCCCTCCTCACCTCAACAGAGCTACTGAAAGCCTCTGAGAAGACAAACTGCCAGCATTAAGTGAGTGACAAAGCACTAGGTAGACTGCAGTACAGGATGGTTTGAAGCTCTTGGATAAAATGAACTGAAGCAATCTGAACTATTCTTCTACTGCAGTCTACCTATCATTTTTAAAATTAACGTCCTGTGTCTTACAAATTATTGTTAAAGACATCTTAAATCAAGATATATTTTTATCAATTCAAAACTCCTTCTTAATTAAAACACACACAAAATTCTACGCATACCTGTAATCTCTCTGGTTTTTCAAATTCTAGCATTGGAATAATAATGTTAGCTTCATCATCTTTATTTCCAGGTTTAACATAAGCGACAATGTCATGGAGAAGCTGTTTGACCCAATTATATCCTGGTGGCATAAAAAGAAGAAACAAGTTAAACTAGCAACAAATAAAACTTTTTGTTGTGGAAATAATTGTGTCATTGTTTCTATGCATTTTATTATTTTTACCTTTTATATTACTGTTCTTCCACCTCCTCTTAAGGGAATTTCTCTTACTTTGCCCAATCCCTACACCATTACTTTCCAAATCATCCCACTCACAACCAGCTAACAACCACAGGTTACAATGGTGGTGCCTTTGGGACTAGGTAGGTAGACCCAGAATGAAGAGTACACACAGCTCCTGACAATGGTAAAAACAAGCACTAGAGCCACTGTGCTGATTTCACCTCAGTGCTGGGTACAGGCTGCCTCCACAGCCTGCGCTGGATGACCTACTGCATGTCAGGGGTTACAGAAGAGAGGGGCTTTGCCTGCATATTTTCCTTCCCCAGGCCACTAGATAGCAAACACAACACTGTGGCAAATGTTGCTCAACTTTGTCAGAGGCACTGCATAACCCTTAAGGAATGCACTGTGCATTAGCCCATTTAGGATCCAAAACTCTGGACACCATCCTCAGTCCCCCACATAGTGAGAAAAGACACTCAAGAGAAGGTCATTGGCATGCCAGACCTCAGAACTCAATGTTTACTGACTGACATCTGTATTCAAATTCCAATCATATACTGCTAAACAAAAAATTTTAGTTTTTCAGGCAAGTAGGTTGAAACTGTTATTTCTTTTTGGCAAATAACTTTATTTTGTAACTAACAACAATTACAATAACCAAAACAAACCCCACAAACAATAAACCCCAATACAAATATTATTGCAGTGAAATATCTTGAATCACAACAAATAGGAAAGGGATACACCTCCCAGAACCCCCCAACCCCACCTCCAATCCCTCCCCTTCCCTCCCAGACCCCAGGCAGCTATTCCATGTAGAAGAGAAAAGGAAAGAAATAAAACAGAGTGAAGACCAAAGAAGATTAGCAACCTGATCCTCAAACAACTAAAATCTGTCTTGTCTTGATATAATCTAGTAGAAGATCATTAAGCATATTTGGCCTACTTGGGGGGGAAGAGAAATAGAGCCAAATAGCCCACTCTCATTCCACGTATGGCTATAGAGAAAAAAAAAAAAAACATCCCCTCTAGTAGCCATATTTATCCTTCAAGCACCAAAAAAAACTACCCCAGTATCTATTAAATTTCTCAGTTGATTTAAAAAAACTAGCTACAGCCCTCTCCGCGTTTAGGGCGGATAAAAATTCATCCCACCACTCCTTAAAGGAGGGGGTCTTATCACTACGCCAGTAGCGGAGGAGAAGCAGCTTCGTCACTAAAGCAACCAAGGCCATTTGGTGCTTTTGAGCTGCCGCAGAGATATGGGCAAACATACCAAATATGCATACATCAGCATTAAAGTAAGCTGAAATATTAGAGTAGGGGCCTATCCACAACCTTACCGCATCCCAGAGTTTAACTGCCTTAGGACACTCCCATAATTTGTGATAAGTAGTGCCGATAGGGCAACCACAATCCTTACACTCTGGGGAACTAGGTCTATATATCCGAGAAAGTTTAGCCGGGGAAAGATAAAGATTGTGCAAAATATTAAATTGAAGACCCCTCAGTCTGTCTTGCTTGACATATGTATATAGATCCAACCAAACCTTAGTCCAGGTCTCTTCAGACCAGCCCAAGGATAAATTCACCTCCCAATAGTGAGATATTGGGGAGATTCTGAGTCCTCTTTGCCAAAATTAATTTATATATTTTGGAAGCAATGTTGCCAGATAATGCCAAGTCTCATCTTCCTCAGAAGCCCCCCAGCCTCTTCACTCCCCCTGTTACCCTTTAGGAGGGAACGAATACATCTTTGAATCTGGTACAGCCGCAACCGATCACTAGGTTCAATCTCAAATTTCTCCATCAAAACGGAGGGCGAAATAGCTGAGCTGTCTAAAACAAAATCCGCTACCCTAGGCTTAAGAGGGAGGTTACCTACGCATCTCTTTATCGGCTGATTACCAATCAAAAGGTTAGGATTCTTTAAAAGAGGTTGCATTAGATCTTTTGTGAAGGGAATGCTCAAAAATGAGTAAAGTTGGTGGAGAGCCTTGATATCCCACCCCAGCGGGGTATCCCTCACTTTCAAGGGAACCTTAGACCATGGAATATATAAATAGGATTCCAAGTCTAGATTAGTACTATGAGCAATCGACCAATCTAACATACATCCCACGGAAGTCGTTACTGTATCTGACATCCATAGGGCCACCCTCGCCGCATGGCTAGCCAGATAGTAAATATAGAAGTCCAGCAACTGCAGGCCCCCTACCTTCCTTAGGCGAGTAAGCTTCACATAAGCCCTACGCGGGGGTTTCCCCTTCCACAAAAAGTCAGCACAATATCTATAAAGCGGGTTAAAGAAGGACCTGGGAAGGTATACATTAAGGTTGAATAAGGGGTAGAAAATTCTTGGTAGAATCATCATTTTAATTGTGTTAGTTCTCCCCCAAAAGGATAATGGAAGCTTAGTCCACCTTTCCAGGTCCTCCTTGATAGATTTAAACAAAGGCTTTAAATTTAATTCCACCAAGTCAGCCAGATCCTTTGAGATCTGAATGCCTAAATAAGACAGGGATTTAGGTTGCCATTGTAGGCCTAAGGATGAACACCAGCTCTGTTGAAGGTAAGAGGATAATGGGTAAACCGTGGTTTTACTCTTGTTTAGTTTATAGCCCGAAATTTCACTAAAATCTGAAATGATTTGAAAGAGGTGCGGAAGTGAATCTTGACTATTCCGGACATGCATTAATAAGTCATCAGCAAAAGCTGATAGCTTATACTCAGACGCCCTATATAAATCCTTGAACTTGCTTGTCCTTGTTAATGGCCCTGATCAATGGTTCCAGATATAAATTGAATAGATACGGGAGGGGACATCCTGGCTGCGCCTCGTAATAAGGGAAAGGCAGCTGAAATCAAGTTGTTACACTGAATTCTCGCTGAAGGACATGAATAGAGGACCGAATATAGTTCAAAACTTCCCGGAAAACCAAAATTAAGCAATACCTGAAACATAAAATCCCATTCCACCTATCAAAGCTTTCTCTGCGCCTAATGAGGCCAGAGATGCTTCATGTCTGGACGCCAGACGCAGAGATTAAATAAAATAATTTCTGAAATGATCCGCTGACTTAACGGTTAGCTACTTAATCCAGCCTGTTCCGGGCTCACCAGCCCTAGCCACACAGCCTTGATTCGGGTAGCCAAAATCTTGGCGTAAATTTTAACGTCAATGTTTAGTAGTGAGATTGGTCTATAATTACCAACCAGATCCAATGGTTTCTCAGGTTTAGGTAACAAAATGATTCTTGCCTCAAAAAGGAAAGGGTCCTCTATCCCATGATCTTGCCAAAAGGCATAAAGTTGTTGCAACAATGGCACCAAATAATCTTTGAATGTCTTATAAAAAAGAGCTGTAAATCCATCTGGTCCCAGGGCCTTGTCTAGCTTTAAAGAGTCAACAGCTTCAGAAATCTCCTCATAGGAGAGGGGAGCTTCCAGCCTCTGGCTAAACTCCTCTGGTAATTTAGGCAAGGAAATATTTTCCAAAAATTCCCTCATCTTGGTAATTCCCTCTGGGGAAGGCGGCGTACTAGAATATAGGTTTTTATAAAAATCAACAAAGATACCTAGTATGCCCTCTGGATCTGAAACTAAGTTATTTGTCCTCGGGTGTCTCAACACCGCCACGCACTTAGCCGCAGCCCATTGCTTCAACTGTCAGGCTAGAATTTTACCGGCTTTGCTGCCCTGCCCTATGTATGAGGCCTTCAATTTAGAGGCCAAATTCTCGACCCCCTCCCTTAAGGTACTTGCGTACCAGGCCCTAAGCGTAGTTAACTCTTGCTCCTGATCAAAGGATCTCGAGTCCTCTCCCATAACATCCAAGGCTTTAATCCTCTCTAAACAATTAGATAGAAGGAGCATGGTTTTCTTTTTGCGAGTTGATGCAAGCCTGATCAACTCACCTCTCCATGTAGCCTTCAAGGCCGCCCACGCCTGGTCCACCGCCCTAATTGACCCCCAATTAGATGTAATTGAATGAGACATAAAGGATCGAATACGGCTTAACAACTGGGGATCCTTAAACAAACTGTTATTCAAAGACCATGAATAAGATCTTGGTGGAGCAGACAGTGGTCGACATCGAAATCTAATGGGCTAGTGATCTGAAATTACCCGACTCAAAATAGTAGCTTCTTGAATAAAGGAAAGAACTTGTTGACTAACCAAAAAGAAGTCAATTCGAGAATAACTTTTATGAACAGGGGAATAAAAGGTAAACTCTCTAGTAGTAGGATTGATCGTTCTCCATGGGTCCATAAGGCCCAGGGAAGAGGTAAATTCAGCCAGTGCCCTCTGGGTCGGAGACTGATGAACTCCTCTACACCATGAACGATCAAGACGGTTGGACTGCACCAGATTCCAATCTCCTCCTAAGATTACGGGTCTATCTGCTAGGGGGGCTATAACCACCGTCAGCTGGGTGAAGAAGGAAGGTGACTCCTGATTTGGACCATAAATAGACCCCAACACTAAACTAATTCCCCCCAACTGCCCTGAAACAATTACATATCTACCATTAGAATCAGCAAAAACATCTGAAGGAAAAAAGGGAATTCCTTTGGCCACTAAAAGAAACTGTTATTTCTTATATTTTAAAATTAGCTTATTTCTAAGGTAACAAGTGGTCTTCTAAAGTGGCTTCTAATCTCCCCCCCCCAAACACACACACATGTACACAAACAAGGATTTGCATGGCTGTGATATTTTGCAGTGGGTTTAAGGCATTAGAGCATATTCAAGTGGTTTAGAGTGATACAGAAACAAGTAAAGTGAACAAGTGGTCTCTCCATTCTGGATTCTGTGCACTACTTTTCTTAAACATAAAAACAAAGACAATGAAGGCAGAAAAAGACCAAAAGCCATCTATTCTGCCTGGGGTTCCCTATCTTCTGAACCAAAAACAGGGGGTGCTCAGAGGTGGCCAGTGTACACTAGTTAATACAGTATCACCTACATAGAAAACCAAAAACTCCAAAGGAGCCTTACCAGACAAAACACAGCCTTGAGCTCACGGGAGTTGTTGTGCAAAATTTCTTTTATTAAAGTATTCGAATAAGGTGCATAAAAGTAGCCACAGCAACAGGTACACACAGGTACTGGGTACAAAACAACCCAATGTTTTGCATGTGCATACTCTTTTTTTAAGGTTACTGCCCTCTACTGTTAATCGCTATACAGTAGGTGCACCTGTTGCTGTGGCTACTTTTGTGACATTATTTGAGCACTTTAACAACAGCAATTCTGTGCAACAACTCCAGTCAGCTCAAGACTGTGTTTTGTCTGGTAAAGCTACCTTTGGAGTGCTGAGCTTTCTCAGCAGTTCCCTGTCCACCCCTGGACCTATTGTCCATATAAGGATTTAGCCCTCCAGGTCTACACCCCCCCCACACACACACACTCCTCTCCCTACTGTTACCAACATGAGCAACCAACAAACCCTTGACTCAGTCCCAGCCATGCTTGAAACCTTTTACAGTCTTAGCACCCATCACCTCCGCTGGTAGACTATTCCATAGCTCCAATAGCCTTTCTGTAAATTAGAACTCCCTCACATTCCCTTAAACTTTACTCTCACCAGTTTCCACACATGACATCTGGTTTTTGACTCTGTACTCCTCCTAAATAGTTCCCTTCAGTTCACCTTCTTTTTCCCTTCAGAAACTTGATGTTCTGTTCCATATCTCATTTAGTGCCTGAGACGATCTTCATAAGATCGGCTTTTTGGCCCTGAATCATCTTGGTCACCCTATGTTGCGCTTTCTCCAGTCTTTCCCTGTCCTTCCTTAGGTGAGAAGTCCAAAATTGTGCACAGTATTCCAGGTGCAGCCTCACCAGTGTCCTATATAGAGGTAGTAGTACATCCTTTATTCCTGTTGTCATTAGCCCTTCTGATACATCCCTGCATTTATTGGCCTTACTGTGGGGCTCTCACATGGTGGATTCAACTTATTTCAAGTTTGAATCTTGAAGTTTTGTGGTTCTTATGACACTGGAGCTTTGGAGCGCAACTTAGTCTGTTCTATATGCCCTGTTACACTGGCTAGATGAAGGGAGTCACTAATAATGACTCCCAGGTTCCTTTCTTCTGTCATTGTGCTCAGTTTAACCCCTCCCATCCATACCCTTTCTTTGTTAAGTACTGCCTACCTCATTCCAACAATGCTCCTGACAGATGTCTTGATGACACATTCAGGCAAGGACCCATTGTTTTCCCCTTGTATAGACAGAGCAGAAAAAATCATTAAGCGTGGCTGCTGTTTGTTCATCTTCCTCTAGTGCCTTCCTCCTCTTATAGTCTAGCAATGCTCCCTTCTTGTTTCCTTTTTTCCTTAATATAGATGAATAATTGTTTTCTCCACTCTTGACCCCCTCCACAATATGCTGCTGCATGTCTGCCTTTGCCTCACAGACCATTCTCTTTGCTTCCCTAGTTTTTATTTGATACTCTACCCATTCATCCTCACCCTGCTTTTCTTTGTACCTTGTGGAAGCTTTTTTTCTTGCCCCTTCTCTGACCCTTTCTGAGAACCGTATTGGTCTCTTGTACAGTTTTGTTTTATAACAATTCTCATGCATTCTTTGTTGCCTCAAAAATGATCTCCTTGATTGCTCTACAACTCCAATGCTGTCCACCCTCAATTTGTCCCAGACCAGCACCCCATCACTTTGAAGTCTCTTCTTCTGAAATTTAGGACTTCAGTTTTTGATAGAGACATTCTGGTCCCAAGAACCAGCATGGGCCGATACACAAAGATTGCCCTTGGGGCTTGCACAAAGCCCTCTTGATCCTGATGTTAGGTGCAGCTCGCCAAAGCCCTTTGGTGCAATGCAGCCTGATTTATAAAGGGCTGGTGCAGTTGCGACAGTTTACCCACTTTACAGCAGCTTGCACCAAACTTTTGGCGCAAACCCCATAATATGGGTCCCCCAATGGTGCAAAGTTAGACAAGGGAGGGAGCTGGTCTAACTTGTTGCGTTTGGTGCAAGGGACTTGCGGCAGGGGTTTACAGCAGGCATGATTCCTGAATCACACTTGCCACAGAGTTTGACACAAGTCACCCCTTGCTTCAAACCCTCTGCCACAAGTCCCTTGTGCTGATCCAAAATGCTTCATGAATCGGGCCCTATGACCCAAATGGAAGGGTGGTGGCCAGACCCCAGTGATTCCTCTACACTCATTTCACCAACCATCTTCAAGATGGTGAGCACAAAATCAACAAGCATTTGTCAATGCCGAATGTTGTCTTGCTGCCATTGGCAGTGCAGGAGTTAGAGAGATGCAGCATAAGAGTGGCAGTGAAGTAGTGAACTGATGCCAACCCACCCCCACCCTGCAGAAAGTGAGAGGCATTAGGGTGTCCCTTTGGATGTTTGTTAGTGCAGTGCAGGAAAACATGCTGGGCAGGATGTGAAAAATGACAGCTGCACAGTTCATAAGGAGGTGTAATTAAATGCCAGTGCTGAAAGTGTGGCATACAAATATATGGAATCTGTGGAGTTGCAAGGGTGTGTGGGAAATATGCAAGGCACGCTTGCAGCACTGCCAGTTTGAGGGTGTTAGGCACCAAATTTTCAACATAGGCAATTTAGTACCTCTGCTCATGTACAGTGTTCACTGTCATTTCCTGAAAGTGTCCCAAGAAGTGATTTCGCACAGCAACCATGCTATTCTGCGCCGGAAGTGCGGAAACATATTTTGGGCAGGATATGTGAAGTGACAGCTGTACTGTTCATCAAGAGGTGTGTAAAAATGGCAATGGTGAAAATCCAGAGTGAAAATATCACAAATGCATGATGGTACGAGCATGCGTGCAATCTGCCAATGCACGCTCGTAACACAGTCCTGTAATGGAGTATCAGCTCCAAATTTTCAACATAGGCATTCTAGGAGCTCTGCTCATGGACTGTGTCACTGTCATTTTCATAATCTGGCCCAAACACTGATTTCCCACAGCGACTGCGCAATTGTGCGCTGGAAGTGCGGAAACACATTTCGGGCAGGATGTGGAAAATGACAGCTATACTGTTCACAAGGAGGTGCACAAAAATGCCAATGCTGAAAATACAGTGTTAAAATATTGTGAATGTGCGAAGTTACGAGCCTGTGTAGCAACTGCGCAATGCATGCTTGTAAAACAGGCATTTGTTGGATTTTTCCCACCAAATTTGGAACATAGGCTTTTTGAGAGGCCACCTCATGAACACTGGCAATGTAATTTCGTTAATGGGTCCCGAAAGGTGATTTCATGCAGTGACTGCGAAATCACCTTCTGAGGCCGATTAACGCCATGACAGTGACAGAATTCATGAGGAGGGGCCCCAAAAAACCCCATGTTGAAAATTTGGTGCCAAAATTCCAAGAAATGCCTGAGATATGCAGCAAAGTTGAAAAAACCCTATTCTTTGCATTATTCAGCTTACCAGCATTTCCTCAGTTCGCGGTCGGCTTTGAAGAGTGCAGACGTGTTCCCGGTCCACTGAAGATCATCGCGCCGAGTCCGGAGGTAAGTATGAGGTGAGGGGGTGAGGAGGCAGGGTGCGACAGTGGGTGGGTGCGGTGGGGGAGGGGATCTAGACTACGAGGATGGTTTCATTTTCCAGGTGGAAAAAAAGAAAACCGTCGTGAAACAGTTTCGCATTGGGCATTTGGCATGCTGGGGTGGGCTCCCAGCATGCCACCAAGTGGGTTTTGTGGGGGGGCCAGTAGCACCAGGGCCTGGGCACCCTTGTCGGCACACAACATGGGGGTAATGCCGGGTAGGATTGGGCACCCCTGCAAACAAAGAAGGGGAGCCGTGTTAGGATTGAGCACCCCTCGCATTCAACAGTTGGGGAGGGTGATGCAGATAGGAAGTGGGCTCTCCCGCCGGGCAAAGAAAGCAGGTGGGGCGTGAGCCGAGGGATTGGGCACCCCCCTCGCATTCCACATTTGGGGGTGCCGACGGGAATGGGCCTCCATCGGCACACAAACACGGAGGGTTGCCGACAGGGGATTGGGCACTCGATGTCGACAAAGCAGAGGCGTCACCGCCGGCCGATCATGGCTGAGGATGGCGGCGAAGACGGCTGGGCCAGGGACCGCCACGCATGACGATTGGAGCGGACCTTGCTTTGATGTGCTCGCCCCATTATGTATGCATGGTGTGGCGGTGGCATGCAGGCTGATTAAGGGAATGAGGGACACACCTACTGATGTGCGCTCCCTGCAATCGCCTCAAGCAGCCGCCTTCCCCAAGACCCGCACTGTCGCAAGATGTTGCTTGCGCATGCACGCAAGCCAACATAAAAATGGCCACCTGTCTAGTGAGTTCCTTAACCAGCTGAACCAGCAGGAAGTCCTGCAGTGTATCCAACAGGGCCTGATTTCTGTGTGCACCTGGGCGCTGGAATATACCAGTCAATATCCAGCAGGTTCAGATCCCCCACCACAACCACTTCCCCTTCACTTCCATTGCCAGTCCTTCCTTGAGCTCCTTATTGCTCTCTCTCTCGTCCACTTTTCTTAGTGATCCATAGACCACCCCCACCTGTATTTTCTTGTCTGAGGGTGCCATGAAGTGAACCCAAGGTGACTCTGTTTCCCTTTTGCCTTTCCTAATATGTCCATCCTCCACAGCCTCTGTGCCATCCCTGACGTATATGACTGTGCCCCCCTTGCCTTTCCCTCTATCCTGTCTAAACATTGTGATAGTCTCTATGGCCCACGTTTCTGTGATGGCTATGAGGTCCACCTTAGTGTCTGTCACCAGTGCCTGGAAATCATTGATTCTATTATCCAGATCCTGGCATTAAGGCAGACTTCCTTCCAGCTAGCTTTGAATCTACTTTTGCTGTTTCTGATTCTACACTTGCATGTCTTCCCATTCTGTTTACCTTTTTATTGTTCCTATTATTTTTTTTTTTTATTTCAAATTCGGATTAATACCTTTGAGCCGGGAGCTCGATTACAAAGGCTCCAAGTCAACAAGGAATACAAGGCATTTGCAGGTGATGAAACATTGCAGAACAGAAAGAACATTGACTAACACGTAGTATTAGTGTGCAGTTACAACATTAAGACTAAGAACCTAGTGTTGTGCTAAAGGGTATGGGCTGTTGGGGGGGTGGAAGGGACCTGGGAGGACAGTAGTCTCTATGCCAAGGACAGACTACACTTGAGTGAGGAGGGAAAGAAAGTGTTGAGACAGAGGATGGAAGAATATATAGAGGAAGTTGGGAATTTAAACTAGGAGTGGGGGGTGGCAGTTGGGGAAGAGATATGCAGAGACCACAGGTTGGGAAATCATATGAGCTTACCCCCCATAACAGTGACAAAGGACAAATGGCAAGTACTATTGGTGATGCTAGGAAAGGAGGGCAGGATGGGAGGGGGGAGAAAGGGTGGAAGGTGGTTACCCTTAATGCTAGGAGCCTTGGGAGGAAAACTGAAGAGCTACAGGTTCTCATGGCAGAGGGAGAGGTGGACATTGCAGCCATCATGGAAACATGGGCCACCCAATATAATGACTGGGACCTGTCTGTACCAGGGTACAGGTTATTTCGTAGGGACAGGGTGACTGGGAAAGGAGGGGTGGTGGCACTATATGTGAAGGAAGGACTGAAGTGTGTAAGGGAGGAAGGGGAGGAGGGTAGTACAGAGTCACTTTGGTTGCAAATACAGGATTCCAAGAATAGGATTCTTAGAATGGGAGTGGTGTACAGGCCACCATCTCAGATGGAGGAGACAGACAGGGAACTCGCGGGACAGATCAGGAGAACCTATGAAGGGTAGTGTGGTGATTGTGGGGACCTTCAACATGCCAGGAGTGGACTGGAGCATCCCAACAACCAGGAACAGAAGGGAGCAGGTACTGCTGGATGCCTTCCAGGACAGCTTCCTGCTGCAAATGGTCAGTGAACCAACCAGGTTAGGGAATACCCTTGACCTTGTGCTGGCAAATGGGGACTTTGTGAGAGAACTTACAGTGGAGGAACCGCTGTCAGGGAGTGACCACCACTCAGTACGCTCACATTGGATATGGGCAAGGAAGGAGTGGAATCTGGCACAAGAGTGCTGGACTTCAGGAGGGCCGACTTTGGGAGGATGGGGGAGGTGGTAAAAGGGTACCTGGCCAGAATTCAATCTAGTATGGATACTAACCAGAGATGGGAGATCATAAAGCTGGGGATAGTGGAGGCAACCAAAACCTGCTGCAAATCCCAGAGCAAGAAGGCTAGGGCTAAGAAACTGAGCTGGTTGAGCAAGGTGGTCATGGAAAAGGTAAGGAGGAAAAGAGCTGCCTTTAGGAAGTACAAGAAAACAGGGAGGGGGAGGACAGAGGAGTACTTGACAGAATCGAAGGAGGTGACAAGGGCAGTAAGGGGAGCCAAAGCATCTACGGAACTCAGGCTGGCACAAGGCATTAAGAAGGGGGAGAAGGACTTCTTTAGGTACATCAGGGAGAAAAGGAGCTGTAAGGACCACATAGTAAGGATTAGGAAGGAGGGGGGTTGGTTGGAAGCAGGGTGCGATAAGGCGGAAGCACTAAATGAGTACTTCTGCTCAGTATTTACTAAAGAGAAGAGAGGGGTGACACCCAAGGCGGGAGAAATGGCAGACCGGGGGAAGGGGTGACAGATGGGGAAATCATGGAGGGCAGAGTTCGAGAGGGTTTGAAGGCACTGAGGGTGGACAAGGCGCCAGGCCCAGATGGTATCCACCCCAGGGTACTGAAGGAGCTAGCAAAGGTCCTTGCAGGACCTTTGGCAGACCTATTTAATGCCTCACTACATTCGGGGTGTGTACCTCAGGACTGGAGGATGGCTCATGTGGTGCCCCTCCACAAGAGTGGCCCCAAAGATGAACCGGAAAACTACAGACCAGTGAGCCTCACATCCATCGTGGGTAAGCTAATGGAGACTATCCTGAAGGAGAGGCTGGTGGCCTTCCTAGAGGCCAAAGGACTACAGGACAGCAGACAGCATGACTTCATACGTGGCAGATCCTGCCAAACCAACCTGGTCGAGTTCTATGACTGGGTAACTAGGCAACTGGACAGGGGCCATGCAGTGGATGTCCTGTATCTGGACTTCAGTAAGGCATTCACTCGTGCCACATGGAAGGCTGGGAAGGAAGTTAGTAGGCACAGGGCGGGTGCAAAGCTGGTGAGATGGGTAGGAAACTGGCTTCAGGGAAGGCAACAGAGGGTGGTGGTGGGTGGGGAGCTCTCACACCCAAGGGCAGTGATGAGCGGTGTCCCACAGGGCTCGGTGTTGGGACCAGTGTTGTTTGGGATATTCATTGCAGACATATCATGGGATATCAAGAGCAAGATCAGTCTGTTTGCTGATGATACCAAGGTTGGTGCGGTGGTGGATGACCTAGGGGGTTGGCAGGGGTTGCAGGATGATCTGGCAAAGCTTGAAACCTGGTCAGACACCTGGCAACTGGGCTTTAATGCCAAAAAGTGCAAGGTGCTGCATTTTGGGATGAAGAACCCAAGGAGGACTTACCAGCTAGGGGGAGTGCAGCTAGCCCAGACAGAGGAGGAGAAGGATCTGGGTGTGCTCATTACAGGGTCAATGAACAACTCGGCACAATGTAGGAAGGCAGCTGCAAAGGCCAACAAAATGCTGGGTTGTATTGCAAGGGGTATATCCTCGAGGAGTGAGGAGGTGATTCTGCCACTGTATAGGTCATTAGTTAGACCACACCTGGAGTACTGCGTGCAGTACTGGCGTCCATATCTGAAGAGGGACATTAAGTTACTGGAGGGGGTGCAGCACAGGGCGACAAAGATGATCAAGGGTCTGGGGGACTTATCATACAAGAGGAGGTTGAAGGAGTTGAACATGTACTCACTGGAGGAGAGGAGAGACAGGGGTGACATGATTGAAACCTTTAAATACATGAAAGGAATAAACAAGACCGGTACAGAGGGGCTGTTCAAAGTAAGAGAGGGGAGGGCCACCGGGCCATTATATGAGACTGGAGTGAGGAAGGTTCAGGAGGGAGATGAGGAGACACTTTTTTACAGAGAGGGTGGTGGCTGGATGGAATGCGTTACCTGCAGAAGTGGTATGCAATAGAACAGTGGACTGCTTCAAATGTGGATGGGACAGGACAAGGGGGAGGGTTAATGAAGGGGAATGGTGGAAGGGAGGGGCAGCTGCAGAATAAGGGGTGCTAGCTGCACATTCGAGCAGACTTGATAGACCTCTAGGCCTTTATCTGCTGGCAAATTTCGTATGTTCGAATGTACGTATTAAGCAGGGTACAACAAGTGAGGAGAAACAGGACCACACTTGTGGAGAAACATATTAATGCAGCACTAATTAAGTGCTGTACAGTGTTTAACAATCATGTTACAGTTCAGACAGGGCGCTCCCATTCTGCAGAAATGCAGTTTTAGCAGCCAAGGTGAGGCTTTGTCAAGGGGAGGTAGTAGGTGGTGGGAGGTTGAGGGGGAGGTGGGCAGTTGTGGAACAGGAGGGTGGGAGTGAGAAAGGGTAGTGTTTGACGGGTGCGAGAACATCTGTCAGAGGCCATGGGTTAACAGAAACACTGGCAGTCAGATTTGCTAGCAAGAAGAGACCAAAGCCCATTTTTAAAATGGCCAAGTCTGGGGGAGTCGGCAAGGTCTGCAGGCAGATAATTGAACCATTTAGGCCCACAGTAGGAGAGGGGTCTTTGGCCAAGGGTGGTTTGTTTGAAGGGAACAGTTAGAACAGACCTGGAGGCACTCCTTGTGCATTTAGATGGTTGTGCAGGCTCAAAGAGGGCTGAAGTAGCACTAGGCATGGACTCCATCAGGGACTTTTCTGCAAGGAGGCAGGCCTGGTATTGGAGTCTGTGGTGGAGTGGGAGCCAGCCAGTTTCTTTGTATAGGTCACAAGAGTGAGTCATTTTGTGTACTCCCAGGACCAGGTGGCAGGCCTTGTTGAGGATGGTTTTGACACTTTTAAGCACTGTGTCTGTGCCTGCCCCATATATGGCAAGGCCATAAACCACAGATGAGAGAACTGAACTGCACGTAACAAGTTTCAGGGCAGCCGGTGTCATAGAGGTGCGGTGTCTGTACAGGATGCCAAGATTCTTGTTGGTGGACTTTAACAGTTGCTTAGCATGGGCAGTGAAGGTGAGGGTGTCATCAAGGTGAATACCTAAGTACTTGAATGTGTTGACTTGGTCTAGTACTTCTCCTTCACTACTAAGTATATGCAGTGAGGACCCTTGAATCTTTCTCTGTCGGGTGCTGAAGAGCAAACTCTGTCTTTTTGTATTTGAGTAGCAGTTTATTTCTGGTGAACCAGGATTCCAATGCATGAAAATTGAGCTGAAGTCCAGAGCTAAATGATCCCAGGTCTTTCCCTGGAACAGAGATAACAGCATCATCTGCATAGAGTACAGATTGTGCAGGACAAGTGGAAGGCATGACATTTATGAAGAGGCTGAATAAGAGAGGACCAAGGATAGAACCTTTCGGGACCCCTATGTTTACTTCCCTGGGCTCAGAGATTGTATTGACAATCCTGACCCATTGAGATCTATGGGTGAGGTAACTATGGAACCAGGCCACAGAGTCCATTGACAATCCTGTAGAGAGGAGGCATTTCAGTAGCAGTTGGCAACTGACTGTGCCAAAGGCCTTGGTGAGGTCTATGAAGAGAGACCTCACCACCATCCCTTTATCCAGGGCCCCATAAAGCTGAGTGGTATACTTTACCAGTGGGGTGATGGTGGACTGGTTCTGTTGGAATCCATGTTGTTGCAAGCAGAGAAGGCTATGTTTTTCTAGGTACTCAGTTAGTTGTTCTGAGACCACCCTTTCAAGTGCTTTGGAGGGGGGGGGGTAAAATCGAGATGGGCCAGAAGTTTGCTAGATTAGCTCTGTATCCTGATTTAAAAACAGGTGTGACTAGATCCTCTTTCCACCTGTCAGGGAAGATGCCATATCTCTGAGAGGGATTGAATACCTTGGTGAGCTGTGCCACAATTTCATTGAATGTGAATGCTACCATCTTCATATTGATCATGTCACTTCCCTTCCTGGTTTTACCAAGGACCTGTTTGATTTTTTTGAAGGTCTCAACTGGGGAGATTTGCTTGTAGTAGAATGGTGGGGTAGCATTATCCCATGGTGATGGAGTGTTGAGGTTGTGCTGCTGGCCTGCGAAGGTGTGATTCATGTATTCAGGTGGCAACACATTGCTGAGGTCTGTGAATGCAACATTAAAAGTGTCAGTGACTTTCTTTGGGTCTTGCGATGTGCCAGAGGTGGTAACTATAAGGTCCGGTGGGGCCCTTGAGGCTCTACCCATGAGAGGTTTTATAGAGTCCCAGAACTCCCTCCCTCTACCCCAGGTCTTTCCTAGGAGGTCATTGTAGTAAGCTACTTTCGCCAGACTATGAGTTTTGTGCAGGTATTTCTAGCTGCCTTATATGCTTGGGAGTCAGCTAGATTCCCGGTGGCTTTGGCCCTATGCCACAGGTGATCTCTGAGTTGCATGCATTCAATTAGAAGGCTATGTGAAAGGGTGTTCACCCCCCAATTTTTTCTGAATTCAGTATGCTAAGAATGTAAAGATAGCATACCTGGGTTGTGAGTGTCCTGTGTTAAATGTTTTGTTTGTTGAGCTGGCCACCCACATTGTTGTTTGTCTCTATATGTTCTATGTTCACATCCCTGGGTGCTGCCACTGTTAAAGTTAGCCAGCAAGCAAAGGAATAGCATGGAGTTACTGTCCCAACTCCCATTTCAAAATGCATCAGAAAAGCTTGCCCTGAAATGTATTGATCTATGCCATCGCTGTAAAACAGTATAAATGAAAGAAATACCGGTATCCATATCGATACTGCAGTTTAAAACGAAGGTCTAGTCCAGGAGAAGCAAAATACTGCTGTTTGCAGCCTGTATGTTTCCCCAGGTACCCTAAAGCCTGGAAGCAGTGAAACAATGGCTTTAGGTACCTCCAAAATAATGCAACAGCTAGACAAAGCCCTTTTGCTGCACTAACAAGCAGCCTGTGCTCTAAATTGAAGAGAAGCCACTGCCTGGAGCCTGAGGTTTGTTGTTATCCTTTCCACAGCAGTGCAGCTTCTCAAGCTATTTTTCTTGGGTGCAAAGAGGCAGTTAGGAGCACCATTTTTCTCCTTAAAAAACAGTGTTTGGAGCACAGCTCCCTAAAAGCAGCAAAATAAGCAAGCAGCAGTATACATAAGCATTAAGGCACACTCCAGAGCTAAAATGTGGAAACAGGGAATTAAAAAGCAAAAGTTTACCTGTTAGTGCTGTTTCTCAGAGTGTAGTCCTGCCTGAAGATGCAGCCCCTCCCAGCTCCAGCTCCAGCTCCATCTCTCTTCAAGCAGGCCGGCCTTTTCCCTGCTAGATTTATACAGGAAGTGGCCTGGGGAGGTGCTTAGGGTAACAGTACAAAGAACTTGTCTGGTGCTCAAAACTGTTATTGTGATTTGACTGCCTTAAAATGTACATTAGGATAAAAAAAATGTATTTAATGTCTTGTTTGTTGAAAAATATATTGTAAATAATGACTTTAAAGGTAAAATGTGTACAGATGGGCGGAGCTAGCCCATCACATGGTCACAAAGCCCTGTATGATGAGATGAGATGAGACAGCAGACAGTTGGAGACTGCTGAGATAGCTCAACTAGCATTTTCTAGTTGATGTATGTATATAGCCTGGATTTTGATTTGCCTCCTTTTATTTTGTCACCCAAGTTCATTTCTTTTGCCTATTATTGTTCTGCTGTGAAGAATAAACATTATTTTGTTTTGAACTACATCTGCCTCATTGTCTGATCGGTCCATCTCTACCCACAACCCGTGACAGGCTAGACAGCCATGGGTTAGGGATTCCTCTGGCTTTCTTTGTTTTATAAGGAGCAAAGATGTCACAGGCTTTAGTGAAGATTCTGCAGAAGTAATCCAGTGCTTGGTTTCTGTCCTTGACTCTATCCAGTGGGGACCAGTCAATCCCTTTTAGGTAGTGCCTGAAGGAGTCTAGTCGACCAGGCCTTAGTGATCTGCTCCTGGTGGTCTTAGGCTTACTCTTGGTGAACTTGTTAGTCCAGGTAAGTAGTACAGGGGAGTGGTCACTGATGGTGTCAGGTAGAACTGTTACCTCTATGATATGTTCAGGACAGGAGGAGAGTAGCCAGTCGATGAGGGTGCTGGTTCCTGTATGGTAGTTTTGTCTGGTGGGTTGTGTGACCAGTTGGATTAGGTACAGGCTGGCTAGTAGGTCTCTAGCTGTTGCTGCATCCAGTGCTTGCCAATTAATGTTGAAGTCCCCTAGGATTATTCCCAGTTTAGTTTATTCTCTTCGAGATGGCTTATGAGCTGTGGGAAGCCAGTGGGTAGCATCCCAGGAGGCAGGTATACAGTGGATAATAGTAGCTCTTTGTTTTGTTGGCTTATATGAAGTTTTAGTGTTAGAACCTGTGCTTCCTTGGTGTGGAAGCTAATGGGCAGTATTTGCCCTTTGATGTCACTCTTGAGGTAAATCAGACAACCACCCCCTCTTTTTGAGGTACGTTCCTGCCGGAACAGGTTGTATGTAGGAAGGGCAATTGCTGTGTCTGGGATCTTTGCTGACAGCCACATTTCTGTTAGGGAGATGATGTCAGGATCAATCTGAGCTACCTAGGCCTGAAATTGTGGCAGTTTGGAGAGAAAGATGAAAATATCCAGGGATACAATTGTTAGATGTCCTGGGCTATTGGTACAATTCATGGTAGAGGTCACCCAGGGTCACAGCTAGGCAGGGATTTGATAAGTGGCTTTGGCTATGCAAGAGCTTGCAGGCATGCACTCCCCTGCCCCATTACATTGGTAGCCTGTGGCACGCTTACTCAAGTAGAAGTGCAGGATGTGAAATCCTTTTGTCCTTATGCTTCCTTTGTTATTTAAAGAGGTTGGTTAAAAGCCCACATACAGATCCTTTAGGAGCAGGTCAGACAAAAATGTGGATTCAAGCAGGACCCAGAGTCACTGAATTTGTCAGACTTAGTTGCTTGACTTCTGTTTTGCTTGGGATAGCTTCCAAAAAGTTGATTTTAAACTGAAAATGCAAACACCTGGTGGTGATGTTTTGCAGAAATCCAGTCCAGGAGATCTTCACAGATGCAGGGAGCAAGAATGGTGTAGTTACTCCAAGTACAAAATCTTGTAAATCCCAAAAAAACTAGCTATAGACTCAGACAAACACAAAGAGTCACCCACACAGACCCAGGTGGCGAAATGCTTGAAAACCCTTGGATCCTCCCCCCATTCCTCTTCCACTACTGCTTTTTTTTTTTTTTCAGCACTATTTGCTTTATCCCACCTGCAGCTTGGTCTGCAATTATCTAGCCACTGTTCCCTGTGCTCCAACGACCAGGCCGCTCAAGATCATACAGGGCTAGCATGCACAGTGCCCGCAACGGGGGTCCTCCCTCAATCCCCGGCAGCCGGGCCTGAATTTAATACCCTAACATGACTTGGCACAAGCCTAGAGGAGCGCAGGGACATGGCCATCAAGCCGCCATGACCAACCGCCATTTTCCACCATGATTTACTTCCCAGAACTACGGACGTGCAATGATATTGAATGCACAGCATGCCGATGTCTGCTGCAGCCCTCCCTTCTGTAGTGTACTGTGACCTGCATCACTGCAGATCTCCATCGGGTGTAACTACAGCACGGCACAAGCCCCAAACACTCCCCAGGTAGCAGAGAGCAGCCCACAGGCACTCGATCTGCTCCCTCCCTGGCCGACCCCTGGCGACCCATGCTTATTCCCAAACCCATGTCGCCAGTGTGGAGCGAGGTGTGGCATCCAGCACCTCAACCCTCAGCACCACAGGACTGGTCTACCACTACTCCTTTTAGAATCTCAACCTTATTTTTATCCACCTTACTGATACCACTCCACAGTATAGGGGGAGCACTAACTAGGTTCGCCCCTCACTCCGTTTACCATGGTTCACCTAGCCTCAATGTCCACTGCAGTCAATATGACTATCTAATGTAGACATCAAACTTCAACCCCATTGCGCTGGTCTCTCGTCAGGTGAAGGCCATCACCTTTGAAGAGCCTCCTGTCCCAAAAGTCCCCCCAGTACCCCATAAAGTGTTGCTCTTTCTCCTAACACCATTCCTTTAACCGCCAGTTTAATTCCTGTATCTCTTCCCTCCTTACTCCCCCCCCCCCACACTGGGAGGACTTCAGACAAAGCCAGGGAGGCTGAGTGTGCCTGCAATCTGTTTCCCAGCCTCTGAAAGGTCCTCTTCACTCACTCCACAGGCTGGTTCACCAGATTGTTGGTACCCAAGAGTACCAGCAACCCCAACTCCTCCCTCCATTTCCATTGTTCTCCCTATTCTGTCTATGTTCCAGATTGCTGATACCCCAGGAAGGCACCTAACCATTCCCCACCCCTCCTCCACACCCACCATCCTCTCTACTCTCCTGATCATAGAATACCCAACACTAAGACTGTCCTAACTGGCTTCTTCTTATTCTTACCACTGGATACCGCCAGATCATCACTACCATTTCCCCGACTAACCCATACTTCTCTTCCCAGTGGAGTCAGGTTCCTGAGTCTCCTCCAAGGCTGCAAAGCAATTTGCCATCAGGCTGGTGTGAGGGTTGGTTGGCCTTCAAGTGGCAGGCCTTGCCACTCTTCCCCCTTCACCTCCTTACCTCTTTCTACCCCCCCCGGACCAGTGGGCGTCTGGGGGAGTGGGGTGTGGGCTCCAGCTGAGTGAATGCCACAGGAGTTCATTTTAGGAGTTGTTAGATGTACAGAAGGCATTTAGCAGTGTCAGTGGCTCAGTAGGTAGCACACTCGCCTCTGAGGCCAGGGGATCAGAGGGCTGTGGGTTCAGTTCCCACATCTGGCACCTGGGGTAATATCCCAGTACTGACACTGTAGTGCAGCATGAGAGGGGTGCTGCACTTCTGAGGTGCCGTCTTTCATATGAGATGTTAAATCGAGGTCCCATCTGCCTGGATTGGTGGTAGTTCAGGTGGATGTTAAAGATCCCATGGCACTTATCGAAAAGAGTAGGGGAATTTCCCCAGTGTCCTGGCCAAATTTCCCTCATTCACTAAAAATACCACCAACAGCTTAATCTGGTTCAAGGTCAGTTGGAATTCATCTGTATCCCGCTCCCTCGGGTTGTGCCTGAAAATAGGCAGGATTTGTCTAGTGCACTTACCCGGTCAACAAAAGCTAAATAAAATAAATAAATATTTCACATCTCCCATACTGGTGGGTTATTTAATACCCAATGGAGTTAGTAGGTGTTCATCTGACTTTAGTTTAAAGGCAATAAATGATTCGGTTTCTGCCACCTCTCTAGGTAATGCATTCCATAATGGTATTATTCTTTGGGTAAAACAGACTCTTCTATTATTTCTCTTGGGATATGTGAACATTACCTGGTGCCTGTGACTTCTAAGGCAGAAGTCCCTTTGGTTGTAGACCAGGCCCAGATCCCCCATAAGTTGTTTGTCCCTTGATATATGATACATCTGTAATGGATCCCCCTTAGCTGACCTGAGTTCAACTGGGTACAATTATAATTCAATCAGTCTTTGTTCATAACTCACATTGTGTAATCCATCTATCAATCAATTTGGTTACTCTCCTCTGGACACCCTCCAACCTTATGAGATATCTCTTCCCTTACTGCTATCAGCTGAGCATGGAGATCTGGAAAAGGTCTTGCAGAAGGGGAGGGATCCTTCCTCCAGAGAGTAACTGTGGAGAAGAGCACTATATAGTCCCTGCAACGGACTTGTTCCCCACTAAATCTTATCCCTATACTGATCATTATGATAACCCTTAGACTTCTAACTGAATTATTTTAGTAGAATTGTTCTAGCTGCCTCACTCATCTGTCTTCTTGTTCTGATCAAACATGCAAACATTCTCTCAGAGTCTCAGAGTTAGGAGATCAGATAGGGTCTGTGGAGACAGAATAGTCAGGGAACATCTTGGCAGGCTGGGTTGGGCTAAGCAGTCCTTTTCTACCATCAACTCCTGTGTTTCTCTATTGTGCTTCCCCTATGTGTACTATATGCCTCAATAAGTATTTCAAATGTTAGAGGGGCTCTTGTGAACCTTTACAGTACTATCACTGCATTTTGTAAAGTTAAAGAGGAAAGTAAGTGTATCAAAACACAATTAAACTATAGTATATGGTTAGGGCTTATTGTAGATTGAAATCAGTGGCTTTTCAAATCTTGTTGTAGGACAGTTCAAAGGACAGAAAAGTTGTTGTACTATCGTTCTGACGTCACATCGATAGTACAACAACTTTTCAGCCTTGTCCTACCTCCTAATTGGCTGACTTGACTGGCAGCATCAGAGAAAAAGTAATAACACGGTGGCACGATTAAGCGGGCGCAGAGTGGCAGAACAGTGGATCCTCCTTCTTGTGACACAAATAGCCTTAGACTGCTCTGTGTCATGAAGCCATTTTTTGTTGAATTTTTTTAAAATAAACCATGCTACTGTGAGAGAGAGTGAGCGGGAGTGGAGGGAAGCCCCAGCCAGCAGGAGCAAAATGAAGCAGCGGCGAGAGGCAGAGCAGGAGCAGGAATACCACAAAAAAACAAACAAAAAAAAAAAAACACATGAGGTAACCAGCAATGAAAAAAAAAGAAATAAGCCCTAACCACATACTATATAAAACAGTGGATGGTCGCCCATCCACAACTAAGGCTGTTTCCCTCTCGGGAGTTGATGACATCAGAGAGACCTCTCGAGCTTCGATCTTGAGGTCTCAATGATGTCATCAACTCCCTTGAGGGAAACATATCCTTGTTGTGGATGGGTGACCATCCACTATTCTATATGTAGTGTATGGGAAGCCTTAATTGTGTATGGAAATCCATAAACTCCAAAAAGTCATTCTGCTTTAGTAGTAAGGTACCTGCTACAGCAGAACAACAGCTCGGTGTGCTGGATTATGTATGTCACGCAGTTCTGAGCTGCATTCTTTCATCTATGCTGTCAGACCGTTGCATCAGCTCCTCACAAAATCAACTGCTCAGAACAGGTCATGCAGCAAAGTGATAGCACTCCTCCAATTTAAAACAAAAAAGTGAAAAACAGAAACTGTCATAGTATCACAACATTTTTTTACCCTAGTCCTGAAGCACCAGGGAAAAAAACTAGTGACACACTCATGAGCCGCTTGTGCTAAGGAGAGAAACTAGCGTTCAGTATCTTTTTCCTGTGAGGAGTTCAAAACGTTAACTGAACATGGAAATATTTCACGCCATACTAGCTCTGCAAAGCACCACAACAGCACTGTACCACTACCCTAATCAAAGTGATTACAAGCCTACACAAATGACAGCTGCAGTGTTTTCCACTGCCAGAGAGAGAAGTTTATAATACAGCAGGAGAATAAGCACACTGCTCAGAAAACAGATACTGACATCTGTATTATCAGTAGCTTCCTGAGACATTCAGACGAGCATAAGGAAATAGAGTATATAACTGTCAATGAGCTGGATCTGTTATTAGCAGATTTTGTCTTTAAAATCAGGTGTCTGCATGGCACAGAATATGAAGCCAGTACACTGAGAGGAATGCTTAGCAGTATAAAGAATCCAGTGATATGGGCGAATCAAATTGAGAGACTCAATTTGACTGCCTGCGAAAAGAGCGAATGTGAAAGGTGAGCAAATATTAGAATAGTGAGTGTAAATGGACAGAAACCATGATGGATGGATACCACGACAGTAAGAGGAAGGTCAAGTGAACGAGAATATAGGATGTAGTTTGGCCAGGCAGTTCCCAGCTGGCCATATGGTCTTGTGGGGGCAGACTATGCCTCTGGTGCAGGAGGATCTGAGTTCGGACCTGGTTAGGTCTGTGAGCGTACTGGTTTTATTTTTGTATATGTTGGGACTTAATTTTTTTAAAATTTTACGTTCCTACTCCCCTGCCCTCCTGGATGTTGTCCCCCCCATCTGCAGGTTGTCCACTCCCAGAATAGCCCTCTCCTGAATTTTCCTCAGTACCCAGTGGCAATCCGCCCACTCCCCGGAGCTGAATATAAGTAGTATGGGGTGGGGGGGCAATGCTCCCGGATGGGGGGTATAACCCCACTGCATGAAAAGATTAGCAGATATTGACCGTAGAACAGTTGCTGTGGATTGTTGCTATTTTCCGGTGAGCTGTAGTGCAGCTCGCCATTCTTGTAGTCAACGATTTGCACTCACTCATGTTGCAGTCGCTATAAAATCATCTCCTTTATCACATGGAACTGCAGTATAGAGAAATAATTACCGAAGAAAAGCTGCAAGTTCTCCTGTATCATTGCAGTGAAGCTGACCTTCCTGAGACTGTAGAAATGATGTCTGCTAACATAAATTCTTAAAATATGGGTATAGGCAATAAAGCTAAAAGAGCAGAGGTACTCACTGAAGTGGACATAGATCTATTGTTCACAACAGGAACCCTTGGATTACATATCCTCACCGCAGTATTAAATATCATGTTTTATGGTATAGGACTTTATTTTGCACTGTGTACAGCTGAACAGTACCAGCTGAAATGGGGAGACCTGCAACTGTGTCATGACAGAGATGGGACCGTGTTTCTGGAATACAATGAACACTAGACCAGAACAAAGACTGGTGAAAACCTTCAAAACATCAGGACCATCAAACCCACAATACAGGAGAATAAAACAATCTAGACAGAGGTCTAGTCACTGCATACCTAAAATACAAGTCTGTGAGACTCTACAAATGCTGGATGCTGATGTTTCTCTTTACTCGGCACTGGATACCAACTATAGACCTGATCTATCTCAGTGGTACAGGGCAATGACTGTGGGGGAGAACAAAATATGGTCTTTGATGAAAAGAAATATCTGCTGCTCCACCAGAAGAAAAAAAAATACAACCCATGTAACAAGAATAACATAGATACAAAGACTAATTGACTACAATGTGTCTCCAACTGAGGTTGCCCAACTGTCAGAGCACATAGAGGATTGTGTATAAGCAATCATACAACAAGGTTGTTTTTCAGTTGAAAAGTTTCAGTGGTACCAAGAGACCTGAAGAACACAGCTCGCAAGGTCTCATTACCACAGAAACCTTGAGATTAAAAAAAACAGCCTTTTATGTGTATGGTTGCTCGTACACAGTCTTTTATAGTGTATGGGCAACCATTTGGAGAAGACTGTGGCATTTGTATTCCATCAGCACTCACTTTCTGGGCCAACTCTCACAACTGGAGCTGCTTCCTGAAGTGCGGGGTATTTATTATTGTGCATGTGCAAACATGTTCTGTCTTGTTGTACTGCAGTAATGACTTCGCTAGTGTAGCTCAACAACACTGTGACGTCTCTACAGCAGCACAACAAGCCTGATCTAGGGATGGAATTCCATCCAGAACAGCATTACACCACACACTATAGAAATATTATATTAACAGTGTTTTCCTCTAATAACCAAAGAAGAAATTCTGATACATATTCTGGGTCCACAAAAACATATGTTAAGGAGTTGCCTATCAAACAACCTGAAATGCATGCAGTCCCCCATCTTGTAATGAGAAATCTCCAGAGCTGACACACCGTAACTCTCTTTGTACTGTCTTCAATATGCAAATCTTTTGGCAGTGGTTGCATCTTTAATCAGGGCATGACACCAGAAAGATTAAATCCAGCAGGGGGACAGAAAAGGCAAAGAATCATCATAACTGCAGACAGCTCATCTGACTGCAAGTAAGTAGTGAACCCTTTATCAGTTATTTCTTATTCGTTTAGTAAGCACTAAATCTGCAAGCTCTTGATTAGAATAGAAACTGGTGTCTTTCAAAACACAGCTGTAGGTTAACATGTGCATCTTGTCACACAAACAAATCTGGTTTCAATTCCTGTGACCTGGATTAAATGCCAATGAGCAGGGACAATGGTTTTCCGTTTTTACCGGTAACACCGGTAAAAATCACGGAATCCTGCTTGGTTTGTGGATTTTGAATTCTTGTACCGGTGCCTCATGGGAATTGCATTTCTCTGCACAGAATCCCTAAGATTTCAGCATATTTTTAAATGTTTTTATTTTCTCTTTCTATGCCCCCTTCTCACAGCATCAGTCTCCACTTTCAGAGATCCCTAGGCTGGGTATCCTAGCTTCACCCAGGTAATACTCAGGAGCTCCTGTAAGCCTGCCCCCATCCTGCCTAGGTTGTACCCCAGGTGGGAAGGGAGAGGACCCCAGGTCACCCCTCCACAGTTCTTTACTGTGTGTCAGGCAGCCCAGTGGGTCCCTCATGGAAACTGGTTATGAAGTCTGGGGCAGCTGGGTCCCTTCTACCAGCAGCCAATGAGGGGTGATTGTTACTGGTTTTCTGGTCTCTGTTCCTGAGGGCACCAACACTCGAGGGGATCCAAGGAAGTAGGGCAAATAGAGACATGCCGCTACTCCAGATCCTGGCTTGCTTCTTCTCTTCCCAATTGCTCTGCAGTCACATTGCACCACCACCTGTAGTCACCCAGGTGGCATTAAAGCAGCAGGACCTGCAGGCCACCGTTGCCAGAGGAGGACAGCAGCCTCCAGGTGCTCAATCCTACTCCCCTAGCCAGACCTCTAGCAACAGGAATTCACTTCTGATCCCGAGTCCCTGGCATTGCAAGCAGTAGTGCAACCTCAGGCTATTTACAGTGCTCTGTCAGCTATACACCCACTTTGGTGTAAGAAAACATAAGCAGATGGAGAGGGAAATAATTCAGTTTTAGTAAAAATGTTGCAGAGTGTTCAATGTTCATAATTTGCACTGTAGGTACGGTGCACTATTATTGAAATCATATATGAAAACCATATATTTGGGTGTTATGGCTGGCAGTATAGCCTAGGGGTTAGAGTAACAAACAGTGATCAAACTGAGTATATTTAGAAGACTTGGGTTTGATTCCCACAACCTCCACTTGCATACTGTGTGACTCTGAGCAAGGCACTTAACCTCCACAGTGCTCCTGGGTCACCTCTGAAAACAGACAGTTTTGCCTAGTGGGTTTACCCAGTTTACAAAAAATATAAAAAAATACCAATATATGTTTACTACATCATACAGTAGTCAGGATACCATGTAATTTATCCGAGTTATACTTGGACTGCAATTATGTTGTACAGGTAAATATAAATGTTCAGATACATTTTGTGTTTTATAAGCTTATTTTAGACTTTAGTCAGTTTTTATTGTATTTTTGCATATGAACATCTAGGATATAGATTGCTAAGCACAGGATCACTGTTACCAACTAGTTTATTTAAGTTTATAATCAGCAGGGCCATCCAAAATCCTCAGTTATTTGAAAATTAGTCTGAATGAAAGTATGTTCACAAGGCACAAGCTGCCTTACTACTTATTTAGGTGATTGGGATAGAAACATAGACTTTGACGGCCCACATAGTCTGCCCATTTCATCATTTGCACCTTCTCTCCCACCTGTTGTGTGTCTCTGTGACAACAAAAAGTTTTCTGACAGACTGCTTTAATAAAAAGCAAATGTTCCGTGTTTAAGTGTACTTATGCTTGGCCAGTGGAATGGAAAGCACATTCAGTGACACACGGAAGTTAAGACCCGGGGCTGTACGATGCTGAGAAAGTAGACTGGTGCTCAATTCACATCTGAGCTCAGACATGAAAACTGAGAGACACCCTTTCATGGAGACCAAGGGAAAAATTGGAATCCACATGTTTGTGAGATGCATTAGAAGGTCCTCTACTAATCACTTGTGAATTTTTTTTTTTAGGTGAAGACACTATTTCAAAGAAGCAAATTCAGGCAGTTTTTTTTGTTCCTCTGGTTCCCTGGCCATCCACTCCTTCAAGCCTGCCAAGTCCCCCTACCACTGCTGCAGAGTCCCCATCACCATCATCCACTGCCCCTTATGGCCATGCTACCAGGTAATCCAGAGTAACCCTTTATCGGTGGGCCCCTACCCCTGTGGGAGGCTAACAGGGGAAGACAATCACCCTAAAGAGCTTCCTGAATATCCCAGGCATGGCAGAAGTCAAAGCAGATACATGTGTCTGGGGCTTCATGCTTATGGAGGGACCAGAAACCATCCTCTCGGTGGCCAGCAGGTGTTTTTCCATTTGCGTGAGAGCGTGACAGGCCACATGATGTCAAGGCACAAGCTGACGTCCATCATGCTGTCTTCTGCAATGAGGATCAATGTGTTGCCATGCCTCCAGCCTCCACCTGGGGCCAGCAAATGCTGAGCTGTGAATATACCCTCCCTCCCAGGAGAAGGCAAGTGCTCATTGGACACTCAAGCCTTCACCCCCCCCCGGCCGGTCCTCCAACACCCAAACCTGTTCCCAAACCCTGGTCGGTGGTGTCACAGGCAGAAATCCAATTCAAGCAGTTAAATGATAGGAAAAAACAAATGTGGTCCACCTTAGTAGTGGTGGTGGTGGTTCAGATTAATTCACATCTGAGTTCTAACAAGCAAAGAGACTAAGTAATTTGTAACTTTGCATGTGGGTGTGGGTGTGAAGAAAGGGGATCATAGTGCTGTCATTACTGCCATCATCCCGAGGGATGTGGACTGCATTATTTACTACTGACATCACACCTGAGGTGGGGTACCATAGTGCTTCTGCCATAACCACTGGTGGATGGGGAATGTTGTACTGCTGCTGTCCACCAGAGGGATGAGGGCCATAGTGCTGATACTGCCATCACACCCGAGAGGTGGGGGCCATAGTGCTTCTGCTATAACCACTGGTGGATGGGGAATGTTGTACTGCTGCTGTCCCACCTGAGGGATGGGAGCCATAGTACTGATACTGCCATCACACCTGAGGAATGCGGAACGTGGTACTGCTGCCATCACACCTAATGGATAGGGACTGCAGTGCTGCTGCTGTCATCACACCAGAGGATGGGGCCTTGCTGCTTTTTCCTTCACACCTCAGGGATGGGGCTGTAGTGCTGTTGCTGCCATCATATTTTGTACCTAAAATAACTTTAAATTGGTACAAGGATGTAAGGATGTGCAATAGTGGAGGTCAAAACTCCTAAAATGCATGTTAGCAGAGTTAAAAATTGTTAAATAAAGTGCACTAAACCAAACACCAGTAAAACCGGATTTTGGCTTAGCAGACACCGGTGACAGTACCATTTTTTACAATGTGCAAAATGGAATTTGCCCTTTCTCAATCCTGGTAAACCACTGTCCCTGCCAATGAGAAATGGAGAATTTTCTGGCATCAACAAAAGTTTTGTGAATCATCAGCCACTGTATTCACATTATAATATTGTGGTATGTATAGCCCCCCTCAAAAAAAAGTGCTATTCAGATGTGGGTGGAGGGTGGGTGTCACAGTAACCAGTGAGCAATGAAGATGGTGCCAAGAGGGAGCTGACTTACAGAAAAACAAAATCATGAGTTTATACCTTTTATTGCGTATTTACTTTATGCAAGTCATGTTCTCAGGAAAACTGAAAGCCAAGAAACAGAAAAAGGGAGCCAAGCAAAATAGAAACAGATTTTGTTTGTGAGAATACAGTGTTACCGATAGCCGATGTTATTCAGAACAGCCACACTTGTGTAACCCCTAGATGGTGCTATCCCAGGGGCTACTAACCCTGCCTGATTTGCCACTAACAGGTTGAGGGGCCTGGATCCAATGGCGGGTGCCTCCACCCAGAGGTCAGGGTTTGCAATAGTTAAACTTACTTGGTCACAGCCCTCTGGGACACTGCAACCCCCCTTTCTTCCCACTAGTGGCCCACACAATATATCAGAATTACCTTCACAGTATACACTTACCCCCAGGGCTGGTTCAGGCACTGGGACCTCCTGTAAAAAAGATACAGTGCAACAATCACAGTACAATACTTTAACATAGACAAATACCTCAGGCAGTATAACTTTGCTGAAGCAAGCAGCTCTGATTTATTTGGGGAATATAACAAGGACAGGGGGAAATCAGGTTAATTAGCTTATTACTTTATCTATCTATCTATGGCTCTGTGCAGGCTTATCCCTACCAGTTACTGTCCCTGGGTACCCAAGCCCAGTGGCTAGTCCAAACTGTGGCAGCTGGTAGGGCCCTTTCCCACAGAGAAAAGAAAAATTAGTTTAAACAGTCAGCAGTACAGTAATTCCATTTGGATTCAATGGCAATTCAACAGGGAGTGACCCTGAATTAGTACTCACAACCTCCAAACAAGATAGGGTCCTTCAATGTCAGCAGGGCTACTCTTGAGCTCCACGAGACTCCTCACACATTTATATGGCAAACTGCAACAGGCAAAAGTCCTTTAATGGCAGCAGGATTCACTTGAGCTAACCAGGCCTCCTCACACATTTATATGGTGAACAGTAACAGGCAAAAAGTCCTTAATGGCGGCAGGATTCACTTGAGGTACACAAGCCTCTTCACACATTTATATGGTAAAACAGAAAGTACTATACCAGGCAGGCTGCTTCTATCCCGATCGCATTACTGCACAATACCCGAGAACACACAGCAGATTCAGTTCCTGACAGACCGAAAGGCAATTCAGCAATTTCTCCAGTCTTCTACAGGGTGAGCCTGGTTTCACTCTTCAGATATCCTTTGATTCTCTTCACAGGACGGATTCAGTCCTAACAAGCAGTTACACAAGCTGCGACCGAACTCTGGGCCCTACACGCTTCCCGACTAAAACTGCACACTGAAAAAGCACAGGGCTCCTTCCTTCTTCACTGCCAGAGCTCAACTGAAACTCCAACAGACAAAACCGGCACTTCCTTTGAGTTCTTCCCAGTTCTTGACTGGATTGGCTGTCACCACAATAGCCTGCTCCTGTTGGTCCAAAAAGGCGCTGAAGTCTAAACTACATCTCCCAGAGTCACTGCCCATACAATCCTCTTGTGGCTGGCTCAGATTATGAGTCCAAGTTCTGATTCGTCCAAGGCACCATTTTAGAGCTAGCTTACCCCACACTGATTGGTCCAGTTCAGCAGTTCAAAACCAGAATGGGGAACTAGGCAGACACAGTTCTGACTGCAAAGAAAGCAGGTTAGACAAACTGTAATTTCATTATTACCTAAATGGTTTCTGGCAAACAGTTACATCTTTCAGATAGGTTCCTTTGCACTCCTAGTGACTGCAAAAATGGAGTGAATTGGCAGCAGCTGAGTGGTACTCAATCAAAGAAACACACAGTCCCCCATACAAACTAATTATGTCTGCAAGCAGACAGCTCTTAAAGAGACAGTACCAGAGGTTCTAAAAACACTCACTGATAAATGGCTTAAACGCCAAACACCATTCAGGCTTGGAGCATTCAAGCAAGCTCCTGGAAGTCTTTTGGAACCCCATTTGCAGGGGGGTTACACTTGAATAGTTGTTATCTGACTCAATGTAGTGTTTTCCTAGGTAGCTGATGTTTAATAAAGCAGTCTAAATGCCCAAATGGCATCGGTTTCTTTCCTTTTTTTAACCATTGTATGATAGTGCAATTGAACCCCATACACTACTCTCTATAAAAAAGTGTACAAGGAACAGTGCACAAGGCTGCATTTCCACCTTTGGGGTTACCATGACAATAGGGACCTCTCGAGCTTCACTCTTGAGCTCACTCTGTCGTGTTAGTAACTCCCTCGGTGGAAACACAGCCATGTTCTGCACTGTTACCCATACACTGTCTATTTATTTCTTTAAAGCAACATTTCAAAAATACTTCCCAGAACAAACTCATTTAATTGCGAAGCAAGTTAGCTACATTCAGAGTATTTCAAAAGAGTGTAGTTCTTTTGGTTTGCAATAAAAATAAACATGCAGTTTGTGTATTTGAATCCAGACAGAGCCTCAGCTGGGGGAAATTGTCTGCACAATGTGTTGCACTGGGTAAGGGAGGCTTGCATCACAGTCAATTGTTCTGGATGGTGTCTTCCAGAATTGATCAGATTACTATAAACTACTGGTGTGTTACAGTTTCAGACAGAAGCCCATCTTCTTGAAGCTGGAACAGGGTGTGCTTTGAAACAACGGATAGTTGTATGGGAGATACTATTTTAGGACTAGAAATCTGCAACAAATCTCACTCTTGCTTAAATCTGAGGGAGGTGTTCCTTACTTTACATTCTTAAATTGGTATCACTTTGTGTTTAATTATTTTAGTTTTTAAATTAAGAAGGGGGTTTGCAAAACTACTTATCTTGTGAGTAACATCAGAAGGGTGGAAATACTGCATATTTGATTTTCCCTTATGGGTAACCGGACTGTCTACTAGTATTTTGTGACAGTTTGCATCAAACCATTTTTAAATAATTTACTGCTGGTGGTGGCCAATTAGTTCTCACAGCAAAGACTGCAGTTTGTGTATTTGAATCAAGACAGAGCCTCAGGTGGGGGAAGATTGTCTTTCCTGATTGCTTTCAAAGCACACAACACCAGGTTGTATAGGGTCAGGGAGGCTTACATGTGTTGTGCTGAACTATTTGATTTTTCTAATTTTTCCTTTGCTGGATATTTTCTCTTTTAACTCATTGTGCAGGTTGTCTTGCTGAAAGGAAGGTTAACACTCATCACAGTGGTGGGTCAGAGTTTGTAGTTGATTGTGTTTGGAGGGCACAGCTCAGGGCCAAACCCCCCTGCCCCTCACCTGGGCACCCCCGCCCTGGTGTCACTTCCTTTATACCAGGGGTTCTGACATCATTTCCTCTGAGGGCATGCAACTGTCATACCCTTACCAGCACAGCACACTGAATTGACATAAAAGGGCACCCACTATTTACAAAAAAAAAAAAAAAACAACAAACAAAAGAAAGAGGAAAAAAATTTACACAAGGTAAACTGGAAAGAAGACAGACATGTGGGGAGCAATGCAATGCACTGGCTGTAGGGCAGCAGTCTTCCGGGTGACTTTCTGGAGGCTGAGATGTTGCCCTATTTGTAGGCAACTCTCTGCTCTGAGGGAGGAGGTTGCCCGTCTCCAAGCCAGACTGGACAGGAGAACAGAAACCTCCCCCCCCATGCAGAGAACACTAGGGCCACCACCTCTGCCTCAGAGGTTGCCAAGAAGGAGCAACAGTTGGGCCACAGTGGGCTCAGGGAGGGTGAAGGTGGTGGAATAGAGGCACACTCCTTCAGACGTACCACTCCATAATCCATACGCCATTCTGGTGGAGCATAGCACCCCTATGGAGGCACACATGGTGGAGGCTGAGGTTGCTGGCAACCGTCACAAGGGAGGCCCACAGGAAGGTGGACAGGACGCAGCAGGGAATGGAAGCAGCTCCTGGTGGAGGACTCAGTTATCAGAGGGATAGAACTGGGGGGAGAAAGGGAAAGTGAAGTAAGGTGCCTGCCTGGCGCCATGGCTTGGAGGGACAAGAAGTGGATTCTAAGGATCATGACAGCAGCTGCACGGGAGACAGTGCTGGATGTCATTGCCTACCTAGGGACAAATGACTTCACCATGCATGGGATTAGAGCAGTGCCGGAGGAGTTTGCAGAGTTGGGGAGGGGCCTTAGACAAATAGCTGATACAGTACCCTTCTCAGAGGTGCTGCCTATCTATGGCATGGGTGAGGCGAGGGTCCTCAGCACCATGCAATTCAATGAATGGTTGAAAAACTGGTGCAGAGCACAGGGTTTTGGCTTCATTGGGGACTGGGGTTCTACCTGGAGGGATACCCACCTATACTGGTACGATGGTCTGCATCTGTCTGGGAAAGGGATCAGTCTCCTTAGTGATTGGTTTAAATGCTTCATTGGCAAGCTTTTAAACTAGCCAAGGGGGGTACTGATAAGCAGCAGGGAATTCCGAGCCTCCCCCTCCAAAACAGGGTACCAAATGAGATAAAAAACAAGGTAGAAAGGTCTGTAGGGAGCAGGACTGAGGTAAATGGAGAAAGCAAATTCAGTAAGGGCAGGGAATGGGCTACAAGAGGGAAAGTCATAAAAAAATGGAGAGTAACGAGTACCAATGCCCATAGTCAGGGTAACAAGCTTCCAGAACTAGTGGCCTTGATGGAAGAGGAACATCTGGATATCATGGCAGTCACAGAAACATGGTACACACAGAACCATGACTGGGATGTAAACATACCAGGGTACACTATCTACAGGAGGGAAAGGGAGGGAAAAAGAGGAGGTGGAGTAGCTCTCTACATAAGGGAAGGAATCAAAGCAACAGAGCAAAAGGGTAAACAGGAAGGAGAGGAAGCACTATGGGTCAACTTGGAGAGACGGGCAATGGCATCACAATCTGCATAGGGGTTGTATACAGACCCCCATCTCAGGGGGAGGAAATGGACAAGGAAATGATAGAAGGTGTACTTAGAATGGCAGAAAAAAGAGAGATATTGTTGATGGGGGGATCTGAATATGCCAGATGTTAACTGGAGTGCATTTGCTGCAGCCACATCAAAGAGTGGGGTCATTCTAGATGCCCTGCAGGGGGCATGCCTTAGACAACTAGTATTGGAACCCACTCAGGATGGAGCAATCTTAGACCTGGTACTCTCAAATGGAGATGGAGAGAAGATCACTGATGTAGAAGTGGGTAGCCATCTGGGAACTAGTGACCATCGAACAGTATGGTTCACAATAAACAGCAGTAGAGTCAAGCCATACAAAGGCAAAGGTCCTGGACTTTAGGAGGGCTGACTTTGCTAAAATGAGTGAGTGCCTAAGGGTTGCACTAGCAAATGGGCAGGAAGGAGGGGTGGAAGAACAATGGGGAATAATCAAAACTGCCATCACTAAGGCATCAAGCCTTTGTGTGAAGCAAATAAACAAAACAATGTAAAAAAACCACTATGGTTCTCAAAGGAAGTGGCAGAGAAGGTTTATTTATTTATTTAAAAGTGTCAACAGGAAGGCATACTGAGCAGAGTACCACTCGATTCCAGATGCCTCCTGGGGGTGGGCCCGGGGAGTGGAGAAATACAAAAATAGTAATATTGAACATGAAGTACAAAAACTGGAGTGGATTACAGAAGATATAAGCAACACGCATGGGAAATCTATACAACCCATGCCAGCGGATTAAACATTTTGCTGTACAATAGAATATTTACATAGCAAAGCAGAGAAATAACCATAGCCAGGCCCAACATAGTGCAGGGAGTTAATGGTAGCAATAGGGGGCAATCACAACTAGATTCTACTTGACAGTGGTCTGTGAGCACCTAGCAAGCGGCCAGGATAACTGTGCAGCAGGAGGTTAAATTAAGTTTGGATAGGGGGACACTCCAAGGTGCTAGAAGCAGGTGCAGGTGGAGGAGAAATGAGACCTGAAGAGGGAGTTGAGTTGTGGAGTGGTGTCAGTGTGCCGAATGGCTGCTGGCAAGGCATTCCATATTTTAGGCATGCGGTACTTAAAGGCTTCTTGGCCTATGGATGTGGTCATATGTGGGACATGGAGGAGCTGGGCATCAGTATTCCTGAGTGAGTACTCAGGTGGGGGTTGAGCTGTGATGGGCTGACTCGAGGTAGTGGAGAAGGGAGTGAGACCAGAATTTCACCATGGTCCTGGTGCAGTGGGTCTGTCTGAGATCCTGGAGAGATGGAAGGTCTAGGGACCTGTAGAGGGCACAGTGGTGGGTCGTGGGAGGGCAGTCCAGGGCAAAACGACAGAAAGAATGAAAGAGTGGGTCTAATCTAGCTAGAGCGAACTTAGGAGCGGCACTGTAGATGACATCCCTGTAGTCAAACACAGGGAGGATCATTTTCTGTACAATTGCCTTGTGGGTAGACAGAGGGATGCAACCCTTGTTTCGATACAAGGCACCCAGTTTGGGATGCAGTTTCTTTTGGCTCACGTCAATATGATAGGAAAAGTCAAGTTGCTGATCGAGCCAGACTCCGAGGTATCTGAAGGAGGTGCAAGCTTCCAAGGAAGTCCCATCGATGGTGTGGCATGTGGGGGTGGGGGGGAGTCGGGAGAGTCTCTGCCTTGTGCTGAAAGTTAGGGAGACTGTTTTCTTGGGATTTAGAAAAAGTTGGTTTGAGCGGAACCATAGCTGCATGGCATTGAAATCCTGCTGGAGCCTAGAGGCTACTTCTGTGGGGAAGGGACCTGATGCATACAGTACAGTGTTATCAACGTACATGTGAATGGATGTATGTGGGCAGACTGATGGCAGATCATTCAAAAAAAATGGAGAACAGTATCGGGCCAAGGACTGAGCCTTGAAGGACCCCTGCAGTGAAGGGGAGGGGTACAGAAGTGACTTGACCAATTTTTACTGATTATGACCTACCTGCTAGGTACGAGTGGAACCAGCTGGTGGCAGCTCCAGAGAGTCTGGCATGGGAGAGTTTAGTTAATAGAAGGGTGTGTGTGACAGTGTCGAAGGCCTTTGCTAGGTCGACAAAAATAGCTGAGGTAGTGTGCCCCTTATCCATGCCTGAGAGGATGGTGTCGGTGAGCCTCAGAAGTGAGGTGATAGTGGAGTGTGACTTCCTAAAGCCAGACTGGTAGGGTGTGAAGAAAGAAGTGGAGTCAAGCCAGGAGGAGAGTTGGGAGGGAACAAGGTGCTCCTGTAATTTGGCCAGTATGGAGAGAAGGGAGATTGGATGGTAGTTGCCTGGGAAGGAGGGGTCGCCTCCTTTATGGTGGGGGATGACTGTGGCACATTTCCAGTCGGATGGGATTTCAGCAAGTGAGAAAGAGAGATTGAAGAGAGTGGAAAGAGGGGCAGCGATGGCCGGGCAGATAGGTGAAGCATTTTGGAGTCCAGTCCTGAGGGGCATTTTCCTTTGGAAGGATTGAGTGCCTGCAGGGCTTTTAGCACTTCAGATGGGTAACCATGCAAAAGGAGAAGCAGGAGGACGGGGATGTGGGAAGGATGTGAGTGGTTGGACACGCGGGGTAGTGAGGTAGGGAGGACATTAGAGATGTGCAGCTTGTGAAAAAGGAATTAAAAACTGAGGCTACTTCACCAGGTTCTGTGACGGTGGATCCTGCCATACTGAGGGCCGGGTGGGGGCTGGGGGGGAGAAGAGTGATTTGATAGTTTTCCAGATCTTAGCTGGGTGATTTAGATTTGAGTGGAAGGAGGATTTGAATTAGTTAGCTTTGGCCTGTTGGACAAGCCTTGTGCAAGTATTGCAAAGGGTGCAGTAGAGCTGTTGTGCTGCTGGGGAGCTGGTTGCCTTGAAAGATGTCCATGCCTGGTTCCTGACACGGGTTGATCTATGATTTTGGTGGTGACCCAGGGCAGGTGGGCGCCTCTTACACTAGTCCTTCAGAAAGGAGCATAGTAGTCCCAAGCAGCGAGGAATCTAGACTTGAAAAATTCTAGAGCTGAGTTGGTGAAGGGTGCTCATGGGATGAAGGACCAGTCAACGAGTGACAGGACTGTTAAGAGGGCAGCAAGGTCGAGGGATTTGTATGACCTAGTGAGCAGCGTGCGTGGGGGAAGTGCTTTGGGCCTGAAGATTTTCCTTACCACATAGATCATGTGGTGATCGCTTAGTGAGTCCGGAAGAAGTCCGGCCTCTAGTATCCGATGGGGATGTGAAGTAAGGGCCCAGTCCAGTAGGGAGTGATTTTGAGATTTATGGTTAAGATATTTGTTGGGCCAGATTTAGAGCATTCACTAGGCTACGTAGCTTAGAGCTTGCGTTGGAGAGCCAATTAAAATTGAAATCCCCAAGGATATGTAGCTCGTCCCCCTCTGTGAATGCCTTTAGGGTGCTCAGGTGGTCCAGCACAATGGGCAGAGGGATGTCCGGGGCTCAGCAGGACCCTGCTAAATATAGTGGGATTGAATGAGAGAGTGAGAGTTTGATTTGCAGGGAGTCTATGGACACATGCGTGGGTAGTGGGACAGGGGTGAACTGTAGTTTAGAGGAGATGAACATGGCGATGCCTCCACCCCTCTTGCTGCCCGGGTGGTCTTGCCAGATGAGGGAGTAGGCTGGGATAGATACTTCTGAATCCAGGTTGTGGGGCTTCAGCCATATCTCGGATATAATCAGAATGTCAGGATGCAGCATTAGGACACTTGGTTGTAAGGCTGTGAGTTTATTCAGAATGCTGCAGATATTTAGGTGTATTATTCTGAGACCCCTTGGTAGTTTGAGAGAATGGGAGGGGATGGGGTGGGCTGGACCAGGGTTTAGCTCTATATCCCCAGCCAGGAGGAGCAGTAGCATAAGTAACTGCATGGTTTTGGGTGCGGCCCATAGGGTCTGATGGCAGGCATGAGATTACTAGATGGTTAGCGGAAGTGTGCTTGTTGTGGTGATATTTATTACTGTCAGCCCAGCGTGAAAGGAGGGCGGCAGGATGGAAACTCCTAGAGACCAACTGTTTAGGGGACATAGCTGCGGCTGCCATAAGGGTGTGGTGGCGTGATGTGGAGTAGGATCTGCTCCAGAGTATATTGTGAGTGGGCTTGGTTGTGGTAAAGGGGAGGTGGAAGGTGGAAGGGAGGCTAGGGGTGTTAGCAGGCATAATATTGACAGATACTTAGGCAGCATATTGTTTGCAGGGTGTTGGTAATTTGGAAAAGTGTTAGGGCGGCCACTAGTTGAGAGCACAAATAACCTACTGATGGGAAAGTGGGCTGATTGGTCATTATCCGCACGTGACACAGCCTATATAATACTCAGCTCACCTGGGGGGGGGGTGGCAGGGTCCTCTCACATGCAGTTCAAATTAGGAGTTTCCCTGAATGGATCTGTGGCATACCCGATTTCTTTCACCGGGGAATTTCGGGGGTCCGTCTTGGGGGAGAGCAGGATGCACGATGGCCCTCATGACCACCAAGCCTGCGGAGAAAGGAAAAACGGAAGTGTATTAAATAACAGGTAGGCAGGAGGAGGAGTTGCAGGAGGTTAATTCGAATTGGCTATGTCTGTCTTTGAAACAGTTTCTACTGTAACCCCCCTGCAAATGGGGGTTCCCAAAAGACTTCCAGGAGCTTGCTTGAATGCTCCAAGCCTGAATGGTGTTTGGCATTTAAGCCATTTATCAGTGAGTGTTTTTAGAGCCTCTGGTACTGTCTCTTTAAGAGCTGTCTGCTTGCAGACATAATTAGTTTGTATGGGGGGACTGTGTGCTTCTCTGAGTACCACTCGAGCTGCTGCCAATTCACTTATTTTGCAGTCACTAGAGTGCAAGGAACCTATCTGAAAGATGTAACTGTTTGCCAGAAATTATTTAGAGTAATAATGAAATTACAGTTTGTCTAACCTGCTTTTTTGCAGTCAGAACTGTGTCTGCTAGTTCCCCATTCTAGTTTTGAACTGCTGAACTGGACCAATCAGTGTGGGGTAAGCTAGCTCTAAAATGGTGCCTTGACGAATCAGAACTTGGACTCATAATCTGAGCCAGCCACAAGAGGATTGTATGGGCAGTGACTCTGGGAGATGTAGTTTAGACTTCAGTGCCTTTTGGACCAACAGCAGCAGTCTATTGTGAGTGACAGCCAATCCAGTCAAGAACTGGGAGGAACTCAAAGGAAGTGCCTGGTTTTGTCGGTTGGAGTTTCAGTTGAGCTTTGGCAGTGAAGAAGGAAGGAGCCCTGTGCTTTTCAGTGTGCAGTTTTAGTCAAAAACGTGTGTAAGGCCCAGAGTTCCGGTCTGCAGCTTGTGTAACAGCTTGTTAGGACTGAATCTGTTCTGTGAAAAGAATCAAAGGATCTCTGAAGAGTAGAAACCAGGCTCACCCTGTAGAAGACTGGAGGAATTGCTGAAAATTGCACCGGTCTGTCAGGAACTGAATCTGCTGTGTGTTCTCCCAGGTATTGTGCAGTAATTGCGATGGATACAGATGCAGCCTGCCTGGTATAGTGCTTTCTTTTATATGGATGTGTGAAGAGGTTTGTGTACCTAAAGTGAGCCCTGCTGACATTGAAGGACCCTATCTTATTTGGAGGTCGTGAGTACTAATTCAGGGTCGCTCCCTGTTGAATTGCCACATTAAATCCAAATGGAATTACTGTACTGCTGACTGTTTAATTCTCCTTTCTTGTGAAAGGGCCCCTACCAGCTGCCACGGTTTGGACTAGCCACTAGGGCTTGGGTACCCAGGGACAGTAACTGATAGGGATAGGCCTGTGCACAGAGCCATAGGTAGATTATTAGAGTGATAAGCTAATTAACCTGATTTCCCTGTCCTTGTTATATCCCTCAATAAATCAGAGCTGCTTGTTTCAGCAAAGTTATACTGCCTGAGGTATTTGTCTATGTTAAAGTACTGTACTGTGATTGTTGCACTGTATCTCATTTCACAGGAGGTCCCAGTGCCGGAACCAGACCTGGGGTAAGTGTATACTGTGAAGGTAATTCTGATATATTGTGTGGGCCACTAGTGGGAAGAAAGGGGGTTGCAGTGTCCCAGAGGGCTGTGACCAAGTTAGTTTAACTATTACAAACCCTGACCTCTGGGTGGAGGCACCCGCCATTGGATCCAGGCCCCTCAACCTGTTAGTGGCAAATCAGGCAGGGGTAGTAGCCCCTTGGATAGCGCCATCTAGGGGTTACACTACAGGAATTGGAGAACAAGCTTAAAATATTTTATTTTTAAACAAATGCCTGTGGTTAAAGGGAATTAGGCTAGCCCAAAACAGTAGAAGAGCTTAAATAATTTGAATTCTGTAGTAGGCATACGGGAATTGGTGAAACAAGCTTAAAATAGATTTTTTTTTTTAAACAAACACCCATGGTTAAAGGGAATCAGGCTAGCCCAAAACAGTAGCAGAGATTAAATAATTTGATTCTGTAGTAGTCATAGCAGAGCTCCAAAATTCAAACTAATCAGTTCAGAGGTAAATTAATTACTTTCTAGCAGGTTGTCTATGGAGCTCCCTAGCAATTGCTTGCCCACTATTACAGAGTTAAAAAATTATACATCAAGCCCTAAAGGCACACTAGGCTTCCTGATTTACAGCTAGAATACACTAAGGATCACAGGGCCGATAACATTAGATGAAATTGAAGCTCACAGCAAATGTAATTTAAGACACTACAGAATGTAGAAAAGAGGCTAGAACAAAAACTATCTTCATTGCTCTACCAACTTGGTCTTAAAGGACACTTTAAAAATGGCGCCAAGAAACAGTCCACTGTCCTCTCACACGCAGTTCAAATTAGGAGTCTCCCTGAATGGCTCTGTGGCGTACCTGATTTCTTTCATCGGGGAATTTTGAGGGTCCATCTTGAGGGAGGGCAGGATGCACGAAGGCCCTCATAACCACGAGTCTGATTTCTTTCACCGAGGAGTTTCGGGGGCCCATCTTGGGGGAGAGCAGGATGCACGGTGGCCCTCATGACCACCGAGTCTGCCAGTTAGGGAAGTTAGAGAGAAAAAGATAGCATTCAGGAAGTACATGGAATCACAAAAGGAGCAGGACAGAGAACTGTATTAGTTAAAGCAGAGGGAAGCTGGGAAGGCAGTGAGAACAGCAAAGGTCCAAACCGAGGAAAAGATAGCCAACTTAGTTAAGACGGGGGATAAAACCTTTTATAGGTACATCAGGGAGCGAAGGAAGACCAAGGGAGGGATAGTGAGGCTTAATAAATGGGTTGGGGTGGGCAGAGGGTGACTGTGAAAAGGCAGAGATACTAAATAAATATTTTTGCTCTGTATTCACAAGTGAAGAAGGAGAGGTACCTAAACCAAACAACAGAAACACTCTGGATAGGAGGGTGGATACCAGCCCATTCACAGAAGAAAGAGTTCTGAAAGAACTCTTAAAACTGAAGGTGGACAAAGCAATGGGACCTGATGGGATTCATCCCAGAATTCTAAAAAAACTAAGAGTAAAACTAGTGACACCACTGATTACCTTCTTTAACAAATCATGGGAGGATGGGGTGGTACCTGAGGACTGGAGGACGGCAGATGTGATTCCACGTCACAAAAAGTGGAAGCAGGGCAGAGACAGGAAACTACAGACCTGTTAGTTTGACCTCAGTGATAGGGAAAATGATGGAATCACTTCTGAAGGAAATAATTGTTGAGTACCTAGAGGCCAGAGGGGCACAGGACCCAAGGCAGCATGGATTCACAGCAGAAAGGTCATGTCAGGCGAATCTAATAGATTTCTTTGACTGGGTGACCAAAGCAGTAGATCAGGAATGGGCTGTGGACATGGCCTACCTAGACTTTAGCAAGGCATTTGGTACAGTCCCACACAAAAGATTAATATACAAGTTAGCCAACCTGGGAGTGGGTCCCAAGATGGTAGCCTGGGTAAACAATTGGCTGGAGAACAGGACACAGAGGGTAATAGTAAACAGAGTCCACTCTGAAGAAAGGGGGGTTAATTGCGGGGTACAGCAGGATTCAGTTCTAGGACCGATCCTCTTCAATGTCTTTATATGTGACATTGCAGAGGGACAGGAAGGAAAAGTATGTCTCTTTGCAGATGACACAAAGATCTGCAACAGGGTTGCTGCACAAAGTGGGGTGGAAAGGATGAGAAGGGACTTGGCAAGGTTGGAGGAATGGTCAAATATATGGCAGCTTAGATTCAATGCTAAGAAGTGCAAAGTAATGCACCTGGGAAACAAAAACCCAGGGGAAGAGCACACTATGGGGGGTGAGATACTAACAACAACAAAAATGGAAAGTGACCTGGGGGTAGTCATATCAGATGACCTAAAGGTGGGAAAGCAATGTGAGAGGGCAGTAAGGAGGGCTGGGGGGATACTAGGATGTATAGAAAGAGGCATCATCAGTAGAAAACAGGAAGTTGTCATCCCTCTGTACAGACAGCTGTTGAGACCCCATCTGGAGTACTGCATGCAGTTCTGGAGACTCGGTCTCCGCAAGGACATAGACAGGATGGAGGTAGTCCAGAAGAGGGGAACTAAAATGGTGCAGGGTCTGCACCAGAAGACATATGAAGAGAGGCTTAAGGAGCTTAATATGCATACCCTCGAGGAAAGGAGGGACGGGGGAATGATAGAAACTTTCAAGTACCTCAAGGGAATCAACAAAGTCCAAGAGGATAGCATCTTTCAGAAAAAGAGATGTGCAAGAACAAGGGGGCACAATTTGAAGATAGAAGGGGGACAGCTCAGAGGTAATGTGAGGAAGCATTTTTACATGGAGAGGGTTGTGGATGCATGGAACGGCCTTCCTGTGGAGGTAGTGGAGTCAAAAACAGTGGGGAAATTCAAGAATGCATGGCACAGACATAAGGCAATTCTAGGGGTTTGGGGTAGGAGGAAGTAGGCTGTTGGTTAAGTAGGATCTGCAGCTTATCCATTAAGTAGGGAAATGTGCAGACTGAGTGGGCCAAACAGTCCTTATCTGCTGTCAAATTCTATGTTTCTATGTTTCTATGAGTTGGGTTTCAAGCTAGACTTGCGCATGCTCCAAAGACTAGTTAGCGCAAAATACTTGCATGCAAAGACTAGTTAGGAGGAAATATTTGCAGGCATTTTCTACCTGAAAAGTTTCCATGTCATAATGGCGATCAAAAAAGAGCGATCACCATTAGAGCGAGTGTGCATCTCCGAAAAGCACAACGGTGATAAACACTTGTGGGCAACACCACATCCGACAACTTTGCCCCTCACCCCCCAATTTAATATAACCAACTCCAGGGGGGTATATGTCGGGGAGGGGGAGACAGTCTGAAAAAAAAAAAAAAAACATAAGCAACAAAATATTTCCCAGTCCACAGCCCTGAACCCAGCACCTGCTGCACCAAAGCTAGCCACCCTCACCACCATACTACACAGCTAGCTTGGTAGCAGTAGGTCACACTACCCCACACAAACCCTTCTCCCTATACCTGCCCTTCCAGTCGCCCTTGTAACCCTCCCTTGCTCATCCCTACCTTCGTCTTCACATTGCATCACTACCCTTACAGGGTAGCACTGTAGATGAGTCGCTTTTTTGGCGGTCGCTCATTTACAGTCACTATTGTCACTGGATACCACCTGAAAATGTTCCCTTATTGAAGAAAATGATTTCATCCTAAAAATAAGTCCTTTTTGCAAAGGATTTAGATAGACTGATCTGAATCATGATAACCATAGTTGATAGTATCGCAGCCCAGAAAAGCAAGCATGACCACACAACACCCTTCTAAATATTAAATGATGCATCACAACATGGCTATCCTGTGTAAAGTAATTATATATTATACTGAAAAAAATATTCTTAGCCAATTAGAATGTATAGTTACAGTGCAGTTATTCTGTGATAACAGGACAGTATGAATAATGGGACAGTGGCTCTGCATTCTGATTGGCTAAGAGCAATAATGGGACAGTGACTACATTCTGATTGGCTACTGCATGTGTACTTAGCCAATCAGAGGCCAAGCACAGTATGCCCTCCTACTTCAACATGCAGCAGCCAATCAGAGATGTCTAGCAATGTTACAGTGCGTCTGTGAGAAACAGTCCCCGCTTTCTCACAGACATGCTCTAGTGCGACAACAGATTTCGGCAGTGTTTTAAATTTTTTTTTTATTATTTTTTACCAATAGTGGTCTAGGTTTCCTTGGTAATAACCAGATCAGGCAGGTTAATAAACACCTCAACCTTCAGCCTCAGTGTTTTGTACCCCTGGTCTGGTTAGTACCTCATAAATCCAGGCCACTACATAAACCCAGGTCACTATGGTGTTATTGCTATAATACAAATATATAAAAATAATAACTCTACCCAGAGTTAGGCCTCAGGTCTTATGGGAGGTAATATACCTTAGCAGTGTACTACATGCTTCCTTTGTTCGATTAAACACTCTGTCCCTGACAGAAAAAAATGCTGATTGCTTTCTTACCCCCAAATTACACTTTATTCACATTTATGCTATGGTAGTGTGTCTGACATACTCCATAAGTAAGCAGTAGCACATGACGGGGTCTGGGTTATGGTCTGATAAACACAAGTCCAGGGGAGCAATAAGGCATGAGACTATAGGCCAAGTGCCTTATTGTCCCCAGAAGTGCATTTATTAAAGTATAGACCCACATCCTGGAGTGTGTTATTGCACTAATAAAATGGGTATATTTTGAGAAATGGCTTAACTCTTTTTTTAAAAAATTGAAAAATATTTAAAGTTTTTATTTTTTGGTACAAAATAGTTCCTCTTCTTAATTGTCAATAGGTATGCTGGACAGCAAGACTGTTGGGATGGGAAAGAGAGAGAGACTGATAGTAACCGCAAAAGCTGTCTCTCTATTTATTCTGCAGAGTCATGTTTCCCACCTGTCACTACCTTTCTCCACTTCCCAGGGAACCAACGTAATTGTTAAAAAGAGTGACTGTGGTGGGCTGCTACGCCACTGACAAAATTAAGATTTTTTTATGGTCTTTCTGGCAGCATACTACCATCTGCGATAGTGTCTTTTTGCACAAGTGCCAGTGGCCTCAATCTCTGTTGGTCAGGATGGAGAGCAAGACAACACTGGTGAATAGAATGAGGACCGCAGGTCAGGACAGAGCTACAGGGGGTATTTTTTTGTGAATCTGATTATGAATCTTGTCTTTTTAAGAAGATGCTGCTTTTTTTACGTGTTTTGGGACAGGGACGGAGGAAAGCATGGCCGCTCACTAAGAAAAAAGGCTGCAACATTCACAATTTGGAACTGGATCAGTGGCTGCTGGATTCCAGTTGGTAAACTAGCCACTAGTACTGGCCCTCCCCCCCTGTATTTTTAAAGCGTCCCTCTGGAGAGAGGGTTTGTTGATAGGTCATTGCCTAGAAACACAAGGGGACCATAGAGCTCCGTTGGTCTTCCTGCAGATATCTCCTAGGTGATCTGGAGAATTGTGGGACTGTGGAGGACTGATGAATCCACACAGACAATGGTAATGTTTCTAAGCACCAGTGATGCAGACCTGAAGGTTGTGACACCTCTTTGAAGGTACAGAGCTCAAAACCACCAGCCAGGTGGTGTATTGTTTTACTCCAGTACTTTCATTTTGTGGATTTGCACGGATGAGAAATTGAAAGTGCAATAAAACAGCACTTCTGGTTCTCCGTCATTTAAGAAAGTACACCAAGTGAATGAGGAGATTGGACCATTGCTGGAAACCACTCTGAGAGAGTAGGTTCACTGTAAATATTCCATGTATATATACAATATAAATACACAATAAATATACAACATGTGCTAAGAGTCAGGTGATCCTGGAAGGACTGCAAAGTGGGTTCCTGACTCAGGGCATCACTGAACCAACAAGAGCTGAGGCACTTCTTGATCTGGTGCTCACAAATGGGGAGCATGTACAGGAAATAATGGTCAGGGGAGCCACTGGGGAAGTGACCATTGCACAGTGTGGTTCCATTTGGATATGGGCAGGGAAAGCGTCCCGACTAACACCAAAATCCTGCATTTCAGGAGGTGGACTTCAGGAAAATGGGTGAGGTTCTAAGTTCATCTGGTGGGCATCAGAGCAAATATGGGGGTGGACCTAAAGTGGTCCATCATTAAGGAAGGAATACTAGTTGCCACCGATGATGTGTTAGGCTCAGAAAGAAGAACACAAGGGCCAAAGCGCCCAGCTGGTTCAGCTCTGCGGTTGCCAAGGCAGTAAGGGAAAAGAGGTTGGCCTATAGAAAATTCAGGAAGATCAAGAGAGAGGTGGATAGGGAAAATTACCTAAGGTTGGCTAGTGAGGCAAGTAAAGAAGTACAGTGAGCCAAAGGCACAGAAGGAGCTTCAAGTACAGCGAGCAAAGGCACAGAAGGAGCTTCAAATAGCTGAAGTAATTAAGAAGGGGGAGAAGGCTTTCTTTCACACTATAAGTGAGAAAATGCACAAGAAAGAAGGGATTCTTAGACTTAAGAAAGGTGTGGAATGGGTGGAGGATAATGGAGGAAAGCAGAGCTACTAAATAAATACTTCTGTTCTGTCTTCACCAGAGAGAAGGATGGACCAGTGCCCTCAGGAGGGAAAAGAGGAGCAGGGGAAGGGGAGACATAGTGATAGAGGAGCATAGAGTGAGGGAGGGTCTGCTGGCATTGAAAGTGGACAAATCACCAGGTCCGGACAGAGTACATCCAAGGGTACTAAAGGAACTGGCTGAGGAGCTGGCAGGGCCACTGGTAGACCTATTTAATAGTTCACTAGAGTCAGGCATGGTACCACAGTACTGGAGAACAGCACATTTAGTGCCCCTTCACAAAAGCGGTTCCAAGGATGATCCAGGGAATTACAGAACAGTCAGTCTGACCTCCATTGTGGGCAAGCTCATGGAGACAATACCAAAGGAAAGGTTGGTGGAATATCTAGAGGAACATGGTCTCCAGGATGAGAGGCAGCATGGGTTCAAGGGGGGGAGATCATGTCAAACAAATCTGATTGACTTATTTGACTGTGTCACTAAGACAATAGACAGGGCCAAGCAGTAGACATCCTCTATCTTGATTTCAGCAAGGTCTTTGACTCTGTGTCCCACAAAAGGTTGATCAGAAAGTTGGTGGATCTTGGAGTTGGGTAAAAGATGGTCAGATGGGTGGAAAACTGGCTGAGAGGTAGAACCCAGAGGGTGGTGGTGGGGGGAGAGTTATCTGGCACCAGAGTGGTAACCAATGGGGTCCCACAGGGCTCTGTGCTGGGGCCAGTGTTGTTCAATGTCTTCATCAGTGACATTGGGGATGGCATTAAAGGCAAAATGTGCCTATTCGCAGATGACACCAAGATTTGTGGGAGAGTGGACACAGCTGAAGGGATATGGGACCTACAGGAAGATCTGGAAAACCTGGGGAGTTAGTCCAGGATCTGGCAACTTGGCTTCAATGCCATGAAATGCAAAGTTATGCATATTGGAGCCAAGAATCCCAGGACAGAGTATTACCTAGGTGGAGTCCAAGTATCTGCATCAAAGGAGGAGAAAGACCTGGGAGTGATGATCACTAGTGATTTGAAGCACTCCATGCAGTGCAAGAAAGCAGCAACAAAGGCAAACAAGATGCTGGGATGCATAGCTAGGGGGATCAGTAGTAGGAGAGAGGAGGTTATACTGCCCTTGTACAGGTCACTGGTAAGGCCGCACCTAGAGTATGGAGTTCAGTACTGATGCCCACACCTCAAAAAGGACACTAACCTGCTGGAGAAGGTACAGAGGAGGGCATCACAGATGATAGCCGGTCAGCAGGGCAAGGCATATGAGGAGAGGTTGAGGGCGGTGAACATGTACTTCCTGGAAGGCAGGAGAGAGAGAGAGAGGGGACATGATTGGGACATTCAAGTACTTGAAAGGGATAAATAAGGTTGATAAGGACAGTCTCTTTAAGCTAAGTGGCAACCATATCACAAGGGGGCACAGTCTTAAGCTGGAGGGTGGGAGGTTTAGAAGGGAGGTCAGGAAGCACTTCTTCACAGAGAGGGTGGTAGACACTTGGAATGCACTGCCGGAAGAGGTCATCTCATTGAAGACAATTGGCAGCTTTAAGAGAGCCTGGGATAGGCATGGGGGAAGTTAAGAATCGTGAGTAGGGTGGATGGGAGGAGTGGGAAGGGAGGGCAGGGACATTAGTTCAAGCTGTAGACCCTGCAATATGAGCAGACTTGATAGACCAAATGGCCTTCTTCTGCTGGCTTCTTCATATGTTCGTATGTTCTTATGTTATAATACCATTTGCCTGTTATTGCACTTTATTTGGTATTTTTAAAGTGTCCCTCTGGAGAGAGGGTTTGTTGATAGGTCATTGCCTAGAAACATATGGGGACCATAGAGCTTCATTGGTCACCCTACAAATATCTCCTAGGTGACCTGGAGAATTGTGGGACTATGGAGCCCTAGTGAATCCCCACTCATGATAACGTTTCTAAGCACCTGTAATATAGACCCAAGGGTTGTGACACCTCTTTAGAGGCACAGAGCTCAAAACCACCAGCCAGGTGGTGTATTTTTTACTTCAGTTCTTTTATTTTGTGGATTTGCACAGACAAGAAAATGGAAGTGCAATAGCACAGCATTTCCGGTTCTCCATCATTTAAGGAAGAGCGGAGCAAGCGCATGCAGCCATGTGCAGAGATGCGCTCAGAGACATGCTTGTTCTGCACGTGTCTTCTGGGGACAGTGGCTAAGCAGGCAGATGTAGCAGCTACAGAATTTATCAGTCAGTAGAAAACAAATAAGAAATAAGGGGGTAAGTAGGAAGGATGAAGCAATGGAGGACTTACTGGTGATCTTATGTGGGACAGGTATAGTGATTAGATGTTCTGACTGTCAAATGCAGACAGCAGTAATATGGGAGACAAATATTCTAGATTTTATATGCTCAAAATGTAAGGAAAATGCATTACTAAAGGAAGAAATTTGAAAACTTAAGAATGATGCTGGTAAGGGAAGCATAGGTGTGCCTCTTTCGCAGTAGGCCCTGATCCCTCTACGAATGCTCATGCTGATATAAGGAAAAGGGTGAATAATGATAGTGGGGAATTACATGTATCAGCAGGGAAGGATGATGACGACGACAGCTGGTCTCAGATAGTGATGGGCAAAGTGCATTAAATTCACTACCCATAGTATTTTGCATATAACCCAAACTTCGGGTCATACTACGGGTAGCGAAGTGAGTAACTACAAATCCAGAAGCAAAGCGTGGTTCCAGTTTTTGTGGGTACTTCGCATTATTTCGGGATGGGTAAAAAGCTTTTATTTTGTCTCCCTGTTGTGTAGTGGCCCCCACCTTATTAGATAGAACCCCTACCCCACCCCCCAACTCTGAGTAGGATCCATATAAAAAACATATGTTATTTTCCCTGGTGTCTAGTGGCACCTCACCATGACAGGTAGTACCCCCACCCCGCTCTCTCCTAACCCCAAGTCAGAGCTGTGAAAAAAAATTACTTTCTCTGGTGTCTAGTGGCCCCCACCCTCTCATGTAGTACCCCCACCACAACCTTGACCAGAGAGCCATCGGCACATCCCTCCACTCACCTCCACAGCCGACAGCCCACCTGACTCAGCCCAATGAATGAGCATGTGCTTGTACAATCATGTGCTCATTCATTGACAAGTCACAGTAATTTTCTGAGTCCTGTATGGTTGTACATAAGGGTAGGAGGCTGCTCCAGTAGATGGTGGGGGTGGCAGGATGGGGGAGGAAGTCATTGTGGACCCCCCCCAGCTAGACACCAAAGCAGACCCCTCCTCTGTCCTTCTGTACACCCCAGCAGGACTCAGAAAACTACCGTGACTTGACAATGAATGAACGTGTGCTTGTGCAAGTACACGCTCATTTATTGGGCTGAGTCAGGCATGCTGCTAGCCGTGGAGGTGAGTGAAGGGATGTGCTGGTGGCCTGCTCCGGTCAGAATTGGCGGGGAGTGGAGTGGGGGTACTACATGACAGGGTGGGGGTGGGGCCACTAGACACCAGGAAAGTAATTTTTTTAATGGATCCGACCTGGGCTGAGGGGGAGCAGGTGGGGTGCTACCTGTCAAGGTGGGGGGTTCCACTGACACCAGGGAAAATTATATCTTTTTTTATATGAGTCTGACTCGGGGTTGGGGAGTGGATGGGGGGATACTACCTGACAGGATGGGGGGGTGGAGGGCCACTAGACACCAGGGATAGATCAGGAGTGGTGTTGGGGGGATTCTCCATTTGTGACCTCTACTTGCTATACTGGGTGAAAGTGCAGGCTTCACAGATATTTTACCCATGTAGTAAAACTTTGCTGTATCTCTAGTCTCAAGTATCCAAATAATGTACAAAAAAAAGTAGATGTGCACAACATGCTGTGAACATTTTGTCCCCAAATAGATACAGCCCCCTAACTGGAGGGAGTACTGAACCCAACATAGGTGAGGAAGATTCTAGCAAGAACAATGATCCTTTAAACTTAAACTCAAGGGATAAAATCTTAGTGACAGGAGATTCACTACTAAGGGGTTGTGATACTCTGATTAGTGAAAATGACAAACTTCACAGGATAGTTACATGACTACCAGGGGCTTGAGTGAAAGATTTGAAAAACTGCATACTGTATACTGTACCTAGATTGAATCAAACTGGAACTAAAGTATCAACAGTTGCCATTCATGTAGGTGTGAATGACAGGCATGGGATCATAATGTTGTGGAGAAAACCACGCATACAAAGGATAGCGCAGACACAATGGCATGTGCTCTAACAGCATCGGGACAAAATCCCAACCTAAACAACAAGAGCGCATGCCGTTGGACTGTCTTTTTTTTTTGTAGGGGGGGCTTTACCCCCACACACACACCCCCTGGATGAATTATAATCAACTCCAGGGGGTCATGGACTTCGAGGAAAGGACAAATGTCAGAGCTGGGAAAAATTTTGTTTAGAAAAAAAACACATTACAGTGGGACCTGGGGAGAACTGAACCAGAGCCCCAGGTCACTGCCGCAGGTAGGTGCTCTAGCCACTCCACCATGGGAGTAGCTTGGCCAAGCATCACCCTGGCAGCATCCTTCAGGTTTCATCAGACTAGCATACAGAGACAGGGGTAGTGGTTCTTACTGCACACAGTAAGAACCACTGTCACTACAGTGCCATTCGCACTTCTTACAGTGCATTATTGCATGCATGGTTTTGTCCGCATTATAGTGATCTTGTACCTGAATGACATAGGGAGGGAGCATGAAAAAGACTTGGCCAATGACATTATCAAGTTGGGTAAAGTCACAAAGAAGGCTGGAGCCAATATGTTTATATCAGGCGTATCACCACTAAACAAATGTCACCCTGAGAAAAATAAAACTATTCAGAGAGTTAACATAAGAATAGCAAATGGATGTATGAAACTAGGGATCACATTTATTGACTTTTGGGACCACTTTTTAGGGAAAAGGCATTTATATAGCAAAGACGGACTTCATTTAAACAAGGCTGGGCAAAGAGAACTAAGTAAACTTCTGTGTTGGGCTCTCCTCGAAAACGATTTAAGCTGAATATGAAGAGGGGTGCAGTAGGTAAATATGACTCCAAAATAAAATGCCTACTAATAAATGTGAGAAGGTTTTGCAATAAAAAGGAGGAATTGGAATTGTTGCTTTACACTGATGGAATATATGTTTGTGCAATCACAGAAACATGGTGGAGGGATAACTCTTGTGTTATAAAGCACCAAACCTATCAAATGAGGGAAGCAACATTCTATTGGATAATCTTACTAAGCTAGAAGTAAAAACAAGGGTTGTACATATGGGGGATTTCAACTTCTTGGATATCAGCTGGACAGATATGACTGCCAGAAATCCACTTGAAATTAATTAGATTGTTGGACTTTGCTGTTTCCCATGATTTAGAGCAATATGTAAAGGAAGGCACATGAGGTGATAACATACTAGACCTTGTACTAACTAATTTGGGAGATGATATAGGTGAATGTACAGTACCATAAGAGAACTCCTCTATGATAGCGACCACAAAATGGTGCAGTTTGAGGCGATAACTAGCTGGAGACCCTTAAATAGCCATACTAAAGTGAAATGCTTTTCTAGGGCTGATCTCCCTCAGATCAAAAATTATATTCAAACCTGGGATTGGAAAAAAGGACTTCACGGGTCTGACTTTAGAGGCTAAATGCAACCTGTTCTATGGTAAACTAAAATACTGTATTGAGACATTTTTTTTTTTTTTTTATCTACCAGGAGAGACACAGTAAGCTGAAATCGTGTTTACAGGTGTGACCTGGGAGCACAAGGAAGTTAAGTGACTTGCTCAGGGTCACACAGTATGTAAGAGGGGGCTGTGGAATTCAAACCCAGGTCTCCAGATTGGCAGCTCAGAGCCTTAAACCACTGCCCTATACTGCCTCCCTATTTAGTCCATCGATTAACAAATATAACAACAAAGGCAAGATCCCTGTTTGGCTAAATAAAAACTTACACACACAAATAAAACTTAAAAAGAAAACATATACTGCCTATAAGAAAAACTCAACTCCAGAAGCATGGGAAACCTTTAAGACTTTAACAAAAACCTGTAAGAAGAACATCAGAACAGCCAAGAGGAACTATGAGTTCAAAATTGCAACTGAGGAAAAAGGGAACAAAAAAGCATTTTATAACTACATAAACAGCATTAAAAAGGAAGCCGGATAATATGCCCCATAAAAACAGGTAACAAAGAAATCAATGACGGTCAGCAATTAGCGGGGGAATTCAATACATGTTTTAAGAACATTTACCAACCCAGAGATATGGACATCATTGTGGTAATTCCAGAAACACTAGTGGAAACCAAAGACAGAAGCAATTAATGTCAAAAATAAAATCATGCAGCTTAAGGCCAATAAATCCTTGGGACCAGATGAACTCCCCTTTGCTTGTTTTGTAAACTGGTAGATGACATAGTGGAACCATTAGCTGACATATTCTGTGACTCTATTACTACTGGCAAAGTGCCAAAGGAATGGAAAAAGGCAGTAGTAATCCCAATCTATAAGAAGGGTCCCAAAATGGATGTTAAAAATTATGGACCAATCAGTGTGACATCAACTGTGGGTAAACTGCTGGAAGGTTATGTGAAAGACCTGATACTGGAGCACCTAAGTAGGGAAGGCAAGGAATACATAAACCAGCATGGGTTCAGGTCAGTCAGACCATGTGTAATAAATTTACTGAATTTCTTTGAACCTGTCAACAACACATTGGATGTGGGCCTATCAGAAGACATATTATTCGTGGACTTCTCTAAGGCCTTTGATAGTATTTCACATGCCCTGCTAATAAAGACACTTCAAGAAATGAAAATTGGGAACAACACTGTTAGCTGGATAAGTTCATGGCTTCATGGTAGGACACAATGTGTGTTGCACGGCATGAAGCACCATAGGTTGAGGTTACTAGTGGGGTACCCCAGGGAGCAATACTAGGACCTATATTATTTGGTATATTCATCTCATCATTCCAGACATCAGGGGGTTACTGGCATACTAAATTTGCTGCCAATGTGAAACTGGGAGCCATCATTGAAAGTTGTAAAGCTGCTAAACTTTTTCAGGATTAGATCAATTGAATAGAGGAATGGTCCAGGTTGACGCGACTTCCTTTTAATAGAGGGAAGTGCAAAGTAATGCACATGGGGCAAAATAACTTGAGAGTAAAATACTACATGAATGGGCACGAATTAATAGAAACCAGTAATGAAAGACTTGGGTATAATTACAACAAGCAGACTGTCACAAGAAGAACAGTGCAGGGACGCTTTGAAAAGATGTAACAGGGTCATAGGCTGCATACTAAGGAACATTAGCAGCAGAGATAGCAAGGTACTTGTTCCATTGCATTGTACAGCACTCTGGCCAGACCCCACCTGAAGTACTATGTGCATTATTGGGCACCATACCAGAAGGCAGATATTAAATTGCTGGAGGGGGCACAAAGAAGGGCCGCTAAGAAAATAAGTAAAATTGCAAGCAAGGACTATGGAGCTTGACTGAGGGATATCAATCTGTATATATTGGAATATAGAAGATTAAGGGGAGACTTGTGTCTGGTTTTTAAAGCTACAAAGAACAATGACCTAATGGAATGTGTAGAAGGAAAAATGCAAACAAAGAAAATAGGAGACACAATCTACAGTTGAAGGGTTCTCTTCATAAAACAGAAAGACATGCCAACTATTTTAGTCAGAGGTTAGTGTCAAGCTGGAACAACTTTCCTAAGTCTGTGGTTATGTGCAACAATCTGGCAGCATTTAAGACAGCTCTAGATAGCTGTGGATGGGTTGTGGGATAACAGATGGACTAGACACTGAACTTCAGGTTCAACACACGATTTCTGTGTGATGTTTATTCAAAATACAGGAAAAAAGCTTCTGTAATGACATATTCATTCTTTAATACATCAGTTTGCAGCAACAGACTATGTATGTCCTTTCTCTGCAGTTAGCCAGCACCTACTGACAGTGATCTTTGATCTAACCATTTTTAGTGAAAACCCTTCATCCCTATGTGAGCCTTATTTGCTTGGGTAGTGGGGGCTCAAAAAGAAAAAAAGAAAAACAAGCTATAGACAAAGAAACTCAGTGCAGAAGCACTGAAAAAAGGGTTACCCCAAAGGGCACTGGCAACAAGTCAAATTTCAAAGAAATACAACATCATACATACTTCCATAATGCAAAGTGTCATGGGACATATGCAAATCACCATGAAACCCCAGACTTGTTCAACTTACAGCAATTCAGATGCATGTCAAATAGCACAACTAACTTAATTTCTATAATAGTCACCTAGTACTTTTTTACCATTTTCAAAAACACCTAGTGCCATGGTATTTTCAACATTTACAGGTTTTTATTTATTCATTTTATTTATTGAAATGTTTCACCAGGAGGGCACACTGAGCAACAAGTTGCTCATCTCTTGGTGACACCAGGCTGGAAGGGGTTACATAGGGTTGTGATGTATGATCAGTTAGAATAGTGTGTGGGTAGTACAAGCAATACAAAATTGTAAGATTGTGCAACAGTTGGAACACAAGGCAATGTACAATAAACAGTAGTGGAACATTGAGTAAATTACAATACATGTCCAAAATCGTACAAAAACAACATATAAACGTGCAAAACAGTAATAATGCAACAGAACCATTATAGTGCATGAGTGTACCAGGAGTAGGCTCGAGGTAGTACGCAAGTGCTGTTGGAGTAAAAAGGATGGGGTAAGTTGTGCACACGGGTGACCCAGAAGGGCAGGTGGAGAATAGAGGGGGGAAGAGTCAAGAACTGAATATGAGGAGAAGGGGTAGCCATTACCTGATTCCTGCTTCAGGATGTTAAGAACCATGCTGGGACGGGGGTCAGGGTAGGAAGGCAGAAACTGGGGATAGGTATTAAGGAGGGTTAAAGCAGGAACAGCTGAGAGAGAGGTAATTGTATAGGACAGAGGTAAGGGAGTAGTTGGAGGGGGAGTGTTGTATTTCAGGGGGGAGGGTATTCCAGATTTTATGGAAGCGATGGGCAAAATCAGTCTGACCAAAGAGGGTGGAGCTGTGAGGGACCATCAAGGTGCAAGGCCATTAGATCTGAGAGAGTGGGAGGGGGAGGTGGAGTGGGGGGAGAGAGAGAGAGAGAGAGAGAGAGAGAGAGGGGATGACAGATAGGAGGGGAGCACTCTGAACCAGCATCTGGAGGTTAGTTTGGCACGGTGTGAGATGCATCTGTGAGAAAGTGGAAGGAAGGTTAGAGAGCTATAGAGTTCACAGTGGTGGGAGCAGGAAGGGGAGTTGAGAGCAAAGTGGCAGAAGAAGTTAAAGAGAGTGTCCAACTTGGTCAGGGACGATTTGGGAGCAGCACCATAGACTATGTCACAGTAGACAAAGATTGGGAGTATAATCTTCTGAACAATTTCACACCTCGCAGTCTGCGGAATGCAACTACGATTCCTGTACAGAGCACCAAACTTGGGGCACAGTTTCTTCAGGATAGCATTGATATGCACAGAGGAGTTGAGGTGCTGGTCCAGTCAAACTCCCAGATATCTAAATGAGGAGGTGTCCTCCAGGATGGTCCCATCAAGGGTGTGGAACATGAGTAGGGCCGGAAGCCTAGAGAGTCCCTGTCAGGGCCAAAGGTCATTGAGACTGTCTTCTTGGTGTTTAGAAAAAGCTGGTGAGAAGCAAACCAGAGCTGAACTTGGTTGAAGTCATGCTGTAAGCTGGTTTCCACAGCAGCAGGGTTTTTGCCGGAATTGTATAAAACAGTATCATCAGTGTACAGGTGGATAGACGAGGATGAGCAAGCAGGTTTCATAAACATAAGATATATACATCAAGGTATTTTATGATACAGTGCTGTTACATTCTAAATCCAGCAATGATAAACACAACCTGTTTTACACACGCTTGGAGGTCACCACAGTAACCTCCCTGTATGAGGACCTGAGAGGGAAAAGGAAAATTAAAGAGGACACTATAGCATAGTCAAGAAAGGGAAGGGGGTGCCCACAGGTGGCCAACCTTATGGACTAGAAATTGTAAAGGATAGATTAGGCTAAGAAAAAGAAGAACTGTTGCAACAGATTTAAGATAAGGTCAGTCTTCAAGAGTGGCAGGAACTCCCTGTCACAATAGCTATATGGGTGATAAGAAATTTCACTTCAGTAAGTTTCATGGTGAGTCACATGGCCTTTTGGCTTATGACTCATAATCCACTATGATATTGATATCAATGCCAATCAGTAGGCATCAATAAGATATCATCAATTGTAAAGGACATGGTTGCCAATGCCAACATCAAAACAGATGGAAAGTTTATAAACAATGGTGCTTAAAAGCAGCTGGTGCAAAAATTATCAGACTCTGGAATAGCACCAGATGAAATAATACAAATATATGGGCACTGTCAAGCTCAGAGTTAGAATGCTTGCTTGAGAATGAATGTACAGAAGAAGCTTCAACTGTCAATTACATTGAGCAACAACTCAATGCCAAACAGTTCACAGGTCATAGAATTGGAGAAAACAAGCACTGTTTCATTAAAAGATGAAACTGACAGCTTTATGGGTTCCTGTTTCCACAAACCATCTTTTAGTGCATTACATATAACTTTCAACATCATAAAAGGTTAAACAAATTACAAAGCAATCGCAAAAAAACTACACAGCAAATAAAACCTTCATAACACTAACAACAGATTGGAACAACCATCCACCACCTGTAAACCAAACACCTACCACGCAAGCCCCACCCCCATAAACCAGAACCACTGCACCCCCTTACCCAATACCACTTTAGTGGTCCAATCAGCCACTACCCCCAACCAATACATCTTTACCTCTGTTCTTCCCCCCCAAACATCTCTCTGCATCCATTTCAGCACACTCGGAATTAAAAAAAAAGATTACCACTTCCCCCTCAGTGAACAACAGAACCTCACACTTCACATCCAGAGTAAGATAATTATATCTACTCTACTCCAAAAAGCAGTCTGTGCCCATCCTGTGGCACACCTACTGACCAATGACAAGATCTCATCCCCTACCCACCCACCACACCACCCCTAACCAATTATCCATTTATTACGTAGTAGCACACATCATGTCAATATATGCAGAAAAAAAGGAATAATTCTACTTGTTTTTTGTTTTGTGTCTCACAGGAAATGTATACCATTGTGAAAAGTGAAGATGACCGAATGGCATCAGCAGTGACTCCGATTCTTTTTTTTAAATTCAGCTTTATTGAATTTAGCAATACAGATTAAGAGGCAATTACATAAGAAATGACCAGTGACTTATGCCGCCACTTGGTTATATACACCTCTCAATCTCTCCCCCCAACCCCTACCTCCAACCCCACCCTCCCCTTAGTGAAAGAAAGTAAGTGGGAACTGAACCATCTTAATAAAACATAAAAGTACCAAAAAAAGTGATGACTGTACACCCTGCAATCAACCAAGTTACTAAATGCATTTCGATAATTTAACAATACCATGTGCAAACATTGTTCACATTAGATGTACTTACTTACTATGTTTTAATTCTGAACAGTTGTTAAAATGTTTTATCTTTCGAAAGCAGTAAGACCCCAGACACAAAATGCCCACACGAGAAAACAGGTGCCATAATGAAAGTCATTCTATAAATGAACAGTAAGCATAATAAAAAAAAAAAACTTAGTCTCCCCACCCACACCTCCTGCACCTTGTCCATCTCCACTGTCCCACCCATCCTCACCCCAACCCCACAATCCCCTCCCCCCATTTAAAAACTGAAGTCATGTTGAAACAATCCTAATTCATGTCTTTACCATCCATTTGTGACAGGTTAAAGAAGAAACAAATGAACTCTCAAGAAACACTTTGGATGCTACATGGACAAGAAGAAACAGAAGAAAAAGCCATCCGTTTATTATTTTACAAGCAAAGAGCCAGCCTGATTGTTCTGTATATGCATACTTTAAAGTGAGAACTTAAAACACATGTCCCTGTTATAGCATGATTTTTAAACGTTACTTAATCGGCAGTGTAACTTTATAATAATACGTTACTTTTATGTTCATGCTTATGAATGTGAATTCTTTGTAATAAACTTTGCTCATGCACCAGTTAGGGCAACTTACTGCCATGGAAGTATGGAAATAAGGCATTAGGGTTTCTAACCCTAACTCCCACCACCACCCCTCAAGCAGCAGAAGGAAAAAAAGAAACATTAGGGCTTTGGGTCACTACAGTCCTGGTGAATCACTGCTGGGGTCTTCCTTGTGGTTGTCAACCCTAATGCTCCCCCTCCTGCAAGCCCATAGCCTCTAGTCTGAAGCACAAGGAACAGCTCCAAGCCAGTGCCTCAGAGGGATACACTCTTCAAAGGTAGAGAAGTATGCCTCACCACTCGTTGCTAACACAATTTGTTGTAGCTTTCTTCATGCAAGGCCCTGTGGGCCCTGTATGAGGATAGGAGATCATGTGTGATGTTGTATGCTCAGGGAACGGAATGGGCATTACGGCTGAGAACCCCAAGGAAGACCACAGCAATGATTTGCCAAGAGTCTGGAGACACAAAATCCTAATATTTGTTTTATTTTTCTGTTTGTGGGGTTGGGAAGGGAGTTAGGCTTGGAAAACCTAACACCACATTCCCCTACTTTTTTGGTGTTAAGTTACCCTTATTATGGGTGTATTAACAAAGTTTTTGCAAATAATTTTCTTTCTGTGTGATACAGTGGAATTGTATCCTCATTCACACAGGTCACTGCAGATGCCCTGTCCCAAGTGAAGATGATGTCCACACACAGAAGTGCAGTAATGGATGTGAAGAATTTATGGGGCTGTCTGGTGGGATGCAGCAGAGTAGGGCCCTATGGTCCCTCTGCTTCTATGTGGCCACAGATACAGATGCACAAGGCAAAGTGTGCATCTGTCAGCCAATGCACAGGGTGCTCTGCCACCCACAGGTGAAGAGGTGCAAGGCCCTATGTGAAGAGAACTGTTGTCTTCACTATATGGTACCTGAGCCCATGCGGACAACCCTGCATCTTTCATTCCCTGTCTGGGGATGGGGGCATGGCATAACAATGCCATCCTTGCATCCTTACCCCTATCCAGCTGGGTCACTGAGCTCACTACTGAAGTCAGCTCACCAGCATGAGATCACAAATCATACCCACTGGGGTCAAGACTGGGATCAGAAAGAATACCCACTTGGGTCAAGACTGACACTACACAAAAAGTTTAACTTTTTTTTTTTTAATTTTGACCCAAAATTTTTCAAGATGCTTATTATATTATTCACCTTATAAACATTACATATACCATTTACAGTATACTGGACGAAATGTCATTTTGTACCAGAAGTGCGAAAACACATCTTGTCCAAGATTCAAAAAATGACACATGTCATGTTTATGTGATGGCTTGGAAAAACAACTGTGTTGAAAGTTTGGAGTCAAAATATTAAAAATTAATGAAATTATGAATGAACATTGAAATACTGCAATGCTCACTCACAACCTGGACATGATACCGTATTTGTGTACCAACTTGTCCGCATAGCCTTCTTATTGCTCCACCTCATGAATCTAGTACTGCAGGTGAACATTTTCAAATCCCCACCAAAATATCATTCCACAAAGCAGGTGCAAAAACACATTTTGGCCAGAATTTGGAAAATGATAGCTGTCACATTTGTGAGGTGGTGTGAAAAAATTGCTATCTTGAAAATCTGGGGTCAAAATATTTAAAATTTCCAAAGTTATGAGTGGACACAGAAAAACTTCAACGTATGCACGTTTGTACGTTTTACATATTTTGAGCCCACATTTTCAACTTAGAATTCTTTATGACCTCACCTCATGAACAAGGGTGATGAAAATTTTCAAATCCTGCCCAAAAGGTGATTTCACCAACTGACCATAAAATAATCTTTTTGGCCTAATTTGTATAATTCGATCACCATTGGTAGTAGGTTTGGGTCCCAAAAAGGCCATGTTGAGAATTTGTGGTCAGGGAGTCATGTGATGCATGCTACCAGCTAGCACCTTCTCCAGTTTGCTCCTGACTTCCCTTCGACAAAAAAACATTTTCTGCCTTTTATCTTGCCAATATTCTCCACTTACCTGTATACCAAGGCTTCCTGACAGCAGTGCAGCTTCCAGCAGTGAAACAGCTCAGCCACAAAGGTTGAGATGAAGAATGCACCTCCCCAACACACTCTGCCAACTATGCCCAAAAGGAAGAGGGATAGTTTGACTCTTACGTGATGATAGGATCATTGAAGATGATGGACAGAAGGCCACTGCTCTGAACAACTTCTTCTGTTTGGTATTCGCCAAGGAACGAGGTGGAAAAGTTTTGAATATTGGCATCAAGGCTGCCAATAGGGGAATCCTGTGAATGGATACACTGACATTTACCACGGACAGGCTAAAAGAGGCACTAGTGAAACTAAGGATGGACAAAGCACCAGGGCCTGATGAACTGCACCCAAGGGTGCTGAGGGAACTTGCCAAGGAATTGGCAGATCCCTTTCCATGTTTGTTTAACCACTCATTGCAATTGGGAACCATACCAAGTGACTAGAGAAGAGATGATGTGGTACCTCTCCACAAGGGAGAGAGTTGGGAGGAGGTCGGCAACTACAGATCGGCAAGCCTCACAACTATAGTCGGAAAATTAATGGAAATATTAAACAAACAGGACCCAGTAGAATACCTGGAAAGGAATGGTCACCAGGATGGGAGACAGCATGGGTTCATAGCAAGTACTGTAGGTCATGCCAGACAAACCTCATTGCATGCTTTGACTGGGTGACTAAGGAAGTGGATGGGGCCACCCAATGGATCTCCTCTGCTTCGATTTTAATGAGGCCTTTGATTTGGTACCACATAAGCACCAACTAAGAAAGTTATAGGACCTAGGCATTGCTGGGAGCATAGTCAGGTGGGTGGGAAATTGGCTGAAGGACAGACAACAGAGAGCAGTAGTTAACAGGGTGAGGTCAGGTGAGGAAGAGGTCACTAGTGAGGTATCCAAGGGCCCGATCTTGGGTCCGGTCCTTTTTATTGTGTTCATTAGTTACATTGACAAAGGCATTCAAGGCAATATTGCCTTCTTCACAGATGATGCTTAGCGAGGTGGTAGGGTTGACAGTGCAGAGGCGGTGATGGACCTGCAAAGAGACCTGCAGAGGTTGGAAAGATGGTCCAATATCTGCCAACTGAAGTTCAATGCAAAGAAATGCAAGGTAATGCATCTGGGAAAAGGGAACCCAGGTGCAGAATACCAGCTTAATGGGTTCCAACTCAGTACCTCACATGAAGAAAGGGATCTAGGGGTCATCATATGTGACACCCTAAAGCATTCAAGCCAATGCAACAAAGCTTACAGTAAGGCAAATAAAATGCTAGGGTGTATAGGAAGGGCATTTGACAGCAGGGACAAGGATATGATCCTCCTGCTGTATAGGACCCTGGTGAGGCCTCACCTGGCGTACTATGTCCAGTTCTGGAGGTCTCATCTAAAGAAGGACAATGATAGACTGGAGGCTGTGTAGAGAAGGGTGATCAAGATGGCACAGGGCTTGCAGGAGCTCTCATACGAGGAGTGCCTAAAAGCACTGAATATGTACCCTCTTGAGACTAGAAGGTAGAGAGGCAAGGCAAGGCAAAATTTATTTCTAGGGTGCCCAATCCCGGAGGCTCTGGGCACCTTACATCAGAATGAGCAAGGAAAAATACAGCAAAACATCATAAAACTACCAAGATAAAATACAGCAATAAAATTAAAATAATAATATAGCAGTATACCTCATTAAAACTGGTTGTAAATCAGAACAGAACTCCTAGTCCAAGAAGGCCAGAGAAAATAAATGGGCCTTCAAACCGCACTTAAATGTCTTAACTGATGGGGCCTCCCTGACTATTGATGGCAACCCATTCCACAGGACTGGGCCAGTGACACTAAATGCCCTTTCACCGGCAGTTCTAAATCTAGTCCTGGGAATTTCAAGAAGGTCCCTAGAAGAGGAACAAAGGGGGTGGATTTAGGAGGTCAGTTTCAGAAGATCAGTCAGGTAGCCAGAGCCTAGTCCATGTAGGGCCTTATAGATGAGTAAACACACCTTAAAAATAATCCTCCACCTAACCGGCAGCCAGTTCAGTTCTTGCAGCACTGGGGTCATATGACAGGACGTCGAAAAGGCCCATCAGTAATTAATTAGGCAGCCGCGTTCTGCACCAGCTTCAGTCAGTGGAGGGTACCTCCACAGACCCCAAAGTACAGAGCATTGCAGTAGTCAAGCCTAGATGTCACAAAGGCATGAACCAGCATTGGCAGGTCCTCAGGCGGAACTAGGGGTTTGATTCTGGCAATGTTCCTCAAGTGGTAAAAACCACTTTGGACTGCAGACGACACCTGAGATTCAAGTGTCAATCTGTCATCCAGGAGCATGCCAAGATCTTGTGGTCTAGGGAAGGCCATCAATGGTGCAGTCCAAATAAAAAGACCTGAGGCCACCCCAGAGGCACTACCATCACGCCCTCGGCCCAGCTCAAGCACTGGAACCTCCGTCTTGTCTGGATTCATTCGCAACCAGCTGGAGGACTTCCAATCATTGATCTTGGCCAGGCAGGTGTTAAGCACTTTCACAGCGTCTGATGTTCCTGGGGCAAAAGACAGATACAGTTGGGTATTACCTGCAAAGCAGTGAAAACCCACATTGAATCGCGTAATGAGCTCTCCCACTGGTAGCAAATACACTGCAAACAGCATCGGCGACAAGATCGACCCCTGAGGCAATCCACATGGCAGAGGCTTTGGGGAGGAGGAAAAATTCAATATCACCACCTGCTGCATCCTGCTAGAGAGATAGGACTCAAATTAGCTGATGACAACGCCAGTGAGTTCACAATATTCTCTGAGACTATCAAGAAGCACAATGTGATCTACAGTGTGAAAGGCTGATGAGAGACTGAGGAGAACAAGAAATGACTTGTCTTCTCTATCTCTAGCCCTGAGAAGGTCATTATGCATCCTGACTAACGCTGTTCCGGTGCTGTGCCTGGCTCTGAAACCAGGTTGGACTGACTCATTGATATCAAAGGTCACAAGGTGCTCTTCAAGCTATTGTACCACAATTTTCTCAACAACTTTCCCCAAGGGCGAGAGGTTGGAGGTTGGTTGATAATTTGCCAAGATATCCAGGTCAAGAGATGGTTTCTTCAGAAGGGGCCTTACCAGAGCCTCTTTCAAGGAATCCAGAAACACCCCTCCGACAACAAGGACTGGACAAGCAAGGTGAACACCGGGCAGACGGAACCAATACATCTCATCAAAAAACTCTTTGGTGCTGGGTCCAGCTCACAATAGGCTGCCACCAGTTTAAACTCCTTCCAGATAGGTGGAGCACCTCAACCACACCCAAGGTGACCACTTCAAGTCACAATGTGACTCGTAGGTGAGATCCTCTGCCGGATGGAGGACTCACTGTTGGAAAAGAACAGAACAAACTCATCACAGAAGGTGACTGAAAAGGCTATTTTTGGCTTCAGAAAGGTCAGATGAAGCAGCCTGTCCACAGTTCAAAAAAACAGAGATGGTCTTTTCTTCCCTGCAGCAATCTCCCTGGACAGGAACTCTGTCCGCTTATGGTTGATTGCCCCCCGGGTACTCAACATAGTGAGCACGCAAGGCCAATTTGTCCTCCTCCAACTGGGTCCTGCACCAGCAGTGCTCCATCTTCATTCCCTAATCTTCATCACCTTGAGGTCCCCATCAAACCAGAGAGACCTCAAGTGAGAGGATTTGGGTCATGCACAGACTGGTGCAAGGGCATCGAGCATCCCAGACACCACCCTATTATAGGCAGTCACTGCCTCGCTCGGGCCATCCGCACATGCAACACCTACACTAGATAGATTGGCAGCCGCCAAAAGTCCCTCTGGGGTCAAACCCATCAAAGGGCAGTAGCTAACAATCTCTAGAGGGGGTGACACTTGGGGGGCTCTAAATGAGAACTTCACTGTGCAGTGATCAGACCAGATGACCTGATCAATCTCAAGGTCACCTACCTCGAGCCCCGGTGAGAATACCAGATCCAACACATGGCCATGGTGATGGGTTGTGGCAGTAACTTCTTGTGTCAAGCCCAGAGATGACATCATCTAGAGGCAGTTGGAACCTAATCACAAAGATTCGTCATTGTCCCAGGCATTGAAGTCCCCCAGCACCAAACATCTGGGGGACTCCAACACCTTGCCATTGACAAAATCCACAACCTCTTGCAGGAAATCTCTCACCGCTCCTGGAAGATGGTAAATCAGGAGAATCCTGCAGCCTGCACCCAGAGCCCCACGCATTGCCACACACTTAATGGACCTGGTTATTCCCACCAGGTGCATGGAGAAGCTTAAGTCAGATCTAAAACAGATGACCACTCCCCCACCCCTTCATTACCACCTTGGGGCAGTGAACCACAGAGAACCCGGTTGGGACAGCTGCCTCAAAAAAAGGATTAGCATCATCACCCAACCAGATCTCTGTATTGCAAGCCAGATCAACAGAGGCAATCAAGTCTGCCATAATTGCGATCTTGTTCCTCATCGATCTGGCACTGCAAAGCACTGCCCAAAGGGGACTGGTAGGCATTGCAGCCCCTCTGGCTACCTGCCCACACAGTCCGATGGGACTGCAGAAGATGGAAACCAAACACATCTGGCTTCTACCTAGGTTCCATCTAAACCCAGGGCATCTTCTGCACCTAACCACTCCAATTATACTCACCTCCGCTAAGCCCTTAGTACCCTACCACGATTGACTAACCTGACCCTCTGAATACGGACTGCATGACAGCGCCTCACTGCCAACACTGGCACAGGGAGGTCGATAAAGGACTAGAGGTTACGCAGCTGGGATGCCTCATAGACTATACACAGTGGTCCCTGGCCCTTGCACATTCCGATCAATTCACAGCTACTTGCCTCAAGTTCTACCTAAATCTGGTAAAACCCAAATTTGACACTATACTCACTGTCACACTACCACTATCACACTCACATCACACAATCATCTAATAAAAAAAACTTTCCTAACCATGCACTCCCATACAAACACACACCCAAAAACACCCAAAACGTCATCAATAAAAATATATATCCCTCACCCCCAACCACTAAAACAACTCTAGCAGCAGCCTTGTTTACAGGAGAGAGAGAGAGAGATCAAATAGAGTGCTAAATGTGTCCAAATGATCCTATCAAGAGCAATGTCCAAGATCCACAGGAAATGAAAAGTCAGAAAAGGACTCGACGTTCTTTTTTTATGACACCACTCTTCCCCAGAGGGTGGCTGTTTGCTTTCACCAAAAGCCACAATTCACTCTGGGAAAAGCAATGAGCAACTCTTACTCCCAAAACGGAGAGGATACTGGCTGAAGTTAAAATAAACAGGGACAAAATGGAAGGGATTTGAGCAGTCTTAGGGACTGGCCTGACAGGACTCTCACTCAAGGCAGGACCAGCACCCTCTCTAACACAGTCCAAAGCCAATAAGGCCTGACAGACTCACTAGTCCAGAACACGAAGAGATTTCAGGCACTCCTCACACCAGAACCCAGAAAATCCCACAACAGATGTCAGTTTGGAGAAAACCCCAGTCCTGCCGGAAAAGAATGTCCACAAGAAAATGCCTACAGAGAAAATTCAAGAGGACCAGAGGGAGCAGTTCATCAGCAATGCCACGATCAAAAATTTTCTGCCTACCTGTATCCTGTCCCGCTGCTAATTAGACCCTCCAGACATGGAAAACCGCACCAGCTCCGCAGGTTCCCCAGTCCTCAAAGCGTGGTAAAGAGGCAATCTTTGGTGGTCCCACAGTGATCCAAACCATTCGGCACTCTGGTGCAGCAATCAGCTGAAGACATGACTCCACTGACACCCAGCAGAAATCTCTGGTAACAGCTCACAATGGCTTTGGCTGCAGTTGCAACAGGCTTGCTCACAATGGCCCTCCCGAGGCGTTCCACAACAGGTACAAATGGCACTCTATTTCCTAACTTTGAAAACAAGAAAGCTAGCTCCTAATTCTACCACACTTTAAATGTGACAGGAAACAGTTTATATACCTCTAGAAGCCCTCTTGTTGCTCTTTTATTGGCTGCATAGTATTCTGATAAGTTTTTGACATTTTTTGTTAAATTAATAATCTAATTTTGTCTTTTTAAGGACCCTGAATCACTCTCCTCAGCAGTTGCTGCGCTCTCTTTTCATACTGCCTGCACATTCTATAACATCAGAAATAACCATTCCAGGCCATTCAGTTGAATAGCATGGAATGGGAGTTTCTGATGTCATAGAATGTCTTAGAAATATGAAAATCAAGAGCAGTAGCTGGTGAGGAGAGTGGAACTGAATGTAGCTCTGAGGGCACACCAAAGCTAGATTATTTCTTTATCAACATAGAAACATTGACTTTGATGGCAGATAAGGACTGCTTGGCCTACCTAATCTGCATGTTTCCCTACCTACTGGATAATCTGCAGATTCTAGTTAGCCAACAGCCTATTTCTTCCTACCCCCACAAGAACTGCCTTATGTCTGTCCCATGCATTCTTGAATTCCCCTACTGTTTTTGACCCCATGATCTCCTGAGGAAGGCCGTTCCATGTGTCCACCACCCTCTCTGTGAAAAAATACTTCTTCACATTACCCCTGAGTCGTCCCCTCTCTATCTTCAAATTGTGTCCCCTTGTTCGTGCACATTTCCTTTTCTGAAAGATGCTACCCTCTTGGATTTTGTTGATTCCCTTGAGGTACATAAAAGTTTCTATCATGTCCCCCCTCTCCCTCTTTTCCTGAAGGGTATACATATTAAGCTCCTTTAGTCTCTTTCTGTATGGCTTCTGTTGCAGACCCGGTCCCATTTTAGTTGCCCTCCTCTGGACTGCCTCCATCCTGTCTATATCCTTGTGGAGATGGGGTCTCCAGAACTGCACACAGTACTCCAGATGGGATCTCACCAGCTGTCTGTACAGAGGGATAACAACTTCCTGTTTTCTTCTGGTGATGCCTCTCTCTATACATCCCAGTATCCCCCCAGCCATGCCTTCTCACATTGCTTGCTAACCTTTAAGTAATCTGATATGACTACCCCTGGTCCCTTTCCATTTTGTTGCTATTACTACCTCCCCCCCCCCCATTGTGTACTCTTCCCCTGGATTTTTGTTTCCCAGGTGCATTACTTTGCACTTCTTTGCATTGAATCTAAGCTGCCATACTTCTGACCATTCCTCCAACCTTGCCAAGTCCCTTCTCATCCTTTCACCCCCCCCCTTGTGTACCAACCCTGTTGCATATCTTCATGTCATCTGCAAAGAGGCATACTTTTCTTTCAGTCCCTCTGCAATGTCACTTATAAAGACATTAAAAAGGATCGGACCCAGTACTGAACCCTGTGGTACCCACCTAGTAACCCCCCTTTCTTCGGAGTGGACTCCATTTACTATTACCTTCTGTGTTCTGTTGTCCAGCCAATGTTTTACCCAGGCTACCACCCTGGGACCCTCTCCCAGGCTGGCTAATGTGTTTATTAATCTTTTATGTGGGACTGTGTCAAATGCCTTGCTAAAGTCTAGGTAGGCCATGTCCACAGCCCCTCCCTAGTCTACTACTTTGGTCACCCAGTCAAAGAAATCTATTAGATTCATCTGACATGACCTTCCCGCTGTGAATCCATGTTGTCTTGGGTCCTGTGCCCCATTGGCCTCTAGTTACTCAACAATTCTTTCCTTCAGCAGTGATTCCATCATTTTCTGTACCACTGAGGTCAAACTGACAGGTCTGTAGTTTCCTGCACCTAGCTTGCTCCCACTTTTGTGAAGGGGAATCACATCTGCCCTCCTCCAGTCCTTAGGTACCACACCATCCTCCCATGATATGTTATAAGGAGTAGTCAGTGGTGTCACTAGTTCTTCCCTTTAGTTCTTTTAGAATTCTGGGATGAATCTCGTCAGGCCACATTGCTTTGTCTACCTTCAGTTTTAGGAGTTCTTTCAGAACCCTTTCTTCTGTGAAAGGACTGGTATCAAGCCCCCTATCCTGAGTGCTTCGACTGATTGGATTAGGTACCTCCCCCTTCTCTTCTTTTGTGAATACTGAGCAGAAGTATTCATTCAGTATCCCTGCTTTTTTACTGTCCTCTCTGCCCACCCACCTCCCCTTTATTCAGCTTCAATATCCCTCCCTTTGTCTTTCTTCACTCCCTAATGTACCTTTAAAGGTTTATCCCCTTCTTAACGAATTGGTTATTTTTCCTCTGTTTGGGTTTTTGCTATTCTGACTGCCTCCCCCATTTCCTTCTGCTTTAACTGGTACAGTTCTCTGTCCTGCTCCTTCTGTGTTTCCTTATACTTTCTGAATGCTGTCTTTTTCTCCCTAACCTTCCCTACCACCTCTTTTGAGAACCATAGTGTTTTTTTCTTTCATTTTGATTTGTTTATTTGCTTCACACAAAGGCTTGTTGCCTCTGTGATGGCATTTTTGATATTTCCCTATTGTTGCTCAACCCCTCCGTCTTGCCTGTTTGCTGGTGCTTTTCTGAGGCACTCTCCTATTTTGACAAAGTCAGCCCTCCTGAAGTCCAGTACCCTCACTTTTGTATGGCTTGAATCTGCAGCTGAGTTTATCGTGAGCCACACTGTTTAGTTGTCACTTGTTCCCAGATGGCCTCTCACTTATATATCTGGGATCCTTTCTCCATCCCCATTTGGGAGTACCAGGTCTAAGATTGCTCCTTCCCAAGTGGGTTCCAACACTAGCTGTCTGAGGCATGCCCCCTGTAGGGAATCGAGAATGGCCCTGCTCTTGGATGTGGCTGCAACAAAGGTGCTCCAATTAACATCTGGCATATTTGGGCCTCCCATCAACAATATCTCCCCTTTCTCTGCCATCCAAAGGATGCTTTCCATCATTTCCTTGTCCATTTCCTCCCCCTGAGACGGGGGTCATATATGACCCCTGTGTAAATTGTGGTGCCATTTCCAGTCTCCAGGGTGACCCACAGTGCCTTCTCTCCTCCATGTTCCATTGCTTTGATCCCTTCCCATAGATACATAGATACATAGACAGTGTCGGCAGATAAGGGCCTATGGCCCACCCAGTCTGCCCATTTGAGCTTGTCAGTTCAGTTTGTTTTCCTAGAAGTCTATTTCCCCTTACCCCTGACCTCTAGAATTCCTTTATGTCTATCCCATGCATTCTTAAATCCCGTGATTGTTTCAGCCCCCACCACTTCCTCTGGCAGGGTGTTCCACTTGTCCACCACCCGTTCTGTGAAGAATTCTTTCTCATGTTTCCTCTGAATCGTCCTCCCTCCAACTTCATCCCATGCCCTCAGTCCTGAAACATCTTTTCGCTTAAAATAGTGTTTTCCTGCACCTGTTCCTCCCTGTAAGATACTTGTATGTCTCTATCATATCCTCTCTCCCTCCTCTCCTCCAGGAGTACATGTTCAGTTCCTTCAACCTGTCTTCATAGGACTTGTGATGCAACCCATGCACCATCTTTGTTGCCCTCCTCTGAACCTTCTTTACCCTGTCTATGTCCTCACGCAGGTATGGTCTCCAGAACTGTACACTGTACTCCAGGTGGGGCCTCATTAGTGTCTTGTATAGCGAATTATGACCTCCCTTTTCCTGCTGGTGATGCCTCTGCCTACATCCCAGCATCCTATTTGCTTTACCTGATGCCTTGTCACACTGTTTCCCTACCTTGAGGTCATCAGAGATGACAACCCCAAGATCCCTTTCCTGCTTGGTGCATGCTATATCCTCACCCCCAACTGATATATTGTGCCAGGGTTTTGTGCCCATATGCATTATCTTGCACTTCTTTGCATTGAATTTCAACTGCCAAACCCTTGACCATTCTTCAAGTTTCTGCAGGTCCTTCTCATTCTGTCTACACCCTCTGGTGTGTCTACTCTGTTACAGAGCTTTGTGTCATCAGCGAACAGTGACATAGAGAGCTACTCCTCCTCCTCTTCTATCCTCCCTGTCCCTCCTGTAGATTGTGTACCCTGGTATGTTGACATCTCAGTTATGGTCCTCTGTGTACCATGTTCCTGTGACTGCTAGAGATGCAGCAAATTTAAATTTTGCCAGCAAAGTGCCCACAGAGTGGGCACTTTGCATTGTCTTTCTGCTATGTGGAGTGGCCAATATGAAAGGATCACTTTGCCTTCTAATTATTACTTCACATTGTCATTCCACCTTAACACAAAGTAAGGTGAAGTGACAACAATATTGGCAGCCCCCTACACACACACAGTCACCAGAATTAATGTGAATCCCCAAAATGCTGCTGTCTTGTGTGCAGAACATTCCCCAGTGCTGACAAAGTGAAATGAGAGCTTAACGAGAAATGCAAAGTCTCCCTGAATTAATGGTGCACTCAGTCATGCGTGCAGTGGTCACACACAGTCACCAGAATTAATGTGCATCCCCAAAATGCTACTGTCTTTTGTCCAGAAAATTCCTGACTCCAGATTAAGAGAAACAAGAGCATAAAGTGGAAAGAAAATTCTCCATTTAATTCATGCCACACTCAGTCATGCATGCACGCACTCCAATAAGAACTACAGTATGTCCCCTGTTGCTGCTTTTGGAATTTCATGTAATGCTTCTTAACCTGACTGTGCTGATGCACAGTGTCTTGCCAAATCATGTGCTAGAACCATTGAGTTAACAATCCATGATGATGTGATAATGCTGTTGGTTGCCCAATGTCTGCTGCACTGACTCCCAACAGGAAGCATGCCCTCTGTGTGTACACTAATAGTACCCTTGGTAAGTTAACATCCTGGCACCATCATGGTTTTCCACAAAACCTGGAGTTGACCTTAAATGTACATATCCATTATATATATATATACATATATATATATATATATATATATATATATATATATATATATATATATATATATATATATATATATATATATATATATATATATATATACACACACACATATACACACCCATAATCATTGCTTTTTTCTTGTATCACAGGTCATATAATCAAACTTGGGGTGTGCATTTCTTGGCTTGATGAGGAATTTTGGCATTGGAATACTGTCAAGCCAGTGAAGGTAAGTATTTTTTTATTTTTTTGGGGGGGGGCATTATTTTAAAAAAGATTCATCAATGTTTTGGTCATCTTTACAGGTCTTCAGCATATCATCGGAACCGAAAAAAAATTATCTGCTGTGATTTAAGAAGAACATGATTTGTCTCGCGATGAGTGTCTGGTGTGACATGACCAATGATAATAAACTGTACGGGAATGCAAATACCTATGTCTGTACTTCCCTGACCTGTACCACACAAAACTACCTGATTTGAAAACTCATATCAGTGAGTACAATGGTGATTGAAACCAAGACCTGAGATACGACAAAACAGGCTTACATAGAACTAACTACAAAAAAACTTACAGTTTTGTGATTCATGAATCGTGACCGTGAAGATGAAGAACACGATTTGTATTGTGAGTGACTCGTGATGATCGCCCAGACTTAAAAATGCACGTCAGTGAGTACAATGTTCAGCAGAGATATGCACCACACCTTTACTCTGATGGGAAGCCAAACAAACTGTGACTTAAGTTACAGATGGAGATTGAGCCCTAAGAAGATGAAAATGCATTGACAGATTAAGATTGTGCTGTGCACTCAAGAGATGAAGACGTAAAGGCACAACAGCACCTAACCAGTGCTCAAAAGTCACAAATCCAAATCTGGGAAAGAATATGTTTTGCCGGTTAGGGGGGTAGTGCATGGCAGTAACAGTACACTACCAGTAAAGATACCACAAAGCAGTACAAAAAATTCATGCAGGTGTAGTGGGTAGTGTGACCCTTGGCCAGCTGGTTAAGATTGCTCTATGATATTTGTAATATAGAATGTGGAATGTGAGTGTCTCACATGAGACATCCTGTGCTATGGGTGCCCCCCATGTCAATGAACTGACCAGTGACCTGAAACCAGGAGGTAATTAAAAGACTAGAGAGACTTAATTAAGGGTCTCCTGTTTTCCTGTCTTAATTAGAACTGACCCAGCTGCCAGGATATAGGGCTCATAAACTTTTATGATGTCTTAGAGGAAAAACATGTTATAGCACCATGGTGTGAAAAGTTGTAAAATCTTTGACCTACTTTGGGAACAGGAAACCACACAAGAGCAAAGGAAAGGCTTGATTAAAGACTGTCATAATTTGGGAAATTTTTTTTGCAGAAGTCACAGTATTTAAAATATCTCCTGACAGAAGATCTGTGTTTGTATATTTTTTATATTCTAAAAAGGAGGAGCTAGATGACATCATAGAAGGGGTGTGTGAGAGAGACACAGTTTTAACTAGGACTTGTGTCTGATCTTTGTGATATATTCCATCTTAGGACTGCAGAAAGACACAGCTTCATTATCTAACTTTAAAAGCATTAAAGAGGTAATACATTAAATAGAAAAAGTCTAAATGTACTTTGGTAGGAGTTTGTCTGTAGTTTTCCTTGTTTTTTTCTTTACGTGATTGTATGCTCTTTGATATATTGTTCTGTGTTTACATTTAACATATTTTTATCCATTTTTAAGTTCATTTGAAAGATACTGCCTGGATCTTCCTAGTTCTTTCTTTTGCATGTGACGTATAGAGGGTTAAGACTGACAAAACTGTTCAAGAGCTTGATGGTGTTACTAAACTGGAAAAGGTAAGAATATACCTAAGGTCTTTTATAGAGTTTTAAGGGTTCATTTTGGATACCTGGTTGGGTGCCCTGAGGTGAAAGATATATTGTATCACCAAGAGAATTTTATCTAAGCCTGTACATTTGGGTATGCTAGCATAAGGTTCACAGTTTGAATCCCCCCAGAACTTGAGACCAATGGTGATTCAGACCCACAAGCAGACAGAAGGGTTACCCTCTCTGTTACCTGTTCACATTACTGCACTCTGAGGTTGGCATTGCGGGAGCAGAGGGCCTGACCTGCTGTGTGCATTTGTGACAGATTTGGTTGGCAGCGGTGGGATAAAATTGGTAACACAAGTTTTAACTGTTCAGTCTGTCAGCTTAATACTGTACAGCTCACTTGCAAAATAAGGCAGTGATTTATTTTTAAAAAGGAAACAGAACTATATCATTGTATTTACAGTCAAGTTCCTGCCTGTTAATTTTTTCTAAAGTGCAAGTTAGTGTAGCCATAGTTAGAAAGAAAGATGGCTTCCAACTACAGTCTTGTACATTGTGACTACTTGAGGCAGTTGTGCCAGGACAGAGGAGTCCTGTATGAGGGAGAGCCACAAGCAGAACCTCATGGATGCCCTGATGGCAGCAGATACCCACAGCATCAAGTCACTGACTGTGACTGTAAGGAACCAAACCTTGGCGTGGAGGGCCAGCGGCAGTGCAGTGTCCAGATCCAGTGAGGATGACAGCAAGGCCAGTGCCAGCAAAGGGCCACAGCAGTAGGGGAAGGTCACCAGCATTCTGAGCCAAAGCACTTAGGCTGCAGATTGAGTTGCGCAGAATGGAGCTGGACTTCCAGAGGAGGCTGAATGAGAATGGTGAGGCCCGGAGCAGAATGGCAAGAAGGAGTGAGAAACAAGCCAAGCCAGAAGAGGGCGAGAACAGTGAAGGCTGACCGGGAACAGCGGGATGCTGACCGTGAAGAGCGTGAGTACCAGAGGCGACCTGAACTGGAGAAGCTACGACTCCAACCACCAGCACCAGAGCAGGTAAGTGACTTGGGTTTAACTGGAACTACAGGACTGGGTTACAAATTGAATTCCAAATTCATAGTTGAATTTAAAGAGGGAGGATATGGATGCCTTTTAAATTCCTTTGAAAAGTTTGTATTCATGATAAATTCCTAGAGGGTCCTGGAGCTTCCAGCTATCCCCTTACATACGGAAAGCTCAGAATGCATTGGGTCAAATGGACAATGAGGACAGTAATGATTACAACAAACTTAAAGCTGCACTTTAAAAAGTTTGATTTAACTGCAGAAAGCATACAGAGCTAAATTCGTAAGCTCAGGAGAAGCCCTGATATGAGCAACAAGGAGCTGGCCACTAAACAACATCAGTTTTTAAAAATGTTGGTGGGAATGAAATGAGGCAAACTCTGTAGATAAAATTGAAAATGCTATTCTGTTGGAACAGGTTTTTTGGGCATGCCCAGCAGAGCTGAAAACCTGGCGGGAGGACAGAGAAACCAAAACAGTGGAAGAGGCTGCTGAACTCTCGGACTGCAAAGCCAAGAACAGACCTGCTCTGAGAGCAAATGAGGTTGGTGTGGCAGCGCAGAAAGAGAAAGGCGTGCCTTCAGGGCAGCTAAAGCCCTCACTGCCTCCACCAAAACCAGTTAGCTCCAGGTTTCAAAGAAAAGAGTTCTCTGAGAAACTAAACGAATGTTGGGTTTGTAAAGAAACTGGGCATATTGCCAGACAGTGCCCCAAAAGGGTGAGTAATATGCAGAATGGGGCTAAGAAAGAGGTGGGTTGTTTGTGTGTCCCTGGGAGCATGCCAGTGAACATGAGGGAACACATGCACCCAGTTCTAGTAAATGGTGTACAGACGCAAGGATTAAGGGACACAGGGGCATCCCTGACATTGGTAAAAGGGGATCTGGTAGATCCTGGTCAGCTTATACTCAATGAATTTGTAACTGTACAAGACTACTGGTGAGGAGAAAACATTGCCCCTCGCTAGTGTTCTCCTAGACTGGGGTGAAACAGGGGGAACTGTGCAACAGGTGGCTGTAGCCAAAACCTTAGCAGTGGATGTGATCCTGGGCAACAATCTCAAACAGGGGATGGTATGTGCAGTTACCTGTAGCCAGCGGCAAGGGAAAATTGTAGTTCCTTGACCCCAAAAGCCATTGTGGAAACCACTGGGAGGTTGGTTCCCCAGCCTGTGTCTCCTGATATGGAGACTAATGAAAAGGGGGTAGAAATTTCCCCGGTAGCAGTTAACCACACAGCTAAGGAGGGTTACTCTGAAGAAAGAGGGGTGACCCATTGTCAGAGGGTTAGGGATGACAGTGATCCTGAGTGCACTGATGCTAGTGCTAGGGACCCTAGTTTAGAGACTGAAAGGGACCTGTCCCATGCCTTGGGAATGTGTAAGGAGTTTGCAGCTGCTCAGAAAACTGACCCTAGTCTAAAGAAGCTGAGAGCTTGGGCAGACATAAAGTTTATTGGGAAAATGGACTTGTGTATACTCAGGCTGTAAAGACAGAGGGAGGGGTGATAGGCAGGCAGCTTGCAGTTCCCCAGGGATACCGTGAGCAGTTGCTCAAGATTGCACATGATATTCCCTTGTCTGGTCATCTGGGTCTCATGTGCACTATGCAATGATTGGCCCAGAATTTCTATTGGCCCAACTTCACCCAGCAGGTGAAGGAGTATTGCAGGTCTTGTCACCAGTGCCAAGAAATAGGGAAGGCAGGTAAGAAAACCCAAATCACTCTAATTCCATTGCCCATATTGGATGAGCAATTCTAGAGGGTGGCAATGGATATTGTGGGGCCTTTAAATACCCCCAGCTCCTCCAAGAAGAGGTTCATCCCGACTGTGGTGGATTATGCCACCCAGTATCCAGAGGCAGTCGGCCTATCCTCACTGAGGACAGACAATGTGGCAGATGCCTTACTTGTGATTTTCTCCCGTGTTGGGTTTCTGCAGAAGGTTATCTCCAATCAAGAGGGGGCTCCTTCATTTCGGACCTGATGAAATGTTTGTGGGAGAAGTGTGGTGTGGTGCAGAGGCACATGCCACCTTATCACCGGCAAGCCAATGGGGTTGTGGAAAGATTTAATGTACCCTAAAGTCAACAGCTCAAGCATTTGCTGAACAACATGGGAGGGACTGGAATACCTTCCCACCTTTGTTTGCATAGAGGAGGTGCCCCAAGAGTCGACAGGATTTTCCCTTGAGCTCTTATATGGAAGCTGGGTACATTGGCCCCTAGACTTGATCCGGGAGGACTGGGAAGGCAAGCACGCCACCCAGAGAAATCCCATAGTGGATTACGTCCTTAGGTTTAGGGAAAGCCTGAAGGAGCTTATCTGGACAGCCCAGAGCAACCTGGCAGCTGCCCCATAGAAACAAAAAGTATGGTACGACTGCAGAGCCAGAACTCACTCGTACATGGTGGGTCAGGAAGTCATAGTCCTTATTCCGGTCTGGAAAGATAAGCTGCAGGCTGAGTAGGTAGGACAGTACAAAGTAGTTAGAAAGGTAAATGATGTGAGGACCACATGATGCAGCACGCCTGAAGGACACTTCTCTAGCCCTCTCCAGCCACCTGCTTCATCAAACTTCATTTTTTACCCTTGGGAGACTACCAAAACTTATCAAAAGTGACACAAAAGCTCCCTAACTGTATGAGCATCTGCCTATATCGTTTCCATAGCGATGGAGGTGGAAATGAAGAAGCCTCAGCCAAGGCACACTCCTCCTGTAATGCCGGAGAAGGCCCCAAAAAAACCACGAGCTAACAGTGCCACCAGCCCGCAGACCCCGACACTGCAGAAGACAGAACTAGAACCAAAAACGCTCTCAGGCTTTTTAGCCAAATTCCGACCCTTTCAGGAGGAGCTCAGAGGGATGGCCCCTGAAATCAAATCTTTATCCCAGGCCATCAAGGACATTGCACTAAGACAACAGATAGCAAAGCCCATATTATTTCCTTGGAGAGATGGGCTGAAAAGCTTGACCCAGATCTGGTTGCGATGAAACAAAAACTTACCAAGATAGAACAAAAAGTAGAGGATTTGGGAGGGCGTAGCAGGAGAAACAATGTGGTTATTATTGGACTTCCAGAGTTGGAGGAAGGACAGGATACCATTCTTTTGGTCCAGAAGTTTATCGAAAAAATAGTAGGCCCTCTCTTTTGGGTCCCGGTATGTCATTGAAAGGGCTCACAGGGAGCTCCAACCTACTCCTCCACCTGGGGCAACCTCCCAACCTCTCATATTCCATTTTCTAAACTATCTGTAGAGACATTTCCTTACAAAAATAAAGGAAACTCAGGAAGTACAATGGGAGGGGGAAGAAATTGTGTGGCCCAAGACTTGCCTCTCTCGGTTAGGCAAGGCAGATCTGCATTCCATCCTCTGGTAACAAAAATAATTGCGGCATGCCTAAAGTTCAAAATGATGTATCTGGAGAAATTACAGGTGTTCATCTCAGGATCCTGGCAATCCTTCAAGGACTCGGAGGCTGCAAGCTTAGGCCTTAAAATGGCTTTGCCTGATCTGTTCAGAGGTACCTGAAATCAAAGATTTGGTTATCCACTGGGAATGTGCAAGGACCTTCCTAAGCAAGGTCTGTGCTACGAGATCTAGGACTAACAAACTAACTGCTCTGGCCCATGGAACTGTTTTTGAGGCTGAAAGTATAACAAGAGCATTCAGTTAGATTGTTTCCTTTGTCTAGGACCTGGTAACAGTGAAGGCAAAATGTTGCCCTCATTTTAATGCTGACTCCTACACCAATAATCCTGAAGAAAGGATCTTTTTGGCCTTGAAAATACTTGAGGGATTTGTGTTGGACTTGTTTTCATTGTTTTCCACAAAAGAAACTGTAGAAGAAATACAGGACTAATGGCAAAGAGAAGGACACTTTTCCTCTTCGCAGTACAAATAAAGTTTCAGCAGAGGGGTTTATAATTTTATAGTATCATAATGTTACCAGATAGAAACAAAATAATTAGTTTACTCTACATAGTTTTGTTCATAGGGCTGCAGGACAAAGAATACTTTTATGACTGCATGGTTTTCTGCAGTCTCATTTACCAGGGCTTTGGGAAGGTGCAGTTGCTCCTTAAGTCCACATGAGGGGAGTTTTGCGCCCATTTTCTTTTTACTTATGCTTCTTGGAACCTGGTGGATGCAGTATTGGGTACATTTGATTAATTAGGAAGTTGACTCCTTGTTAGATGGAGTATTGGTAGATGATACATACATATGGGTGGGGATGGTTGGAGGGGAGAAGTGAAAGTATGGGGTACTGCAAAACAATATTCAGAACAGTAGGGAGAGAGGGAAGGGCTGGGATTGTAACTGGGATGCAAATTTTGAGGGGGATACTTCTGGGATTTTTGGTGGAATTCTGGGTTTGCAACTGGGGGGCAGGGGAAGGAGGGACAGTCCATTATATACAGATCAAGGGATACCAAGAAGTGTTGTTTGCACTCTCTCAATGTTAACTCATGATTATCCAGTGTACAAGAAAAATGGCTTATGATTTAAGTTTTTCTTGATGGAATATTAAAGGGGTTAGAAGAAAGCTAAAACAATATAAAATCCTAAAGCATTTAAATGTCCTACAATCACAAATTTATTTTCTTCAGGATTCCCATTTAATAGATGCTGAAGCTTTACAAATGAGGAGACAGCAAATAGGACAGGTGTTTGCTGCCCAATGTACCACTGATAGCTGTGGAGTTATGATTTTAATTAATAAGAATGTTACATTTAACCCTTCACAGGTCATTAAAGATCCACAGGGCAGGTTCATTTTAGTCCGCGGTACTATCTACTCAGTAGCTCTTCTGTTTGGCAGTATCTACGGTCCTAATCAAGATGACCCCCAATTTTTTTATGCGCCTGATTAACACCATGCTGCCATTGCTACCTGCCTCAATAATTCTAGGAGTGATCTGAATCTGGTGTTTGACCCCATTATAGACCGCACAGGCTCCACTTCCAGAGGACTTTCTCCAGCTCAACGTGCGCTGCGTGATCTAATAGATTGGATGGGTCTGTGCGACATTTGGAGAGTTCTGAATCCTAAGAATAGGGAATACACATTTACATCCCCAGTCCACAAGATCTCCTCCCATATTGACTACATTCTGTTATCTCAGGCCCTTCTTCCTGGTGTTTTATCCTCTTCAATTCAACCTGGACCTCCCTCCATCATTCCCTGGTATTGGGCCAGCTGTCCCACTTCTCTATTCAAGCAGACCCGTTGGAAGTTGAATGACCAGTTGCTCAAGGAATCAAAGATTTCTGACTCAGTCAAAGACCATATTGAACAATTTTTATATAAATGCAACTCAAGATATTAGGCTAATATTATTTGGTGTGCCTTTAAAGCATACCTCAGGGCTATTCTTTTTATTTCTTTAATTTAAAGTTTATTGCAAGGTTTACAATATCCAGTGCAGATCTACAGGTACAATAGTAAAAGAAACAACCATTTGGAAATACAGTGGGTCTGCCTCCCACCCATCCCTCCTCCCAACCCTCCCTCACTCCAGTACTACCACCCTCCTCCCTCCCTCTGTAAGATAAACTTGAACATACAAGTTTCATTATAGAGCATCAATACATTATCAGTTATAAAGAATACAAAGTACATAAGGGTCCCAGATTTTCTAAACCTTTTCAGCATATTAGAGACTAGCCATTGTTCTTTCAGTTCTCAGGTTAGCCAACAATTCATGAAATCATTCATTATACGAAATAATTTCAGTGCTTTTCCAGTGTCTCAATACTAGTTTTGTTGACAGACATATAAATAAGGGCCATATGAAACTTGCGATTGAGTATTGAGATTTGTGAAAAATCCCCAAGTAAGCAGACTTCTGCTGTGTAAAGTTCTGAAAGACCTAACAGAGGGTCTACCTTTTGTTGTATGTGTGCCCATAAAGGGGCCACCTTAGGATATGACCAAAAAATCTGAAGTAGGTTGCCTTCCCCTTGAGAACAAAGAGAACATAAGGCGGACGTCATTAGGCCAAATCTTGCTAATTTCTGTGGGGAATAATACAAATTATGTAGAATCTGGTATTGCATGAGGCACAACCTATCTTGTGTTACAAATCTATGATAGGTGTGCCACAGGGCAGGCCACTCAATATTTAAATCAGGAAAGAGGGATGACCAGTAGGTGATGGGCCAAAACTATTTGGGAAAAGACAATCATAAAGAATCGCGTATGTTTTGGAGACAGCCTTTGGAAAGCCCACCAGTTGACTTAATTCACAATGAAAAGATAATTTAGCTGTTGGGGGGGGTGTCAGTTCCCAACACTTTGATAAAAAGATGTCTCAATTGGAAAACTTTCAATATGTGTTGGTTTGGAATGTTAAATTTGTTCATAATGTCCAAGGTGGAAAGCCATGTGGCGTGGTCTTTTATAAAATTAGAGATCTTGCTCTCTCTAGGTGTGGTAACCATCTTGATGGCAGAACTTGGTTGTCAGGTTTAAAATTAGGATTACATATGGATTGACATGGGTCACGGTTATGTCTATACTTAAGAAAGGCACATAATTGGGAGTGGGCCTTCCGGATACAACTACAGGAGAGGATTTAAGGTTAAGGGTAGGGACTTTAACCTGGTATAAAGTGCTTCTGGTGATATATGACAGGAATGAATCTGAACTAGTTCAATATTGAGCCATAGTGGGGAGGTGATATGAATGTCCTGGTGACAACCATTTAAGGTATTTGGTAGCTTGACTGGCCCAGAATACAGCCCTAAGTGAGGCAGGCGTAAACCTCCTTTGAGCTTGAGGCAGCAAGTTTGTAAAGGCTATTCTAGGCTGTTTTTGCCATATAAATTTGGTAAGGAGCCCATGCACTTTTGTAAACCATGACCCTGGCAGCCAGATATTCAGTAGATTAAGGGGTAAAATAAGCATGGAAAATGTTCATTTTGATCAATTTACTGTCCCCATAATGAAAACTAGGAGGTTAGTCACCGGTCTAGATCTTGCTTAATAGTCTGTACCAGTGAATCTAAATTCTTTTTAATACTAAGGGTTGAATCTCTGGTCTGTTCAATGCCCAGGTATCTAAGAGAGTGTTGTGACCAGGACAGCCCAATGACAATATAGCGTCTTAAAGACTTTATAATTGAGAGGGAAGGCCAATGACTTGTTGACATTCAGTTTGTATTTTGACACCCTGCTATATTCCGCAATTATTCTTAACATAAATTGGGATGGATGTCTCGGATGAAATAGTTGCAGGAGAAGATCATCCACATATGCGGAAACCTTGATCTCCTGGGATTGGATAGTAATACCCTGGATCTCTTGACAATCCATCAGTCTGCGGATTAGAGGTTCCAAGTAAATGTTGAAAAGTAAAGGAGACAAGGGGCAACCTTGTCTGGTACCTGATTGTAAGGAGAACGGTTCTGAGATAACTCCATTCCTGGATACTTGGGCATTTGGGAGCTGGTATAGGGATTGTATCCATTTCCAGAATTCAGGAGGGAAATCAAAAGCCTTGAGATTCTGGAACTAAAAGTTCCAATTGACTCTATCAAAGGTCTTCTCAGCATCCAGAGAGACCAGAGCAGTGGAAAAAGAGGCATCTTTGGATGCTGAGAAGACATGTGACAGTATACGGATATAATCTACTGAAGACCTTCCCTTCATAAAGCCTGCTTGTTCAGGAGCATTAAGGTCAGGAAGTATTAGACTGAGTTGGTCTGTGAGTAATTTGGTTAAGATTTTAATGTCCTGATTAAGAAGGGAAATGGGGCAGTAATTTGTCACTAGATCTAGTTTCCTATCTGCTTTAGGCAGCAGTACTATCAGAGCTTCAAATAAGGTTGGGTCAATTTGTGCCCCTGATAGGATATGTTGGTACAAAGGTAGAAGAAAAGGGATAATTTGGTCTTGAGATTTTTTATAGAAATTGGAAGAGAAACCATCTGGGTCTGGTGTTTTATCCACAGGGAGACTTTTAATTACTTCCTTCAATTCAAATGCAGAGACAGGAGTTATTAGTACTTGTTCGTTGGCTTCTGAGAGGGAAAGTAAATGAGAAGCTTTCAGAAACTTGTCTAGAGTCGAGTTTGATGGCGGTTCTAACATGGGACCATATAACCTTTTGTAATATCTGGTAAATTCAGCTATAATATCAGACGGTTTCGTTTTCAGAAAGCCATCCTCCTTCAAGCGAATGGGGGAATGAATCGTGAGGATTCCTGTTACTTTATTCTGAGAGCGAGTAGCCGCCCTGCTTTCTCTCCTTGGTCTGTATACAAAACCTTGGTTCTTAGGATTGCAAATTCAGCCTTTTCTCTCAAAAGATCGAGATAGGAACCTCTTAATTTGGTCAGTTCCAGTCTAAGATCATCAGGGAATGTGGGGCCAATTCCACCTCCAATTTCTGAATTTGGTAGAGGAGGTGTAGCAATTGCTGTTCACGGTGTTTCTTCCTGTGTGAGGTAAGCCTATCAATATTCCTCTTATGTATGCTTTGAAAGCACACCATTCTATAGCCGGTCTAGATGTGGAATTAGCATTAGTCTCAAAAATTGGTAATATTATTAGCTAATTGCTGTGATACTTCTGGGTCTTTCAAGCAATTGATCATTAATCCTCCAATGTGTTCCCCTTTGAGGAGAGCAGTGGCGAAAAATGGCATGTAACCAGGGAGTGGTCGGGGGAGGTTGGATAGTAGAGGCCAGAACACCAGGAAGGAATGTCTGGGAAAGAAGTAAATGGTCAATACGGGAAGAGGTCTTATGTACTGGGGAGGTAAAAGTATATCCCCTGTCGTTGGGGTTGAGAATCTGCCAGACGTCACACAAACCAGTTTGGTCCACTAGTTCTCTAAGTTCCCTCTGGGCAGGAGAGAGAGTCCTTTTTTTGGGTTGCAAGAACGATCCATTTCTGGTTCAAAAACTAAATTTAGATCACCGCCTAAAATTATCAGGATAGAAAGAAAGGGAGTGAGAATATTAATGAACTGCGTAAAAAACCCAGGGGCATCGGCATTAGGTCCATAGATACTGCCTAACAAGAATTCTGAGGTGTGGATAGTACCATGGACCAAAATAAATTTACCTTGTGGGTCTCTAATAATTTCAGAGGAAGTAAATGGTACCTTTCTGTTTATTAAAATCATGACCCCACAACTTTGGGAGGTGCCTCCTGCCGAGAACACCTGCCCCGCTTGTTGTTTTCTCATCTGTAGTGCTTCAGGATCTAATAAATGGGACTCCTGTAAAAAAATAATTTGCGCTTTCAAAATACTAAGATGTTTTAAGACCTTATACTGCTTAATCTTCCTCCTTACTGCTGCATAATAATAGGAATTGTAAAATTCAGGTCAAGAGCAAACAACAATTAGGAGAACATCCAGCTGTGAAAGTGAAATTAAATCACCATAAAGTAGGTGTTATTGCTATATATGCCATAGAACGATAAAGCTCATCTTAAAAACACCTAAGGAAATACATAAACCAGGGCATGCCCCAAAATAAGAGACCACCCTCTTTTATTTTCCCTTTCCAGGAAGTCCCGACAGTTTGCAGTGACATATAGGACTCCAACTATTAATAAGATAAATCGCAAAAATAAAACAGTAGAGGGGACATGGGTACTTATTCGTGTAGTCTAACCCATTGCATTCCATATAATCACAATGAACTACCCCCTCTAGTGGATAAAGTAAAGAATTAACCTAAATAACAGGGAAACCCTAAATAAAACTACTGAGCCAACAAATAATATCCCTCTGAGTAAGTACTTGATTTTTAGAGTCCAGAGATACGGTGGCGATTGGACATGGCCACTCAGCAGAAAGTACCCTTACAAAATTTGAGATAGCTGGCTGGATCCAGCTATCCTGAAGACTTAGCGATAAAACAATTTGAGGGGCACAACATGAGTACATAAACCTAGGCATGTCATAAAATAAGGACCCCTTATTTCCATTCAGGTCATCCTGACATTTTGCAGTAACATAATAAACTTTTGCTAATGCTAACAGAAGTTGCAAAACAAAGACAGTACTAAATTGGACCACTTTATGTGAACTAGCATATCGTACACATACAAACACGGTGAACATCCTCTAGTGGCTAAAGTAAAAAGAGCCCAGATATCAGGGCAACTCAAAATGTTACTGTGGAACCAACCACTAATATCCTCTTCGTAAGTTCTCAAACATTTAGGGTCCAAAATACAGTGTGAATTGGGGAAGGCCCTGAGGATAATGAGCATTTCCAGAGTCTGGGCTAACAAACTGGATCAGATGATCCTGAAGGGTTTATCAACAAAGCGAGTTGAAAGGCGCAGACAAGTAGTGTGTAAAATCTGATGCTCTAACTTACAGTCATACCAGTCATGTCCTTCATGCCCAAAAGTATCTGGCTACCAAAAGTAGAACAGAGCTCCCACAGGTGCCATCATTGAAGTCAGGTACCACGAAAAAGATTCGGTAAGGAGCTTTTAAGACCAGTGTGGGCTGCCTCAGGGTCATCATAAGCCTGCCATTTACCCGCAATCAGAACCTGGAGCTTTGCAGGGTACATCATTTTGAATTTCAGACCTGCAGCAATCAACTTGGTGACTAAAGAGTGGAAGGCCATTCTTTGTTGCCTAACTGAGGCTGGGAGGTCTTGGGCTATTCTAATTTGGTGCCTTCCCACTGGACTTCCTGGATTTCTCTCACCTTGGTGAGAAGTGTTGATGCTCCAGGTAGTTTAAGAAATGGAAAATTAAAGGCTGTGGGGCCTCCTGTGGAGGAGTCGGGCCATGGCTCTGTGTGCTCTTTCGATTATAATTGGGACCAAGGAGGACAGCCCTGCAATTTTCTCTACCAACTTCTGCACAAAAAGAATTGAGTCTTGCCCCTCTTCTGAGTCTGGTAGTCTGATAATGACTGCATTGTTCCTGCGGCTATGTCCCTCCAGGTCCTCTACCTTCCACTCCATTTTACTAAGCCACTGTCTGACTGTCACCAGCTCTGGGTCAACTATTTTGGCCCGTCTCTCCAAGGAACTAATTCTGGCTTTGCTGTCTGCTGTGCGAGTTACGATATCTTCCATGGCTTGTGATAAAGTTTTGATCTCTGAGGCCATCCACGTAGCGCCTTCTTGAAAGGGCTTGAATTTGGCTAGAAACATGGATAGTGTGAGCGGTTCCTGTTCTGTCTGTGGTTGAGATGTGCCCTGTGGAGCATTCATACCAGAGGCCCATGATTTTTTGGGGGCCTTTTCTGGTGTCACGGGAGGCATATGTCTCGGCGGAGCCTTCAGCATTTTGATATCCACAGCCTTAAGATTCACGCTAAATTGTTCCCCACTAGTTACCAGATCTCCCAGTATGTATTTAAGCCTTTGCTATAGATTTGGGAGTAAAAATGGGTGATTTGGCAAGATCGGGTGGCAGGAGAGGTTGAGAGAAGCTGTTCTCAGGCAGGCTGCATCACATGGTCACCTCAGGGGTATTTGAATTAGGTTAGCCTTTAAGAGAAAGAAATACCAAGACTCAAAATAATAAAACCTGCTGTCCCAAATTCAGGCTATGGAAGCAAATCTAAATCCTCATTCTCCTGATACTACCAAACAAAATCTAATTAAGATTAAGGACTCCTATTTGAGCTTACGCAGGGAAAAAGCCGAAGTCGCAATCCTTTGCACAAAGGCATCTTATACAGATCAAGGGGAGAAGGCGGGAAAATTATTAGCTCTTAGAATCAAACAACAGAATCATCGATTCATCCCCATTCACTCTCAGATGGCTGGTTCCTTGAAATCTTCTCCTAAAGAAATTGTAAATGAATTTACTATGTATTACAAACAACTATATGGAGCTATGAATAATCCCCCTTCAAATCCAACCTTATCTTCCTATCTAAAAGAAGCCCAATTACCCTCCCTTTCTGGTGCCCATAAACGAGCAATAATGGCACCCATTTCCACCCTCAAAATTGCCGAGGTGATACAAAATCTCCCTACAGATAAAACTCCAGGACCAGATGGATTTTCACCCAACTTTTACAAGAAATATAAAGACCAAATTGACCCGTTCTGTTTACCTTTATATCAACATATTCTATCAGGTGCACAAGTTGACCCCACATTATTTGAAGCTCTCATTGTTCTTTTACCCAAACCAGACAGGAATCCAGATTCAGTGAAGAATTACAGACCCATTTCCCTGCTCAACCAAGATATAAAGATTTTAACAAAATTATTAGCAGATAGACTCAGTTTACTACTCCAAGACTTAATAGGATTACAACAGGTGGGATTCATGAAGGGGAGATCCTCAGTGGACCACCTCCATACTCTCTCTCATGTCTTCTTGGCATCCAGGGATGCCTGCTTTCCAGCAGTTTTGGTGTCCCTGGATGCCGAGAAGGCATTTGACTGAGTTAATTGGAACTTTCTGTTTCAAACCTTGAATGCCTTTGGTTTTCCACAAAAATTTCAGGGGTGGATAAAAGCTCTTTACCAGATGCCATCTGCCAGAATCTCAGGGAATGGAGTGATTTCGGATTCATTTCCCTTACATTCTGATACAAGACAAGGATGCCCTCTTTCCCCCTTACTTTTTAACATATACCTTGAACCCTTATCTGCAAACTGACTATAAATTGGTTGGTATAGGGCCTAACAATCCAAGACACAGAGGTAAAAACATCTGCATATGCAGATTACCTCCTCCTACACCTGTCCTATCCAGAAACATCCATTCCATCAATGATAGAGATTATTGAGGAGTATAGTAGACTATCAAACTATAAACTAAATGTTAGCAAGTCAATTGTTTTTCCCCTAAATCATAAAGTATTCAAAAATACCATTACTTCTGTAGGCCTCTCATGGTCCCAAGATTCCCTAAGATATCTCGGTATCAAAATTACCAGAGATACACAACCTACCATTAAGAAAAAGTTAGACTGGTTGGTATAAATCATCACTCAGGATTTAGACTGGTGGACAGCTCTTCCTATTTCATTGTGGGGAAGGATACATTTAATCAAAATTAATATTTCCCCCCATTTATTCTATCCCCTCCAGTTACTCAATATCTGCTTACCAGGTACCTGGTTTAAGAAAGTCCACCGATTACTTACAAAGTTCATTTGGTCCAAGAAACAACCACGAATAGCTCATCATAAACTAGCTGCTTCCAAACTTAAAGGAGGACTACATCTACCTTATCTTAATCTATATCACTGGGCCAGCCATGTATCCAAATATCTCAGGTGGTTTGCACCGATTCCCTCCTCTTCCCACCCTCCTTGGCTCAAAATAGAACTGGAGTTGATTCACTCTTGTAACATGGAACCCTCTAGTCTGCTATGTTTAAAGACATCCTCACGACCAAGAAATTTAAAATCAACCATGATTGAAGTTTCCATGAGAGTCCACTCCCAAATATGTACCTTTTTACAATACAAACCTTACACAGATATGTCCCAATCAATTTGGAAATCCCCAACTTTCCAAATTGACAACAAGAGGCTCACACTAAACTGGTTACCCTAATTGGGGGATGGAAAATTATCCCTGTTTGTTGAAGAAGATGGTTCCTGGCTCTCGACGGTTGAAATTATGACTAAATTTAAAACACCCTTGCCCTGTTCCTTTAAGGTGTTTCAATTGATGCATCTCTTATCAAGGAGTTAGGTAAGATACCTCCTTCCTTACCTAAATTCTCATTCCAGTTGGAGCTGAACCCTCTGGCCAACTCTCCTAAAGCAATCTCTAAATTATATAGTACTCTATATGAATGGCATTTTAATGAAAGTTTTGATCCCACAGTATATCGGTCAGCCCTTTTTCCCAATTGGAACATAGATTGGTCCATCCTCTGGTGTAACTGTCACCGTTTTGTGACAAAAGATCGATTACGCCTTATGCAATTTCACATCTCACACAACCTGTACTACTCCCCACAAAAATTAGTTGCCTGGGGCTTAATACCCTCCTATCAATGTACACATTGTTCTCAGGATGATGGTATCCTTCTTCACATTTTCTGGACCTGTCCCAAGATAGTCTCCCTTTGGAATTGTACTAAGGTCAGAGCAGACCCTTTACTAGGATTATCAGAGTATTTTATGCCTGAAATATGTTTATTGGGCGACTACTCACAAATTTCAGTGGGTAACTGTAAATATCATATCTCCATGATCTCAATGTCTGTTAAAAAACTGATTCTTAAACACTGGAAATATACTGACAATATCTCCTACTTTGAATGGCTCAATGAATTATTAGCAAACCTTAGAACTGAAAGGACTATAGCAAGTCTTCATAATAACCTATCTAAATATAAAAGATATGGGACCCTTGTATACTTTGTACTCCCTTTAAAGAGTGCATCTTGTCAATAACAACATACTGTTTGATTCAGAATATATGGACAGTGGGGGAGAGGGAGGAATGGGGTTGGGGAGGGAGGGGCAGAGGGAGGAGACAGATCCAAGACAACTGACTTTTATAACACATGTACAAATTTATTACTTATAGTTCTGTCTCATGTAAATGTGAAAAACCTGCAATAAACTTTAAATTGAAAAAAAAAAGAAAGGTAAATGATGTGAACTATATCCTAGAGTTACCTGACAGAAGACAGACAGAAAGAATGTACCATGTCAACATGATGAAGCCATTTGCTAATAGGGCTGACATGGTGTTTGCAGTATGTACTCCTGGGGAGGGGATGAATGAAGGAGACCCCCTTCTGGACTTGCTGGAAGAAAGCAAGCGGGACTCCTCTGTGGAGCCAGTTAAATTATCTCCCCAGCTGACCCCAGTCATGATCCAGGAAGTAAGGGAGGTTATAGCAGACTTTGCCACACTGTTTAGCACCAAGCCTGCACTAACCCCTTTAGCAATGCATGATGTGGAGATAGGGACACAGACACCCATATGGTGTACAGACACCCATATGGTGTACAGCATACTGGGTGTCAGAGGCTGTCCAAAAGGACATTATGAGGGAAGTGGAGGAAATGCTGGATTTAGGGGTAATCCAGAGATCCCACAGCCCCTGGCCCTCACCCATAGTCCTTGTGCCCAAGCCAGATGGCTTTACTCATTTCTGTGTGGACTATCATGGACTGAATGCAGTCATGAAGTCAGATGCCCACCGATGCCCGGACAGACAAACTCCTGGACAAGTTGGGAGGGCAACATACCTACTACTATTGACCTGACAAGGGGTATTAGCAGGTAGAGTTAACTGACAGAGCTAGAGAGAGGTCAGCCTTCATCACTCTGATTGGCTTATTTGAATTTAAGGTAATGCCTTTCAGAATGAAGAATGCCCCAGCAACTTTCCAAAGATTGGTGAACCAGGTGTTAAATGGTGCTGAGCAGTATGCCGTGGCATGCCTGAATGACATTGCCATCTTTAGTGCCAGCTGGGAGGAACACCTGTCCCACCTTAGGGAAGTGCTGGACAGGATACGGAGGGCCGGGCTCACTGTCAAAGCTGAAAAGTGCCAGGTGGCCATGGCTGAAGTGGTGTACCTCAGGCATGTTGTAGACCAGGGATAGCTGCAACCTAACCAAATAAAAATAGAGGTGATCAAGGCATGGCCCAGACCAGAAGTGCAGAAGCAGGTCAGGAATTTTCTAGGGACAGCAGGGTACTATAGGAAATTTGTACCCAATTACAGTGCCCTGGCTGCTCCCATATCTGACCTGGTAAAGAAAATGATGCCTAAGAAAATTACCTGGGAACCAGCCTGTGAAAAAGCCTTTACCAGACTGAAGGAGGTACTGTACAGTGCTTCTGTATTGACAAGTCCTGACTATAACAGACCCGTTATAGTCCAGACTGACGCCTCAGATGTGGGTATTGGGGCAGTACTGAGTCGGACATTCAACCAAGGGAAAGATCACCCTGTAGTGTGCCTGAGTAAAAAGTTACTTCCCAGGTGGCAGACTTACTCTACTGTGGAAAAAGAGTGTCTTGCCATAGTGTGGGCCCTAAAGAAGTTAGAGTCATACTTATATGGGCAGCATTTTTATGTACAAATGGACCACAACCTCTTGGTTTGCTGACAAGTGGAAAAACTAATGGTGGACTATTAAGATGGGTCTTGCCTTGCATGGGTATGACATGACGATCTTACATAGAGCTGGAGCAACCAATCAGAACACAGATGGCTTGGCATGTCCGTATGAGGAGTGAACTGATTTGGGACGCTCATCCCATGCGGGGGATAGAGCCCCCAAATTCAGGATAGGTGGGAAGGACTGTGATGCTTGGCCAGCTGGTTATGATTGTTCTGTGAAATTTGTAATATAGAATGTGGTATGTGAGTGTCTCACGTGAGACATCCTGTGCTATGGGTGCCCCCCCAACCAGGTCAGTGAAGTGACCAGTGATCTGAAATCAGGAGGTAATTAAAAGACTAGAGAGACTTAATTAATGGTCTCCTGTTTTCCTGTCTTAATTAAAACTGACCCAGCTGACAGGATATAGGGCTCGTAAACTTTTATGATGTCTTAGAGGAAAAACATGTTATAGCACCATGGTGTGAAAAGTTGTAATATCTTTGACCTGCTTTGGGAACAGGAAACCACTCAAGATCAAAGGACAGGCTTGATTAAAGACTGTCATAATTTGGGAAATTATTTTTTGCTGAAGTCACAGTATTTAAAATATCTCCTGACAGGAAGATCTTTGTTTGTATATTTTCATATTCTAAAAGGAGGAGCCTGATGACATCATAGAAGGGGGTGTGTGAGAGAGACACAGTTTTAACTAGGACTTGTGTCTGATCTTTGTGATATATTCCGTCTTGGAACTGTAGAAAGACACAGCTCCTGATCTAACTTTAAAAGCACTAAAGAGGTAACACATTAGATAGAAAAAGTCTAAATGTACTTTGGTAGGAGTTTGTCTGTAGTTTCCCTTGTTTTTTTTTTTCTTTATGTGATTGTATGCTCTTTGATATAGAAACATAGACTTTGATGGCAGATAAGGACCGCTTGGCCCACCTAGTCTGGTCATTTCCCTACCTACAGGATAGGCCACAGATCCTAGTTAACCAACAGCCTATTTCTTCCTACCCCCCACAAGAATTGCCTTATGTCTGTCCCATGATTCTTGAATTCTCCCACAGTTTTAGACCCCACAACCTCATCAGGAAGGCTGTTCCATGCATCCACTACCCTCGCTGTGAAAAAATACTTCCTCACATTACCTCATGTAGTGATAGTATAATATGTTGATTATTGTCACTCCATTTTGTATGCTATTTCATGTAATGTATGTCATTTTATACTCCATTTTGTATTGTGTGACTCCATTTTACATGCTGCTTCATTTAATTGGTGTTTTGCTCTTTAGATAGCCTCATTATTATGTTTTGCTTCAGACAGTGTATTTTGCTGACTTGAAGGTCGCATATTATCAGGCAACCTGTTTTGTAGTTTTGTTTAAACTTGCTTAGCTCATAGTGTTCTAGGCACCCGGCAGTGTTTGGAGCACAGTGACCTAGCAGGTGTGGGAATTCTGAGCAGTCTTATGGTGTGAATGCAGCATCCTGGGGAGCCCGGCCAGCTTCTAGAATGTGGCGAGACAACACTATGAAGGCTGCACGGTTATTTTTAGCATAGAATAAGATATAAATGTAGCTCTCAATGCCTGGTTGGAAGCCTCACCTGCAGGGTGGACGATCGCTGTGGGCCAATTCCGGTCAGGAGACTCCTAGCCAGGCTGACAAGGGGCTTCCTCAGCCATTGGAACAGGCTTGATGTAGCTTTTGGAATCGGTGATGTATAACCTTTGTATTATATTTTGCTATAATAAAGCTTTGGCTTGCTGTACTTATTGTAACCTTTTATATTATATTTTGCTATAATAAAGCTTTGGCTTGCTATACTTATTGTACTGTTATTGTGTGTATGTGAGTGTGAATGGCAAATAGCTGCTTGGTTTGAGTTGGCAGAACATTTTTGGCGTAGTCGGCAGGATTCGAAAATAAAATGTCTATTTTTAGGAAAAAGGATGAGTTCTTTTTTTTTAAAAGGTGTATTAAGGCTCAAACAAGCAAGGGCAACTGCCCTTTGTACTTGTAATTTGTGCTTGCTGCAAGTATATACTGTTAGAGCCAATGATGGCTTTCACAGTTCAGGCTGCTTTTAGGAGAAAAGCAGCGGCTGGTTAAGTAAAGTTAGATAAGCAACATCTAGAAAAATAAAAATAAACTACTGTGGATGTACGCACAGTAGGTGACTACAGACGGGATGATTTGAAAATCCTCCCCCCATGTTGCCTATCTGTGTAGTTTCAAGTTTTTCTGTATCAATTTCAAGTTCCCTTGCCTCCTATAGAGGCTGAAACATTTGATCCTAAACCCAAGTACTGGGGACCTCTACCAGATGGATCTCAACCTAGTACTGTTAGAGATTTTTGTTTGTTTTGTTTTTAAACTGCAAACCAGAGCTCTGGAAAAAGACTTGGTTTGGCAGGTTACTAAAATGGCCAAAAGAAAACCTTTGAAAGGGTTAAAACCTTTGAAAGAGTTAATAGCTGCAGTGTTTGGAAATTATCACGAAGGTCCTGCAGTCAGTTTTCTTACTTAGACTAGTATATCGGAAAAGAAGAAGAAAAATACCTTGGCACCGGGTAAGTCTGAATTTTTTTTATTCAAAGTTGTTTTATGTCTGTCTGTTTTATTTCTGTAATACGTATACTAAACAAGGTAATGCTCCGTCTTTCTCATGCATATTTTCTAGCTTATATCTGTGTTCTGTAATTATGTTCTATTGTCAAGGTTGCGAGATAGGATTGACTGCCTTCAGTGCACAACATGTTACAGAAAAAAAAAGAAAGAAGAAGCTTCTTTGCCTCATAGCTGACTGTTTTAATTGGCTTTTATTTGTAATGGAACATTTGTGCTGCCTAGATAGGGTCAGTGAAAACTTTTGTTTGTAGTTGTTGCTTGGAGCAGGTAGTGTTGATGGTGAAGAATTATGACGTCATATAGATTGCAATGTGCAGAAAGAGTTGTAGTTTGCAAGCAACGTGCCAAGCCACTGCTAGGTGAAAATGTAATGTGTTAACAGCTATAAATGGCTTTATCATACTTCTAGTTAAAACCAGAAACTTTTGCAAAATGGCAGAGTGCCATATTTTAGTTATGTGCCAAAAGTGTAATCATGTTATCGAGATGTGCTCACTTACAGATGATGTGTTTAAACAGTGTTTTGTTCTGGAAAGATTTGGCATGGCTATATGTATAAATGTGTTGGTTTAAAATTGTCAGTGTTACAAGACAGACAGGAGGCAGCACATATATCTAAACCACGATCAGTTTTCTAATGGAACTATGGGCATTACCTCAGCAAATTGGTGTGAAACAATGTCAGTCTTATTTTGTGTTAAGTATTTCTTTTTGTGTATGTGTATGTGTGTACTGTCTTGCTAGCAGTTTCATTGTGTACTCTATTGTTATTTAAAGATATTTTAATATTGGTGGTGTTCAAGGACACTACAGGAATGGCTGGTTTGAATGAACCTTGCATGCACACTGTGACCTTTTGCACGTTATTTGACCTTCTTGTGTTTCAACATTTTATGTTACTACCAGTTCAAACTTGATGTGCATTCCAATTCCATGCCTAAAGCACAACTTTTCACACAAAATGTATGTTTTCATGAAAGCACACCAAGAGTGAACCATGTAATTTGACTTTTATTGCAAAACTAGTATTCTAAGTGAAGAGGAACAAACTTTACAATTTTGAAAAAGGACTATTACAGCTGTTTTTGAGAGTTTACCATCTACAGAGATACGTCGATCGGTATTACCATCAATCTGGACATTTTGTCATGCTTAGGATAAGGGAACCCAGGACGCTGCTTCTTTTATCCTATGGAAATAATCCTGTTTTATTTTTAAACTGATGTGTGTTTGTTTTGTTGTTTGTCTGTGTTTCACAGCTAACTTTTATTGCTACAGTATTCAGCTGTGTCTTCCACCAGTAGGAGCTGGAGGGGGGGTAAGCTACCTTCCTCCCTTCCAGTGTAATACCCACAAAGGTTGCAAGGTACATGTCATATTTATACTGATTCATGGTCTGTAGCCAATGGTTTAACAACCTGGCTGCCCACTTGGGCTAAGGATGAGTGGAAAATTTATTTGAAAGAAATATAGGAAAAGAACTGTGGCAGGAAATATGGACTATGGTGCAAAATACTCAGACCACTGTATTTCATGTTGATGCTCATTGTGCTTCAGATACACTAGAACGATGGTATAATTCTATTGCAGATGAAAAGCTAAGATTCTTCCAGTGGATATTGAAGAAACTCAAAGTCAGCAGTTATCAGGGCTGGCAAAATGGGCACATCAAAAATGTGGACATTTGGGAGAGTAAGCCACTTACAGGTGGGCATATAGTAGGGGTGTACCTAACATTGGATTGGTTAAAACTGTTACTGCTCAGTGTCCTATATGCCAACATGGGCAACAAAGACCAATCCTCATATTGTGAAAGGACATTCGGGGAGAACCTCACAAATGGAAAGAGAATTTGCATGAAGCATTACAGATTTTAAATAATAGACCAATTGGAGAATCTGAGACCCCCTAATGTGAATGATAACTCCTAATTTGCAAGTGCAGGCTTACTCAACTACAGAAACAGTGTTATATTGGGAAATTACACCAGGAGCTCTGTCTCCTTGCAGGGCAACCCAGAAGCTGCTGGACTTGATTTACATGCCCTTCAAGAATACAGAATAAACAGCAGAAACATTCAAGTGATAGAAACTGGTATTGGAATACAAATTCCACGAGACATTTTGGTTGGATAGCACCTAAATCAGAACTAGCCCTCAAGGAATACAAATTTTGGGAGGGGTGATTGATTGTGATTACCAAGGAGAAGTGAAAGTAATTTTGTTGAATAGTAGAGAACAAAATCTGTTAATTCAACAGTATGACAGAGTGGCTCAATTGTTAATTATTCCAGTTAACAAAGTGATCCCTATAAAGGACAACCCCACACTCTTAACAGCAAGGGAGGATAAAGGTTTTAGATCTACAGGAGGTTTTAACAATGGTGCCAAAATATGGGTTACAAACCCAAATGGCCCTCCTGAACCAGCTGAGGTGATAGCCACGGACGAGACAACACAGTGTTAATTAACAGGTCAGGAAAGAGATGGGAATATGTACCAGCGAACACATGTTATCTTCGAGAATAATCAGTCTGTGTATTTTCTAGGTTCTTCAATGGATTCTAAAAGGAATAACACTCTCTCTCATGGTCCATTCGGTAAAGCCTATTACCCCAGGTGGAAGAATATTGAAGCTTGACGACCCACTTGTACAATGGGGTTGGAAATCTTCCACCAGCTTACTGGTGCAAGACAACTTTACTTGCCCTGAAAACCAAGGATGTCCTATAGTGAACATTACTTTTTCACCAGATGTGAACATTTGGAAACCAGTTGAGACAATGGCAAGACGATTATATGTCCAACCTATGCAGGACACAAATTGGATTAAATTACAGAACCAGACTGCTATTAGATGCTGCAACTTGACGAATAGTTGCATGGTGACTGTACAACATAGACTTGATTGCTGCATGAATCAAACAGACATTTTCAATGCAAGTATTACTTTGATTGACATAGACACGTTATTCTGCATGAATGCTACTGCAATAACTAATAGAACTACTTGGGCAGATCACATTACAGTGTTGAAAAATCATCCTGTAATTAGCAATGATAGTATAGTTAAGGTTCCATCCACATGTACATCAGTAGCGCAGAGGTATCAGAAAATGTAATCCATTTTAACATAACGTTTATGTTTAGTAGAAAATGCAAATATAAAAGAGTTTGGTATGATACGCTATTAGGCGGAGCAGGGCAGGCATGGAATTTTAAATAGTGTTGATATAGAAACACTGACTAACAGGCTTCAAGCAGTAGGAATTGATGTATTTAGCTTAATTAACTACAAGCTTAATGGATGCCAACTGTTTTCTTACCCCAAAGATTAATTTTGAATTATGATTTTTCTGTTCTTGTAGTTATTTAATGCTTCACAAGTATGGGGAATGGGAGTAGCAGAAAATATTTCAGATTTATTGATTGGACAGAATGCACAATGCGACATATATGTATTCTACAATGCAAAGAAATAAGGCCCAGAGTGATTTAATGAGTAATAATGAATATGTATGGAGGACCGTGTTCAAATCATGGATTCCTAGTAATCATTGGATTGTAATGTCATCCACAGTAAAATGCACAGGTCCCTGATAATGAGCAGAAGCTTATTTTGTATTGGCAGCCCAATATTTTAGATCAATCAAGATTGAGTATCTCATTAAATAAAATTAAACAGATAATTCAGGAAACAGATGTAATGCAGGCTCATTTGGCAATAAGAAATAAATCATTAGTGCAAAGTCAGGTGCAAACTACGATAGTTAAAAATAAAATGATTGATTTAAGTTCCAGGATTCAACAAGAGACTATTCATTATTGGTGGATATTTTTACAGGATGGTCTCCATCAGCTACAAAGTGTTAAATATTCTGATACATCCTATCATAATCATTGCTGTAGTGACAATTATCTTGCTTATTTGGACTTGTTACTTATTGTTATATTAGTAGTAATTTTGCTATGGTACCAATATCATACAAATAGATTCACAATAATCAAAGGACCAAATGTAGTGATAGTATAATATGTTGATTATTGTCATTCCATTTTGTATGCTATTTCATGTAATGTATGTCATTTTATACTCCATTTTGTATTGTGTGACTCCATTTTACATGCTGCTTCATTTAATTGGTGTTTTGCTCTTTAGATAGCCTCATTATTATGTTTTGCTTCAGACAGTGTATTTTGCTGACTTGAAGGTCGCATATTATCAGGCAACCTGTTTTGTAGTTTTGTTTAAACTTCTGCTTAGCTCATAGTGTTCTAGGCACCCGCCAGTGTTTGGAGCACAGTGACCTAGCAGGTGTAGGGAATTTGAGCAGTCCTTATGGTGTGAATTCACAGATCCTGGGGAGCCCGGCCAGCTTCTAGAATGTGGTGAGACAACACTATGAAGGCTGCACGGTTATTTTTAGCATAGAATAAGATATAAATGTAGCTTTCTCAATGCCTGGTTGGAAGCCCTCACCTGCGGGTGGACGATCGCTGTGGGGCCAATTCCTCGTCTGTGAGACTCCTAGCCAGGCTGAAAAAGGGCTTCCAGCCATTGGAACAGGCTTGGATGTAGCTTTGGAATCAGTGATGTATAACCTTTTGTATTATATTTTGCTATAATAAAGCTTTGGCTTGCTGTACTTATTGTAACCTTTTATATTATATTTTGCTATAATAAAGCTTTGGCTTGCTATACTTATTGTACTGTTATGTGTGATGTGAGTGTGAATGGCAAATAGCTGCTTGGTTTGAGTTGGCAGAACACCCCGGAACTTCCCCCCCTCTATCTTTAAATTATGTCCCCTTGTTCTTGCACATCTCTTTTTCTGAAAGATGCTATCCTCTTGGACTTTGCTGATTCCACTGAGGTACTTAAAAGTTTCTATCACGTCCCCTCTTCCCTTCTTTCCTCAAGGGTATACATGTCAAGCTTCTTTAGTCTCTCCTCGTATGGCTTCTCTTGCAGACCCTGCACCATTTTAGTTGCCCTCCTCTGGACTGCCTCTATCCTATGTCCTTGCAGAGATGGGGTCTCCAGAACTGGACGCAGTACTCCAGATGGGGTCTCACCAACTGTCTGTACAGAGGGATAACAGCTTCCTGTTTTCTGCTGGTGATGCCTCTCCCTATGCATCCCTGTATACCCCCAGCCCTCCCTACTGCCTTCTCATATTGCTTGCTAATCTTAAGGTCATCTGATATGATTACCCCCAGGTCCCTTTCCTTTTTGCTGTTGTTACTACCTCCCCCATTGTGTTATCTTCCCCTGGTTCTTGTTTCCAGGTGCATTATTTTGCACTTCTCTGCATTGAATCCTAGCTGCCATACTTCTGACCATTCCTCCAACCTTGACAAGTCCCTTCTCTTCCTTTCCATGCCTCCTTGTGTATCAACCCTCCTGCAGATCTTTGTGTCATCTGCAAAGAGGCATACTTTTCCTTCCAGTCCCTCTGCAATGTCACTTATTAAGACATTAAAAAGGACTGGACCCAGTACTTAACCCTGTGGTACCCCACTAGTAACCCCTCTTTCTTTAGAGTGGACTCCACTTACAATTACCTTCTGTGTCCTGTTGTCCAGCCAATGTTTTACCCAGGCTACCATCCTGGGACCCACTCCCAGGCTGGTTAATTTGACTATTAATCTTTTGTGTGGGACTGTGTCAAATGCCTTGCTAAAGTCTAGGTAGGCCATGCCCACAGCCCCTCCCTGGTCTACTACTTTGGTCACCCAGTCAAAGAAATCTATTAGATTTGTCTGACATGACCTTCCCGCTGTGAACCCATGCTACCTTGGGTCCTGTGCCCCACTAGCCTCTAGGTACTCAACAATTCTTTCCTTCAGAAGTGACTCCATCACTTTCCCTACCACAGAGGTCAAACTGACAGGTCTGTAGTTTCCTGCCTCTGTCTTGGTCCCACTTTTGTGAAGGGGAATCACATCCGCCTTCCTCCAGTCCTCAGGTACCACACCATCCTCCCATGATTTATTAAATAGAGTAGTCAGTGGTTTCACTAGTTACTCCCTTAATTCTTTTAGAATTCTGGGGTGAATTCCATCAGGCCCCATTGCTTTGTCCAACTTCAGTTTTAGGAGTTCTTGCAGAACCCTTTCTTCTGTGAAAGGGCTGGGATCAACCCCCCTATCAAAAGTGCTTCTGTTAATTGGATTAGGCACTTCCCCCTCCTCTTTTGTTAATACTGAGCAGAAATATTCATTCAGTATCCCTGCTTTGTCACTGTCCCCCTCTGCACACCCACCATTCATTCTATTCAGCCTCACTATCCCTCCATTTGTCTTTCTATGCTCTCTGATGTACCTATAAAAGGTTTTATCCCCCTTCTTAACCGAGTTGGCTATCTTTTCCTCAGTTTGGGCCTTTGCTATTCTGACTTCCCTCCCTGCTTCCTTCTGCCTTAACTGGTACAGCTCTCTGTCCTGCTCCTTCTGTGTTTCCTTATACTTCCTGAATGCTATCTTTTTCTCCCTGACTTTCCCAGCCACCTCTTTTGAGAACCATAGTGGCTTTTTCTTTCATTTTGATTTGTTTATTTGCTTCACACAAAGGCTTGTTGCCTCTGTGATGGCAGTTTTGATGATTCCCCATTGTTGCTCCACCCTCCTTCTAGCCTGTTTGCTAGTGCTTTTCTGAGGCACTCTCCCATCTTGCCAAAGTCAGCCCTCCTGAAGTCCAGTACCCTCACTTTTGTATGGCTTGACTCTGTAGCTGAGTTTAACGTGAACCACACTGTTTGATGGTCACTTGTTCCCAGATGGCAACCCACTTCTAGATCTGAGATCCTCTCACTGCCCCCATTTGAGAGTATGAGGTCTAAGATTGCTCCCTCACGAGTGGGTTCTGAAACTAGCTGTCTGAGGCCTGCCACCTGTAGGGCATTGAGAATGGCCTTACTCTTGAATGTGTGCAGCAAATGTGCTCCAGTTAACATCTGGCATATTCAGGTCTCCCATCAACAGTATCTCCCCTTTTTCTGACATCCCAAGAATGCCTTCTATCATATCCTTGTCCATTCCCTTCCCCTGACATGGGGGTCTGTACACAACCCCTGTGTGGATTGTGGTGCCCTTTCCAGTCTCCAAGGTGACCCACAGTGCCTCCTCTCCTCCCTGTTTGCTCTTCTGTTCAGTTGCTTTTATCCCTTCCTTTACATGGAGAGCTACTTCTCCCACTCTTCTCCCCTGTCTGTCTCTCCTCTAGGTTATGTACCCTGGTATGCTAACATCCCAGTCATGGTTCTCTGTGTACCATGTTTCTGTGACTGCTACAATATTCAGGCATCCCTCTTCCTTCAAGGCCACCAGCTCAGGGAGCTTGTTGCCCAAACTATGGGCATTGGTACTCATTACCCTCCATTTCCTGATGGCCTTTCTCCTTTTTGCCCCATCCCTGTCTTGCCTTTGTCACTTTCCCCATTTACCCCTGCCCTTCTCCCTATTGCCACCTCTATGTTGGTGTTTACCACTGTGACATTCACCATGATTTTTGGGGGCTAGGATTTCCTGCTCCTTTCCAGTGCCTCCCCCTTTGGCTAGTTTAAATGCTTGCCAATGAAACATTTAAACCTATCACCTAGGATCCTGGTTCCCCTCCTGGACAGATGCAGCCCTTCATGCCAGTACAGGCTTGCATCACTCCAGGTGGACCCCCAGTCCCCAATGAAGCCAAATCCCTGAGCTCTGCACGAGTTTTTCAACCACTGATTGAATCCCATGGTGCAGAACACCCTAGCCTCTCCTACGCCATAGATGGGCAGCACCTCCGAGAAGGTTACCGTGAGTGCTACTTGTCTAAGGCCCCTCCCCAGTTCCACAAATTCTTCCTGCACTGCTTTAATCCCTTTCTTCACCAGGTCATTTGTCCCAAGGTGGACAATGACATCCAGCTCCCTCCCCTGTGCAGCTGCTCTGGCAATCCTGAGGATTCGCTCCCTGTCCCTCCAAGCCATGGTGCCAGGCAGGCACCTTACCTCCCTCTCCCCTTCCTCCCCCAGTTCTACCTTCCTAACAATGGAGTCCCCCACTGGGAGTTGCTTCTTTCTCCTGTGGGGTCCCATGCCACCCTCCTGTGGGTCTCCTTTGTGGAGGTTCCCAGCATCCTCCTTGGTGTCCACTGCAGGTGCCTCCATAGAGGAACAACACTTTGCCAGAATGGCATAGGAATTGTGGAGAGGTACAACTGGAGGGATGTGCCTCTGTTCCACCACCCTCACCCTCCCTGAGCCCACTGTGGTCCAACTGCTCCTCTTTCTTGGCAACCTCTGAGGCAACGGCAGTGGCACTGGTGGTCCCTGGATGGAAGAGGAGGTCCCACAAATCCTGGCCAACTCAGCCTGGAGATGAACAACCTCCTCCTTCAGCCCAGAAAGGTGCCTGCAGATGGGACAACACCGCATCCTCCAGAACGTCTCCCGGAAGACTGCTGCTCCACAGCCACTGCACTGCACCACTCCCATCATGTCTTATTTCTGCCCCCTTAACTGTTGTTTGGAATCCTTACTCTTTCCTCTGTTTTTTCTTTCTCTTCTCGCTCTACTTCTGTGCCCTTTAAGCTCCTGATTGTCCTGTTCTGTGTTTACATTTAACATATTTTATCCATTTTAGGTAAACATTTCATTTGAAAGATACTTCCTAGGTCTTCCAAGTTCCTTCTTTGCATGTGAGTACAGGGTTAAGACTGACAAAACTGTTCAAGAGCTTTATGGCATTACTAAACTGGGAAAAGGTAAGAATAAACCTAAGGTCTTTTATAGAGGTTTTAAGGTTCATTTAAGATACCTGGTTAGGTGCCCTTAGACAAAAGATATATTGCATCCCCAAAGAGAATTTTATCTAAGCCTGTACATTTGGGTATGCTAGCATAAGGTTCACAGTTTGAATCCCCCAGAACTTGAGACCAAAGGTGATTCAGACCCACAAGCAGACAGGAGAGTTATCTCCTTCTGTAACCTGTTCACATTACAAGGCCAGAGGTTGGCACTGTGGGAGCAGAGGGCCTGTCCTGCTGAGTGCATTTGTGACAGATTTGGTTGGCAGCAGGATAAATTGGTAAACAAGCTTTAACTGTTCAGTGTGTCAGCTAATACTGTACAGTTCACTCTGCAAAATAAGGCAGTGATTTATTTTAAAAGGAAACAGAACTATATAATTTTGCTTACAGCCAAGTTCCTACCTGTTTTTTTTCTAAAGTGCAGTTAGAGTAGCCATAGTTAGGGAAGAAGATGGCTTCCAACTACAGCGGGCACACTGTAGACTAATTGAGGCAGTTGTGCCAGGACAGAGGAGTTCTGTATGAGGGAGAGCCACAAGCAGAATCTCATGGATGCCCTGATAGCAGCAGATGCCCACAGCATCGAGTCACTGACTGTGACTGTAAAAGGTACCAAACCTTGAGCGTGGAGGGACCAGTGGCCAGTACAGTGTCCAGATCCAGTGAGGATGACAGCAGGACCAGTGCCAGCAAAGGGCCACAGCAGCAGGGGAAGGTCACCAGCATTCTGGAGCCAGAAGCACTCAGGCTGCAGACTGAGTTGTGCAGTATGAAGCTGGAGTTCCAGAGGGAGGCTGAATGAGAATGGCTAGAGGCGGAGTGAGAATGGTGAGAAGAGTAGTGAGAGAAATGAGCTGCAGAGGAGAAGAGGGAGCAAGAACAGTGAGAGACTGACTGGGAACAGAGGGAGAATGACCATGAAGAGCATGAGCGCCAAAGGTGACTATGACTCCAACCACCAGTACCAGAGCAGGTAAGTGGCTTGGGTTTAACTGGAACTACTGAGAACTGTACTCACAGTTTGAATCCCCAGAACTTGAGATCAAAGGTGATTCAGACCCACAAGCAGACAGGTGGGTTACCCTGTCTGTTACCTGTTCACATTACTGTGCTCAGAGGTTGGCACTGTGGGAGCAGAGGGACAGACCTGGTGAGTGTGTTTGTGACAGATAGCAGGTTCACACTGCTGCAATTACTCTGTGGCACAGTAAAATGTATCTGATTTGATGGCATGTGCCATACACACACACACACACACACACACACACACACACACACAACACTACAAGTAATGCATAGCAAATTGAAAACTTCAGTAATATAACCAAATCTTTTAAACAAACTGAAATTATGCACTGCTGCACCACAACAATCAGCAAAAAAGTCAAGAATTACTAAAAATATTACTGTGAGTACATTAACACAGTTATACAAGAAAAATATAACCAAAACAGAAGACTTCCTTTTTCCCAGTTTAACCTACCTTCACCACAGATACACCCTCCCCAAGGCACACTTCAATTGTCTGTCAATACAAGAATGAATGTTCTAAATTAACATTCAAAATCAACACACAAACAATAAACACTCGATGATATGAGCACAGGAGGGTTTCCTATAATCGATGTACTAAATTATGAGAAAAAATGGCTCAAAAGGCTTTTCAACAGCTTTTAGAGGATTTGAATTGCAGAGCTCTTAGAGGAAACTGTCTCCATCTTCAACTACACACACTACACAGAACTGAGGCTGTGCAGAACAATCTAGAGCCCATGTGACCTGCAATACCATGAATCACTGCAAAATTCACCTTGGAGCTCAATAGCAAGGCAAAAGTAATGCAAAGTACATTGATTTCAATGTACCGTAAAATTGGTGGATAAGTGGTTTGGAGAAGGCAGAATACGTGTAGTCATTGGTTTCAATGGACTTCACTGCCTTATTATGATGCTGGCACTCCACTGCATTATGGATTACTAGGCGGATTCCACATTACTCCATGAATCACTTCACAGAGTCAATTTTGGCCACTTCGCCCACCACTAGTGACTGCCACAATATCCAAGCATCCCTCTTCCATCAAGGCCACCAGCTCAGGTAGCTTGTTACCTAGACTACAGGCACTAGTACTCATTACCCTCCATTTTTTGATGGCCTTACTCCTTTTTGCCCCATCCATGTCCTTACTGCATTTGCATTTTTCTTCATTTACCCCTGCCCTTCTCAATATCAACTTCTCTATCTTGGTGTTTACCTCACTAACTACCCTGAAGTCAGAATACATAACTGGCATGAAAGGGAAGATGGATGGGTAGCAACTATATAAAATAATTTCCTAGCTCCTTTAAAACCCTTGCTGACACTAAACGTCCTACCCCAATGACTCACCTTTAAATATTACAGCTGATTAAAAATTTTTTACGGACTCCGGACAAATGCTGTCACAGGAGCCAACACACAGTTGAGAGGGGATGTGATTGAGACATTCATGTTCCTGAGAGACATTAATAAGGTACCCTAATCAGAACATTTTAACAGGGTTGATGGCTCCACTACTAGAGAGCATGAATGGAAGCTAAGGGGTGGGAGCTTCAAAAGGGATCTAAGGAAACACTACTTTACAGAAAGGGTAATTGAGCCATTAAACAGACTTCCTGCTGAGGTGGTGGAACAAAGACCATGGCAGCTTCAAGAGGGGGTGAGACAGAGCAAGGGCTCATTTAGGTATCAAAGGCATTGGAATCTGGTAGTGGGCTAGGTCCTGGGACCCATAGAAGGTCTTGGTAACCCTTGAGCAAACTTGATGGACCTATGGTCTCCTTCTGCCATCATTTTCTTTTTTTTTTATTTAGTAAGCTTTATTAGTTTAGAATTTTTGCTATAATCTTCCATACAGGCAGCATGTAAATACATTAAACAGAGAAATAATCATAACTAAAAAATTAACACATATTCATAGTATGAGATACATAGATGGAAATCATAATGTGAGAAAATCCTGGAACATAATGTTGTTGCCTGTATCCTACCCTCTTCCCTCTCTTCCTCCCTTCGCGTCAACCACTTGCTATTAATTGAGGATTTTTTATAAAGATTCCAAAACAAGAAACCTTACTAAATGCAGTAATCTTTAAAAGGAAAATAAGAAATCTCCAATGTCTACCGAATCAATAGAAGGGTATACAGAGATTCCCATCTTGCTTTATATTTGTCTATTCTATTATTGACTCAGCAATGATGAATTCTGCTTCAAAGCGAACATGATTTCCTTATACCATTCCATGTAAACAGGGACATTAGGTTCCAGCCAATGCCTCAAAATTACTTTCTTGGCACAACTTGATATTAAGGCCATATGTGCTCTCTTCTGAATCCCTTGTAGCTCTGTGTAATCACTCAAAATACAAATTTCCAGGTTAAAATTATCTGGTAATACAAGAAGTGGATCAAGACGATTTTGAATGCAAAGCCAAAAAGGAGAGATTTTGTCACATGACCACAACATATGGAGCAAATCCGCAAGGGCTTGTTGACATTTGGGGCATTGGTTAGATTAACCCCTTCCCATTTGATGAAGTTTAACCGGTGTATAAAATAAATTATGATTAATATAAAATTGCATAAGTCTGTACCTGTCCCATTTAATGTACTTATATAAATGTTTCCAAAATTTTGACTAGTTCCTGGGAGGGGAAGTCGCTGTTAATACATTATCCTGCCAATAGAACCTCTTGCCTTCTAAAGAGGCAACATTTGCCAGGAGAAATTTGTAAGAGTAGAATATTATATGGGAGGAGGGGATAGAACTAAAATATGGGAATAAAACAGACATGAAGGGACTTTCCCATTCCCCTGACCCAAAAAAATGTGTCAACATGTGGGATATCCGAAAGTATTTAAAAACATTTGTGGTGGGCCAATTGAACAGGGTACTGGCAACCCTATAGGGGAGTAGTTTTTTGTTCCGGACTAACTGATTCACTCTTAATACCCCCATATCAGGCCAAAAAAGATGAGGCCTGATTACTTTACCCAAAATTAGAAGATTTGGGTTTAAGAATAGGGGTTGGGCAGTGTCTTTGTAGGCATCCACTTTGAGGAAAGTGATTAACTGATGATGTGTATGAAGTGAGAAACTTAACGGTGTTTCCTTTAGGAATTTAGGAAGATTCCTTCTAACAATAAAAGGAAGGGCCTTAGGGTCAATGCCTTTTTCAAAACAAAGTGCTTGTTCTGTTTTGACCCAGGAGGGACAATATTCGGGAGCTGAACAATTCTCTGGTATTCGCATCCAATATCTAACCCTAGTCAGATGTATAGCTAAATAATATATGTAAAAATTTGGGACTTGAAGACCACTGTCATTTTTCGAATGGGTAAGTTTATAATAACTTCTTCTAACTTTTTCCCTTGCCATATAAAAGTGTTCACTACTCTTTGTACCTGGGAGAACCATGATAATGGAAGAGCCCCATTGAACATTTGTAAGGGATATAATAACCGGGGTAAAACATTCATTTTTATTATATTCAAACATCCCCATATAGAAAGAGGTAGTTTTGACCAGCGTCTAAGATCATCTGTTAGAATTTTAACTAAAGCATCCAAATTAAGTTTTTTCATGATATGGGGAGAGGAATGCAGGTAGAACCTTAAATATTTAAATTTGTCAGAATTCCATTGAAGCCCTAACTGTTCAATGTCAGTCTTAACCATGTATTTATTGAGGGGAAAGATCTCTGTTTTCCCAATGTTTAATTTATAATTTGAGATTGCCTCAGATTGAGAGATAATATGAAAGACAGCAGATAAAGACTGAATGGGATTAGAAATATGAAGTAGTAAATCATCTGCATAGGCAGAGATTTTATATTCCATATTACTTATTGATATACCAGAGACCAACAACGAATTCTTGATTTTCCTGATGAGAGGTTCTAAATATAAGTTCAAAAGGAAAGGAGAAAGGGGAAATCCCTGACAGGTACCTTGAAATAAGGTGAAAGATGCAGAAAGAATGCCGTTACGCTGAATTTGGGCTGATGGGGAAGTATATAAAATTTTAACCCATTGTATAAATTTGTTTGGGAGGTGATATTTGGGTAATAATCTAAAAAGATAATCCCAAGAAACCCTATCAAAGGCTTTCTCTGCATCCAGGGAAACAAGTGCTACTGGTGCAGATGAGTCCCTGGATACAGAGGTGAGATATGCTATTTTCCTAAGGTGATCAGATGAAAGCCTTCCCTTTACAAACCCTACCTGCTCTATACTTATCAGGGGATCCCAAACCTGGCCTAACCTAGAAGTGAGAATTTTTGCAAGGATTTTAAGGTCCACATTAATTAGGGAATTTTTTTTTGTAATTGGGAATCAAAAGGGGATGTTTGCCGGGTTTAGGAATAATGGTGATTATAGCTCGAGTCAGTGGGGTATCAGATATACCTTTCTCAAAGACATAATGAAAGGTGTCTAAAAGAATAGGGGAGATTATCTCTTTAAATTTCTTATAAAAATTTGTAGTGAAGTCATCTGGGCTGGGGGATTTATCTAGGGAAAAGGAATCTATGGCATCCCAAATTTCCTTTAAAGTGATAGGGACTTTTAAAAAATTAGCCTGGGTTTCTGATAAGGTTGGGAGATCAATGTCTTGCATAAAGTTTTCTAGTTGCTGAGATATGGAAGGGAGTGCAGATGCCGAATATAGTTGCCGGTAGTAATCTTGGAATGCATTCACAATATCTGGGGGGGAGGTTAAGAGATCTTCTGAAGTCGAGTAAATAGAAGTAATTATTTTATCCGTTATTTGGTTACAAAGCCGAAGGGCCATAACCTTCCCTGCCCTTTCTCCATGATCAAAATAGGATATTTTAGAATGAAGCATGAGAAACTTGGCCTTCTCTGCTATTAGTTGATTATATTGCACTCGAAGAGACTCCACTTTTACCTAGTCCTCCGTAGGAGTTGAAGGAAAGAGATGTCTCTCCAGGTCTTCTATTTGTGTTAGAATAGAAGAGAGGGCGGCTGCTCTCTGCTTCTTACGCTTAGTCGCTAACCGAATTAACTCACCTGTTAGTGCACATTTCAGGGAGCCCCACAAAAAATCTTTTTTAGGCATGGATGGGGCGTTAATTTCCATAAAGTTGGAAATTAATTTTTGAAGGAATTGTATTTGATCTTCAGATTTCAGAAGTTAATTATTTAACTTCCAACGTCTGTCTCTTTGAATGTTGGGGGATAGATTCAGATGGAGATGCACTGTACGGTGGCCTGAAATAACCTTTGATGAGTAGAAGGTCTGAAAGACGCTGGAAAGATGTTCAACAGTTATAAGAAAATAATCAATCCATGAAAAAGAATAGTGGGGAAGTGAATGAAATGAAAAATCTTTATTTTCTGGATACATTATCCTCCAAGGGTCTGTCAGGCTGATTGAGTTCATTAGCTCATGTAAGGCCTTCTGCCCAGGTGATAACTTTTGCCAAATCTGACCCAATCTGTCCAGGAGTTGGATATCACTTGGTTCCAATCACCACCTAGTATAATTGGAGCGTGGTCCAGGGATCAAGAAGAGTCATGAGGTTTGTTAAAAAAATCAGGGTCATCACAATTAGGTCAATAAATGGACCCTAAAACCAATTCAGAATGACCCAGAAGGGCCTTCAGTAAAATGAATCTACCCTCAGGGTCTGGAATTTGTTGTATAAGCCAAAATGGAACTCTGCAGGCTATCAGAATAGCAACCCTTCTTCTACAGGAGTCAATACCCGAACCGTATACTTGCCCCACCGAATTTCTACGTAAATATTGAATATGATTAACCCGAAGGTGTGTTTCCTGTGAAAAGGCCACGTCAATTTGCAAACTTTTTAAATGAAGTAAGACCTTAGATCTCTTGGCTGGTGTCTGGTCTCCTTTTATATTCCAGGAGCAATATTTAAAATTTGCCATGACAAAATGATGGGATATCTGCCATCATTTTCTTTTTTTTTCAATTTAAAGTTTATTCAATATTTCACAAATACAGAGAGAAGATCCAAAGTTACATTTATGTATCAAATGCACAGTAATTCGCAGATTGGGAATAGATCAACCCCACCCACCCTCCCCAAACCCTCCTTCACACAGAGTATATTCATTTGCTATGATACAATGTATAAAAAGATGCATAGACTTTATGACTTCTGAAGAGAATACAGAGCAGCAAGAGGGCCCCAGTTCTTGAGAAATTTCTCAGATTGATTATTCAGACTGGCAATTGTCTTTTCCAAGTGAAGATTGGCCAACAGTTCCTGTAGCCATTCACTGTAATAAATTTCAGTTGTGTCTTTCCAGTCTCTCAAAACCAGCCTTCTAACTGACATGGCGATGAGGATTATATGATATTTTCTTTTGTAACCGCCACTGAGGAAAAATCTCCCAAAATACAAATTTCCGTTGAACATTTAATAAACCCAAGAGAGGTCAACCTCTGTTTAATATTATTCCAGAGAGGACTATCTTGGGACATGTCCAAAAAATATGAAATAGGTTACCCTCACTCTGCAGACATCGGGTACAAGTAGGTGAAAGGAACAGATTCAACTTGGCCATCCTCTGAGGTGAATAATAAAGGTTATGCAGGATTTTAAATTGTGTTAATCGAAGCCTGTCTTGCCTAACAAACTTGTGACAACTCTTCCATAGAGAGGGGCAATGAAAATCTAGATTGGGAAAAAATGGGAACCAAAACAGTCAGGTCATTTCCAATCATGGATTACCTCATACAGTGTGGAAACTGCATGAGAAAGACCTACATGGGGAAATAAACATGACAAGGATGGATTCGGAAGTACTGGTGGAACAGTACCCATGGATTTTATTATTAAGTGCCGAAATTGGAAAACTCTAAAAATCACAGAATTCGGGGCATGGATTTTATTATGGACTTCTGGTGAGGTCAACCATGAGCCATCAGTCTTCAGGAAAAACAAAAGAGGACAGTCCCCCAACTGGGAAATCCATCTCAATTGAAGTGGCTTGCCCTCTAACGTAAGATTTAGGTTGCCACCAAGGTTGAGATGGGTCCATAGTGTGCTTATGTTTGAGGAACGAACAAAGCTGGGAATGAATTCTAACAAATAATGCAATGGAGTTTTTTTTTAGTGTCAAAGGCAGCGATTTTAAGTTAACATATAGTAATGCCACAGGGAATAGCCCATGAGTTTGTATTAAGACACATTCTATTTTGAGCCATATGAGTGTGAAGGACTGAGGGATGGGAACTGGTCCACCCTTAGCCATTGCAGGTACTTGTTTGCATGACTAGCCCAGTAGTATAATCCTAATTGTAATAACCGAGTCCACCTTTCAATTTCGATGCAAAGCTTATCACAGGCTATCCGGGTTTCTTATCTGACCAAATAAAGCAGAGAACATCTGTTGTACCTTTTGAACCATGTCAATGGTAACCAGGTATTTGATAGGTTTAATGGGTAAAATACCTGAGGAAAACATTCATTTTGATGATACTGATTTTACCCCAAAGGTAGAGGAGTAAAGCTCATCTCTTAAGGTCTTGTCTAATAGTAGATATTAATGGGTCAAGATTTAGTTTTGTAAATTTAGCGGCTCCTTGACAGGTTCAATCCCAGATATTTCAATGAGTTGATCTGCCAAGCAAAACCCACCTATGAAGCCACTGACTTTATTGCTTTATGATTCAAGGAAAGACCACTGTCTTGTCTTTATTGAGTTTATAGTTGGACATAGAGCTGAATTCCCCTAGGATGGTGAGTAGGGCAGGTATGGATGTATCAGGCTGCGATATTTGCAGGAGCAAGTCGTCTGCATAGGCCAGGACTTTAACAGTATTCTGCTGTATGCTTATACCGTGGACTCCTGCATTATACAATCCTCGAATGAGGGGTTCCAAATAAATGTTAAATAGCAAGGGGAAAGGGCAACCTTGTCTGGTGCCAGCATACAATGTAAAGGGTCAGACAGTATTCCATTACACACAACCGTGCTATGGGTGATTTATATAAGACTCCTATCCATTTTATAAAGAAGGGAATCCAAATGCTGTAGAGATTGAAACAAAAAATTCCAATCGACCCTGTCGAATGCCTTCTCGGCATCCAGGGAAACCAGTACAGCAGAAAAGTCGGCATCCCTGGAGGCCGAGAAGACATGCGAAAGGGTTCTAAAATGATCGACTGAGGATCTACCCTTCATGAAACCTACCTGTTCCGGGCCTATGATCTCTTGCATGACAAGGCTCAATAGGTCCACCAGGAGTTTCGTTAAAATCTTAAGGTCCTGATTGAGAAGAGAGATCAGTCTATAGCTCTGGACTTTCTCATGAGATTTACCTTCCTTCAATATTAGGGTAATCAAGGCTTCAAACAGGAACCCGTCCGTTGCCTGTCCAGACAAAATATGCTGAAATAAGGATAATAAAGGAGGTGCTAATTGTGGAGCAAAACTTTATAAAATTAGCTGAAAAGCCATCTGGACCGGTGTCTTATCTGAAGGCAGATCCTGGATAACCCTAAGTATTTCTTCTAGGGTAATGGAATGCGACTAGGGAAGTTTTGTGCAAATCCGAAGTATGGGTAAAGAGGAATGTGTTAAGTAAGAGACTAACTGTGATAGAGATGGGGGATTCTCCACTGGGCTATATAGATTTGCATAATAACTCTGAAATTCTGAAGTTATATCCGAGAGGAAAGTCAGAAGTGTTTCATTCTCTTGAGGAGACGAACTGCAGCAATCAGTCTGTGGGATTCCAACTGTTTAAGTTTAGGGCCAGGAGATGACCTGCTTTATCCCTTGGTCTACATGGAGTGCCTGGGTTCTCAAGATGATAAACTCAGCCTTTTCCCTTAAATGATTCAAGTATAAATCTTTAAGCTTCACTAGGGTTTCCCTGGTTTGATCTGAGGATTGTAGGGATAAGTCACATTCTATGGTACGGATTTGAGACAATAAGAGCTTGAGATGCTTGTCCTGAGTTCTTTTTCCTTTGGCTGCTAAACCAATTAGCACACCCCTCAGATAGGCTTTCAGGGAGCTCCACTCAATATCTGGTTTCCCAGTGGAACCAGCATTAACCTCCCAAAAGGTGGAGATGTGTTTGGTTGTGTGTGTTACATAGTCTGGAATCTTTAAAAGTTGATTATTAAGCTTCCATCACCCACCTGTCTTGTGAAGCGAAGTAAACGAAATCAACAAGACACTGGTGAATGATGGAAAGCAGGCCCAGAGTATCGCTGAGTCTAGTACCCCAGGATTAGGAACTGGGAAATCAACATGTAGTCAATACGGAGAGGATGAGCGGTGCACTGAGGATGTAACAGTGTATTCCCTGTCCGAGTGGTGGAGAATACACCAGATATCTGCCAGTCCCACACCATCCATCCAGTCTCGAGTGCTTGTTGTGCTGGGGAAAGCCTTTGAGATCTCATGGAGTAATCCATTTGAGGGTCAAAACAAGGTTAAAATCACTTCCATCAGAGGATTTGTACAAATGGGGAAAGGATATTAAGAATATGCATAAAAAAACAGGTGTGTCACTATTGAGACCATAGACACTGCCCAAAATAATTTCTTGGTATAAAGCAAGCCTTTCACAAAATATAGCGCCCTTCAGGGTCTGCTATAACTTAGCTAGGGAGAGCAGTATAGACCTTAGCAGTAGGATCAGGACTTGATGGTTTTGGGTATTGCCCTCTTCCATAAGCATTGACCCACCTGCTGCCTACGAAGCTTCATGGCCTCAGAGTTAAGCAAATGGGAATTGTTTAATTTTCCATCTGGCCCCCCGCATTCCAAGTAATAATTTTCACTGTCCCCACCATGTCGAATAGGAGGTTGGTCAGACATAAGACAATCAAAAATATCATGCTCTGCCACATGCCACTGTGTGAAGTAAACCTCCCACCTCCTCCACTTACCCCATGTGATCTACCCCAACATTGCTAAGCAGTGTAACATTAAAGACCTTTCCCAACCCTCCCTCCCATCCCACATTTTACCTTTTGCCTTCTGCCACATGCCCCACAACCTTCTCTTTCGCTCCAGCCACCCTCACAAAACCTAACTATGTAAAGTAAATGGAGTAACTATTAGCCCTATTTAGCCTAGAAGCTAATAAAAGAAAATACTGCCTTTGGGTAGCTGACAAATTAGGCTTTTGAAATTAGACTCCCAATCTGAAAATATATACTGTCCTATCACATATGTTAGAACAGGGGCCAGTTCATTACCACAGGCATTGATGTTACTAACTCGTTGATATAGAATAACAAAGCGAGTTAGGCCGCAACAAAGTAGACCAGAGGTTAACCTTTAAATACTTACTCTGGCGCAACAGGCAATAGTTCAGCATATAAGAGGAACTAGCGAACAAATAACTCTTAAACACACAAACCTTTGACTACATCTGGAAAGAGAAGACACAAAATAACACAAAGCAAAAAAAAGGGGGAAGGGGGGAAGGGATCGATGTTAACCTTTGTGGGGTGTCATAGGTATTGCCTGCCCCCTCTACATTCTCCTTCTATTCAGAAAGCATTTGGAAATGAATGGTGCATACCGTTTTCCCTTCACCCCCCTTTTCCTCTCTCACCCTTACTCTAAAAGATGCTTATCTGTACCGAGAATTAGCTGATCGCCTGAATTTTGCGACGAACAGCTACAGGTGCCTTCACTATTCTAATCTATCTACAAGAATGATACAAAATTAAAACGGCTAAATTACCTAGCGAACATACATTGGAATAGGCTACATAACTAAAGGAGGAGCCCCCCCCAGTGGTAACAACATGAAAGTGCCATCGGGGAATATCGCTTTGGAATCTCGAAGAGAACAGCAAAAAAACCCTTTTTGCCACAATCTGATGCACCGTTATCTCGATTAGGTAGCCCTCTCCATGTTGTGGGTAGCAGGGTATTAACTAGACACTTAAGGGGAGCTAAGGAGCTCCACAATTAAACCATTCACAGTCTGCCTTAAAATAGGCATGTCCAAGCCATTTAAAGTTCAGGCTTACCAAGCACAAATAGGGATCTACCCCCCTCTTTAAGCCCACTGGAAAACAAAACATCTTCTGCTCGCACATCTCATCACCTCCCTCAGGGATTTTTGAATAGGTCGGGAAAGCGGATCTCAGTTGCGCCGAGGCTGATTCAGGGTCATCAAAGGCAGTCCAGACACCAGCAATAAGGACATTCAGTTTTGCCGGGTATGCCATCCGAAACTTGATGCCAGCAGCTATTAATTTTACCACTATAGGGTGGAAAGTCTTTTCTGGCAGACTGAAGCAGGAGATCCTGGCAACTCTCAGATGTTTTCCTTCCCAGCTGATGTCTTGGAGCTCTCTAACTTTATTCATAAAATGTTGCTTTTCCAGGGAGTTGAGAAATCAGAAAATAACTGTACGTGGAGGTTATCCAGTAGCAGGCTTGGGCCTCAATGCCCTGTGCGCCCTTTCTATGATATAATTGGCTCCATATGGAGATGAGCCCACAAGTTTTTCCACAAATTTCTGTATGAACTTGATCGGCTCATGTCCCTCCTCCCCTTCAGGGAGGCCAATGATAACAACATTATTCCTCCTACTATGTCCTTTGAGGTCTTCCACTTTTAACTCGAATTTCGCAAGGTACTGCCTGTAGGTAGTGAGCTCAGGATCTAGTTTATCTTGTCGCTTTTCTAGCGAGAAGAGACAAGCTGAGTTATCCATGGCTCTTTGTGCAACTTTGTCCAGTTTCAGGGTAAGAGAGCTGAAATCTGTTGCCAACATGTGAAGGTCCTCCCTGAATGGTTTAAACTCTTCTAGGAACCTCTGCAGGGTGAGCGGCTCGCTGTCTGTGGAGGGAGGGCAGGCACTGGAGTTGGAGGCCCGAGGCTTCTTCAGGGCCTTTTCAGGCATCATCGGTGGCATTCTCTTTGGTAGGCTTTTTTTCGTTTCTACCTCCATTCTGGCTGTTAAAAGATACTTCCAGTTGTGCCTGCAGTATTTCGAGATGTATTTAATCTATATTGCGCTATCTCAGTAACGTAGTTTGTAAAGTAGACTGCTGTATTTAATCGGGTAGTTGAGCTGTATGGAGAAGCTGCTACACAGCACGGTGCATCGCCAGAAGTCTCTGCCATCATTTTCTATATTTCTACAGATCACAGATTTGTATACAAAAAATAGAAAAAAAAAGATGAATCAATGGGGTATCACTTGCAATGAAAACCTATTTCATTAGTTAACATTTGGTGTAAAATGAATTATGATAAAATTATCTGACATATAGATTTCTTACAGGAATTCTAATAACTTGTGTCATTTTAATACATGTCAGCAGATTAATTAAGCTGTTGCAATGGCTGTAGTGTGTGTGCATTGTGTTTAAACACTGTGTAGCTTACCTTACATACTACATTTTATTCCCGAACAATCATCTCTTGATGTTATACCTGTTAGTGATTGAAGTGCTTAATGTATGAGGTCCACCAGTTTCAAACCCTCTTTACAACTCCAGTTTCATGTGTAACAGATACCAACTTGTATACATCTCTGAAGCAATCCAGGATCATTACATCTAGGATTATGTTCGACTGATTGGTTGCCAATGTACATGTGACTTCAAGAGTGAAATCTGCCCCACCTTGTAATTTGACCTACGAACATATGAAATTCGCCAGCAGATAAAGGTCTAGAGGTCTATCAAGTCGGCTCGAATATGAAGCTAGCACCCCTCATTCTGGAGCTGCCCCTCCCTTCTACCCTTCCCCTTCATTAACCCTCCCCCTTGTCCTGTCCCATCCCCTTTTGAAGCAGTCCACTGTTCTATTGGATACCAATTCTGCAGGTAACACATTCCACCCAGCCACCACCCTCTCTGTAAAAAGTGTCTCTCATCTCCATCCTGAACCTTCCACTCTCCAGTCTCATATCATGGCCCCTGGTGTCCCCTCCTTATTTTGAACAGCCCTCTGTACCCATCTTGTTTATTTCTTTTCATGTATTTAAATGTTTCAATCATGTCCCCCTGTCTCCCCCTCCTCCAGTGACCACATGTTCAACTCCTCAACCTCCTCTCATATGATAAGTCCCCAGCCCCATGATCGTCTTTTGTCACCCTCGCCTGCACTCCTCCAGTAACTTAATGTCCCTCTTCAGATACGGGCGCCAGTACTGCACACAGTACTCCAGGTGCGGTCTAACTAATGACCTATACAGTGGCAGAATCATCTCCTCCCTCCTCGAGGATATATGCCTTGCAATATAACCCAGCATTTTGTTGGCCTTTGCAGTTGCCTTCCTACATTGTGCCGAGTTGTTCATTGACCCTGTAATGAGCACCCCCAGATCCTTCTCCTCCTCCTCCTCTGTCTGGTCTAGCTGCACTCCCCTCAGCTGGTAACTCCTCCTTGGGTTCTTCATCCCAAAATGCAGTGCCTTGGACTTTTTGGCATTAAACCCCAGTTGCCAGGTGTCTGACCAGGTTTCAAGCTTTTCCAGATCATCCTGCAACCCCTCCCATCCCCCTAGGTCATCCACCACTGCTCCTACCTTGGTATCATCAGCAAACAGACTGATCTTGCTCTTGATGTCCCATGATATGTCTGCAATGAATATCCCAAACAACACTGGCCCCAACACCGAGCCCTGTGGAACACCGCTCATCACTACCCTTGGGTGTGAGAGCTCCCCACCCACCACCACCCTCTGTTGCCTTCCTGGAAGCCAGTTTCCTACCCATCTCACAAGCTTTGCACCCGCCCCTGTGCCTACTAACTTACTTCCCAGCCTTCCATGCGGCACTGAGTCGAATGTCTTACTGAAGTCCAGATACAGGACATCCACTGCATGGTCCCTGTCCAGTTGCCTAGTTACCTAGTCATAGAACTCCACCAGGTTGGTTTGGCAGGATCTGCCCCGTATGAAGCCATGCCGTCTGCTGTCCTGTAGTCCTTTGGCCTCTAGGAGGGACTCCAGCCTCTCCTTCAGGATAGTCTCCATTAGCTTACCCATGATGGATGTGAGGCTCACTGCTCTGTAGTTTCCCAGTTCATTCTTGGGGCCACTCCTGTGGAGGAGCACCAAATGAGCCATCCTCCATTCCTGAGGTACACACCCCAAATATAGTGAGGCATTAAATAGGTCTGCCAAAGGTCCTGCGAGGGCCTCTGCCAGCTCCTTCAGTTCCCTGGGGTGGATGCCATCTGGGCCTGGTGTCTTGTCCACCCTCAGTGCCTTCAAACCTGCCCGAACTCTGCCCTCCATGATTTACCCATCTGTCACCCCTTCCCCCTCCATTTCTGAAATTTCTCCCCCCTTGGGTGTCACCCCCCCTTTTCTTTAGCAAAGACTGAGCAGAAGTACTCATTTACTGCTTCTGCCTTATGACACCCTGCTTCCACACAACCCCTTCCTTCCTAATCCTTACTATGTGGTCCTTACAGCCCTTTTCTCCTGATGTACCTAAAGAAGTCCTTCTCCCTTCTAATGCCTTGTGCCAGCCTGAGTTCCTTAGATTCTTGGCTGCCCTACTGCCCTGTCACCTCCTTGATTCTCTATCAAGTACTCCTCCTGTCCTCCCCTCTCTGTTTTCTTGTACTTCCTAAAGGCAGCTCTTTTTGTCCTTACCTTTTCCATGACCTCCTTGCCCAACCAGCTCTGGTTTCTAGCCCTCAGCCTTCTTACTCTGGGCCTTGCAGCAGGTTTTGTTGTCTCCACTATCCCAGCTTTAGGAGCTCCCACCTCTGGTTAGTGTCCATACTAGACTGAATTCTGGCCAGGTACCTTTACCACTTCCCCATCCTCCCAAAGTTGGCCCTCCTGAAGTCCAGCATTCTTGTGCCAGATTCCACTCTTCTTGCCCATATCCAATGTGAGCCATACTGAGGATGGTCACTCCTGACAGCAGTTTCTCCACTGTAAGTTCTCTCACAAAGTCCCCATTTGCCAGCACAAGGTCAAGGGTATTCCTAACCTGGTTGGTTCACTGACCATTTGCAGCAGGAAGCTGTCCTGAAGGCATCCAGCAGTACCTGCTCCCTTCTGTTCCTGGTAGTTGGGGTACTCCAGTCCACTCCTGGCATGTTGAAGTTCCCCACAATCACCACACTACCCTCCTCACAGGTCCTCCTGATCTGTCCCACTAGTTCCCTGTCTACTCCTCCATCTGAGATGGTGGCCTGTACACCACTCCCATTCTAAGAATCCTATTCTTGGAATCCTGGATTTGCATCCAAAGTGACTCCATACTACCCTCCTCCCCTTCCTCCCTTACACACTTCAGTCCTTCCTTCACATATAGTGCCACACCCCCTCCTTTCCCAATCACCCTGTCCCTATGAAATAACCTGTACCCTGGTACAGAGAGGTCCCAGTCATTGTATTGGGTGGCCCATGTTTCTGTGATGGCTGCAATGTCCACCTCTCCCTCTGCCATGAGCACCTGTAACTCTGCAGTTTTCCTCCCAAGGCTCCTAGTATTTAGGGTAATCACCGTCCACCCTTTCCCCCCATCCTGCCCTCCTTTACTAGCATCACCAATAGTACTTGCCATTTGTCCTTTTTCACTGTTATTGGGGGTAAGCTCATATGGTTTGATCTGGACCGATCAGATTAGCTCAATTTCTCTGTCTTCCAAAGCTGTTATCTAGAATAAAAACTGGTTAATATATTGTACACCTATGACTATACTAGACAATAGGCCAGTAGTGAGATTATCAATTTAGAATAATGTCTTACCTATTAATAAACTCTAATGGAATCTGACCTACACAGCATGCCAGAGCTGATGTCATTTCCTTGTCTGTCTGAACACTAGTGTCTCCAACAGCAGGTTGTGGAGTGCCTCAGAGATGTATGCCATCACAATCACGTTTACTAGGTGAGTAAACTACCATTGTGGGGAAGAATTTCTGAGGCACTCCAGGATCCTTACAGCTAAGGTTCTAAAAAAGCATTACCCTTGTTTTAGGGAGGGGGAGACTAGACATGTTCTGGTGAGAGAAATATAGCCGCTTTGAGTATAGAGTGGCTGAAGTTGATCTTGGCATCATGAGCAACACTGACTCTGTAATGTCTAGTGAATGTGTGAATCAATATCCATGTGACAGCTGCATAGATTTCCTCTTAGCCAGCTTTCTTTTGGCCCATGATATGGCAACTCCTCTGGCTGAATCAGCTTTAAAGTCTGCAAGTGGAGTTTCAGAATTCGCTTAGTAGGCTTCCTGGATAACTGTCATGAGTCAGAATGCTATATTAGAGCGTGAGGTAGGGTGGCCCTTCCTGCATACCTGAACAATGATGAACAGTCTGTCAGTCCTGTGATAGTCCCCCCATCCTGTTGACATACAGTATGTAGTGCAGGCTCTCCTTGTTCCCAGAGTATTAAGTTTGGGATCCTTTGCACCCTCTGAGACAGGCGCTTGACTGCCAGTTCTATCATCTGTCCTAAGTAGAAATCTGAGGCAATTTAGCTAAGAAAGATGGAATTGTTCTTAGTGCTACTCTGTCTTTGTGAAAAGATAGATTCAGTTTTCTGCAGGACAGTACTTGCAGCTCATCTGTCCTTCTGGCCAAGCAAACCAACAACATGAAGACCTTCATGAAATTCATCCTTTTTAGATCTACTGTGGCTAGGGGTTCAAATGGTGTTTTGGTCATTGCTTTGAGAACTATGTTCAAATACCAGGGTGCTTTGATCTGTTTTACCTAAGGCTGTAAATCTGTGGCCACTTTCAGAAAATGAAGTATGTCCAGGTGAACCCCTGGTGCTGCTCTTTCTATTTGACTTTGTGTTACTTCGATTGCTGCCAAGTGAACATGTAGAGATGATGCTGAGTCCCTTGTCCAGGACCTCTTGCAGAAATAGGAGGATGTCTGCTATGGAGGTGGTCTGTAGTGATAGGGATTTCATGAAACACCATTTTGAGAAGCTTGACCATTTCCTTTATATATCAATGTAGTTCGCCCCTCTAGGACATAGTCAAGTTGTCTATGATGGAAGGATAATAACTGGCTTTTAGCAGTCACTCCCTTTTAGGAGCCAAGCTGTGAACATGAGGTTATGAAGGTTGGGTTGCCAGAGTGCCCCTTGTTGCAATATGTCATGTGTGAGTGGAAACCTCCATGAGTTGTCCACAGCCATGGTCACCACTGTTACAAACCATGACCTCCTGGGCCAGTATGAGGTGATCAGGATTACCCTCACTCCGGATTGTCAAATTTTCTTCAATACTTGTGGAAGCAGAGGAAGAGGAGGGAAGATGTAAACCATGTTGAAGTACCATTGTAGTGACAGGGCATCTACTCCCATGGATTGGTTGCCTTTGAACCTGAAGTAAACCCTAGAGTATTGAGTGTTCCTGCTGGCTGTCATAAGGTCCACTGGTACTGGCCCTCAGCACCTGCTGATGTAATGGAAGACCTGAGGATGGAGTCCCCACTTGCCTGAGTGGATCTGTTGGCTACTCAGTCAGTTTTCTGTCATATTTAGGTTGCCAGCTAAGTGAATTGCTAGAATGCTGGTTAGATGGTCTCGTGCCCAATTCAGAACCTTCATGGCTTCCTTTTGCATGGCCCTGCTCTCGGTCCTGCCTTTTTTACAATGTATGCCGCCATCACTTTGTCATCCAGTCTTATGAGAACTTTTTGGTTTTGATTAGGTGACTGAAGTGTAGTAGAGCTAGATGCTAGGCCAAATGGGAGTGCCTGATACTGGAAGTATCTTCCCAGTATGTGAAACTTGAGGTGTTTCTGGTGTGATGGTCTCAAGGGAATGTGGAGGTATGTGTCTGTCATTTATATAGATGTGAGATAGTCTCTGGGCCCGATTGTACTAGGACTGAACTGGATGATTTCCATCTTGAACTGCTTGTGTTGCATGAATCAATTCAAGAATTTAGGACAGGACTTAACTTTCCTGTTCTCTTGGGTACCATCAAGAATGTGGAATATATTCCTTGTCCCCTCTATTCTTGTGAAGCTGGTTTGCACTGGCGTGCTAATCCCACCAATTTATCATCATGGCAGCAATAAACTGCTGTGCTTGAATGAGCACAGCCATGACTCGATGATTTTGCAGGAGCAGAGATGATGTGTCAGTGTCTCCCTCACAATACTGAATGCCAATGATGTCAATAAAGAACATACATTTTAATATGGTCACAAATTGGCTGATGCATAGACAGTGTAACCTTTGAAGTGGTGCAGAGACTGGGCCACATTCAGGGCCACAGTGATTTAATCAGTCTCCTTCTATAGTATGTAATTAATTAAAAGTGAGGGCAGAGAGGTTCAGTTGTGAGCATCTATCATGCTCAGGATGACTGTAGGGAGTGACTCTGTCAGGGCCACAATCTGTGTTAGAGTGGCCAGTATTAACAGCAGTGGTGCCTCACCACAATGGCCACCAGAAATGATGCAAATGTGGTCACTTCTGGCAACAGAAAAGCATTTAAGAGAGTTAAGCTGTATTCCAATATGTCTGCTTGAACTGAAGTAAAATAGGTTACTTCCAGCAGCTGCAAATTTACCATCGATCCTGGGCAACAGAAGTGATCCAAATCAGGTAATGTCTGTGGTCAAGAGGCAATAACACAATCAGGCAGTTTTCTATTATACTGCCATGGTAGCACCCCTATAGTTAGGGATGAATAGGCATTTCTATGTTAAACTCTACATTTTGCACTTTAATAGCTTTGTAACCATTTAATGGATTTGCACAACGTTTTGTAAGCATGGTTTTGGGACCAATGTCTCTTGATGTGCCAAGTTTCATTCCAGTCAACTACATGGATTCTGAGATCTGGATAGTGAAAGAAAATGAAAAAAATCTGGGTTTTTGTCACTGTTTCCTTGTCATCGCCTAGCACCCAGACAAATTTGGAATTTTGCTCTGAAATTTTCAGGGTAAAAGGTATTGGGCCAACCATGCTGCCTTTCACTTTCTCATATAGCCTGCACTTCTAAGCTTCTTTACCGATGGAATCAGGTGAGCGTTAGGGTTGACAATCCCAAGGAGCATATCAGGCCTGATTTGTAAAGACTCTGGAGAGATGAAACATTAATATTTTTTCCTTTTGCTGTCTGCAGGGTGGGGATTGGGTGTTAGAGTTGAGAGTTCTTACACACATTTCCCCACTTTCATCAGTTTAATCTGAACCCTAACTGGTGCAGTAACAAAGTTTTTGCAAAGAATATTAGAATATGGGTGAAAACAGTCATGTATGGATGTTACCGACCCACACTGTTAGGGAGTGATGAATGCTAGCCCTCCCCATCTGTGAGTAGTAGGGATCATGAAAATTGAACTCTAAGGCACCCATGGCTATATGGTGGCTAGACACTTTATCAGCAGTGCATGCTTTGCTGAGATGTCGATGATATCTGTGCAGTGCTGTCAATGCACTGGCACGCATGCATGAACAAGTGAGTCAATGCCCAAGGAGGTTAATACTGTACATGCACTTCTGCAGTGGCCAGTGCCATGATGAACAGGAAGGTGGGGGTTGAAGTGTGTTCACCAAGCAACACCACAACAAAGGCAATTGCGTGTATGCTGAGGGACACCTGCAGCTCAGCATTCATTAAGCTGTTCTGTCTTCTGACCATAAGGACTGTAGCAGAAAAAAGAGCACATACCAGCAGTACTCAAAGGTGCACCAGTTGAAATGAACTAGAAATAACAAAGGAAAACTGGGCACACATCAGGCATTAGCAAAAATAGAAAACTTTTTATTAAAGGATTACAGGCAACTGGGCTGACTCACTGAAACTGCTTGCGGGGGTTCAATGCACCACTCAGTGCAAGCCCTTTTTCTGATTTTCAGTGTGAACCCTGCTAAGAGGGGAGCCTTCCACTGCAGATGGAGGCACTGCATGTGCCTGACCCACTAGCAGGGGAGTGGGCATGGTGTCAGTCAGTAGGCACGGATTTAGAGTTAAAGCCACAGTGTGGCACAAGCAGAGATCTGATTTAAAGTTACAGTGGGCCTGATAAATATATTTTGAAATTAAAGTCAAAATGTGGCACAAGTAGGACTTCTGAATTAAAGCTACAAAGACCTGATGGATTCTTTATCTGACACCTCCACTGAGTTAGTGTTACATCTATCCAGCTGAGGAATAGTGGTCTGAGGAGTATGTGGTGACAAGGTGGTGGCACATCATCATGATTAGCTGTTTCACTAGCCTCTTCATCATTGCTGTCATAAGTTGTTGTTGCACCTGGGTTAGAGCTGCCATTGCCTTTTGATTCTGTATTAGCATGCATGTGGTATCTGGAGTGTCTGTAGTTGTATTCTTGTTCTTATGTGTTTGTTTGGCTCTGGTTGGTGGCTTGTTTATTGCTTTGTTTAGCATGATGATAGGCAAACAGCCTGACTGTTTTAGAGTGAGTTACTGATCTGGGAGGGTTGGAACATCTACTGGAGCACATCGTGGATGCGATGGTCTGGCTTGCATGGGCAGGAGAGGGACACTGTTCTTCATATATACATGTACTAAATATACATTAAAAGTACATTGATATAAAATGGGTCACTTCCAGCAGCTGCAAACTTACCATCGATCATGGCCGGCAGAAGTGACCCAAATCAGGTAATGTCTGTGGTTGCACCAGTATAGTTAGGGTTGAGTAGGCAGTTTAATTTTAAACCTCATATTTTGCACCTTAATAAGTTTGCAAATGTTCAACAGATTTGCACAAAATTTGGAATTTGTGGTCTTCTATGGTAGATCTCTTGATTTACCAAGTTGCGCTTCAATCAGACTTGCAGTTTTCATGCAGCTAACTGTGACCACACCATTTGGTATTTTGGTCTGACAGTTTCAGGGTAGAAACAGGTTAGTCAAAGAACAATCCAGCATTGGTTTGGTGAAAAAATATTAATCCTTTCCAAAGTTATTTAATTTTGAATTTTTAGGTTCTCAGCATGCTCAGTTCAGTCTAAGATTTATATGTATGTTTTGCAAAAGAGGATTGGGCTCATGATCTAGGATTTTGTCACCTTGTGAAAGGGAATTTATAAAATCCCCCTTCATGAGAAAGATCCAGAAGCAAATGATTTGATACCTTTTAATGGACCAACATAGATGTAACAACAAGAACAAAGTGCTCTAGCTTTCGGACCAACCAGTCCTTCTTCAGAAGCTCATGGCAGTTGTTTAGAAAATACAATACTTATAACAGCTAGATAATGCAGAGAAAAACAGAAAAAAATCCCCATTGGTTTAAAAAATACTCATTTAAAAAAAAAAAAAAAACAGAAGATGATGTCAGAGAAGTTAAACAGTACAATACTGCCTCAGTCCGAATGAACCTTGGGTTAAGATGTGCTTGTGCAACAAACATAAAGAATCCTACTGCACATAAATTTAATTGACATAAGATAACACTGCTGAAGCAGATAACTCCCAAATCAAGCCATGAGTGTCACAGTCAGTATAAGGATGTGATTACTGAAAGGCAACCCCCACCCAGCTTAAAGACAAACTAAGATAGTTATAGGGCTCATGAAATTACAATGTATGCATTAAAGACAAGAATACCAGTAAAGTTGTCTAAAAAACATCAGTGCACACTGTGTGATGTGTAAAACCTAGCTAGACATGTCACCCAGCTGTATTCTCAAGCTAAATAAAAGGCCCAAGAAATTACAAAAACCTCAGGACTATATAAATGATAATATAAATATAAATTGATAATATTAGTGTTAAACAAAAACTCTAGTAGAGGAACCTCAAGGAATTCAGACCATGCATCCTGATATGTACTGATGTCAATATATACTGAGAATGTAGCAACTACATGTACCACAAGTGTCTAGGGAATCTGAAAAAGAGATAAAAGTAATTTATCTCCTCCTGCTCATACAAACAGTACAATCCTAACCCACCTTACATCACAATAATGTGGTGGGGAGATATATATTTAAACGAGATGTTGTCTCTCTCTCTCCCTCCTTTCTCTCTCTCTCTGTCCACACACACACACACACACACACACACACACACACACACTCTCAATCTCTCTCCTACTGAACCTATATTAACTTCAGTCACTGTAATTGTTCCCAAAGGAATACAACTTGTAATGAAATTCTGAGTAAATTACTACAATATTAGCCTAATGTAAAAAGATATGTGCAGGACCACCAAGCAAATGAGATCACACATCCCAATATGTACAGAGTTACAAAATTATATATAACAGTATAAGATAACACCCTGTATGTACACTAGCAGGCTGGGTAAACTGAATATGGTGCAATGGAATCAATCCCCCCACACAGGCAAAGATAAAAGTAAGGAGAAATTTGTGTGTGAAATGAAAATAGTAACACATTATACTCCATATAGCTAAATAGAGATTCTACCTCAATGTGACAGCAAGCCCCACATCTATTATATCACATACCTCACAGCACATACCCACACACATACATACACACACGCATCCACATCTCACACATGCTGAAGTCCTATAATATGTCAGCTTGAAGAAGAAAAGGTCTGTGGATGTTAATTTCTGTAGTGTCCCATAAAGCCAATATCCAAGTTCATCCCATCTGCTACCATATTGAGATGTAAATAAGTTTAATCTCAAAAGCTCATCTCTGTTGTGTGTTTTGAGATTTCCTTTAAGACCATTACTGACATATCTGAGACTGAGTGGTCAGGCTGGGAGAAGTGATGCCCACTGGTTTTCAGTCTTCCTTGCTGTAATAGTATGCCTGTGTGAGTTCATCCTAGTGCGGAGCTGTTGGCGTTCTCTCCTACATAACCTGTTTGTGGACATCTCTTGCACTGAATGAAATAAACAACATATCGTGACATGCATGTATAACTCCCATGCACCTGAATTGTCTGTTTTGTGATGTAACCACACAGTCTGAGGTAGAAATTAGCCCACAAGTCTTGCAGGGGCGTTGATTGCAGGGTCGTGTGCCATTGTGTGACATGGTATTCTGTTCCGTGAAAGTTTGCTCTAATAATTAGGCTGGATAAATTTGGCGTTGTTTAAAAGATAGTAGTGGGAGTTCCTTAAAAATACAATTAAGGGTGTCATCCTCACTAAATATTGGGTGGAGATCTTTAATAATCTTACGCAGACGCTCAAGGTCTGATGATATGTGACTACCAAGGGTATTCTTTCTAGCTGTCTTTTCTTTATATTGAAGTAGTTGTTGTCTTGGTACTTGCGTTGCCCATTCTGTTATCCTGTCAATTTCCTGGAAGTGTCTCCTGCTCCATAAAGGTGTTTTTCAACATAGCCAATGTGTATCTCTGTCATCCTTCTTTGAACAAATACATTGACAACGCAGTGCTTCACTGTATATGACAGATTTTTTGTATGATTAGGGTGGTTACTTTTCCTGTGCAGGTATCTCTGTCTGTCTGTCTGTTGGCTTCCTGTAAATACATGTATGTAAGGTTCCATCCTTAATGATGACTGTGGTGTCCAGAAAGTTAACCTTGGTGGTAGAGTACTCCAAGGTAAGCTTTATAGTAGGGTGGAGATTAAGTTTGTGATGAAAATCTTTGAGTGCATCTGTGCCTTCCGTCCAGATGATAAACAAATCATCAATGTAACGGAAATAAGCCAGTGGTTTGTGGGGATACTGCCTTAAAAAATCCTCCTCCAAGTCAGCCATAAAGAGGTTAGCATACTGTGGAGCCATTTTGGTGCCCATTGCTGTTCCTATAGTTTGAACATAATGTTTACCATTGAAGTTGAAGTTGTTATGTGTCAAAATGAATTCCATAAGTTCCCCCACCACTCCAGGGTTGATGTTTTGGTCAGGTCCTTTCTCACGTATGTATTTAAGGCATGCTGCAATGCCATCTGTGTGTGGAATATTAGTGTAGAGGGATGTTACATCCATTGTCACTAAGATGGTATCAGGTGGTAAATCCTTATAACCAGAAAGTACACGCAACAAGTGCGTAGTGTCCTGGTTATAAGTATTGTATTTTCTAAACAACTGCCATGAGCTTCTGAAGAAGGACTGGTTGGTCCGAAAGCTAGAGCACTTTGTTCTTGTTGTTACATCTATGTTGGTCCATTAAAAGGTATCAAATCATTTGCTTCTGGATCTATTCTTGCAAGGACCAATACGGCAACTACTAAATCAAGATTCCTTCATGAGAAAAAAATTCCCCTTTCGCGAGACGCCATCTTGATTTCATTTTTTCCCCACAAACAAAATGTTGTAGGTTGCCCCATGGCTGACTTCTTTTGCAAATGAAGCATGGGTTTTGTTCAGGGTGACACCCTCTACAAACTCATGCCTTAGATTTCCTTTGTTGTGGCCAAAAAAACAGCCATTTTAAACTTTGAAATTTTTCATTTGTGAGTCGCTTCCAATCCTCTTTCACAAGCTGACAAAATCCCCTTTCGTGAGCCAATCCCCTTTTGCGAGGTAACAAAATCCTTGATTGTGGCTTAGGGATGAGATGGCCCTATCTCATGAACAAGGATCAGCTCATGAAAAGGGGATTTTTGTCAGCTTGCAAAAGGGGATTTGTTTTTTGAATCCCTTTTTGGGAGCTGACAAAATTCCCTTTTGCGAGCTGACAAAATCCCCTTTCGCGAGTGGACAAAATCCTTGATTATCATTTCCCAACTAGATGGCCCAAGCCATGAACAAGAATTGGTTAGCAAAAGGGGATTTGACACCTCATGAAAGGGGATCAACTCGCAAAAGGTGATTTTGACAGCTCGTGAAAGGGGATTATTTTTTAATTCATCATTTTTACTTGCTGCTACCTAGTATTGAGGTTGCGCTGCAAGTGTATGCTGAATGAAACTTTGTTTTAATTTGTGAACTGTATTGATGCCTTATAACTACTGTGATTTTCATACTAGAAACACTATATTTGATCCCTGCTTCCAACGTAGGAAGAGGTAGAGAAGCTGTAGTTCTTTGCGTAGTATACCGCAAACTACAAAAGCTTAAAGACACCTTGATTTTTGGACTAATCACTCCCCCTGGGCTTTTTTAAGAATACTTGGCTTCATAGTAATTGAGAAATAGAACTTTGAGCCATATTTTATCATATTTTTATTTTGTTGCTCAGGGCTACTCATGACCCACAATCTCTACTTCTGGGTATTTACTCAGTTTAAAACTCGGCCAGTTGTGAGCAGGGTGAGCCTGAGCAGGCAAGCCAAGATTTTGGTGCAACGTAAAGACACATGCATCTGCGTGTGTTTTATGTGGTTCGCAGGTGAGGAGGGGACAGAAAAGGACCAGCTTGAAAGTTATGTGTCATGTAAGTATGCATCCAGAGCCTCAACTATAATAGGTTTAATTAGAAATCATAATAATGGCTGATACGTTAACCACACAAGATGGCAAAATCATGTATATGTGCTTTGCATGTGCAGTGTACAGTACATAACCTATTGTAGGCCAGGGGGACATTATTAAATGTTGTAAATGTTTATTAAATGAAGATCTGACTCAGGAAATCAATTTATTTAATGATAGATTATCTACTTTAGAGAGCAGTTATGCAGAAACTATCACCAGAATAAACATATCACATCCACACAATGATTCGACTATTTCAGGAAACTGTAGTAATAGTATATCATCTGTATCAGATGAAAGGAACCCCCATGGGCAGGAGGGTTTACTCTCTATAAATCCTCCCACTAGAAAACGTGTAAGGGAGGAAAATGACCTCATGTTTACAGAGAATGCCTGGTGCTTGGTAACAAACAAGAAAGTGGCTAAAAAGGGTAGAAAAGCAGCTTTGTTTGAAATGCCTAATTAAAACTGCTTTGATCCTTTATTACATTTATTTGATCAAGATAAACCTGTTACTAGTTGGGACTCTTCCCCCAAACACCCGACTACAACCATTGACACTCAAATGCCTGTATTAGTGGATACAAATACACCAGCCGTATTAGAAAACTTGATTGATTTGTTTAACAAACCTGAAAATATGGTTCTCATGCCCAGAGATACAACCATTGATAATTGAACGCCTGTATTAATGGATACAAATACACCAGCTATATCAGAAAACCCTGATTGATTTGTTTAACAAACCTGAAACTATGGTTCACATGCCCAGAGACACTACAGAAAATAAACCTGAGGAGTCCAGGCAAATATTTGTGTGTTGGGTGACTCCATCATAAAAAAATGTAGATAGGTTTATATGTAACCAAGACAAAGCAAATTGCACTGTCTCTTGCTTTAGAGGTACCAAAATTCAAGATATCACAAAAATGCTTTGAAATATTTTGAAAGCAAGGGAAATAATCCATTGGTCATAATACATGCCAGGGTTAATAATGTTTTTAATCAAGATCTACAAAATATTAAAAAAGAAATTGTAGGAACATATAATCTTCTTACAGATTTTGATTGCCAAATTGCATTTTCTGAAATTCTTCCCATTCCTAGAGCTTCCATAAACACAAATGAAAAAATAAAATTGTTGAATAACTGGCTTCATTTTTGGAGTCTAAAACAGGGTATACATTGTATTACACATTGGGAGGACTTTGCACACACACCTGGCTTAGTATGTAGGGATGGCTTACATTTAAATAAATTTGTAGTACAACATTAGGTAAACAAATTAATGAGTGCATACTTGCATTTAAACTGAATAAAAGGTGGGTGGGGCAAGTACTCAACAAGATATGGAACTTAAGGACTTACAACTTGGGACTTCATCAATTAGAGAGGCAGACATACTAACCCCTGTCAATATTTTATGTAGTAATTTGAAAATCCTGTTGCTTAATGCTAGAAGCTTGAATAATAAAACTGATGAATTAAGATATATCTTAAGAAGAGACAATATAGATATATGTGGAGTCTCAGAAACTTGGTTCACTGATTCTAATTGGGGTACTAATATAGAGGGTTATTCCATATATTCAAAAAATAGACAAAACAATAAAGGAGGAGGTGTAGTTCTATATGTAAAAAAACATTTAAAAAGTAGACAAATCACCAGTGCCTCATCTACTTATAAAGACACTGAGGGCATTTTAGTCCAAATAGATACTGACCGGGTAGTGAAAATTGGTTCATATTATAGATCTACAAATTTGGACACAGATAGCAATGAAATGTTTTTTTCAAACAATGGAGCAATTAGAAGATTATGAAAATTTAATTTTAATGGGGGATTTTAACTTACCAACTATTTGTTGGTCAACACTTACCGGTAAAACTAAATTAGATCATAGATTCATTGAACTAACTCTACGGCATAACTTGGATCAGCTTGTTTCCGAACCAACAAGGAAAGAAAATATATTAGATCTTATTCTAACAAATATGACCAACTTTGAAGGTTTACCAGAAGTTCATGAGCCTTTGGGAGATAGCAACCATAACATGTTTTTTGGGGGTCTGAAAAATTTTGTTTATGTTAATAATGGCATTACTAGAATTAAAAATGATCATAAAGCCAATTACGAGGCCTTTAAAAATCACTTTAGTGAATGGGACTGGAAGTCTGAACTACATAATAAGAACTGTGAGCAAATTTGGGATGCTATTAAAAGTAATATTTATTACTGTATTAATACCTGGGTACCTGAAAACAAAAAATATACTCAAACTAACAAAAGGGTTCCCATCTGGTTTAACAGTAAAATCAAAAAATTAATTAGAATAAAGAAAAAGTGGTATATAAAATATAAAAAGGCCCCATCTAAGGAGAAATGGCAAAAAATCTACCAGCATTTCCAATTTGTGCAAAGAAACCATCAGAAGTGGCAAGAAAATCCACAAACAAAAATTGACTAATTCTACAAAAGACAATAGAAAACAGTTTTATAATTATATTGGATCACTAAGGGGAAAGGCACCTACCATTGGTCCCCTACTTAGAAATAACACACTTCTTATAAATGAGTCAGATATGGCCAGAGAATTTAGTGAAACTTTTCTTAAAGTCTTCAAACCTAAAGATAAAATTTGCCTGAGTAACATTGCAGTTGGTAATAATTACCCATTAATAACATCGGAAGACGTTAAGGCTGCAATTTATGCCACTAAATCCAATTCTTCCACAGGTCTGGATGATATTTCAATTATTTTTATTAAGAAATTGGATTCTGTCTTAGCTGATTTGTTTACTTTACTATTTAATGTATCTGTTAGAGAAGGATATGCCTTAAGAGAATGGACTATTGCTACCGTGGTGCCCATACATAAAAATGGGAACAAACAATTTGCTAGTAATTATAGGCCCATTAGCCTGACATCTTGTATAGGTAAATTACTTGAAAGAATATTAAAGGATAACATATTACAGTATTTACAAAATATAGGTTTCTCTGATATTAGCCAGTATGGTTTTGTACAAGGAAGATCTTGTCAACTAAACTTGATAAATTTTTTTGAGCCAGTAAGCATGGCCCTGGATCAAGGCCTCCCAGTGGATATAATCTTCTTGGATTACGAAAAGGCATTTGATTCTGTACCTCATGGTATCCTGATTAATGAATTGGTAAAAATTGGGTCTTAATACTAATTTAGTTAGCTGGATTGAATCATGGCTTACTGACAGGAAACAACATATCAGTATTAAGGGATAATGTTCTGATTGGGGTGAAGTGACCAGTGGTGTTCCACAGGGCTCTGTGTTGGGCCCCTTGCGGTTTAATTTGTTAATAGCTAATAAGCAAACAACCAACAGCATCTAGATCCACAGATATGCTGATGACAGTAAGCTTAGTTGCATTGTAAACAACTCTGATGCTGTTGGCACTTTACAAACTAATCTTGATAATCTTGTTCAGTGGTCTATAGAAAATAAAATGACCTCTAACTCTGCCAAGTGCAAAGTTATGCACTTGGGTAAAATAATGTATTAGCAACTTACAAAATTAATAATTGTATTCTACAATCAATTACATCAGAAAGGGATTTGGGAGTTACAATTATGAATGATTTGAAGTTTACAGCTCATACTAATAACATCATAAAAAAATGCCATGGTACATTATCCTGTATATTTAGACATATAAAAAGCAGAGAACCTGAAGTATTGACACTGTTGTATACCAGTGTAGTAAGGTCACAATTTGACTATTGCGCTCCCTTCTACACTCCTACATCTGTAGGTAGTATAGTAGCAGTAGAAAAGGTACAAAGGTGACTAACAAAAAAGTACAGGGTTTAAAAGATATAGATTATAGTACAAAATTAAGATCTTTGGGGTTATATTCTCTCGAATATAGAGCATATAGAGGTGATAAATGTCTTGCATATAGATCAACGAAGGATGTAGCTTTATGTGAGGCACTTTGTCTTCAGAAATCTACAACAGATCATAACACTCATTCACATAAATTAAAGTTTAAAACAGAAATAAATAGGACCTTAAAGAGAAATAAATTTATCACACAAAGGATACCAAAAACATGGAACAACTTACCTATAGAGGTTGGTTCCAGTAATAATTTGTTACAATTTAAACATGAGTTGGACAATCATATGGGGGACAAGAAATTTCACTTTCATCAATAGGCGATGAGTTTGTAATGGTATTACCCACTTAACTTGTACCATACCTATGAACCTATTTGCAAGCTGATAAAATCCCTGTTCATGAGCTGTCAAAATCCCCTTTCGTGAGCCAATCCCCTTTTGCCAGCTGACAAAATTCTTGATCACAGCTTCCAGACCAGATTGGCAAAATCTGACAATCAAGGATTTCTCCTAAATGGTGATTTTGACATCTTGCGAACAGGGATTGACCTAGTGAATGGGGATTTTGCTACCTCATGAACTAGGAATTTAAAAACTTTGCCACTGCACTGTAAATAAATGGTTTGGTCTTTTGCTTGAAATTTGCAGGGTATAAAGGAGGAGTCCCAGAGTTGTGAATTATGCTATTTAGGTGTAAAAAGGTTGAACAGTTCCATATATATGCCATCACAAAGTTGAGATTTTTCCCATATGATAACATTGCAGTGCCCATAACTTTTAGTGCCTGTATCTTAGAAACAATGCAAGATACAGATTTTGCGCTACCTGCAGCTTAGTTTCAAAGTCATGATTACAACTGCAGTGGAATTTATTTCATAGCTTGTATGGTTACTGAGATATTGGCAAATTAGTGTTTTAAGGGTTCCATTTCAGTCCTACAGGGCTACTGTATGGCTGGGTAGGTAGGTGTGTGGTAGCACAGGGCCCAGAGGGCCCATGCTCCCACAGATGCATATTGTTATGCACAAATGGGCAGCATGATGGGAGCATGGGGCCCAGAGGGCCTGTGCTCCCACCTACACATACCATGTGTCAGTTACATTACACTTTCTCAAAAGGTATAGAAATGCATTGCAAAAAACTTCATTAATGCATCAGTTAGGGTTGAAGTGACAAAAGTAAGGAAATGAGATGTTAGGATTGAGCCTCTAACCCCCCTCTCTCCATATCCTCCACACACCAACAGACATTGGGGTGTGCCAAGTCATTAGGCTTAACTCACCCCATTCTCCTGTGCTGTACCATGTCAACTTCTTTACGCATAGAATGAGGTGAGAGTTGGGCCTAACGACCCATGGCACCTCGTACTTGTTTTTAAAAATATGTGAACGTTTTCAAAACTTTCGAAGTTTTCAAAACATTTATGGACGTTTTTGAAACTTGCAAACTTTTTGAAAACCTGCAAAAGTTTTTGAAAACCGTCGCAAATTTAAGTGCTTTTACTATTGCACAAAAAGTGTTATGGAACATCTAACTTTTTCCCACAGGAAATTATGGAAAAACAAAATTAAATAACTTTTGAATGGATTCCTATTAATGCACCAAACATTCGAAAGACACTTTTGTGGGTCCAAGGTTTTCAAATAAAAAAAAACAATTACACCGATATCTACACCTGTTTCTGTGATGGACATGACAAAAAAATGGCAAAAACTTGATAAATTTCAGCATTTTTAAACCCTAACATCGAATATCCAAACTTTTGCCGCTGTACTGTCAACCCTAACTGATGCATTAACTGAGATATCTAAACTACGATGGCTGTCGGAAGCCAGTCACCTGCTTTAAATCTTTCTGCAACTCCCTTGGTTTCACCCTACTCAATGAAGAGCCCACCCATATCAACAAAAAGAATACAGCCAAAAGTACCCTTCTGGACGTCCTGCTTGTGAATAAACCCCATTCCTTCTCCCACGTTGGAACCTTTGACGTGGATATTAGTGACCATTTCCTAATAACTGGAGTTTGGGCAGCCAACAAAGTGCCAACTATGGCCAAATTCTCCACCAAAAGGTCAACCAGGTCATTCAACCCAAAGGCATACCTACTTGATCTAAAAATCTCCCCCTTGTGATAGAGTTTTTATCTTGCTAAAACAGTGAAAACTGCATATTCTATACTACATGAAATCATTACCTATGCCATGAATCTACATGTGCCTCTGTCAAAATATGCATAAAGGCTAGGAAATGCCGCTGGTTCACTCAAGATCTCAAGGCTGCACTACTGTCCAGGGATAAACTCTGGAAAACTGCCCGCAAATCCCAAAAGAGGAAGACTGGCACCTCTTTAGAACAGCCAGAAATCACTGTACCAAACTGATTAGGAAGCTAAAGCCTGCTATTACCAAGCAGAACTAGATACTGCAGCCAATTGTCCTCCAAATTCTGGGCCACAATCAAAGAACTGGCAGGAGCCACGCCACAAAATATGCCCCTATAAAATTACCTCTGACAATACAGTAATCAATGACAAAGAGAGATACTGCAGGCATTCAACAAGCACTTCACCACAGCAGGCTTAGCCTTTGATAACTCGCCTGCATGTAGCTCATGATCCAACTTGGCATGACCCCACCAAATGTTGGCTCTGTTAGTCAACATTTCATTCTCATCGGTTTCCTCAAGGAAGTGGAAGACTTGATTCTCCACCTGGATACTAAGAAAAGTGCCGCGCAGAGCACTTGAACCATACTTCCTAAAGATAGCATGCCACGATTGGCAGTGCCTATTACTCATTTATTCAACCTGTCCCTAACACAAGGTACCTCCTCAAATATGGAAGATCGCACATCGTTATCCCGCTATTTAAATCTGAGACCCTTGTGACCTTAATAACTATAGGCCAATTTCTCTCCTACCCACACTCTCGAAGCTACTGGACAAAAATAGTAAATGGCCAACTAAGATCCTTCGTCGACAGAGAAAAATTACTAAACCCCCTTCAATCCGGATTCAGAGCCAACCACAGTACAGTCTCGGCATTAGCTAAAGTAACCAATGACTGGCAACTGGAATTGGAGCATAAAAAGTCAGTATGTGCTGTGTTTCTTGACCTCAGCAAAGCATTCAACACAGTTGACCACGACCTGCTCCTCGACTCACTAAAAACACTAGGACTGGATGCTACTTCTCTAAACTGGTTTTCTGAATATCTGACAGACAGATACCAGCAGGTGAAAGCAGGTGGTGAACTATCTGTCCTAAAACTCTTACAAAGAGGTGTCCCTCAGGGATCCATATTAGGTCCCTCCTCTTCGCAGTGTATATCAACAACATTGATGAGGGAATCATAGGATGCAAGTATTCACTTATTCCGAATGACACAGTGCTGTACCCAGTCGTCCCACACCAAAGAAGCTTGTACTGACCTACAAAAGTTTTCAACCTCCTGCAACTCCAACTAATCAATAAAAAACTGCTATTAAATGCTAAGAAAACTAAAGCCATGTTATTTTCCCCAGCAAACTACACAAGCGCTACTGACTCCCTCCCCCCAATAACCACAATGCTGGGAGAGTGCTTAGAGTACGTTCTGAAATTCAGATATCTTGGGGTCTGGATCGACTGTAAACTCTCCTTCACTGTCCACCTGGAAGACTTGCTGAAAAAATTAAGGCAAAATCTTGGCCTTTTTTACAGGATAAGAAGACTTCTTACAGCAGACGTAAAGAAACGACTAGTCCAAGCTACGTCCCTGTCCTTAATTGACTATGCACACTTCATATACGGTAGCTGTGTGGCTTCCTATCTTGGAAAATTGGATACGCTCTACCACAGAGCTATACACTTTATCACTGACCCCTTCTCTACCCATCATTGCACACTATATGCGCCACTGGCTGGACCTCACTTCACTATAAGCTAACTTTAATGCAGCACTCTGGACACTTAGAGCCCTCAGTGGCAAACCCTCAATACATCATCAGCTGTGTGTCTCGATTGCGCCAGGAATTATTCCCTAGAAGTTGCTCACAACTCCTGCAAAATATACCCAGGGCACACTCATGAGTCGGAGAGCCGCCTTTGGATTCTCATCCCATCAATATGGAATAAAACCCAAAAATACTTAAGCTGAAAACCCCAGTAAGTACCCTTTTGTTCAAAAGACTTTACCATGATGGAATTATGGAAATTTGCAACTGCTTTACTAGACACTAACTAACCTCCTCCTCAAACAGCTGCCCGCAAATGGCGGCCCCAAGAGCTGAAATGTGTGCCTCTTCCTCTAGCATGCCCACCAACCGAACTCCCATATCTTATTCTTTGACGCCTGAACAGCTGCAGCCTGATTCTAGGACATGCTACCGCACTTGGGGATACTTATCATCTTTTGCCCCAAAAAGTATTCAGTCCTCATCCATCCAACATCTCCTCTGCCCCAACCTCCAGGACCTCCCAGTTATGCCCCTGCTACTATATTCTCCTCTTGCACTTAGTACAATGGCAGCTTTTCTCCTCCATATGTCGCCACGCTTTGGGGCAAAATCACTTTGTCGCCTGTATGGTCCTCCCGCCTCCCAGTCCCTCACTCTGCTCTAACAATTGGGTCCTCTTCGCCAGCCCCTATTCCCCACCTCTCCCTACATTATGTGCTTGATATCTTCTATCTGGTATGCCTACCCTCTCCTAACATTTCCCACTACAAATGCACAGTTTTTGGGTTGGATCCAGCACAAGTTCATTATCCATGACTCCTTGTAGTTCTATGTTCAATGTATATTACCTGTAAATGTGCTTTACTATAATAGCAGCTATTTTACTGTTTGTACTATTGTAACTTGTCTTTCTGTATTATTACTGTAGGACTGCAGGTCTACCTGGTAAATGAGCTTGCTCAATGGTGCCCGCTTCTGGATAAATAAAGATATTGATTAATTGATTGATTGATTGATATAGAGATAGATAGATAGATAGATAGATAGATAGATAGATAGATAGATATAGATATTCATTGCAAAAAACTCTGTTAACACATCAGTTAGGGTTGTCATTACAGAGACAAATGTTTGGAAATTCGATGCAAGGGTTACCAACTCTACCACCACCCCTGACCCCACCCTCCACACACAACCGGCATTGGGGTGTGCCTTGGGATCAGCCAGCCTAACTCTCACTCCATTCCATTTGTAAATAAGCTGAGATGGTACAGTATAGAAGAATTGGATGAGATTTAGCCCAATGGCCCCAAGGCACACCCCAATGCCTGTTGGTATGAGGAGAGTGGTGAGTAGAGTTGGTAACCCTAACATCGAACTTCCAAGCTTTTGTCACTATAATGAAAAACTTTACTGATGCATTAAAGGAGTTTTTGCAATGAATTTCCTTCTTTTTGAGGCCCCGTACTCCCACCTACCCATAAGATAGATACATATCACAGGAAAGCCCTCTGTGATTCCAGTGTTGCAAAATGGTATCCATATGTGGGAGCACGGGCTCTCTGATGCCTGTGTTCCCACCCACCCATAAGTGTAGAGACATAGCTCAGGAGGGCCCTGTGCTCTCAGTTTTGCAAAATGGTATCCATAGGTGGGAGCATGGGCTGTCTGGGCCCTGCACTCCCACCCATAAGTGTAGAAGCTTAGTGCAGGAGTGCCCTGTGCTTCCAGTTTTGCATAATGGGATCCATAGTTGCGGGCCTGTGCTCCCACCCACCCATAAGTGTAGACACATAGCACAGGAGGGCCATGTGCTCCCAGTATTCCAAGATAGTATCAATAGGTGAGAGCACAGGGCCCAGGAACATGCTCCTACCCACCTATAAGTATAGAAATCTAGTGCATCAGGGCTTTGTGGTCCCAGTTTTGCATATTCGATCCACAGATGGGAGCATGAGCCCTCTTGGCCCTGTGCTCCCACCCACCCATAAGTGTAGAGGCATAGCTCTGGATGTCTCTGTGCTCCCAGTTCAGCATACATGGTACAATATGCATAGGTGGGAGCATGGGCCCTATGGTCCCTGTGCTCCAACCTACCCATAAGTACAGACACATAGCACAGGCTTAGAGACATTCCAAGTAACCCTTGTACTGCAAATGTGGCAATATCTCAGTAACCATAGCAACTGTGGAAAAAATTCCTTTTGCAATTGTATTCATGACCTGGCCACCTCCATGCATGCATAATGAAAAATCCATATCTTGAACCGTTTTTGAGATATAGCCACCGAAAGGCACCACAACCACCACAATGTTATCCTATGGGAAAACTCACAACTTCGGAGTGCTGTAACTATGGAACTGGTGTCAATTTATTCACTGAATCAGCAAAAGGCACATCTGTGGGGCAAGGGCTTGCCACCCTGCAAATTTCAGCCCAATTGTCCTAACAGTTTGTTTGCTATGAAGTGGCAAAGAAACTGCTTTTCTGGGGCTGTTTACCTGCGGTACTTTTGTGAAAGAATCGCTGACTTTTGCAAAAGTACCATTGGTTTACATGTGGGACTTTCACGAAAGTTCCACGGAATGTCTTGAAAGTCCCACATGTAAACCAATGGTATTTCACAAAAGTCCCCCAGTACTTTCGTAAAAGCTTTTGAGTCAGACATATTCTTTCCCCATAGGCTATAATGGGAAACTTTAAATTTTAATAACTTTTGAACTAATTAATATTTTTTTTCACCAAACCTTCAAAAGACACTTACCATACCTGGTCCTCATATACCCTGAAAATTTTGGACCTGACAGACAAACTGTTCAGGCTGTGGAGACGAAAGCAAAGAATTCCTAAGAATTTAGGATTTTCACATTTTCACACTCTGCAACTCTGCAACCACAAACTCAACCAGAACAAAACTGTCCAGAGCCAGAGATCTATGGTACCAGACCACACATGGAAAATTTCAGGCAAATCGTAAGAATAGTTGCAAAGTTATTAAAGTGCAAAGTTTGAATTTAACATTAAAGCGCCTACTCAACCCTAACTATACTGCCACTATAGTTAGGGTTGCATGGCCACTTCTATGTTAAACCCAATATTTTGCACTTTAATAACTTTGCAAACCATTTGGCCAGTTTAGTTGGAATTTGCATGCGCCATTTGGTACCAGAGATCTCTGGATCTGGCAAGTTTTGTTCCAGTTGGATGTGCCATTGCAGAGAGGCAAATTGCCAAAAAAATGTGAAAAATACCACTTTTTTGTCAATTTCTTTGCTCCAGGCTACAGCCCAAATAGTTTGTAGTTCTAGTCTGAATTTTTTTAGGGCAAATGGGGACTGGGTCACTGATGAGCCTTTTAAAGATTTGGCTAAAAAATATTAATCTGTTCAAAAGTTATTAAAGATTTAAGTTTCCAATTATAGCCTATGGCAAAAACATATATGTGCAGCTTGACAGTACATCTATGCATCCAAAAAAGCATGTTTTACTGTCACAAATGGGTCTAATATTGTTGTGCTGCCACCATCTTGTTTTCAGTTATCGACAGGTCCAAAATGTTGTAATTCTAAAATACGCCCTTGGTAAACACCAATAGTTGTGTTTATCTAATCGGGGCCCAAGGAACACAATCCTGACATTAGATTTTAAATTATGCTTGGAAATGTGTTTTCAGAATTGGCCCATTTGTAGTGTTGCAGTTTGTGACACTGACTTTGAGAAAGAGTCACAATTTGTGACACTTTTGCAAGCGTGATATCCCAAATTTGCGACAGTTTTCACAGATGCTTTCACAAAATGTGAGAAACTGTCACAAATTTGAAACACTATCCACACAAAAATTGTAGTTTCTTTGCCTCTTCACTGCAAATAAATGGTTAGAACTTTTGGGCTGAAATTTGCAGGGTAGAAAGGGCTAATACCACAAATGTGCCTTTGCCGGTTTGGTGAAAAAGTTACATTGGTTCCACAGTTACAACATTTTGAAGTTTTAAAATTTCCCATATGATAACATTGTGGTGGTGGTGGTACCTTTTCGGTGCCTATATCTCAAAAAGGGTTAGAGATATGGATTTTTTTTTAAATGCAAACACGTGTGCAGGTCACCAGGCCATGATTATAACTGCGGTGGATTTTTCCCACTGTTCCTATGGTTACTGAGATATTGCACCATTTGCAGCACAAAGGTTACTTGGAATGTCTCTAGGCCTGTGTTGTGTCCCTATACTTATGGGTAGATGAGAGTGCAGGCCTAGAGGGTACTGCATTCCCACATATGGATATCATTATGCAAAAATGGCAGCACAGGTCCCCTCCATTATGCAGTACTGGCAGTGGGCCCTGCACTCCCACAGGAAGATGAGGGTTTATTACAATGTCTGTACACTTATGGATAGATGGGAGCACAGGGCCCATAGTGCCCTGCACTTCCACAAATGGATACCATTATGGAGTGAATTTCAAACTTTTGTTGCTGTAATGACAACCCTAACTGATGCATTAGCAGAGTTTTTGCAATGAATTTCCTTCTTTTGAGAAAGTGTAATGTTACTCATATCCATACTGTATGTGCATGATTGGAGCACAGGGCACACAGGGAGATGAGGGTTAATTACAATGTATCTACAGTTATGTTTATATAGAAGCATGTGCTTCCACATCAGAGACAATTACAATATCCATGCATGGCAGCACAGAGCCTGGAGGCACTTGTGCTCCCACAACAGACTACAGACTGATGGGACCTGCACTCCCACAACCACAAACAGGTAAGATTACACTTTCTCAGAAAGAAGGAAAGCCATTGAAAACAAAATCCATTAATGCATTAGTTAGGGTTTCTATTACAGTGACAAAATCTGAGGTATTAGGGTTATCAACCCACCACCCCACCACCCTCTCCACACAGCAACATGCATTGGGGTGTGCCTCAGGGTTTTGAGGTTAATCTCACCTTTCTCCTATACTGTACAATCGGCCACATGAAAACAAGCTTAGATGGTACAGTATAGGAGAATGGGTGAGAGTTAGGGACGATGGTTTCAAGGCACACCCCAATGCCTGTTGGTGTGTGGAGGGTGGTAGGATTGATATCCCTAACACCGAATTTCCAGACTTTTGTTGGTGTGACAGAAACCCTAACTGATGATTAAAGGACTTTTTGCAATTTATATATATATATATATATATATATATACACATACATATACACACACACACAGTATATATATAGTGACTTGCAAAAGTATTCAACCCACTTGAAAGTTGTCAGATTTGTCTGGATTACAAATGAGAGACTTACATATATTATTCCAGTCAGTATTTTTATTGCAAACTCATATGCTCTAACAGTATATCCTCAAAGCCAAAATTAATTATCCGTCAGCACATCTTTTAAAGTAAATTAAAAACTGGAAAATGCTGCTTGCAGAAGTATTCAACCCCTACACATTAGTATTTGATAGAGCCACCTTTTTGCTGCAATAACAGCTCTAAGTCTTTTGGGTAAGTATCTACCAGCCTTGCACACTGTTTGGGAGTGATTCTTGCCCATTCTTCTTGGCAGATTTGTTCCAGGTTGTTCAGGCTGGTTGGGTGACGCTTGTGGACAGCAATTTTCAAACAGTGCCACAGATTCTCGATGGGATTGAGATCTGGACTTTGACTTGGCCACTGTAGAACATTCACCTTTTTGTTGTTTAACCACTCCTGTGTTGCTTTGGCCTTGTGCTTGGGATCATTGTCCTGCTGAAAGGTGAAGTTTCTCCCAAGCTTCAGTTTTTTAGCAGACTGAAGCAGGTTCTCTTGCAGTATCTCCCTGTATTTTGCTCCATCCATTCTTCCTTCAATTTTAACAAGATGCCCAGTCCCTGCTGATGAAAAGCATCCCCACAGCATGATGCTGCCACCACCATACTTCACTGTAGGGATGGTGTTTCTCGAGGCATGGGCAGTGTTAGGTTTGCGCCACACATAGTGCTTTGAATTTTGGCCAAAAATCTCTATCTTGGTCTCATCAGACCACAAAACCTTGTGCCACATCTTAGCTGGGTCACTCTCATGCTTTCTGGCAAACTCCAGATGTGCTTTGATATGGTTCTTTTTGAGTAATGTCTTCTTTCTAGCCACCCTCCCATACAGGCCAGTATTATGCAGAGCTCTTGATGTGGTTGACTGGTGCACCTTCACTCCACTCTCAGCCACTGAACTCTGTAGCTCCTTCAAAGTGATTGTTGGCCTCTCTGTGGCTTCCCTCACTAGTCTCCTTCTTGTTCGGATGCTGAGTTTTGAGGGACGGCCTTGTCTAGGTAGTGCCTGGGTGGTGGGATGCAGCTTCCACTTCCTCACTATTGATCCAACAGTGCACACTGGGATATCCAAACACTTGGATATTATTTTGTACCCTTTTCCTAATTTACGCATGTCTATTACTTTATCTCTATCTTCCTTAGAATGCTCTTTAGTCTTCATTTTCACACCCTTCCTTCAGATTCACAGTCTGACCAATGGTCATTAAACTGAGGAGGGGGGGTTTTATCCAGAAAATGTGAGCTACTTTAATGTTTCAGAGGTGAGGCCAATTGTGTCCTCGTTAGGGCAATATTTTTTCATCTGTGTAAACTTGGAGCTTCCAGAGCACAGGGGTTGAATACTTATGCAAACAGCATATTTCAGTTATTTATTTTTCTTAAACATATTTTCTAACATAAAACCAATGTCACTTTTAAATAATTATTTTGAGGGTCAGTCTTTTTAAATAAATATTACACAGAACAAAATCTCAATGTATCATTTGTAATCCAGACAAATCGGACAACTTTCAAGGGGGTTGAATACTTTTGCAAGTCACTGTATATGTATATATGTATATATACACACATGCATAAATATTTCACATAGAGGCTGAGTAAATGCCTTTTGTATTTTTTAAATGTAATAAACTTTATTGAATATAAGAAATCCAACAGGCTTAAACATACATATGTGACATGTACATTGTCGAAACCCCTCCCCCACCTTCCCCATATACCCCTTCCCTTGGTGGAGCTACTAACAAACAAAAGACCTTGAAATTGTTAAACAGAACTTAAGAACCTTATTATCCACTCTAGGCCACAAGTATTCTGAATGACCAGCCATAAAACCCTCCGAAATTTAAACTACCCAACAAGAGATTATGTAGTGTATAATGTATATAGTTTCCCCTATTTCTTATCAAAACTATGAGGCTTATGGTGATGGTTCTCAACAATGCGTTCCACCAAAAGATTGTACAATAATTCCCTTAACCATTCCTGGTATGAGATAGAACTCTGATCTAGCCAGTGCCGTAGGACCACCTTCTTCAGGGAGAGGGAGATTAAAGACATGAAATATCTGCGTTCTTTGACTTAAATAGTGTTAGAATCCCTAGGATACATATTTCAGGCTTAAATAACCCTGCAGACCTAACAGGGGTCTGCCCTGGCTTCAATTAAATTCCAAGGAGGGTTATTTTGAGGCAACTCCATAAAATATGAAACAGGGAACTCTCCTCTCCACACCTGGTGCAATTGGATGATGGCAGCTGCCCCATACGTGCCAATTATTGTGGAGTATAATAAAGATGATTTAAGATATTAAACTGAGTAAGTCTCAGCCTATCTTGAGTGATATACTGATATAAATCATTCCAAATAGACTGCCATTGCAGAGGAGAATTATGAAACAACTGATCCCAATAAGGGGAAAAGACGTCTATTTTGGGAGAAAAAGTGAAGAGTAATAAGGAGTAAAGAGTAGGCACTGCATGGTTTTGAGATACCAGAGCTGCAATAGAGAAAAAGAACCCTGAAAAATCAGTGGTCTAAGGGCCCAAGCCAAACCATTGAATCAAAACATGTCTCAGCTGATAAATCTTAAAGATATACCTGTGTTCCCGTTGAAGTCATGTGAAGATATCTACAGATGACCATAGTACCCCTTCCTCCATCAGATCACTCACTCTGATCTCATCCAGCTGAGGAAGTCAGTCTAACTTAATAATCTGACCTCCAATTTTGAAATTAAGGTTATGACGCGTAGGGGATTTGATCAGAGACCAGAATTGGGAGTATACTCGAAGAGAAGTGCCCATAACTGAATCTTTAAAATTCTGGGGTAATGTTCTCCAGGGAGTATACGGTAAGGAAGCTAAAGACAGTCCTGCCTTTGCAACATATGTAATTCCAAATCAAGCCAAAGGGCCTATGTCCTGGAGAAGGGTCCAAGGGAGGGAGAAACCACTGGAATAACTTACTGAAGTGGCTAGCAAAATAATAAATAAGGAAGTGCAGAAGCTTGAGACCCTTACAGTTTTCGGCTGCCAACTTCTTGTAAGCATGCCTGGGGCTTTTTTTCATCCAAATAAAGTTGGTAATCATCCTGTGAATATGTCTGACCACATAAGTGGAAGCCAGCAATTCAGCATGTGAAGGGGTAAATAAATGGGCAAAATGTAATAATAATAGAGATTTTACCCCAGAGAGTCAGAGGGAGATCCTGCCATCATTGCAAACCTAATGTACACAGTGTACTAGGGTCATCTAAATTGAGCCTACGCATAAGGGAAATGTCTTTAGCCAGATACAAACCTAAATATTTAATAAAGCGGGGGACCAGGTCACACCTAGGGACGCCATCTCCTGTTTTTTAACAGTCAGGGTAAAAGATAGCACCTCATTTTTGTTGAGATTAAGTTTATAATTGGAAAAGTCCAAATTCCTCAATGACATGAAGAGCTGCTAGAGAGAAGTCTCAGGATCGGTCATATGGAGCATATCATCATCTGCATAGACAGACAACAAAAATGTTTCTGAACCCACAGGAATACCAGTCATATCTGGGCACACCTGCAATCTATGAAGCAGAGGTTCCAAATATAAATTGAAAAGGGAGGGAAAAGGGAGATACCCTCTGTCTGGTATCAGAGGCCAGAGGAAATGAAGCAGAGACACTCCATTACAATAAATTCTTGTAGTGGGGAATAGTACAGGAACCTGAATCCAACATAAGAAGGTTTGTAGAAACCAAAGGCTTCCAACGTCAGAAGCAAGAAACCCTAATCCACTCTGTAAATGTTTTTTCTGTGTCCAGAGAAATCAGGGCCATTGGGGTAACTGATCCTCTGGACGTGGAGAAGATATAGGCCAATTTCATGAAATGGTCCATGGACAAGTGGTTAGGGACTAAGCCCACTTGCTCTTGGCTAAGAAAACCTTCCCAGACTTGGTTTACTCTGTTGACAAGAATTTTAGAAAGCATCTTAATATCACAATTAATCAGTGAAATAGGCCTGTAGTTAGTGACAAATTCTGTGGACTTACCAGGTTTGAGTAGTAGAACAATTAGTGCCTCCAGCAATGTGGAGTCCGAAATAACCGATTCATGTATATAGAGATAAAAGTGATGCAAGAGGGGAGCAATTGCTCAGCAAAAAGCTTATAAACATTTGGGAGTAAATTCATCAGTCCCCTGTGCCTATCAGGTGCCAAGCTCAAAATCACTTGTAAATTCAGATTCGGAGATATGCTGGAATAAAATGGTCTGTTGGGCTGGTGTCAATTGTGGTAGGAAACTATTTTTAAGATAAGTTGTACTTTTGGCAAGGGATGAGGAGAACACTCTGGGATCATATAACTCCAGATAGAAAGAGGCAAATTCAGCAGTTATATACCTAGGTTGGGTCCGAAGAGACCCATCACTTGCTTTAATGGCAGCTATCAACCTGGAAGACTCTAACTGTTGAAGACAGAGAACCAGCAACTGACTCGCTTTGTCTCCTTGGTCAACATATTTAGCCTTAGTTTTCAGGGATGGTATATTCAGCCTTTCCCTTAGGAGGTCCAGCATACTTATCCCTTAAAATTGTAAATTACCATAGGGTACCTTCTGGGTGCATGTCAGGAGAGAGCTTGATCAATATCGGTAATCTGCCTAAGAAGGTCAGCTGAAACTTGCATATGGGTATGTTTACACCGAGAAGCAAGTCTAATAGCTCCCCCAGTAAAACATCTTTGCATGCCGCCCACTCCAAATCAGGTTGACCAGTGGAGCCTGAGTTTTGCTGGGCATATAAAGTAATCTGGTCCTTAATCCGCCTCAGCAACAAAACTGTCACTGAAAAGCTGATTATTAAATTTCCAGATTATGTCCTTCTCTAGATTAGGTTCAGGAGAAGCCTGACCCAAACTAAAAAGAGTGATCAGAGAGGATCCTGGCACCTGGCAGAGAACAGCAAGAGGAAGGAGTTGCTGTTAGAACTTTACTACTCTACTGGACTAAAGAACTAGAACTCTACTACTGGGGATTTCCATTTAAGGTGAAGACAAACGAAAAACAAAAACAAAAAAGAATGTGTTTATCTGAGTTAGGTGAAGGAACTGTTATCTGTGCAGTTAGCTATGTGAAAAAGAAACTGAATTGGGGAGTGGCTTAGAGAGTAGGAAGCCAGGTGTTTGCATTTAAAACTGACCTAAATAGCTTGTGGCAGAGAACAGCAAGAGGAAGGAGCTTCTGTTAGTACTTTACTGGGACTCTATTGCCCTCCATCCCCTCCATCCAGCCCCACACGGGTAGCCGGTTCTACTTTTATAGGCACAGGATTTGACTGACAACAGGAACTTCCTGTTTGTGAGCAGGAAGAGAGTGATCACAGAGGCACAAAAGATTCACCATCCTAGAAGGAAAGAGTAGCTCTCCATCCCCCTTGCTGCTGGAGGTCTGACTCTGAGCAAGTAAGAAGGAGGAGACTACTGGGGAATATAGGAACTTACTGTCTCAGACAGGAAGATCAGGAGCTTTAAGGGCATGGAGGCAGTAGGAAAGTAGGGAGAAAAATATATATATATATAAAAAAGTGAAATAAAGAGAGAGAGGAAAGAGTAAGTATACAAAACAACAGTTAAGGGGCTACAGATAAGACATGATGAGAGTGGTGCAGTGCAGTGGCTGTGGAGCAGCAGTCTTCCGGAGACATTCTGGAGGATGTGGTGTTGTCCCATCTGCAGGCACCTCTGGGATGAGGGAGGAGGTTGCTCATCTCCAGGTTGAATTGGCCAGGATTTGGGTACCTCCTTTCCGCCTAGGGATGACCAGGTCCACCGCTGCTGCCCCAGAGGTTGCCAAGAAAGAGGAGCAGTTGGACCAAAGTGGGCTCAGGGAGGGTGAGGGTGGTGGAACAGAAGTTCATCCCTCCAGTTGTACCTCCACAATTCATATGCTGTTCTGGCAGAATGTGGGTCCTCTATGGAGGCACCTGCAGTGGAGACCAAGGAGGATGCTGGGAACCTCCACAAAGGAGACCCACAGGAGGGTGGCTGGGACCACAGGGACGAAATAACTCCTGTGGGGCTTCATTGTTAGCAGGGTAGAACTGGGGAGGGAGGGAGAGGAGATAAGGTGCCTGCCCAGCACCATGGCTTGGAGTGACAGGGAGTGAATCCTCAGAATTGCAGTGAGCAGCTGCACAGGAGGGAGCTGGATGTCATTGTCCACCTAGGACAAATGACCTGGCTGTGAAAGGGATCAGAGTAGTGCAGGAGGAGTTTGTGGAGTTGGGGAGGGGCCTCTAGACAAGTAGCGCGACGGTAACCTTCTCGGAGGTGCTGCCTATGTATGTATAGTGAGGTGAGGCTAGGGTGCTCTGCAACATGAGATTCAATCAGTGGTTGAAAACTGATGCAGCGCTAAGGGTTTTGGCTTCACTGGGACTGGAGGTTCACCTGCAGGGATGCAGGCCTATACTGGCATGATGGTCTGTATCTGTCCAGGATGGGAACCAGGATCCTAAGTGATAGGTTTAAATGCTTCATTGGCAAATATTTAAACTTGCCAAGGAGGGAGGCACTGAAAAGGAGAAGGAAACTCTTGCCCCCAAAAAAAATCAGGGTAGTTAGTGAGGTAAACACCAAGATAGAGAAGTTGGATAGGAAGAATGGCAGGGTAAATGGAGAAAAAGACAAAGGCAGTAAGGACAGGGATGGGGAAAAAGGGGTAAGGCCATCAAAAAATGGAGGGTAATGAGTACCAATGCCCATAGTCTAGGTAACAAGCTCCCTGAACTGGTGGACTTGATGGAAGAGGGATGCCTGAACATCGTGGCAGTCACTGAAAAATGATGCATAGAGAACTATGACTGGGATGTCAACATACCAGGGTACACAATCTACAGGAGGGACAGGGAGGGTAGAAGAGGCGGTGGAGTAGCTCTCTATGTAAGGGAAGGGATCAAAGCAATGGAACTAAAGAGTAAACAGGGAGGAGAGGAGGCACTGTGGGTCACCCTGGAGACTGGAAATGGCACCACAATCCGCACAGGGGTTGTATACAGACCCCCATCTCAGGGGGAGGAAATGGACAAGGAAATGATAGAAGGCATCCTTAGGATGGTAGAGAAAGGGGAGATATTGCTGATGGGGGACCTGAATATGCCAGATGTTAACTGGAGCACCTTTGCTGCAGCCACATCCCAGAGCAGGGCCATTCTCGATGCCTTACAGGGGGCATGCCTCAGACAGCTAGTGTTGGAACCCACTTGGGAGGGAACAATCTTAGACCTGGTACTCTCAAATGGAGACAGAGAGAGGATCTCAGATCTAGAAGTGGGTAACCATCTGGGAACAAGTGACCACAAAACAGTGTGGTTCACGATAAACTCAACTGTAGAGTCAAGCCATACAAAGGTGAAAGTACTGGACTTCAGGAGAGCTGATTTTGTCAAAATGGGAGAGTGCCTCAGAAAAGCACTAGCAAACAGCAATAAGGAGGGGTGCAGCAACAATGGGGAAACATCAAAATTGCCATCACAGAGGCAACAAGCCTTTGTGTGAAGCAAATAAACAAATCAAAATGAAAGAAAAAAAACACTATGGTTCTCAAAAGAGGTGGCAGAGAAGGTTAGGAAGAAAAAGATAGCATTCAGGAAGTATAAGGAAACACAGAAGGAGCAGGACAGAGAACTGTACAGTTAAAGCAGAAGGAAGTGGAGAAGACAGTCAGAATAGCAAAGGCCAAAACCGAGGAAAAGTTAGCCAACTCGGTTAAGAAGGGATAAAACCTTTATAGGTACATTAAGGAGGCGAAGAAAGACTAAGGCAGGGATACTGAGGCTGAAAAATAAGAAGAAGGTGGGTGGGCAGAGAGGGACAGTGAAAAGCAGGGATACTGAACAAATACTTCTGCTCAGTATTCACAAAGGAAGAGGAGGGGGAGGTACCTAATCCAGTCAATAGAAGCACTCTGGATAGGGGGGTTGATATTATTCCTTTCACAGAAGAAAGGTTTCTGAAAGAACTCCTGTAACCCCCTGGTGGAATTATCCCAAGGGCTACTACCCCTGCCTGACTGACTACTGACAGGTTGAGGGGCCTAGGTCCAATGGTGAGTGCCTCCACCCAGAGGTCAGGGTTTTCAGTAGTTAAACTAACTTGGTCACAGCCCTCTGGGACACTGTAACCCCCCCTTTCTTCCCAGTAGAGGCCCACACAATGCATCAGGAATATCTTCACAATGTACACTTACCCCCAGGACTGGCTCTGTTGACTGGACGCTGGGGACCCCCTGTAAAACAAGATGATACAATGCAAAAGCCACAGTACAATACTTTAACATAAATGAATACCTCAGACAGTGTAACTTTGCTGAAACAAACAGATCTGATTTATTTAGAGCTGTAACAAGGAAGGGGGAAATCAGGTTAATTAGGTTAAACACATTAATAATCACAGTACTGTGCGCATATTCAGAGTCCCAAATTGTCACTTTCACTGGGTACCCAGGATGAGGTGGGGGCTAGCCAGATCGCAGCTGGTTGGGGCCCTGTGATGGAAAACACTGGCACAATACTCAAATTGTAATACGGAGCCAGTTGGCTCAGTTTGAGAAGAAATAAAAAAAAACAAAACAATTAGATGATACACTTGCAATTCGATAAACAGATGGCAGGGGGCTACCCTGCTTTGTACTCACAAACTCAATGCTGGGAATTGGATGGAAGGCAGAGTGTCCTGGATTGCCAGGAGGAGCAGACCATGTTGACAAGGTCCTTGTGACTGGACCCCACTGCAGTTTAGAGCAAATGGATGTAGTCTGGATTAAGCTGGGGTTTACTTCCAGCCTCATGCACTCAATTCACTGTACAGGGGATTTGAAATGCAATTCCCCACAAGCACTACACACATTTATATGTAAAAGGAAAGTACTATACCAGGCAGGCTGCTTCTCTATCCCAATCGCAATTATTGCACGATACCCGGGAGAACACACAGCAGATTCAGTTCCTGACAGACCGAGCACGATTCAGCAATTTCTCCAGTCTTCTACAGGGTGAGCCTGGTTTCTACTCTTCAGATCTCCTTGATTCTCCTCACAGGTCGGATTCAGTCCGAATGGGCATTTGCACAAGCTGCAGACCGAAACTTAGGGCCTTACACATATTTCCCACACTAAAACTACGCACCGTAGAAGCACACAGCTCCTTGTCTCTTCACTGCCCAAACTGATCTGATCTTTCCAGTAGACAGAGCAGGGCATTTCCTTTGAGTTCCTCCCAGTTCAGTTGGCTGGCTTGGCTGTCACTCACAATCAGACTCCCCCTGTTGGTGCAAAAAGGCGCCGAAGTCCAAACTACAATTTCCAGAAGCACTGGCCATACAATACATAGGTGGCTGGCTCCACAATGAGAGTCCAAGTTCTGATTTGCCAGCAGCAGGCTCCATTTCAAAGGTCCCCCCACACTGATTGGTCCAGTTCAGCAGTTCAACCAGAATGGAGGGCTAGGCAAACACAGTTCTGACTGCAAAGAAAAGTAGGTTAGACAAACTGCATTTTCGTTATTACTCTAAAAGATTTCTGGCAAACAGTTACATCTTTGAAAAGTGCTCACTCTGCCCACTTAGTGACGGCAGAAACAGAGTGATTTGGCAGCAGCTTGAGTGGGACTCAAGCAGGGAAACACACAGTCCCCCCATAGAAACTAATTATGTCTGCAAGCAGACAGCTCTTAAAGAGCCAGTACCAGAGGCTCTAAAAGCACTCACAGATAAACGGTTTAAACGCCAAACACCATTCAGGCTTGGAGCATTCAAGCAAGCTCCTGGAAGGCTTTTTGGGAACCCCTATTTGCAGGGCCGTTACACTCCTAAAACTGAAGGTGGACAAAGCAATGGGGCCTGATGGGATTCATCCCAGAATTCTAAAAAACTAAGGGAGAACTAGTAACACCATTGACTACCCTTTTAACAAATCACGAGAGGATGGTGTGGTACCTGAGGACTGGAGGAGGGTGGATGTGATTCTCCTTCACAGAAAGTGGAGCAAGACAGAAACAGGAAACTACAGACCCCTCAGTTTGACCTCAGTGGTAGGGAAAATGATGGAATCACTTCTGAAGGAAAGTTGTTGACTATCTAGAGGCCAGTGGGGCACAGAACACAATGAAGCATGGATTTACAGCTGAAAGGTCATGTCAGATGAATCTAATTGGTTTCTTTGACTGGGTAACCAAAGTAGTAGACCAGGGAGGGGCTGTGGACATGGCCTAACTAGACTTTATCAAGGCATTTGACACAGTCCCACACAAAAGATTAATAAACAAATTAGCCAGACTGGGATAGGGTCCTAGGGTGGTAGCTTGGTCAAAACATTGGCTGGACAACAGGACACAAAGGGTAATAATAAATGGAGTCCACAGTGAAGAAAGGGGGGGGTTACTAGTGGGGTACCACAGGGTTCAGTACTGGGTCTGGTCCTTTTTAATGTCTTTATAAGTGACATTGCAGAGGGAGTGGAAGGAAAAATATGTCTCTTTGCAGATGACACAAAGATCTGCAACAGAGTTGATACACAAGGTGGGATGGAAAGGATGAGAAAGAACTTGGCAAGGTTGGAGGAATGGTCAAATGTATGGCAGCTTAGATTCAATGCAAAGAAGTGCAAAGTAATGCATCTGGGAAATAAAAACCCAGGGGAAGAGTATACAATGGGGGGCCTGTGGCGTGGCTCATTACACCCCTGGGCGGTCCGTATAGCACAATATTGCCCACCTGTCGGGTATTATTACCAAGGCCACTGTTTCTCTGTAGGATTCCATGATCACAGCCGAATCCGAATCAGCCTCCTCTCGAGGCATTTTAAATTTCCATGGAAAACAAGGAATTCATGCTGCTAGTGTGAGTGTTTGGGAATTCAGTTGTATAAGAACAGCAACTTGCCTCAGATGTGCCCCTATTCACTAGGAACCCATAAGAAGAACCATGCTGCTGAGAGGACACCAAGCTAGGAGAAACTCCAAGAACATGCTGCCTAGATGCCGCTGCCAGAGTCGGGGAGACCCATTGATTTATTTAATATTTATTCCTGCCATTGTAATCTGCATGGAAGAAGCACACCGAGCTGCCCAGATGCTGCTGCCAGAGTCGGGGAGACCCACTGCTGTAATCGCAGCAATGAAGAAATGCATCACAAACTGTGTTTCAGGTACTGTACTTTTTTCTGTATGCTGAGTCTCACACTGCTGCCTGCCATCTTCTGTGTGACCCCCCCCCCCCATGCAGCATTTCAGACTCGGTCTTGACTCCTCAAAAAGTTAGTAGTACACTAAAGGGTAGCTGTGTGCCCGTGGTTTTGTGGGCAGTGAGAGGAGTCAGACTAAAGGGTAGCTGTGGCTGTTTCTGTTTCCTGATTTGTGTGCTGATCAAACCACTGCAAGTGCTTGCATCTACATCTGCACCTTGCCACTCAGCGACCCTGCATGCCGCTGGCTGAGATGACATCATGGGCAGCCAGGACCTTGACCTTGATACATCCCCTGGTAATCCCTACTACCAGCTGATGTTTTCAAACTATGCATTGTATCCTGAAGATTCATTCTGATGCCCCTTCCTGCTCTTTCTGAAGAGGCAGGCAACCAGCCCTGAGCACGGCACTCTACTTGAACATTTCCCTGTGATTCTCACTACTGTAGCAATACCTCAGTCATACATACTCCCCTGTCCACAGCAGACAGCATGCTGTGATTTTTATTTATTTTGTTGTGGCTTGCAATGCAATAGTATTCACTACCATACCCTGGTGCTGTCTAATTTGTGAGTCAATGTTGGCAGTGAAAGTTGCATCCAAGCTAGCATCAAGGTTGGTAGAAGGAATTAAGAGTCTGGGCTCATGTGCAATGGCCCTTAGTACTTTTCTAGCCCTCCCCTGCCACTGCTCCATCTCTCTGCTCCTCCCCTTATCCCCTATTCCTGTCTTCACCTCACTGGCACCAGGGAAGAGTTCTCAGACAAATCCTCACAGGCATCAAGGGAGGAGGGCCCTTCACCTGTTGTCTATTGTCAACACGACAGCAACCTTTCTCCACCCAGGGCAGTAGGTAAGTGTCGGTCTTCACAGCTAAGACCCTTGCCACTGCTTGATTAACTGGTAGGTGGTGTGCAATTGCCAGGTGACCACACCCTTTTCCCCCAACAACAGAATGCATCTAATCCACAATGGCCTCATCTCCCAGCTGGTTTCAGTGCAAGAATCCAAGGTTTGCACACCAACTCAGTCTCCCAGTTGGCAGTGTGACAGGCTGGTACCACATCACTGGACTGACCCAGGAAAGCAGCTTTTGAACCGAAGACTAGCCAATAGAGTTTTCTATGGATTAATTGCAACAGTATAATAGGATTACATGTACTGACAACAAAAATCTACCTGCAGTAGGTACACCACTGGATGGCAAGATCCATGCCGGGTGTAAGAAGGTCTGAGCTAATTTGAGGCTTGTGTGAACAGATTTGTCTGTTAGGGAGGGTGGGTGGAGAGTAGGATTGCAACTATTTTTTTAACTTTCTATTTTTTCCCTCCTATGTGCCCTCCATCTCCTACCCTTCGGGAGCACCTGGGAGTCATCCCTCTGCCAACCACCCGGCCCAAGACCGACCTTGCGCCTCATGTAGCTGCGGTTATACCCCCCAGGTGGGGAACGAGGTGGGGCCCGTACACCCCATACACTTCTTGTTTCATCTGTTAAGGTGGTCTGAGCCAGTGGTGGCACATCGAGGCACGCCCTGGTGCCCCATCTTCCCGGCGTTGGAAGGCTGTTTTTCCTCTGGTTTCCTTCCCTCACGTGGTGTGTGCCCTAACGTCAGGGCGCTGTGCCCAACATCCACCATGCATCACGGCCTAGCCCCCACCATGAACAGGGCTTGCTGTACCCAGAGCCCCACTCGGGTCAGGTGTTGCAGGCATTGGCCCCTTCCCACAGAGAAGGCGAGCTGTCGTGGATGCTCAAGCCATTCTCCCCAGCTGGCCCTCCCAACCTGGTCGCATGCGCCACAAGCAGAAATCCAACCACTGCACCGGATGTCAGCTAATGCAACTATTTATTGTTTACTTTGCTTTTATTGTATATTGCTTGCTTTGCTTTTTACTGTAGATAGTGTAAGGTAATATTAAATAGTATTTTTTTATACTGATGTTTTGGTCGTGATGTAGGGCCCCACAAAGTGCTTTGCAGGGGAGCCCTTAAAGTCCTAGGCATAGCCCTGTGTACAGTAGATGCTGGAGTTACTGCAGGTAAAATACTGCACTATTTTGCTGATGTGATGAGGGGGGATTGAATATCTACAGTAGATGCTGCGTTTAAAAGGAGGTTGGTGGCAAGGTCCAAAATGAGAGGTACTCACAGAACACAGACCCAACCCTGTGCTGCATCTCACTGCTGGTTTTTATTTGATTCAAATTCAGTGAAGGGTGTGCTTTGTGTGAAGCCACAGTCTGTGTTCTGTGTGTACCTCTACTCTGTACATGGACCTTCATGTGGTTGCTGTAAAGCTGCCTTTTGGACAACATTAGAATGGGTTGCTGCCATTTCCCACATGCCCTTGTGTGTGCAGTATTTTGCAGAGGGGTTCTTGCAAATTAAAAGTGTTGGTGAGTTAAATTAATGCTCATGCTTATGGCTAACCCCATATGTTGCCTGCCCCAATATCTACCTCTTAATATTCTTTCTCCTTCCCAGTTATTCTAGCTCCTGTGCATAGAAAGGTATGTGTAGCTCTGGCAAAGTGCACTACCTTGGAGAGAGTTAAAAACAAAGGTGTGTGTGTGTGGGGGTGCATTTGCAACAAGCCAATAAAGCTGAAATCAAACTTGAGGGACACTTTAGTCTTCTGTGTGGCCCAGCACTTTGAGGGGGCAGAAATCCCTGAGGTTGCTGTGGGCCATGAAGGGGCAAGGGGAATCACACACTAATACCTGTATGGTGGGGACTTTGCGTGATGTGAAAAGTTTGTGACTGTGAGTGCCGCTATGATGTTTTTAATGAGATCCAGCTTTTTGTTTCCTCATTTAGCTGACAGGAAAATAAAGCACCCTGCCACACACTGACCCCATTGCTTTTTAACCCTGCTGTACTTTTACTGATATACTGCACTTTACCAGAGCTACACACCGTTTTCTTTACAGAATATGCCCATGCTATGCATTTTTTCTGTACAGAAAAGGATGTGTAGAGCTGGCCCATCAGTGCCAGCAGTTGGATTTCCACTTGCAACACTGGCAACCCAGGTGCAGAAATGTACCTGGGTCACAGGAAGGCCAGCTGAGGGAGAAGGTGTCTGACTGCTTGCTTTCCCCAGGAGAATGGTGGGGATGCAGGCTAGTGCCTGCTGACTCCTGGGGGTGTAGCAGTGTGCCATCTGACTGACTGGAGGGGGTGTGGTGGATGTTGGCATTTGGTGTCATGGCGTGCCACACCCCAGGGACAAGAGAGGAAAAATCTCTTCTCTGCTTGACCGGATGACAGCCATCTGATCCCTCTGCCACTGCGAATGCTCTGGTCTGGCCCCGGAGACCACCTCAGCAGCAACCGAGGGGCCAAGACGTTGCACTGGATGGCCCCCACTGGCACCTTTCTCCTTGGTGGTGAACCCATCTGGTGAAGGGTTACACTGGATTACCCAGAGGGTATCTGACATCTGGGGTGGTGGACAGTGGCAGAGGGGTGGGACACAAAAGAGCGGTAGGGAGAGACCATAGATGGTCTGAATGATAGGCCGAGTGATGAGGAGAAATGGGAGTTGACAAAAAAAGGGATGTGCAGCACGGTTAAAAAGGTAAAAGGGTTAAAAAGCAAACAGGGCAGTGTGTGCATGTGTGTGGCAGGGAGCCGGGGGCAGAGTAACTTTCCCTTTTTTTTTTTTTTTTACTTTACTCTTTAACTGCCCCCTTTCTTTGGGGACCTCAATTGTGCCCTGGCAATAGAAGGGTCAGGGTTGCATACAGAGATGAGTGCCCTGGTCTTCTCAATTATTTAGCCCTCTGGATTACCCCTAGCTTGGGTGGAGGAGTCTCCCCCCTACCTCCTACCTTCAGGGAGAGAGCGTGCACTTTGTTCCTACTTCCCAGCTCCTTCCTAGCTTCCCGATGCTGAGGCCTGTCTATAGGTGCAACCTGTGGGGTGTTTACTTGTTCAGTTCTGCCCTCTCCTCTCTGTTAATGGCAGCCCAGGAGAACCAATGAGATGGGGTTGCCAGCCACTCCCTTCTTGTTGGATTCCCCTACTGCACTGTCACCACCTGTGGTCACCCAGTAACTTTACCTTCTGTGTTTCCCAGAGTAGTTGGAGAGAGTGTGTGTGTGTGTGTGTGTGTGTGTGTGTATAACAGGGAACCCTTTGGGGAGGCCTGAGTAGGGTTGGGGCTGGTATTTTGTGCCCCAGAGTGTGTGAATCAGAGTGTGTGTGTGTGGTGGTGTACCCTCCCAAGCTACTGCCTCCACCATGGTCTCGCAGTCCTGAGCTCCAGCATCCCTGGTTTCTCAGTGGTACACTGGCCTTCAGCGCGGCCCACAGAATATGTGTGTGGTGGGGGGAAGAATGAGCAGGTAAGGGATCTGGGTATTCTGTTGCCTTTTATTTGTCCCAGAGAATGTGTGTATGAGGGGGCCCGAGGTGCCACAGAGAGGTGCAGGTATATCCTGTCTATGAACTGTTTTAAAGTGCAGAAAATGTGACTTGTGCCCAATCTGCCTACCAATCTTGTACAGCAACAAAACCACTGTAATTTCAGATAATCATGTAAAAGGGCAGTTTGGTGAAAGTTCAAAACTTCTACAAGATTTTCTGCATGTTAGTTTCACTGCATCTGGGGAAAAGTTGGGAGTGAGAGTTGGCATTGCTGCATCTCTGAGAATATCCAAAGGTGCTATGTTGGTTTGTATGTGCCAAGAGCTAGTTTGGTGAGGGGTGTTTATGTTGCACACATAATCTGTTACATATTTAGATGGTAGGCAGGTATGACTAGGCACAGTTGCAGTGTGGATGGGGGGGTTCTTCCTGCTTTCACCAGCAGAAAAACATGCCTCAGCATACAGTAAACTGTGGAAAAAAAACACCACCTAGGTTGGTCTCAGAAGAGTAGTAGGTAGATAGGTAGATGTGGAGGGGAGAGAGTTACAGTAGGGATCCAGGGAGCTTTTGAGTTTTCCCATAAAGAAACAAACACTACTTGTGTAAGAACTTATCGTAATTGTACATCTTCAAGGGAATCTCTTGTAGCAGGTTATATACCTTAGGAACTGCAACCATCAGGTGTCAGGGCCACATGGAAACTTTGCTAGCAGTCTATTTAGGGCCACACATGGCGATGTTGTCATCATGTTGATCTTACCTATATAGCTGTGCATCGCTCCAGATGGACTGCTAGCAAAAATGTTTGTGCAGTCCTGGTGTCTTGTGGTTGCACTGCAGTTTCTAAGATGTGACCTACTGCAAGAGATTCTCTCAAGACCTGCTGTTACATTGAGTTCTATAAATAACTGTTTTTGTTTCTCCTGGGGAAAATCTGGAAGTTGTACATTGCTGCTATTTTCCCATCTGGAGGATGGGAGTTGTAGAATGCTGTTGCTGTCGTTCCCGGAGAATGCGGTTCATAGATTGCTGCTGACTTCACACCTGGAGGATGGGAGTTGTAGACTGTTGCTGCCATCTCACCTATTGAATGGTGGTCGCTGGATGCTACTGCCATCCCAGGAAAATGGGAGTCATAGGCTGCTGCTGCCATCATACCTGGAGGATGGGAGTCATACAATGCTGCTGCTGTCGTACCCGGAGAATGCGATTCGTAGATTGCTGCTGCCTTCACACCTGGAGGATGGGAGTCGTAGACTGCTGCTGCCTTCACACCTGGAGGATGGGAGTTATAGATTGCTCCTGCCGTTGTACCTGGAGGATGGGAGTTGTAGACAGTTTCTGCCATCTCACCTAGTGAATGGTGGTCACTGGATGCTACTGTCATCCCAGGAGAATGGGAGTCGTAGGCTGCTGCTGCCATCGTACCTGGAGGATGGTAGTCGTGCAATGCTGCTGCCATCGTACCCCGAGGATGGGAGTCTTAGATTGCTGCTGCCTTCACACCTGGAGGATGGGAGTCATACAATGCTGCTGCTGCCATCGTACCTGGAAGATGGGGGCTTTATGCAGTGGCTACTGCCATCATAGCCAGAGGATAAAAGTCATGGATTGCCCTATCCATGGGATCAGAGACTCCCATTTTGTTGAATTCTTATCAAGCAGATTAGTGGGACACACTAGTAATAATTTTTTTTTGGGTTGTTATTTCAGCATTCATACTTTCTGCCTGCATGATGTTTGCTGCACCACTGAATAAGAGATGCAAGCTTTGCTGCACGTCTGCTAAGGAGCGAGCCCTGCAGTTTAAATCTGAAGGCCTTTATGAGGATGGAGGAAAACTTTTCAGTCCTTACTGCAACCATGTCCTGGACCATACAAGAAAAGATACAGTCAAAGATCATCTGCTCAGCAAGAAACATGCTAGGAATAAGGAATGAGCTGCTAGTGAAGGAAGACCAGCAAGGAAGGTGACCCTAACCAGCAGTTTCAGAACTGCAACAGAATCATCCAAGTAAGAAATGAGATGGTCATGGACACAGTTAAGGCATGGGGGGCTGCAACTATCCCCTTGGAGAAGTTGGATCATCCACAGCTGAGGTAATGAATGTGCAAATATGTGAAGGGGAGTGGAGTGGTGCCAAAAGCAGAGACCCTGAGGCAACTCTATCCACCCAAGGTAAAGAAAGCAAATTAATGAAGACCTTAAAGTAGCTGTGACTAGGAAATCCTTGTCTGTGATATGTGATGAGACCACGGATACACAGTCACGGTACATTCTTAATGTTGTATTTGTGTTGGAAGGGGCAAGACATATCTTCGTCAGCTTGAGAATTCACGGCTGTGGGAGCCTCAAGTGGGAACTTAAGACTCACTTGTGGAGACAAGCATTATGAATTGATGTTATGACATAATGATCTTAATCTTTATTTTTAATTTATTTCTTGGGATTTTATTGTTAATTTTGTACAGCACCTTGGTGCCTGAAAAGCGCTTAATAAATAAAGTTGTATTATTATTATTATTATTATTATTATCTTGGAAACAGCACAGAACTAGACTCTGTCAACCATTCCACAGTGGCTCAAGCTGTCTTGAAGACTCTCCAGAGTTGTCACATTGACTTTATGAATGTAATTTCATTTGTCAGTGACAGTGCTCATTATATGATTAAATGTTTTAATGACTCACTTCAGGGTTCTTGGGGACCATGTTGTGTCACATGTGTTGCTGGACACGTCTTTTTCCTTGTTAGAGATATATGGCTGCACCATTTCAAAAAAGTTAATGAACTGGTTTTGTTGGTAGAATATGCTTTTCAGCAATTACCAAAACACAAACGAGAATTCATCACATTTTTGCAGGATCTGGAAGCTCCAGGAGAAATTATTGCTTTGCCACCGGTTCCTGTTTTAACTAGATGGAACACATGGTTTGCAGCTGTAGCATACCACTCAACACACCTACAATACCTGAGGGACTTTTTCAAAGGGCTGATTCAAGTGATGCCACCTCAATAAACAATCTACGGGCATTACTTGTATGAATGGTATGATGATCTACAAACACAACTGGCATTTATTACAGATAATTCAGGTGACATTATTGCTGCGATAGAACTTTTGCAGTCAAAGGAGAAACCTCTTGTGACATCCACGATGACATGCTAATGTCAATTAAGAGCCGCTTTGAGGCTGGCACAACTAAAATGATGGTTTTGGTGAGAAGGCAGAGCTGTACCTCTCTAAACTGAGGAATAAAGTAAGGGATGAGAACATCAAACTGTTCAAAAATGTTTTCAAGGTCAGTTTGGAGAAACTGACAAAACACCTGAAGTCAAATCCATCTGTACAGTTTCTCATGGCCTGTCAATTCTAAACCCACTCAACCTACCCAAACTCAATAAGGACTTCCAACTGTACTTGCCCTATATCCCAATGTTCACATTACATAATAAGAAAAGAATGCACTGTTAAGGGACTGAAGATCTACATACGCAGGATGTGCGGAACTACCAGAGATCAATCATTTGATCTTCACCAGTACTGGATCTCTATGTCCTCACAGGTACCAACTCTGGCAAAGGCAGCCCTTCAGGCCATATGGGTCACTGTTTCTAGTGCAGATGTGGAGCAGTCATTTTCTGCACATGGACAAATCCTGACCGAGCAACGGAGAAGCCTGACTGTGGACAATTTAAAATTATTTTCAATGCTACTATTCAGTAAGTAGACTCTCCCACCCTCTTGTGTAATTGCAGTTATGATGTACTATTGCAGAAAAAATGGTACTTCCTGTGCAATAAAGTTGTAGACATGCAGTTCTAGTGCAATATTGTAGAAAACAAAGTGGTGCTCCACTGTGCAATGATGAAGATGTGCAGTTCTGGTGCAGTATTGTAGGGAAAAAATGGTGCTCCATTGTGCAATAAAGTGTAGACATGCAATATATATATGTAGTATCTCTGCATCATATGTAGCTATGGGTTAAATTCTATTGTCCTTCACATAGTATGCTTTAGTTCATGTAGTCTGTGTAGCGTATTTGTCTGGGTAGTGCGTATTTGTCTGGGTAGCGTACTTGTCTGGTAGCGTTTGTCGACCCATGTTCAGTAGTCAATACTTGAATTGTGTTTTTGCACATATTTATCTTTGTAAATCTTTTAAAATAAAACATATTTATTGCATTTTAGCTTTGAGAAGTTTTACTATATATGTCACAGAACACATTGTCAACATTAAAACAAAGACAAGATTTTGGTGTCTATTTAGTATCGAGCAGACTTCACAATTGGTTAATCCCTGTGAAAAAATGTTACTGTTACATGAGACCATTTATTTTCACAAGTTGCATTGATCTGAGAAGGGAATAGTTTAATAATTATGCCAGTTTGGCCAGTGGAGTTCCACAGTCATTAGCCTTGATAGCTGGTAGATGCACAACTTGGATAGCTAATATGACATGCAATATGAGATTAAATGTTCTTATTTTTGCTGATGTGACTTAAAACTGCATAAAACATGATAAAACACTGACAGACAAATTTATTTCTTAAAATGAGTGAATAATATAAAGTTTTGTATTACCGGAAAAATCCCAGAAATTGGATTCCCAAACACAGGCAAAATCACGGAATCCAAGATGTCAAAACGGAATTTGCTTTTTCCAAGCACCGAAAAACAGTGGCATTGATTACTGCTTACATAGTGACCACTCTCATTGTGTGCCACAGTTGTGAAAACATGTTTTGGGCAGGATGTGAAAATGACAGCTCTACTGTTCATAAAGCAGTGTGCAAAAATGACAATGCTGAAAATGTGGAGTAAAATATAAAATTGCCAAAGTTATGAGCATGCATAGAAACTGCACAACGACGCCTGTAATGCAGTTATTTTTGGAATTTGTTCACCAAATTTGCAACATGGGCTTTTTGGGACCTGTTCTTATGAACACTGTCACTGTAATTTTCTTAATCTGTCCCAAACCATGATTTTGCACAGTGACCACGCCACTGTGTGGCAGATGTGAGAAAACACATTTCAGGTAGGATGTGAAAAATGACAGCTGTACTGTTCATAAGGAGCTGTGGAAAAGTGGCAATGTTGAAAATCTGGAGTGAAAATATTAAACATTTTAAAATTACGGCGTGCATGGAACTGCACAATGCTGCGCTAATAACCACGATCATTTTGGAATTTTTCACCAAATTTGCAACATATGCTTTTGGGAGCCCACCTCATGAACAATGACACTGTCATTTCATTAATTATTTCTGGAAGTTGAATTCGTCAATGACCTAAAATCACCTTTTGGGACCAAATAACGACATGACTGTGGCTGAGTTCATGAGGTGGGGTCCCAAGAACCTCATGTTGAAAATTTGGTGCCAAAAGTCACAAAATGACTGAGATATCCACCTAAGTTGAACCCCCATTTAATCCATTATACAGCTTCCAGCATTTCTTCAGTTCGTGGTCGGCTTTGAAGAGTGCAGGCGTGTTCCCGCTCCACCGAAGATCATGATGCCGGACTCCGAAGGCAAATATGAGTGAGAGGGATGTGGGTAGCTCAGGTGCACAGAGGGTGGGTGCAGGTTGGGGAAGAGGGGCACCGCAGACAACGAGGGACCATTTTTTGATAACAAGTTAAAACAAAAAAAAACTTTGTGGGAAGGTTTTCTTTTTTACAAGCACATTTGGCATGCTGGGATGGGCTCCCAGTGTGTCACCTGGGTGTTTTGTGGGGAACTGGAGCTGACAGGGATTGGGCACCCCTTCAGCAAAGAAAACAGGTCTGTGTTTGGGGAATCATGATGCTGAGGGGATTAAAATTCTCTTTGGTAGACAAATTAAACTTAGAGGGATATCATGCTGACGGGATTGGGCTCCACATCGGCAAATAAACTGAAGAGGCGGCATGCTGACAGGGGGATTGGGCACAGCCATTGTCAGCTTTCATGGGACTGTGACAGGCAGACAGTGACAGCCACTCCGCCATGTTTATTGAAATGTTACACCAGGCAAGGCATGCCCTGCAATGAGGGGATGCTCACTTATTGCAGCAGCAAATTTCTTTCAAGTTGGTGGCATGCGTCTGAGCTGCTGCAGTAGACAGCATGCTTATTCATTGGTGCCACTGAGACAAGCTCCAAAAGCAGTGGCGGTATTGGCCACAACACGGCCGATCTCCACAACCTGCTACTCCAGCAAGATGTCACAACATGTTTCTTCGCATTTGAGCGAGAAACATAAAATGACCTAACATCAAACTCAAATACTTGAAATAAAATAGTAGCACATATAATGCCCAGCTACTTACTTCTCTATCCTAATTATAGCCACAGCTTTAACAAATAATTGTTTGCCAATAAAGTTGTAATGCTGTGTTTCAGGGTTGGAATTCAGCAGTTTTAATAAACCCTCTGAATACACATAGCCAGTCAGTGTATTCCTGCCAACACTGGACCTGCCAACAGTCTCCTGGCCAAAGATCGCTGCATCCATTTCTCTCCCTGTGAATAATTCCTCAGAAACAGAGGAACCAAATCAACCTCCTTATAGGTCAGATCCAAAGTGCTGCTATGGGCTCCACCAACTGAGATTCCTGCCACCAGCACTGACTGTTTTTCCCCGTATCCCAGGTGGACTTTGAGCATAGTCACTCCAAGACTGGTTGAGGTTTTGTGAGAGATTCTTTTAATTCATCTCTCTTCCTCATCTGGACTGTACAATGTCTAAGTGAAGCCATGAGTAAATCTTATTCCAAATTACATTTTACTCATTTGTACTTCTACTGATTTCGTTTCCAATTTCTTTTCTAGCTACTGAAATGTTATTAATTTATGTTACATTGTTTGGGCTCTAAGATTGCTATTTCTCTGAAGTACTCAGAGGGGAAGTGGGAGGGCGTGAAGCAATGTTATCAGACTCTCAGATTAGCACGTGCAGTTCCTTTTCTCAAAAGAAAACATTAAGAAAAACACTCTGCTTGTTTAATGCTATCACCTGTTCTCTGTGATCAACTCTAGTATAGCCATAATATGGTGAGGCTGGCAGAGACAATTACCAGCACATGCTCCCCATGTAATGGTCAGACTGCTGCTGTTTGCCAGTTTGAGGAGCAACCCTTTTCAGCTGTGTGACTTCATCCCTCATTTAGTAGCTGCTACGCATGTGCATCCTGGAGACAATCAGAGAGGACTGAGGTAACTACCACGGTCTTTGACTTGGTTACTTGCCTTCCCTTTGCATTAATATTCCATCTCCAGGGCTACACTTCACTTGAACTACATCCCAATTACATATTGTTAAACCACACCAGTGGCATTTACAAAATATCCCACTTGCAGCCTAACTCTATCACCTGCTTTATGTCTCCCCTTACTGCTATTGGTGGACAGAGGTTTTGAGAAATGACTGGAATTAAATATGGGCTACTCAACCTCGTACTGCATCCCAGTTTCACTTTTACCTTCTTACAGTGCTCTTTACAACTCAAGCTATCACAGTCCCAAATATTCACAAAATATACACCTTAACCAAACCCCCCCTCGCTCTGCTGGCTTCAAAACCCCCTTGATAGGTGCTTGGAAGTCTTGCTTTTGGTATGAGGGTGATGATGGGACAACATAAGAAACTTGCCTCACCAATGTTACACTGCTCCTTACTCTGTGTAGCCATTTCCCTTAGCCCGATTTAGAACAGTGGCCCCTAACTGGAAGATGTCTTCTGACCTAGTCTGAGGAAGCTTCTACTGCTGCATTTGCACCTGTGCATACCATAACAGGAGTGATGCAGCAGTAATCTCACCTAAGGACTCCTGGACCCACGAGTAGTATCCAACCCTTCCCAAAAAATATGAAGATATGAAATAGCCAGCAGAAGGTCAAAATGGTCCCAAAGACTCACAAAATGTACACCTTAACCAAATCCCTCCCATGGTCCCTACCACTATTTACTCCCTTCAGGTACTTAAAGGTCTCTGTCATATCTCCCTGTCTCTCTGTCTCCTCTTGTCCAGGAGGTACATTCTCAGGTCACCCTGCATCTCCTCACAAGACTTCTCCTGCTGTCCCCTTATCATCTTGGTTGCCCTCCTTGGACCTTCTTCAACAAACTGATGTCCCTCTTATGATATGGATTCCAATACCTTACCACATATTCATATGCGGTTTCACCAGTGACCCATTTAGGGGCATTATGACCTCACTCCACCTACTGTTGAATCCCTGGCTATACACCCCAACATCCTAATCGTCTTCACTGCTGCCTTCTTACATTGTATGGAGTGTTTTAGGTCACTAGTGATCACAACCACCAGAGATTTTTCTTCCTCCGATGCAGCTACCTGGACCTCCCTCCCTCCCTCCCCCAGTAATACTCATCCTAGGATTCCTGGCTCCAATATGCATCACTTTGCAGTTCTTAGCATTGAAGTCAAGTTGCCAAATCCCCAACCATCTCGCAAGTTTCCTGAGGTTCTCCGATAGGTCCTGTATCCCTTCATCTGTATCCACCCTCCCACATAATTTGGTGTCATCGCCAAACTGGCACATCTTGCCCTTTATGCCTTCCCCAATGTCCCTTATGAAGACATTGAACAACACCAACCCCACTTCTTTCCATGGCTTTTCTGTACTGAGATATTCGTAATTATTTTGATTTTTTTCAATAATATATTTAGTTACTTTATTTTAATTTCAGTTGTTTATGATGTTAAAGTGGTCAGTACCAATATTGAAATAATACTGGTGCATTGGACTTAACTGGGAAGGCTGAGTATTCATACTCCAGTCCCCTCATAAAACATCTACATTAATTCTACACAACAGAAGAGGAGAAGACGACCTTCTTGGATAAAAATCTAAGAGGACTAAACCACTCTGGGTGCACACAAAATGAATAGGACCTTATCTGTTTAATGTAACCTATTTAAATAATATAAGCCCTTTTTACAGCTGTGGGCATAGCCCAGCAGATGTCTTGCATTCAGAAAAGGGCTGATGTCATTTTTGCTACCAAATAATATAACAGGGTGTTAAAAATAGATTCCTCCACTGAAGCCTCATTGTTATGCTGCCTGTGTGTGTATAGGAAGCTGTAGAGCACTAGTTATCCTCTGGCTTGAGGAGTTAATTAAGCCCACAGACTGTTAACTCATTATCTTCTGGCAGTCATTCTCTGTCAGATTACCAATGGATAGCACAGACACCATAGAAAACTACTGGGAGTAGAATGGGTTAAACACTTCCTGGAGATTTCTGCATAACAAATCAGCTCTACTGTGCCCTCATTAAATCATTTGACACCACCATCCTAAAAGCAGTCATTCTGCTACTTTGCAGGACATTCCATAGCAAAGAGTCCCAGTGACACCTGTTTCCAAATAATACACCAACTTCATTTTCTCAGGCAGGCAGTTATGCGTTACTGTTCATATTGTACTGAATGTTCTTAACCTGTAATTTGTCACTATATGTGTTTACAACTGAATGATAGTAACCACATTTGCTTCACTTGCAAATAGGTAGGCATGTGTGTCTAATTTGTTTGACTTAGGTTATGCATGGAATCTGATCAGTTCATAACATGCTGTATTGTAATTAAATGAACTGATAAATGGGAGTTTTGGTTTCTTTTACAAATTCATTTTTCCTGACCATGGATATACTAAAACAAAAAATTCTCAACAAAATGTTTAAACATAAGGAGTTTAGCAGTAATTTAGTTGATGTGGTGTAAAGAGCTGCTCCCTGGAAAATTACCTGGTTTCTGGGGGGCCTGCCAAAGGCAGAATGGGACTTCATGGATGGGGGAGCTCATGGCAGCAGAAGAGGCATGATTCCATCAAAAGCTTAATGGTGTGGACGTAGAGGCACCAATATTTGAGCATGACTTTGGTAGAGGACTAATTGTGACTTGGGGGTTGGGGATCATCAGGAATTGAGTGAGTCTTGGTATTTTTAGCATAATGGTTTTCTGAAACTTCAACCTTCAATGGGTTAGACTCTGCATCCATCTGTACAGCATGTCACTAAGCCACATGCAGTGGGGTGTGGGTAAAAACTAAATCACCAGACTTGGACCAGAGCTGTAAAATCTGGACTGAGCACAGCTTGTGCAAATATTGCTGATCCACTCACTCCAGATGATATGGTCTGGCTTTTACGTATCTGGTCTGGTCCTGATGGTTCTGTTTTCAATCATGCCAAAGAGGGGTTGAAAACAGACTTCCAGGAGTGGACCAGATATGTAAAAGTCAGACCGAACAGTGCAGCCAGAGTGACCAGACCAGCAGTATTTGTGCAAGGTTCCTCCAATATGGTCAGTTTGGATTTTACAGAACTGCTGTGGTTTAGGTCTGTCAGTCCAGTTTTTAATCAATCAGTCAATCTTTATTTTATACTGAAAGGTATGTGAGCAAAAATGCCCATTTACACAAACATCTAGTTAAGCATAAAAAGAGAACAGAACACCAGGTCAAACAATTACATAGTAAAATACAGTATAAACAGGTCTAACATAAACAGGTCTAATACAGAGATCTTGAGGGATATACAGAAGAAAGGGGACGCAAATAAATAGCAGTGACAAATTTACAGCATGGGATATAGATGGAGGTACAATTCAGGAACATGAACAGTTAGGTGATGCGTCAAAGAGAAGATGTGTAAGTCCTGTGGCACCCAGATCCTGCATGCAGATGAGCATTCCCTCTGCATGATTTGCCTAGGCCCCAAACACTGGATGAAGGACAGTGCACCCTGCCAATCCTTCAACCAGGCCACATGGATTAGGTACCAGAAAAAGCTTGAAACCTACTTGCTGGAAAGGAACTGCAGAACCTGTAGGAAAAATCTTCTTCTCCAATGCCAGAACCCAAAAAGAAGAAAAAGGACAAGGACAGGCACCTAGACCAGGATAGGTCTCCATTGATATGGTGGTAACCATCAGACATCATCAGGATAAGTCACTCCCTGGCCCCACCGAGGAGCACATGGTCACAGCCACTGTTGTCTGCATGGCCCTGGCTGATAAGTCAGACATTAGCTCTTCTGACATCTGCACGGCCGCAGCTGACAAGTCTATCCCTGGTTCCTCTGAGAACCGCAGCTGAGGTTCTCCTGTCAGGGTTGCAGGATACCCCTGAAGTTGAGTTGAGACAGCTGCCAGACATGCAACAGTCTTTAGAGGGTTCCTCGCTCCCACTGACCCAATCAGATTCTCCAGGCTTGTCTGAAGATCAAAATCCAGAAGTGGGCACTAATCTGGAAGTTTGTCCTCCTTTGCCGGGTCAGTCTCTTCCTGGTTCACCCACTGGGCCTATTGTTAATCTCTCCAGGGACCTTTCCGTCTGGACCTCCTCAACCCAAACCCCCTTGGACAACCAGGTTCTGCCATCTTGGACTCTGGCTCCCCAGATGTCGGCGGATCTTCCATTGGGTTCTACTCACACCCTAACACTAAGTGACCCTTTGCCAGGTGACCCTTAACCAGGTCAAGGTATGTCTGGCACTCAGCCATTCCTCAAACACTAGATGGCCTTCTGTCAGGCTCCGAGGCACTGAATCTTCTGGTGCCAGACATTCCTGTGCCTGATCCAGTGCCAGCTCCTTCAAATGTCCCTACAGGGCCAACGCCTGGTCCTTCTGGACCTCCTGCTGGGCCTTAGCACCACCTCCTGTCAGGCATTCAGCTCCACCTCGGTTGGACCTATGAGTAATGTTCCAGGCTATCCTCTCCCACAATACCCAATGTACAGTACCCTTCACCAGGGTATCCAACACCTGGTCGTCAACCCCATTATGTACCAGGGTACCAGATGTCAGGCTATGCCTAATCAAGAGTATGCTCCTTCTGACTTTCTCTACTCCTATCAGGCTCATGGATACCCTCAGTATCAGATGTCGGGCTATCCATTATACCAGCCTCCTCCTACACTATCTCCTCCTCCTCAGCCTCTGCCTCCACAGCAGCCTCAGGCTGATATCCAGACAGTGTTTCAGACCCTGATTCAGGAGGCCAGGACTCAACTAGTCTGGAGCTTGACCATGGAAACCAGTGGCAGCTTCTCTTCTGCTTCCTTTCCAGCCCTAGATCAGCCTCTCCTGTGGATTCCCACCTTCTGGAGAAGGCTCCTCTAGACACCAGGTCAGGGATAAAATCCAGGACACTCTTCTAAAAAGGGTACAGACCCCCAGCAGGCAGTCTTCGGACTCTGACTCATCCTCCAGTTCTGGTATGCATACACCTATAGAGCCTCAGCCTAAGGAGTCCCCAAGGTTCCCTCCGGAGGACCCTTCCTTTGCAGAACTCCTAATAACTATACAAAATGTCTGTTGCTGAGCTATCCAGGAACAGGATCCAAAGTGGAAAAGGCTTGCAGAGCATCTAGACATGACTGTCACAGCTCCTATACCCATACTGCCTTGGACTGGGCCCCATCAAGACCTGATGTCCACTATCTGGCAACAACTTTCTTCCATTCCAAGTGTTTCAAAGAGGCAGACAGGATGTACCACCCCAGACAGGGTCACACACCTTACTGGACATCCTAATGCAGACTGGTTGTTTCATGGCTGCCCACAACCAGTCCTCTAAACACAAACATTTGAGCATGTCTCCTCCTGATAAGGAATCTAAGCAGCGGACACTTCTCCTCCACTTGCACCCTCAGGTCCCTTAATTCTGTGGCTCATATGGTTTCCTACCAGAAATCTTCCTGGCCTCACTTGAGTCCAAGCTGGAAGCTAGCCAGGACCAGGAGCTTAAGGCTGAGATTGGCAAGACAGTGAGAATGGCTAAAATCTCTTGTCGTCATGCCTTCCGGGCAACTTATGATACAGTAGACTCAATTGCTTGCACCATTGCTATCTGCAGTAGATGATATTCATGGCTCAGGATTGCTGGCCTGTCACAAGACATCCAGATCTCCATCCTGGATGCCCTTTTAGGGATCTGTGTTATCCGGGGTAGCATGAAGGATACCACTGAATTGTTGCAATGGGTCCAAATTCAGATCAGGCATTATTGAAGGTTCAAAGAGATTTTGACAATTTTCAGAGGTGGCTGTTGGAGCACAAGTTTGTGCTGAATACCACCAAGACAAAGGCTATGGTTGTTACTGGCCCAAGAGTAACCAGAGACATAAATATGTCAATTGTTGATTTTGGGGGAAATAAAATTGAGCTTGTTGACAGCTTTTGTTATTTAGGGATTACACTGGACTCTAATCTCACCTTTGAATTTCAAGTAAAGAAATTGATCAAGAGGATACAGCAAAGGCTGGGAATGCTATTTAGAATAAAATCATATTTAATTCAAGAATCGCGTAGATTATTGGCGCATAGTTTCTTAATGAGCATGTTAGATTACAGATTGGTAGTTTATTGAGGAACAAATGATAGGGTGTTAAAAATTACAATCGGCTGGCCCAGTGGCGCTTAGGGTTGAGGCACTGGGCGCCACCTTGCGCCATGCTGGTGACCCGGGTTCAGGAATGGACTTGGGTCATCGGGGTTGGAAGGAAGGGAAGATCGAGCATCCCAACAGATGCTCTCCTCCTCTTGGGAGGATTTCTGGGGTGCTTACAAGCACCAGATGCACCTATGCCTGTGGAAGCACTGGCATTGGGGCACAGGCGACTCTCTGGAGTTGGGGTGGGGAGGACATCATGGGCACTTGACAGCAACGTGCATCAGCACACCATCTGTCTGGACATTCATCCTGCATGCTTATGTCCTCAGGGGGGATCGGAGAGAGAGAAAAGGGAGAAAAATGGTCCTAGATGATGACCGATTCATGCCTCCCAGTCACCTACCCATGGGCACACCCCGCTGTGCTGGTGTTCCTATGAGGGTTGAGGAAGGGGAAAATGGAGAAGCTTGGCACTCTAGGGGCAGACTCCGTGATGGTGGTCTGAGGGGTTGACTGGTCTGAAGGAGTGGATGGAGAGGGCAGACAGGTGGGATAAAAAGAAAAAAGTAAAAAAAAAAAAAAATTCCAATCAACATATCATTCAGTATTGAGATTTATGACTGGCCTCACTCAAAGAACACACCATTGTGGATTGTTAATAAAAGCAAAATGTCCCTCATTTCAGGACAAAATTAACATTAAATTATCTACCTTTGTTTTCAAAAGCTTGAAAGATTTACTTCCTTTTCTATTCAATCTTTATTTGCTAGGTTAAGTGGCGAAAAAATCACAAGATCTTACTTCAAGAGGGCTCTTGCAGTAGGTACTCACAAGTAGGACTAAGCTGCCAGGCTTTAGGACCACACATAAAAATTCTAGCTAACAATGTCTGGCGGGAGACTGCCCCCTGACGTCATGTGACGGACATCAGGGTGACGCTATGTAAGGAGCGTTCCCGACACCCGCCTTCCAGTTCTTTCCTACAATCAACCTGTGTATCTTGGACCTCACAGAAGAATGCTGATACTTTCAACACCATCTTGGATGAGTATTATTTAAATAGTTCTACTATTAATTTGTATATTTCTCATTTTTGTTTAACAAAATTTTTATATGTAGTCTCTGGCCTTCAGAATCACATAAGAACAAGTGTGACTCCTGTGGAACTCAGCTCCCTCACAAGGACAGCCATTCCCTTTGCCATTTTGCCTGGGACCAGGCTCTAAGGTGGAAGGGTGTGAGCATTGCCAGAAGTTTAACGCAGCCACAGGTAAACATAGACATCAGTCTCTGGAAGCCCATCTTTTAAAAGAAAAAATGGCCAACATGGAGAAGGAGCTGAGAAAACTCAGGCAATCATCATCGTCTCCGAAGGGCCATCATAAGAAGAAGAAGAAGGACAAGGAGAGGCACTGGGTCTGGGAAGGATCCCCAGCCATTCCACTGCTTCCCACTGGAGTTGCAGCCTTTCAGGTAACATCCCCTCCGGGAGATTTGCCTTCTACGATCGCTTTGGTGGCTACCAAATGGCTGTCAATCCACCCGTGTGGCTTGGGCCCAACGGAAGCCTCACAAGATCAGGAGGCACCCACCTCCTCTACAGCCTCTAAGATTTCAAGGCCTAGTGGGACCAGTATGTCGAGTTCCGGCTCAGCCATTTCACGTACAGCTGTGGCTGCTAAGATATTCATCGGCTCCTCTGACAGATGCCCTGCCCCGGATCCTACGTCAGGCCCCGATAACAGGCCTGACAAAGAGGTGATGGCACAGCTGATGTTAGACATGCAGCTGACAAAGGACACTACTTCTTCCTCTCCCTTACCGCTGGCAAATGATATCTTCAGCTTCCCCTTTGGAGGATGTGGAGGCAGGAGATTACCTGCCGACAGGGGTCTCTTCACCCCCTCCGCCAGTACCTCAGATGCCAAAGCCAGCATTGGGTCAGACAATAGTCCCTCTGACCCCCTCAGGCAATTCAGTCCTGCAAGGCCCTCCATTGGGCCAAACATCATGACCTTCGGGACCCTCTCATCCACCTCTTCCACCAGGGCCTTCTGAGCACCCTGTTGGATGCGGTACAGACCTGGCGATTCCTCCAGCAGGGCCTTCAGCCTCTCTGCCAGGCCCTCTATCAGGACCACCTGGAAATCCTTATGGACATCCACAGGGCTATCCCCTTTAGTACCCAATGCCAGGATATCCAATGCCACAGTATCCGGCATCAGGATTCCATGTGCCAGGCTACCTCTGTCAGGCTTTAACAACCCCTACTATGGGACACCTAGCTATGGGTTTAATAACCCTCCAACCCACCCTCAAGTGGACCTTCAAGCAGTCCTTATGAACTGGGGGCAGAAGCAAAGTCACAGCTCACATCAGAGCTGAAGAAGCGCCAGCCACCGATGGTGCTACGCCAGCTCCAAGGCCTGCATTGGATCCTTCTCCATCGTCCAGCCCAACGCAGCCAATTGTCCAGATTCTCACCTTAGGCCCCAGGAGTTTTCCAGGCCTACAGAATTTTCCAGGCCAGTGGGACTGCTGCTTCCAGCCATCAGCTCTCCTGGTGACCTGGAGTCCTCGGACTTGGATAGTGACATGGCCCATTCCGACTCCGCGTGGAAACACCCACACTGGATGATCAGAAACAGAAGGAGTCTCTGAAATCCCTCTAGAGGATCCTTCCTTCTTGGAGCTCCTAAGAAAGATCCATGCAGCCTACAATTGGTGCACAGTTGCCCAGGACCAGCAGAGGCAGAGGTTGGCAGCTCATTTAGATTTGGCTGATTCCTCCCTATACCTCATTCTGCCCTGGATTGAACCACATGAGGATTTGGTCACCACTATATGGAAGCAACCTTCTTCTTTGGCCCCAGTAGCCAGAAAGGCTGAGGGACTTTATCAATCTCCAGTTGATAAAGACTTCCTCAGTCTTCATCCTAAAGGCTGATTCAGTGGTCATTAGTGTTGCCCATGATAGGTCTGCTAAACCCAAACACCTTAGTGCTTCCCACCCTGATAAAGAATTTAAAATTCTGAATTGGTATGGAGAAAGATTTACTCTTCCTCCACCATAGGAATCAGAGCACTAAACTATGTTGCCCATATGGGAGACTTCCAAAATCGGCCCTAGGTCAGTTGAAGTCAAGATAAACTCTTTTCAAGACTCTACCCTAAAGGACAAAATGACAGATCTACTACAGTCGCTAGACCCACTTGTCATCACATGTTGGGTGCCACCTACGATGCAATGGATGCTGCAGGTAGGGGCTCAGCTACTGCGGTTAGTCTATGACATCACACCTGGCTGTGGATCTCAGGCCTGACACCATAAGTCCAGTCAGCCATACAGGATGCTCCCTTTAGAGGGTCGGGCCTTTTTGGCAGGGATATAAAGGGCATAATCACTGACCTCCAAGATAAGGGCAAGGCCCTACATTCCATACAATTTATGTACAAGACTCCACAGAAGCAGAAACAGCCTTTTCGGAGGCAGCCACGTTGCCAACAAAGACCAAATCAGAATTGACGTAAGGAGAAACGTTGTGCAACCTCGACTGCTAGAGCCTCCCCCCCGGCTAAGTCCCATAAAGCCTCGGGAGACATGGCCTTGGCCTTGCCCTCCACCTCCTGACTCCTTAAACCTCCCAACTCCACTGGTATGCCTTCCAGAGGAGCCGGTTGGGGGCAGGTTCTCCTATCATCTACCAGAGTGGGAGAGAATAAAAACAGACTTGTGGGTTCTTCAACTGGTGGCAAAAGGTCACTCAGTAGAATTCATAGAAAGACCTCCAATAAGACCTCCAGGTCATTCATCCTACCTGCCCAACCACTTACCTTTGGTGAGAGAGGAAATCACATCCTTGCTGGCAAAGGCAGCAATAGAACCAGTTCTTATACAGCATCAGGGAAAAGGGTACTACTTGCATTTCTTCCTGGTTCCCAAGAAGACAGGTGACCTCAGACCAATTCTAGATCTAAGCTCTCTGAATCTCTTTATTCAATACTAGAGGTTCAGAATGCTGTCTCTTCCCAGCCTACTTCCTCTGTTACAGAAGGGTCAGTGGCTCTGTGCCATGGACATGCAGGATGCTTACCTACACATCCCGATTTGTCCACCACACTGCAAATTCCTCTGATTCTGTTTTCAGGGGGAGCATTTCCAGTTCAAAGCACTATCCTTTAGCCTTTCCTCAGCTCCCAGGGTATTCACAAAATGCCTAGCAGTGGTGGCAGCCTTTTTGTGCAGGCTGGGGGTCCACATTTTCCCTACCTGGATGACAGGCTGATATCAGCCTCCTCCAGGAAGCCTTAAGTCAAGGATCTGCACCTTACCCTGGACACTTTCCATCAGGTGGGAATTACGGTCAATTATACCAAATCCCACCTAGTCACTTCCAGCAGCTCCAATTTATTGGGGCAGTTTTGGACACAGTACAGGGCAAGGCTTTCCTACCGCAAGACAGGATATCTACCTTGCAGCACCAGGCATAAATGGTGGCCTCACAGAAGAGGGTACCAGCCAGATCAATTCTGCAACTACTGGGGCTCATGGTGGGGGCAATCTCTTTGGTTCCCTGGCCAGACTCCACATGAGTCTCACAATGGATCCTTAGAGTCCAATGGGACCAGAGGGCAGATGAACTGGACCACGAGATTATGATCTTGGATCCAATGGCAAACAATCTCTTTTGGTGGCTCAAACAAGACAATCTCTCCAAAGGGGTTCCATTTTGATCAGACAATCCCTCATAAACCCTGACAACAAATGATTCAGGTCTGGGTTGGGGAGTACATCTGGGTCCTCACAAGACACAAGGTCTTTGGCCCACTTAGAACTTTCTCTTCATATCAACATACTTGAGATGAGAGCAGTGTTGAATGCACTCGAGGCCTTTCACCATCTCATTTATCCGGGTCATCTTATGATTCAGACAAACATGTGTGTAGTCTTTGTTACATAAACAAACAAGGCAGAACCCGCTCTTACCCCCCCTTTACAGGGAAGCAATAAGAGTGTGTTACTGGGCGGTCGACCACAGCATTCATCTGACAGCAGCACATGTGCTAGGTGTCCAGAACATCCTGGCAGATGCATTCAGCCACACACAAGCCAGAGCACATGAGTGGGAGCTCAGACAGTTGGTGGTAAATGAAGTCTTTGCAAAGTGGGGAAGGCCTCAAATAGATCTGTTCACCTCCCCATTCAATGCAAAACTACTAACCTTCTGCTCACTCGCTCCAGGGTGTGGTATTTTCTGGCAAGACATGTTGTCTCTTTGATGGAAGGGGAGGTTCGTGTATGCCTTCCCTCTACTTCCATTGATCCAGAAAGTCTAATGAAACTGCAGGCAGAAGGAGCTCGAATGATCCTCATTGCTCTCTTCTGGCTGAGACAAATTTGGTTCTCTCTACTGCAACAACTGTCAGTGGAACCTCCCTTTCCACTGCCAGTTTCCTAAGATCTCTTGACTCAGGAACAGGGGACCCTGGTTCATCCAGGTCTCAGGTCCCTTCATCTGCACGCACGGCTCCTTCGGGGTTTCTCTGAGGGTAGCACAGATCTTGATAGAGGCCAGGAAGCCTTCCACCAGAGCTACATATGCCATGAAATGGAAAAGGTTTTCCATCTGGGCAGATTCAAAAGGGATTGAACCCTTTTCCTGTTCAGTCACAAAGGTCTTAGACTACATGCTGCACCTTTATGACTTGTGTCTTAGTTATTTGATCCTAAAGGTCCACCTTTCGGCCATTTCTGCCTATCATATCCCAAAAGGACAAAAGACTTTGGCACAGTTGGAGGTATTCAAAACCTTTCTGAAAGGGATTCTTCATCTGAAGCTCCCAATCAGGAGCCTTTCTCCTCCTTGGGACCTAAACTTCATTCTCAAAAAGCTCACCATGCCACCCTTTGAGCTGTCAGTGAGTGTGGACATGTGCTACCTCTCTTGGAAAGAACTTTCCTAGTGGTTATCACTTCCAGCTCAAATAATTTCCAAATTTCAGGCTCTCATGTGTAAGATAACTTATCTGACATTTTACAGAGACCAGGTGGCTCTTTGGACTAATCCCAAGTTCCTACCAAGGTGGTATCTGAGTCCACCTTGAATCAATCCCTGAACCTGCTGGTGTCCTATCTGGAATACTCCAATGGGAAGCTCTTCTGCATACTCTGGATGTGCACAGGATTCTCAGGTACTATATGGACAGGACTAAGTCTCTCATAAGTCTGACCAATTGTTTCCTTTGCATCCAAAAGAGAGGGTGCAGCTGTTTCTAAACAGTGTTTGTCCAAATGGTTGGCAAACTGCATTACCTTCTGTTACCAAAGTGCCACAACCCTTCTAGGTCAAGTTAAAGGACATTCAGCCAGAGGCATGGCTGTTTCTACTGATTGTTTCAGGAATGTTTCAGCTGCAGACATTTGCACAGCTGCAGCTTGAGTTCTGTCCATACTTTTAACAAGCATTTAGCCTAGACATTGCATTGAGGCAAAGGCGGGCTTTGGCCTTGCTGTTCTACAGGGCTCTTTTCATGAGTCCTTAGAGTAGCTAGGAAACTCTCTCCTCCCCTATGTCTCAGACCTGTCTCAGGTCACTGCTTGGGACTCAGTCATACTTGTGAGTACCTACTGCAAGAGCCCTCTCAAAATAAGATAGTATAGTTACGAAAAAACTTACTGTAACAGTAAATCTTCGAGAGAGGCTCTTGCAGTAGGTGCTGCTTTACCCTAACCCAACCTCCCCCCACGTTTCCTTCCATAGTTTTTCATATTGTGCATTTTAGGCTCCAGGAGCCCTCTCCTTTTCTCCTGTCAAACCTCTACAGGTCTCAGGAGGGAGAACTGGAAGGCGGGAGTGGGGACCACTCCTTATATAGTGTCATGCTGACATCCATCATGTGGCATCAGGGTGCAGTCCCCCGCTGGACACTGCTAGCTACAATTTTTCCATGTGGTCCTAACGCCTGGCAGCTTAGTCCTACTTGTGAGTACCTACTGCAAGAGCCTCTCTAGAAGATCTAGTGTTATGGCAAGTTCTTATGTAACTGTACTGTCCTTAGCCTCGGGTCTCTTAAAGGTCTCTTTTAAAAAAAAAAAAAAAAAAATAGGCCAGAGATGTGTATCTAACAGGGCTTCAACCATTTTTAATAAGATACCAAGAAAGATTGTAAATTGTGGAACAGTAATTCATTTAAGGTGAAAATCTTAAAGTGGGTTAACTTGACTAGTGAGTGTTTGTGTTTTAAAAAATGTAAATGGATACTTGGATATTTGTATTTTGTCAAATTGTCTGTCTTTGTATTTTTGATATTGTGAATAGGTAAGTGAATTGTTGTTATTTAATGTATTAATTAATGATGTATGTCCCTGTTTATTGATTGTTAATTGTAACTTGTTGCTTGTGAAAATGGGCTTTTAGCTCCTGTTGCTAACAAGTATAAAAAATAAAAAATGAAAATTGCAGGACCACGGTAAATCCATCCATGACGCCCGCTTCATGTACCAAGGGGGTTACAAAGGCAAACAGCCTTTTCAATGGCAACAGAGATGCCAGACCAAAGAGGCCCTTGCCAAACGCCAGGCCAAATACTGGTATTCAGCATCAGGAACCCCTACTTCCCCTGCCAAGTCCAAGAAGCCCCCTGAAGGAGCTGCCGGCTCCCTCCCCTCAGCCTCCTGACTCGTGGGGGACCCCCCACCTCCTCCAGATCCCCTAGGGGAACCAGTTGGGGGCAGAAGATTTGTCCTCCACCTTCCAGGGTCGCAGGACACAACCACGGACTCTTGGGTCCTTCAGTTAATAACAAGAGGTCACACCATAGAGTTCCTAGACAGGTCTCCAAACAACTCCCCTGGCCTCTCCCATTATCCTCCAAGGCACCTGTCTCTGATAGAGGACAAGATCCAGGCTCTTCTGCAAAAGTAAACCATACAGCCTGTGGCTCTGGCACAGATAGGAAGAGGGTACTACTTCCATTTCTTCCTAGTGCCCAAAAAGATGGGTGACCTAAGACCCATCTTGAACCTCAACATGCTCAACCTGTACATCGAGTACAAGAGGTTCTGCATGCTCACCATCCAGGGACTTGTGCCCCTGCTCCACAAAGGCCATTGACTTTTTGCGCTAGTCATGCTGAGTGCTTACCTGCACTGTCTTCCAGGCCCACCACTGCTTTCTTCAATTTGCTTTCCAGGTGGAGTACAGGATGTGCTAAATAAACTAAAAGCAGACAAAGCCATGGGACCAGTCAAGATGCACCCCAGAATTCTTAAGGAACTGGGGTCAGAATTAGTAGCTCCTGGGCACTTCTATTCATGAAATCCTTGAAGAGCAATGTGGTATCCAAAGACTGGAAAAATCAATAGTGGTTCACTTCACAAATCAGACAGTTGTGAGGAGGCTAGTAATTACAGACGAGTAAGCCTCCACATCTATAGTAGGAAACTAATGGAGACTCTATTCAAACAGAGGATCATAGCATTCCTCAAAACTAGCATCCAAAAGACCTAAACAGCACAGTTTTACAGCAGTTAGGTCATGCCAGACAAATCTGCTCAAGTGTTTTGACCACACTACAAAAATGGTGGACTATGGTGGGGCAGTAGATGTGGTCCACCTAGACTTAGTAAGGCCTTCAACTTGGTTCCACACAGAAGGCTGGTAAAGAGCTTGACCACTCGGGTTGGTTCAGAAGTAGATGTGTACAAAACTGGTTACAAGCAGAACCCAGAGGGTACATGTTAATGGAACACAATCAACAGAAGGCAGGGTGACCAGCGGGGTGCCCCAGGACTCAGTGCTGGGGACTCTGCTCTTAAGTGTTTTTATAGCACACATCGCTGACAGACTGAAAGGAAGGTGTTGTCTGTTCACAGACGACACCAACATATGTAACAGGGTGGACACCTCAGAAGGAGTGAGCAAGATGGGAACTTACCTCAAGAAACTAGAAGAATGATCTGGAGTGTGGCAGCTGAGACTTAATGCCAAAAAGTGCAAGGTCATGCACATAAGAAAGAAAAATCCAAGAAAGTATTACTTAAGAGGCGAATGACTGGCTGCCTTAAAACAGGAATGAGATCTGGGAATCATAATCTCAGATGACTTGAAGGTTAGTAAGCAATGTGAGAAGGCAACATTGAATGCTGGGCTGCACTGGGAAGGGAATCCCCAGCAGGAGGAGACAGATGGTACTACCACTGTATAGGTCACTGGTGAGGACTCACCTGAGATATGGAGTCCAAGTCTGGAGGCCTCACCTCAGGAAGGACATTGATCAGGTGGAAAACAGTACAGAAAAAGGTGACAAAAATTATTCAAGGTCTGTAGTAGATGTCCTCAGAGGAAAGACTTAGGAAATGAATATGTACTTCCTGGAGCAGAGAAGAGAGAGAGGGGACATGATTGAAACATTCAAGTACATAAAAGGCATTAACAAGGTACAGGCACAGGAACATTTTCACTTCAAGAAGGGCTCCAGAACCAGGGGACATGACCTCAGACTGCAAGGAGGGAGGTTCTCTGCCAACACCAGTAAGTTTTTCATCACAGAAAGAGTGGTGGATGCCTGGAACAGCCTGTTCCAAGAGGTTGTGGGGGTCAACACTGTGGAGGGATTCAAGAATGCATGGGATAGACACAAGGAAGCCCTGAATACAAAAGGCAACTAGAGTGTCAAACTAGGTCTAAAACAAATGGGTAAACTAGATGTACTTAGCAGTCTCCTTCTGCCATCAACATCTATGTTTCTATGTAACATTACCAGTTCAAGGCTCTCCCTTAGGCTCTCCCTTTTGGCCTATCCTCGGCACCTCAGGTTTTTACCAAGTGCCTAGCATTGGTGGCTGTAGCCTTATGCCACACAGGGATATAATTGTGCCTGTATCTGGATGTCTGGTTTCTGTCAGCCCCATCACAGAGCAGTGTGAGGGAGTCCCTCTCCTTCACCCTGGATCTCTTTTCCAGACATTGACAACAGTCAACTATCACAAGTCCCATCTCTCCCCTCCCAATGCCTACAATTCATTTGGGCAGTGCTGGATACATTCCAGGGCAGGGCTATCCTCCCAATGAACAGAGCGGAGACCCTGTAGGAACAGGCCAGATTAGTGACCAACTCACGCTGGACCACAGCCCGGTTGATCTTCAATCTTCTTGAGCTGATGGCATCTGTGATCCCTACAATTTCTCCAGCCAGACTGCATATAAGGGTGACCCAATGGACTCATCATGTCCAGTGGAATCAGTGGCTGGACAATCTGGACCACAGGGTCCTAGCGTCTGGGTACATGAAGAAGGATCTTCTTTGGTGGCAGGAATTTTCCAGTCTCTCCATGGGGGTTTTCCTTTCAACCCCCTGCTCCTACCATGACCCTTACAATGGATGCTTCGTGTCAAGGCTGGGAAACCCAGCTAACAGACCAACAGATCCAGAGAACATGGTCTCAGCTGGAAGCGTCTCTACACATCAATGTGTTAGAAATGAGAGCAGTGCTGTATGCCCTCCTGGCCCTTCAGCCTCTTCAATGTTCAGAGACAGTCCTAATTCAGACCGACAATATGTCTGTGGTCAGGTACTTGAACAAACAGGGAGGCACTCGCTTGTACCCTCTATTTCAGGTGGCAATGCGAGTGTGGTGCTGGGCAGTCCAGCATGACCTTTGTCTGACTGCTGTCCATGTGCGGGGCATCAGGAATGTCCTGACAGACAGTCTCAGCCACACCACTGTCAGGGCTCATGAGTGGGAGCTAAATCAAGAGGTGGTCGAAAGCTTATTCGACTTGTGGGGTCGGCTGGAATAGACTTCTTCGTCTCTCCCCAGCCAATGCAAAACTACCATATTTTTGCTCGCTCGTTTTCAGGTGTGGTGTTTTCTGCTCACACATGCTGTCTCTTTGCTGGACAAGGAGGTTCTTGTACGCCTTTCCTCCCCCAGTGCTTCAGAGGGTTCTCCTGAAGCTACAGGCTGAAGGGGCTCACATAATTCTTATAACCCCTCTTTGGCCTCATCAGATTTGGTTCCCTCTACTTCAACAGCTATCGATAGAACCCCCTGTACCTCTACCTCTCCGCCATGATCTTCTGACTCAGGAGCAGGGCAGACTGGTGCATCCATGCCTCAAATCCCTAAACCCACATGCGTGGCACCTGTGGACATATGTGGAATACCTCCCAATGTTATTATTTATTTGTTTACAAAAATTGTCAACTATGCAGATGCATTTGTAAACAAACGTTTCTCAATGCTGAATGTGTGCTTGCTGGTACTAGCATTGGAAGTACATGAGTTAGACAGATGCAGAACAGGAATGGCAGTGAAGTACTGAAGTGACACCAACCCCACCCCCACCCTGTAGAGATGGACAGGCATTGGGGTGTGCCTTTGGGTCATTGCCCATAATGCTCACGCCATTTCACCTCACCATATTCTGCAGACACCAACAAGTGCTGAGGTGTGCCTTGCGTGTTCGGATTTACAGTCACCCCATTCCATAAGGAAATACAATGAAATGGTGCAGTTAGGAGAATGGGGTGGACTCTGGGACCAAAGAGTCCAAGACACACCTTCTATGCATGTCACTGGCTGCACTGCGGGGTAGGGGTGGAAGGTATGAATATTACAGCCAGCAATCCAAAGGCACACCATGATGCCTGTCAGTCTGTACAGGGTGGGATGTTATGGTTAGAAACCCTAACACTCCAGGCGTTTGGTGGTATTTGCACTACAGATTTTCAACATGGCCTTTTTGTGACCCCCACCTCAGAAAAGTATTTGGGACCTCTGCTCATGAACAGTGGCACTGTGATTCTGTTAATCTGTCCTGAACATTGATTTTCCACAGTGACCATGGCATTCTGCACCACATGTGCGAAAACACAGTTCAGGCAGGATGTGGAAAATGACAGCTGTACCATTCACAGGGAGGTGTGAAGAGATGACAATGTTGAAAATCTGTAGTGAAATATTAAAATTCTCTAACTTCTGAGCATACGTGGAAACTGTGCAATGCAGCTCAGAACACACAGTCATTTCATGGCATTTTTGTGACCTCTGCTCATGTACAGTTTCACTATGATTTTCTTAATCTGTCCCAAACATTGATTGTGTGCCAGATGTGCGAAAACACATTTTGGGCAGTATGTCAAAAATTACAACTGTACTGTTCATAAGGAGGTATGCAAAAATGACAATGTTGAAAATCTGGAGTGAAAATATTACAAATTCTCGAAGTTACGAGTGTGCGTGGAAACTGAGCAACGCAAGCTCGCAACATAGTCATTTTGTGGAGTTTTGTCACCAGATTTCCAACATAGGTATTTTGGGACCTCCGCTCATGAACAGTGTCACTGTGATTTTCTTAAACTGTCCCGAACATTGATTTCCCATAGAGACCACGCCATTGTGCGCCAGATGTGCGAAAACGCATTTTGGCCAGGTTGTGAAAAATGATAGCTGTACTGTTCATATGAGGTGGAAAAATGCTAATGTTGAAAATCTGGAGTGAAAATAGTACAGATTCTCGAAGCTATGAGTGTGCATGGAAACTGCACAAAGCACACTCGTAAAACAGTCATTTTTGGGAATTTTTTCACCAAATTTGCAACATAGGCTTTTTTGGGAGCCCACCTCATGAACAGTGGCACTGTCATTTCATTACTCAGCCCAAAGTTGATTCCACGCATGACCCACAAAATCACTTTTCAGGACTGAATAACCACATGACAGTGACTGAATTCATGAGGTGAGTCTAAAACCCATGTTGAAATTTGGTACAAAATTCACAAAAATAGGCTGAGATATCCAATTAAGTTGAAAAAAACTCAAAGCCATTATACAGCTTACGGCATTTCTTCAGTTAGCGGTCAGCTTTGAAGACTACATCGTGTTCCCACTTCACCAAAGATTGTTGCGCTGGGCTCCGGAAGTAAAGTATTGGGTGAGGGGGGTGTGAGGGATGTGGGATGTGTAGATGGTGGGTGCGAGTTGGGGGAGGGGCATCAGAGACAAAGGGCCGTTTTCTGTTTTCAGAGGTAAAAGAAACAAAACACATCCGAGGACAGTTTCCCTCACAGGAACAATGGGCATGCTGGGGTGGGATCCCAGCATGCCACCTTGGTGTTTGTTTGGGGCCTGGAGCCAAGGGATTAGCCACCCGTCGGCCTATACAATTTGTTTGGGAGGGCAATAACCATGAGATGGGGAGGAGAAGTAGCAGAGGAGAGGCGGAAGGATTTTGTTAGCAGCCGGAGGGACAAGGGTGATGTCAACATGCCTAAATACACACACGTTACCACCGCTGATTGCAGCAAGTCAGTTTTTCTTGAACTGAAGACCACTGCAGCCAAACTGCTATCATAGACAGCTTATTGCATCCATTGGTGAGAATGCAATGCGTGCTGCCTGCTACACCAAGCACTGCACTGAACAGGATGGTCACACACCTCCAAAAGGTGCTGTCCCAAAACGTTCCCTTGCGCACAAGTGCAACGCAAAAAGAGGGGTCCCAGCACTTACCCTGGGGCACCCTGCTCATTATCCCCATCCCAGAGTACACCCATTTACCACCACCTCTGGCTTACTCCACTGACCATTTCTCCTCCCACTTGGTTATTCCACCCACCCTACCCTTTCCAGTTTTCTCACCGATAACTTCTGTGGGGGATGGTGTCAAGACCCCACTGATGTCCAGATAAGCTACATCCACTGCCCCTTCCAGTTGATCACCTCATCGCCCAATCAAAATCTCGATCAAATTTGTCTGGCATTACTTCCTTTTGAGAAGCCATGCCTCTCATCCTGCAAGCCACTATCCTTCAGGTAGTCCACCACCCTCTCCTTTATGAGTACTTCCATGAACTTCCCCACCACTGAGATGAGACTGACCAGGTGATAGTTCTCCATCACCTCCCTACAACCTCCTTTGTGCAGTGGCACCATGTGCACCCACTTTGATTCCTCTGGCACTCTACCCGAATCCAGAGACAAGTTGAAAAGCCTCGTCAGTAGGGCAACCAACTCCTCCCCAGCTCCCGGATCACCCTCAGGTGCAGCCCGTCTAGACCCATTGTCTTATCCACCTTCAACCTACCTAGTTCCTCCCTTACTCTTTCTACACTGAATGGGCTCACATCCACCCTTTTGTCCTCCCTCCCCCTTCCCCTATGCTCGGGCCCCCTGCCCTCCTCCTCCTCCTCCGCTGTAAATACCGAGCAAAAATACCTGTTCAGCTCTTCTGCTTTTTCACAGTCCCCTTCCAGTTTTATCCCTCCCTTCCCCCTCAGCCTTGCAATCCCCTGCCTACCTTCCTCCTTTCCCCATATATATAAAAAATGTTTTGCCCCATTTTTGTTCTGCTCCACAAAGCAGTACAAAAAATTCATGCAGGTGTAGTGGGTAGTGTGACCCTTGGCCAGCTGGTTAAGATTGCTCTATGATATTTGTAATATAGAATGTGGTAATGAGTGTCTCACATGAGACATCCTGTGCTATGGGTGCCCCCATGTCAATGAACTGACCAGTGACCTGAAACCAGAGGTAATTAAAAGACTAGAGAGCTTAATTAAGGTCTCTGTTTTCCTGTCTTAATTAGAACTGACCCAGCTGCCAGGATATAGGGCTCATAAACTTTTATGATGTCTTAGAGGAAAAACATGTTATAGCACCATGGTGTGAAAAGTTGTAAAATCTTTGACCTACTTTGGGAACAGGAAACCACACAAGAGCAAAGGAAAGGCTTGATTAAAGACTGTCATAATTTGGAAATTTTTTTGCAGAAGTCACAGTATTTAAATATCTCCTGACAGAAGATCTGTGTTTGTATATTTTTATATTCTAAAAGGAGGAGCTAGATGACATCATAGAAGGGTGTGTGAGAGAGACACAGTTTTAACTAGGACTTGTGTCTGATCTTTGTGATATATTCCATCTTAGGACTGCAGAAAGACACAGCTTCATTATCTAACTTTTAAAGCATTAAAGAGGTAATACATTAAATAGAAAAAGTCTAAATGTACTTTGTAGGAGTTTGTCTGTAGTTTCCTTGTTTTTTTTTCTTTACGATTGTATGCTCTTTGATATATTGTTCTGTGTTTACATTTAACATATTTTATCCATTTTAAGTTCATTTGAAAGATACTGCCTGGATCTTCCTAGTTCTTCTTTTGCATGTGACGTATAGAGGGTTAAGACTGACAAAACTGTTCAAGAGCTTGATGGTGTTACTAAACTGGAAAAGGTAAGAATATACCTAAGGTCTTTTATAGAGTTTTAAGGGTTCATTTTGGATACCTGGTTAGGTGCCCTGAGGTGAAAGATATATTGTATCACCCGAAGAGAATTTTATCTAAGCCTGTACATTTGGGTATGCTAGCATAAGGTTCACAGTTTGAATCCCCCCAGAACTTGAGACCAATGGTGATTCAGACCCACAAGCAGACAGAAGGGTTACCCTCTCTGTTACCTGTTCACATTACTGCACTCTGAGGTTGGCATTGCGGGAGCAGAGGGCCTGACCTGCTGTGTGCATTTGTGACAGATTTGGTTGGCAGCGGTGGGATAAAATTAGTAACACAAGTTTTAACTGTTCAGTCTGTCAGCTTAATACTGTACAGCTCACTTGCAAAATAAGGCAGTGATTTATTTTTAAAAAGGAAACAGAACTATATCATTGTATTTACAGTCAAGTTCCTGCCTGTTAATTTTTTTTCTAAAGTGCAAGTTAGTGTAGCCATAGTTAGGAAAGAAGATGGCTTCCAACTACAGTGGGCACATTGTAGACTACTTGAGGCAGTTGTGCCAGGACAGAGGAGTCCTGTATGAGGGGAGAGCCACCAAGCAGAACCTCATGGATGCCCTGATGGCAGCAGATACCCACAGCATCAAGTCACTGACTGTGACTGTAAGGAACCAAACCTTGAGCGTGGAGGGGCCAGCGGCCAGTGCAGTGTCCAGATCCAGTGAGGATGACAGCAAGGCCAGTGCCAGCAAAGGGCCACAGCAGTAGGGGAAGGTCACCAGCATTCTGGAGCCAGAAGCACTTAGGCTGCAGATTGAGTTGCGCAGAATGGAGCTGGACTTCCAGAGGGAGGCTGAATGAGAATGGTGAGAGGCGGAGCAAGAATGGCAAGAAGAGGAGTGAGAAACAAGCCATAGCAGAGAAGAGGGAGCGAGAACAGTGAGAGGCTGACCGGGAACAGCGGGAGGCTGACCGTGAAGAGCGTGAGTACCAGAGGCGACCTGAACTGGAGAAGCTACGACTCCAACCACCAGCACCAGAGCAGGTAAGTGACTTGGGTTTAACTGGAACTACAGGACTGGGTTACAAATTGAATTCCAAATTCATAGTTGAATTTAAAGAGGGGGAGGATATGGATGCCTTTTTAAATTCCTTTGAAAAAGTTTGTATTCATGATAAAATTCCTAGAGGGTCCTGGAGCTTCCAGCTATCCCCGCTACATACCGGGAAAGCTCAGAATGCATTGGGTCAAATGGACAATGAGGACAGTAATGATTACAGCAAACTTAAAGCTGCACTTTAAAAAAAAGTTTGATTTAACTGCAGAAGCATACAGAGCTAAATTACGTAAGCTCAGGAGAAGCCCTGATATGAGCAACAAGGAGCTGGCCACTAAACAACATCAGTTTTTAAAAATGTTGGTGGAATGAAATGAGGCAAACTCTGTAGATAAAATTGAAAATGCTATTCTGTTGGAACAGGTTTTTGGGCATGCCCAGCAGAGCTGAAAACCTGGCGGGAGGACAGAGAAACCAAAACAGTGGAAGAGGCTGCTGAACTCTCGGACTGCAAAGCCAAGAACAGACCTGCTCTGAGAGCAAATGAGGTTGGTGTGGCAGCCAGAAAAGAGAAAGGCGTGCCTTCAGGGCAGCTAAAGCCCTCACTGCCTCCACCAAAACCAGTTAGCTCCAGGTTTCAAAGAAAAGAGTTCTCTGAGAAACTAAACGAATGTTGGGTTTGTAAAGAAACTGGGCATATTGCCAGACAGTGCCCCAAAAAGGGTGAGTAATATGCAGAATGGGGCTAAGAAAGAGGTGGGTTGTTTGTGTGTCCCTGGGAGCATGCCAGTGAACATGAGGGAACACATGCACCCAGTTCTAGTAAATGGTGTACAGACGCAAGGATTAAGGGACACAGGGGCATCCCTGACATTGGTAAAAGGGGATCTGGTAGATCCTGGTCAGCTTATACTCAATGAATTTGTAACTGTACAAGACTACTGGTGAGGAGAAAACATTGCCCCTCGCTAGTGTTCTCCTAGACTGGGGTGAAACAGGGGGAACTGTGCAACAGGTGGCTGTAGCCAAAACCTTAGCAGTGGATGTGATCCTGGGCAACAATCTCAAACAGGGGATGGTATGTGCAGTTACCTGTAGCCAAGCGGCAAGGGAAAATTGTAGTTCCCTTGACCCCACAGAAGCCATTGTGGAAACCACTGGGAGGTTGGTTCCCCCAGCCTGTGTCTCCTGATATGGAGACTAATGAAAAGGGGGTAGAAATTTCCCCGGTAGCAGTTAACCACACAGCTAAGGAGGGTTACTCTGAAGAAAGAGGGGTGACCCATTGTCAGAGGGTTAGGGATGACAGTGATCCTGAGTGCACTGATGCTAGTGCTAGGGACCCTAGTTTAGAGACTGAAAGGGACCTGTCCCATGCCTTGGGAATGTGTAAGGAGTTTGCAGCTGCTCAGAAAACTGATCCTAGTCTAAAGAAGCTGAGAGCTTGGGCAGACATAAAGTTTATTGGGAAATGGACTTGTGTATACTCAGGCTGTAAAGACAGAGGGAGGGGTGATGAGGCAGGCAGCTTGCAGTTCCCCAAGGATACCGTGAGCAGTTGCTCAAGATTGCACATGATATTCCCTTGTCTGGTCATCTGGGTCTCATGTGCACTATGCAATGATTGGCCCAGAATTTCTATTGGCCCAACTCACCCAGCAGGTGAAGGAGAGTTGCAGGTCTTGTCACCAGTGCCAAGAAATAGGGAAGGCAGGTAAGAAACCCAAATCACTCTAATTCCATTGCCCATATTGGATGAGCAATTCTAGAGGGTGGCAATGGATATTGTGGGGCCTTTAAATACCCCCAGCTCCTCCAAGAAGAGGTTCATCCTGACTGTGGTGGATTATGCCACCCAGTATCCAGAGGCAGTCGGCCTATCCTCACTGAGGACAGACAATGTGGCAGATGCCTTACTTGTGATTTTCTCCCGTGTTGGGTTTCTGCAGAAGGTTATCTCCAATCAAGAGGGGGCTCCTTCATTTCGGACCTGATGAAATGTTTGTGGGAGAAGTGTGGTGTGGTGCAGAGGCACATGCCACCTTATCACCGGCAAGCCAATGGGGTTGTGGAAAGATTTAACGGTACCCTAAAGTCAACGCTCCAAGCATTTGCTGAACAACATGGGAGGGACTGGGAGAAATACCTTCCCCACCTTTGTTTGCATAGAGGGAGGTGCCCCAAGAGTCGACAGGATTTTCCCCTTCGAGCTCTTATATGGAAGCTGGGTACATTGGCCCCTAGACTTGATCCGGGAGGACTGGGAAGGCAAGCACGCCACCCAGAGAAATCCCATAGTGGATTACGTCCTTAGGTTTAGGGAAAGCCTGAAGGAGCTTATCTGGACAGCCCAGAGCAACCTGGCAGCTGCCCCATAGAAACAAAAAGTATGGTGCGACTGCAGAGCCAGAACTCACTGTACATGGTGGGTCAGGTGTCATAGTCCTTATTCGGTCTGGAAAGATAAGCTGCAGGCTGAGGTAGTGGGACAGTACAAAGTAGTTAGAAGGTAAATGATGTGAGGACCACATGATGCAGCACGCCTGAAGGACACTTTCTCAGCCCTCTCCAGCCACCTGCTTCATCAAACTTCATTTTTACCCTTGGGAGACTACCAAAACTTATCAAAAGTGACACAAAAGCTCCCTAACTGTATGAGCATCTGCCTATATCATTTCCATAGCGATGGAGGTGGAAATGAAGAAGCCTCAGCCAAGGCACACTCCTCCTGTAATGCCGGAGAAGGCCCACAAAACCACGAGCTAACAGTGCCACCAGCCCGCAGACCCGACACTGCAGAAGACAGAACTAGAACCAAAAAGCGCTCTCAGGTTTTTTAGCCAAATTCGACCCTTTCAGGAGGAGCTCAGAGGATGGCCCTGAAATCAAATCTTTATCCCAGGCCATCAAGGACATTGCACTAAGACAACAGATAGCAAAGCCCATATTATTTCCTTGGAGAGATGGGCTGAAAAGCTTGACCCAGATCTGGTTGATGAAACAAAAACTTACCAAGATAGAACAAAAAGTAGAGGATTTGGGAGGACGTAGCCGGAGAAACAATGTGGTTATTATTGAACTTCCAGAGTTGGAGGAAGGACAGGATACCATTCTTTTGGTCCAGAAGTTTAATCGAAAAATAGTAGGCCCTCTTTTGGGTCCGGTATGTCATTGAAAGGGCTCACAGGGAGCTCCAACCTACTCCTCCACCTGGGGCAACCTCCCACCTCTCATATTCCATTTTCTAAACTATCTGTAGAGACATTTCCTTACAAAAATAAAGAAACTCAGGAAGTACAATGGGAGGGAAGAAATTGTGTGGCCCAAGACTTGCCTCTCTGGTTAGGCAAAGGCAGATCTGCATTCCATCCTCTAGTAAAAAATAATTACGGCATGCCTAAAGTTCAAAATGATGTATCTGGAGAAATTACAGGTGTTCATCTCAGGATCCTGGCAATCCTTCAAGGACTCGGAGGCTGCAAGCTTAGGCCTTAAAATGGCTTTGCCTGATCTGTTCAGAGGTACCTGAAATCAAAGATTTGGTTATCCACTGGGAATGTGCAAGGACCTTCCTAAGCAAGGTCTGTGCTACGAGATCTAGGACTAACAAACTAACTGCTCTGGCCCATGGAACTGTTTTTGAGGCTGAAAGTATAACAAGAGCATTCAGTTAGATTGTTTCCTTTGTCTAGGACCTGGTAACAGTGAAGGCAAAATGTTGCCCTCATTTAATGCTGACTCACCAATAATCCTGAAGAAAGGATCTTTTTGCCCTTGAAAATACTTGAGGGATTTGTGTTGGACTTGTTTTCATTGTTTTCCACAAAAGAAACTGTAGAAGAAATACAGGACTAATGGCAAAGAGAAGGACACTTTTCCTCTTCGCAGTACAAATAAAGTTTCAGCAGAGAGGTTTATAATTTTATAGTATCATAATGTTACCAGATAGAAACAAAAATAATTAGTTTACTCTACATAGTTTTGTTCATAGGGCTGCAGGACAAAGAATACTTTTATGACTGCATGGTTTTCTGCAGTCTCATTTACCAGGGCTTTGGGAAGGTGCAGTTGCTCCTTAAGTCCACATGAGGGGAGTATTGCGCCCATTTTCTTTTTACTTATGCTTCTTGGAACCTGGTGGATGCAGTATTGGGTACATTTGATTAATTAGAAGTTGACTCCTTGTTAGATGGAGTATTGGTAGATGATATACATATATGGGTGGGGATGGTTGGAGGGAGAAGTGAAAGTATGGGGTACTGCAAAACAATATTCAGAACAGTAGGAGAGAGGGAAGGCTGGGATTGTAACTGGATGCAAATTTTTGAGGATACTTTGGGATTTTTGTGGAATTCTGGGTTTGCAACTGGGGGGCAGGGAAGGAGGGACAGTCCATTATATACAGATCAAGGGATACCAAGAAGTGTTGTTTGCACTCTCTCAATGTTAACTCATGATTATCCAGTGTACAAGAAAAATGGCTTATGATTTAAGTTTTCTTGATGGAATATTAAGGGGTTAGAAGAAAGCTAAAACAATATAAAATCCTAAAGCATTTAAATGTCCTACAATCACAAATTTATTTTCTTCAGGATTCCCATTTAATAGATGCTGAAGCTTTACAAATGAGGAGACAGCAAATAGGACAGGTGTTTGCTGCCCAATGTACCACTGATAGCTGTGGAGTTATGATTTTAATTAATAAGAATGTTACATTTAACCCTTCACAGGTCATTAAAGATCCACAGGGCAGGTTCATTTTAGTCCGCGGTACTATCTACTCAGTAGCTCTTCTGTTTGGCAGTATCTACGGTCCTAATCAAGATGACCCCCAATTTTTTTATGCGCCTGATTAACACCATGCTGCCATTGCTACCTGCCTCAATAATTCTAGGAGGTGATCTGAATCTGGTGTTTGACCCCATTATAGACCGCACAGGCTCCACTTCCAGAGGACTTTCTCCAGCTCAACGTGCGCTGCGTGATCTAATAGATTGGATGGGTCTGTGCGACATTTGGAGAGTTCTGAATCCTAAGAATAGGGAATACACATTTACATCCCCAGTCCACAAGATCTCCTCCCATATTGACTACATTCTGTTATCTCAGGCCCTTCTTCCTGGTGTTTTATCCTCTTCAATTCAACCTGGACCTCCCTCCCATCATTCCCTGGTATTGGGCCAGCTGTCCCTTACTTCTCTATTCAAACGGAGCCCACGTTGGAAGTTGAATGACCAGTTGCTCAAGGAATCAAAGATTTCTGACTCAGTCAAAGACCATATTGAACAATTTTTTTATATAAATGCAACTCAAGATATTAGGCCTAATATTATTTGGTGTGCCTTTAAAGCATACCTCAGGGCTATTCTTTTTTTATTTCTTTAATTTAAAGCTTATTGCAAGGTTTACAATATCCAGTGCAGATCTACAGGTACAATAGTAAAAGAAACAACCATTTGGAAATACAGTGGGTCTGCCTCCCACCCATCCCTCCTCCCAACCCTCCCTCACTCCAGTACTACCACCCTCCTCCCTCCCCGCACAGCAAGATAAAACTTGAACATACAAGTTTCATTATAGGCATCAATACATTATCAGTTATAAAGAATACAAAGTACATAAGGGGTCCCAGATTTTTCTAAACCTTTTCAGCATATTAGAGAGACTAGCCATTGTTCTTTCAGTTCTCAGGTTAGCCAACAATTCATGAAATCATTCATTATACGAAATAATTTCAGTGCTTTTCCAGTGTCTCAATACTAGTTTTGTTGACAGACATATAAATAAGGGCCATATGAAACTTGCGATTGAGTATTGAGATTTGTGAAAAATCCCCAAGTAAGCAGACTTCTGCTGTGTAAAGTTCTGAAAGACCTAACAGAGGTCTACCTTTTTGTTGTATGTGTGCCCATAAAGGGGCCACCTTAGGATATGACCAAAAATCTGAAGTAGGTTGCCTTCCCTTGAGAACAAAGAGAACATAAAGTGAGGGCGTCATTAGGCCAAATCTTGCTAATTTCTGTGGGGGAATATACAATTATGTAGAATCTGTAGTGCATGAGGCACAACCTATCTTGTGTTACAAATCTATGATAGGTGTGCCACAGGGCAAGCCACTCAATATTTAAATCAGGAAAGAGGATGACCAGTAGGTGATAGGCCAAAACTATTTGGGAAAAGACAATCATAAAGAATCGCATATGTTTTGAGACAGCCTTTGGAAAGCCCACCAGTTGACTTAATTCACAATGAAAAGATAATTTAGCTGTTGGGGGGGGTGTCAGTTCCCAACACTTTGATAAAAAGATGTCTCAATTGGAAAACTTTCAATATGTGTTGGTTTGGAATGTTAAATTTGTTCATAATGTCCAAGGTGGAAAGCCATGTGGCGTGGTCTTTTATAAAATTAGAGATCTGGCCATCTCCTAGGTGTGGTAACCATCTTGATGGCAGAACTTGGTTGTCAGGTTTAAAATTAGGATTACCCTATATGGATTGACATGGGTCACGGTTATGTCTATACTTAAGAAAGGCACATAATTGGGAGTGGGCCTTTACGGATACAGCTACAGGAGAGGATTTAAGGGTTAAGGGTAGGGACTTTAACCTGGTATAAAGAAGTGCTTCTGGTGATATATGACAGGAATGAATCTGAACTAGTTCAATATTGAGCCATAGTGGGGAGGGTGATGAATGTCCTGGTGACAACCATTTAAGGTATTTGGTAGCTTGACTGGCCCAGTAATACAGCCCTAAGTGAGGCAGGCGTAAACCTCCTTTGAGCTTTGGAGCAGCAAGTTTGTAAAAGGCTATTCTAGGCTGTTTTTTTGCCATATAAATTTGGTAAGGAGCCCATGCACTTTTGTAAACCATGACCCTGGCAGCCAGATATTCAGTAGATTAAGGGGGTAAAATAAGCATGGAAAAATGTTCATTTTGATCAAGTTTACTGTCCCCCATAATGAAACTGGGAGGTTAGTCCACCGGTCTAGATCTTGCTTAATAGTCTGTACCAGTGAATCTAAATTCTTTTTAATACTAAGGGTTGAATCTCTGGTCTGTTCAATGCCCAGGTATCTAAGAGAGTGTTGTGACCAGGACAGCCCCAATGACAATATAGCGTCTTTAAAGACTTTATAATTGAGAGGGAAGGCCAATGACTTGTTGACATTCAGTTTGTATTTTGACACCCTGCTATATTCCGCAATTATTCTTAACATAGGTGGGATGGATGTCTCGGATGAAATAGTTGCAGGAGAAGATCATCCACATATGCGGAAACCTTGATCTCCTGGGATTGGATAGTAATACCCTGGATCTCTTGACAATCCATCAGTCTGCGGATTAGAGGTTCCAAGTAAATGTTGAAAAGTAAAGGAGACAAGGGGCAACCTTGTCTGGTACCTGATTGTAAGGAGAACGGTTCTGAGATAACTCCATTCCTGGATACTTGGGCATTTGGGAGCTGGTATAGGGATTGTATCCATTTCCAGAATTCAGGAGGGAAATCAAAAGCCTTGAGATTCTGGAACTAAAAGTTCAATTGACTCTATCAAAGGTCTTCTCAGCATCCAGAGACCAGAGCAGTGGAAAAAGAGGCATCTTTGGATGCTGAGAAGACATGTGACAGTATACGGATATAATCTATTGAAGACCTTCCTTCATAAAAGCCTGCTTGTTCAGGAGCATTAAGGTCAGGAAGTATTAGACTGAGTTGGTCTGTGAGTAATTTGGTTAAGATTTTAATGTCCTGATTAAGAAGGGAAATGGGGCAGTAATTTGTCACTAGATCTAGTTTCCTATCTGCTTTAGGCAGCAGTACTATCAGAGCTTCAAATAAGGTTGGGTCAATTTGTGCCCCTGATAAGATATGTTGGTACAAAGGTAGAAGAAAAGGGATAATTTGGTCTTGAGATTTTTTATAGAAATTGGAAGAGAAACCATCTGGGTCTGGTGTTTTATCCACAGGGAGACTTTTAATTACTTCCTTCAATTCAAATGCAGAGACAGGAGTTATTAGTACTTGTTCGTTGGCTTCTGAGAGGGAAAGTAAATGAGAAGCTTTCAGAAACTTGTCTAGAGTCGAGTTTGATGGCGGTTCTAACATGGGACCATATAACCTTTTGTAATATCTGGTAAATTCAGCTATAATATCAGACGGTTTCGTTTTCGAAGCCATCCTCCTTCAAGCGAATGGGGGAATGAATCGTGAGGATTCCTGTTACTTTATTCTGAGAGCGAGTAGCCGCCCTGCTTTCTCTCCTTGGTCTGTATACAAAACCTTGGTTCTTAGGATTGCAAATTCAGCCTTTTCTCTCAAAAGATCGAGATAGGAACCTCTTAATTTGGTCAGTTCCAGTCTAAGATCATCAGGGGAATGTGGGGCCAATTCCGCCTCCAATTTCTGAATTTGGTAGAGGAGGTGTAGCAATTGCTGTTCACGGTGTTTCTTCCTGTGTGAGGCTAAGCCTATCAATATTCCTCTTATGTATGCTTTGAAAGCACACCATTCTATAGCCGGTCTAGATGTGGAATTAGCATTAGTCTCAAAAAATTGAGTAATATTATCAGCTAATTGCTGTGATACTTCTGGGTCTTTCAGCAATTGATCATTAATCCTCCAATGTGTTCCCCTTTGAGGGAGAGCAGTGAGCGAAAAATGGCATGTAACCAGGGAGTGGTCGGGGGGGGGCGGGTTGGATAGTAGAGGCCAGAACACCAGGAAGGAATGTCTGGGAAAGAAGTAAATGGTCAATACGGGAAGAGGTCTTATGTACTGGGGAGGTAAAAGTATATCCCCTGTCGTTGGGGTTGAGAATCTGCCAGACGTCACACAAACCAGTTTGGTCCACTAGTTCTCTAAGTTCCCTCTGGGCAGGAGAGAGTCCTTTTTTGGGTTTCAAGGCGATCATTTCTGGTTCAAAAACTAAATTTAGATCACCGCCTAAAATTATCAGGATAGAAAAGAAAGGGAGTGAGAATATTAATGAACTAAGCGTAAAAACCCAGGGCATCGGCATTAGGTCCATAGATACTGCCTAACAAGAATTCTGGTGTGGATAGTGCCATGGACCAAAATAAATTTACCTTGTGGGTCTCCTAATAATTTCAGAGGAAGTAAATGGTACCTTTCTGTTTATTAAAATCATGACCCCACAACTTTGGGAGGTGCCTCCTGCCGAGAACACCTGCCCCGCTTGTTGTTTTCTCATCTGTAGTGCTTCAGGATCTAATAAATGGGACTCCTGTAAAAAAAATATTGCGCTTTCAAAATACTAAGATGTTTTAAGACCTTATACTGCTTAATCTTCCTCCTTACTGCTGCATAATAATAGGAATTGTAAAATTCAGGTCAAGAGCAAACAGCAATTAGGAGAACATCCAGCTGGCGAAGTGAAATTAAATCACCATAAAGTAGGTGTTATTGCTATATATGCCATAGAACGATAAAGCTCATCTTAAAAACACCTAAGGAAATACATAAACCAGGGCATGCCCCAAAAATAAGGACCACCCCTCTTTTTTTTATTTTCCCCTTTCCAGGAAGTCCCGACAGTTTGCAGTGACATATAGGACTCCAACTATTAATAAGATAAATCGCAAAAATAAAACAGTAGAGGGGACATGGGTACTTATTCGTGTAGTCTAACCATTGCATTCCATATAATCACAATGAACTACCCCTCTAGTGGATAAAGTAAAAATTAACCTAAATAACAGGAAACCCTAAATAAACTACTGAGCCAACAAATAATATCCTCTGAGTAAGTACTTGATTTTTAGAGTCCAGAGATATGGTGGCGATTGGACATGGCCACTCAGCAGAAAGTACCCTTACAAAATTTGAGATAGCTGGCTGGATCCAGCTATCCTGAAGACTTAGCGATAAAAACAATTTGAGGGGCACAACATGAGTACATAAACCTAGGCATGTCATAAAATAAGGACCCCTTATTTCCATTCAGGTCATCCTGACATTTTGCAGTAACATAATAAACTTTTGCTAATGCTAACAGAAGTTGCAAAACAAAGACAGTACTAAATTGGACCACTTTATGTGAACTAGCATATCGTAACACATACAAACACGGTGAACATCCCCCTCTAGTGGCTAAAGTAAAAAGGAGCCCAGATATCAGGGCAACTCAAAATGTTACTGTGGAACCAACCACTAATATCCTCTTACGTAAGTTCTCAAACATTTAGGGTCCAAAAATACAGTGTGAATTGGGGAAGGCCCCTGAGGATAATGAGCATTTCCAGAGTCTGGGCTAACAAACTGGATCAGATGATCCTGAAGGGTTTATCAACAAAGCGAGTTGAAAGGCACAGCACAAGTAGTGTTAAAATCTGATGCTGCTTGCTTACAGTCATACCAGTCATGTCCTTCATGCCCAAAAGTATCTGGCTACCAAAAGTAGAACAGAGCTCCCACAGGTGCCATCATTGAAGTCAGGTACCATGAAAAAGATTCGGTAAGGAGCTTTTAAGACCAGTGTGGGCTGCCTCAGGGTCATCATAAGCCTGCCATTTACCCTCAATCAGAACCTGGAGCTTTGCAGGTACATCATTTTAATTTCAGACCTGCAGCAATCAACTTGGTGACTAAAGAGTGGAAGGCCATTCTTTGTTGCCTAACTGAGGCTGGGAGGTCTTGGGCTATTCTAATTTGGTGCCTTCCCACTGGACTTCCTGGATTTCTCTCACCTTGGTGAGAAGTGTTGATGCTCCAGGTAGTTTAAGAAATGGAAAATTAAAGGCTGTGGGGGGCCTCCTGTGGAGGAGTCGGACGCAGCGCTCTGTGTGCTCTTTCGATTACATAATTAGGACCAAAGGAGGACAGCCCTGCAATTTTCTCTACCAACTTCTGCACAAAAAGAATTGAGTCTTGCCCCTCTTCTGAGTCTGGTAGTCTGATAATGACTGCATTGTTCCTGCGGCTATGTCCTTCCAGGTCCTCTACCTTCCACTCCATTTTACTAAGCCACTGTCTGACTGTCACCAGCTCTGGGTCAACTATTTTGGCCCGTCTCTCCAAGGAACTAATTCTGGCTTTGCTGTCTGCTGTGCGAGTTACGATATCTTCCATGGCTTGTGATAAAGTTTTGATCTCTGAGGCCATCCCACGTAGCGCTTCTTGAAAGGGCCGGAATTTGGCTAGAAACATGGATAGTGTGAGCGGTTCCTGTTCTGTCTGTGGTTGAGATGTGCCCTGTGGAGCATTCGTACCAGAGGCCCATGATTTTTTGGGGGCCTTTTCTGGTGTCACAGGAGGCATATGTCTCGGCGGAGCCTTCAGCATTTCGATATCCACAGCCTTAAGATTCACGCTAAATTGTTCCCCACTAGTTACCAGATCTCCCAGTATGTATTTAAGCCTTGCTATAGATTTGGGAGTAAAAATGGGTGATTGGCAAGATCGGGTGGCAGGAGAGGTTGAGAGAAGCTGTTCTTCAGGCAGGCTGCATCACATGGTCACCTCAGGGGTATTTAGTTAGGTTAGCTTTAAGAGAAAGAAATACCAAGACTCAAAATAATAAAACCTGCTGTCCCAAATTCAGGCTATGGAAGCAAATCTAAATCCTCATTCTCCTGATACTACCAAACAAAATCTAATTAAGATTAAGGACTCCTATTTGAGCTTACGCAGGGAAAAAGCCGAATTCGCAATCCTTTGCACAAAGGCATCTTATACAGATCAAGGGGAGAAGGCGGGAAAATTATTAGCTCTTAGAATCAAACAACAGGAATCATCCCGATTCATCCCCCCCATTCACTCTCAGATGGCTGGTTCCTTGAAATCTTCTCCTAAAGAAATTGTAAATGAATTTACTATGTATTACAAACAACTATATGGAGCTATGAATAATCCCCCTTCAAATCCAACCTTATCTTCCTATCTAAAAGAAGCCCAATTACCCTCCCTTTCTGGTGCCCATAAACGAGCAATAATGGCACCCATTTCCACCCTCAAAATTGCCGAGGTGATACAAAATCTCCTACAGATAAAACTCCAGGACCAGATGGATTTCACCAACTTTACAAGAAATATAAAGACTAAATTGACCCGTTCTGTTTACCTTTATATCAACATATTCTATCAGGTGCAAGTTGACCCACATTATTTGAAGCTCTCATTGTTCTTTTACCCAAACCAGACAGGAATCCAGATTCAGTGAAGAATTACAGACCCATTTCCTGCTCAACCAAGATATAAAGATTTTAACAAAATTATTAGCAGATAGACTCAGTTTACTACTCCAAGACTTAATAGGATTACAACAGGTGGGATTCATGAAGGGGAGATCCTCAGTGGACCACCTCCATACTCTCTCTCATGTCTTCTTGGCATCCAGGGATGCCTGCTTTCCAGCAGTTTTGGTGTCCCTGGATGCCGAGAAGGCATTTGACTGAGTTAATTGGAACTTTCTGTTTCAAACCTTGAATGCCTTTGGTTTTCCACAAAAATTTCAGGGGTGGATAAAAGCTCTTTACCAGATGCCATCTACCAGAATCTCAGGGAATGGAGTGATTTCGGATTCATTTCCCTTACATTCTGATACAAGACAAGGATGCCCTCTTTCCCCCTTACTTTTTAACATATACCTTGAACCCCTTATCTGCAAACTGACTATAAATTGGTTGGTATAGGGCCTAACAATCCAAGACACAGAGGTAAAAACATCTGCATATGCAGATTACTTCCTCCTACACCTGTCCTATCCAGAAACATCCATTCCATCAATGATAGAGATTATTGAGGAGTATAGTAGACTATCAAACTATAAACTAAATGTTAGCAAGTCAATTGTTTTTCCCTAAATCATAAAGTATCAAAAATACCATTACTTTGTAGGCCTCTCATGGTCCCAAGATTCCCTAAGATATCTCGGTATCAAAATTACCAGAGATACACAACCTACCATTAAGAAAAAGTTAGACTGGTTGGTATAAATCATCACTCAGGATTTAGACTGGTGGACAGCTCTTCCTATTTCATTGTGGGGAAGGATACATTTAATCAAAATGAATATTTCCCCCCATTTATTCTATCCCTCCAGTTACTCAATATCTGCTTACCAGGTACCTGGTTTAAGAAAGTCCACCGATTACTTACAAAGTTCATTTGGTCCAAGAAACAACCACGAATAGCTCATCATAAACTAGCTGCTTCCAAACTTAAAGGAGGACTACATCTACCTTATCTTAATCTATATCACTGGGCCAGCCATGTATCCAAATATCTCAGGTGGTTTGCACATTCCTCCTCTTCCCACCCTCCTTGGCTCAAAATAGAACTGAGTTGATTCACTCTTGTAACATGGAACCCTCTAGTCTGCTATGTTTAAAGACATCCTCTACGACCAGAAATTTAAAATCAACCATGATTGAAGTTTCCATGAGTCCACTCCCAAATATGTACCTTTTTACAATACAAACCTTACACGATATGTCCCAATCAATTTGAAATCCCCAACTTTCCAAATTGACAACAAGAGCCTTACACTAAACTGGTTACCCTAATTGGGGGATGGAAAATTATCCCTGTTTGTTGAAGAAGATGGTTCCTGGCTCTCGACGGTTGAAATTATGACTAAATTTAAAACACCCTTGCCCTGTTCCTTTAAGGTGTTTCAATTGATGCATCTCCTTATCAAGGAGTTAGGTAAGATACCTCCTTCCTTACCTAAATTCTCATTCCAGTTGGAGCTGAACCCTCTGGCCAACTCTCCTAAAGCAATCTCTAAATTATATAGTACTCTATATGAATGGCATTTTAATGAAAGTTTTGATCCCACAGTATATCGGTCAGCCCTTTTTCCCAATTGGAACATAGATTGGTCCATCCTCTGGTGTAACTGTCACGTTTGTGACAAAAGATCGATTCACCCTTATGCAATTTCACATCTCACACAACCTGTACTACTCCCAAAAATTAGTTGCCTGGGGCTTATCATCTCCCTATCAATGTACACATTGTTCTCAGGATGATGGTATCCTTCTTCACATTTTCTGGACCTGTCCCAAGATAGTCTCCTTTGAATTGTACTAAGGTCAGAGCAGACCCTTTACTAGGATTATCAGAGTATTTTATGCCGAAATATGTTTATTGGGCGACTACTCACAAATTTCAGTGGGTAACTGTAAATATCATATCTCCATGATCTCAATGTCTGTTAAAAAACTGATTCTTAAACACTGGAAATATACTGACAATATCTCCTACTTTGAATGGCTCAATGAATTATTAGCAAACCTTAGAACTGAAAGGACTATAGCAAGTCTTCATAATAACCTATCTAAATATAAAAAGATATGGGACCCCTTGTATACTTTGTACTCCCTTTAAAGAGTGCATCTTGTCAATAACAACATACTGTTTGATTCAGAATATATGGACAGTGGGGGAGAGGGAGGAATGGGGTTGGGAGGAGAGGGCAGAGGAGGAGACAGATCCAAGACAACTGACTTTTATAACACATGTACAAATTTATTACTTATAGTTCTGTCTCATGTAAATGTGAAAACCTGCAATAAACTTTAAATTGAAAAAAAAGAAAAGGTAAATGATGTGAACTATATCCTAGAGTTACCTGACAGAAGACAGACAGAAAGAATGTACCATGTCAACATGATGAAGCCATTTGCTAATAGGGCTGACATGGTGTTTGCAGTATGTACTCCTGGGGAGGGGATGAATGAAGGAGACCCCCTTCTGGACTTGCTGGAAGAAAGCAAGCGGGACTCCTCTGTGGAGCCAGTTAAATTATCTCCCCAGCTGACCCCAGTCATGATCCAGGAAGTAAGGGAGGTTATAGCAGACTTTGCCACACTGTTTAGCACCAAGCCTGCACTAACCCCTTTAGCAATGCATGATGTGGAGATAGGGACACAGACACCCATATGGTGTACAGACACCCATATGGTGTACAGCATACTGGGTGTCAGAGGCTGTCCAAAAGGACATTATGAGGGAAGTGGAGGAAATGCTGGATTTAGGGGTAATCCAGAGATCCCACAGCCCCTGGCCCTCACCCATAGTCCTTGTGCCCAAGCCAGATGGCTTTACTCATTTCTGTGTGGACTATCATGGACTGAATGCAGTCATGAAGTCAGATGCCCACCCGATGCCCCGGACAGACAAACTCCTGGACAAGTTGGGAGGGGCAACATACCTTACTACTATTGACCTGACAAAGGGGTATTAGCAGGTAGAGTTAACTGACAGAGCTAGAGAGAGGTCAGCCTTCATCACTCTGATTGGCTTATTTGAATTTAAGGCAATGCCTTTCGGAATGAAGAATGCCCCAGCAACTTTCCAAAGATTGGTGAACCAGGTGTTAAATGGTGCTGAGCAGTATGCCGTGGCATGCCTGAATGACATTGCCATCTTTAGTGCCAGCTGGGAGGAACACCTGTCCCACCTTAGGGAAGTGCTGGACAGGATACGGAGGCCGGGCTCACTGTCAAAGCTGAAAAGTGCCAGGTGGCCATGGCTGAAGTGGTGGTACCAGGCATGTTGTAGACCAGGGATAGCTGCAACCTAACCAAATAAAAATAGAGGTGATCAAGGCATGGCCCAGACCAGAAGTGCAGAAGCAGGTCAGGAATTTTCTAGGACAGCAGGGTACTATAGGAAATTTGTACCCAATTACAGTGCCCTGGCTGCTCCTATATCTGACCTGGTAAAGAAAATGATGCCTAAGAAAATTACCTGGGAACCAGCCTGTGAAAAGCCTTTTACCAGACTGAAGGAGGTACTGTACAGTGCTTCTGTATTGACAAGTCCTGACTATAACAGACCCGTTATAGTCCAGACTGACGCCTCAGATGTGGGTATTGGGGCAGTACTGAGTCGGACATTCAACCAAGGGAAAGATCACCCTGTAGTGTGCCTGAGTAAAAAGTTACTTCCCAGGTGGCAGACTTACTCTACTGTGGAAAAAGAGTGTCTTGCCATAGTGTGGGCCCTAAAGAAGTTAGAGTCATACTTATATGGGCAGCATTTTTATGTACAAATGGACCACAACCTCTTGGTTTGGCTGACCCAATTGGAAAAAACTAATGGTGGACTATTAAGATGGAGTCTTGCCTTGCATGGGTATGACATGACGATCTTACATAGAGCTGGAGCAACCAATCAGAACACAGATGGCTTGGCATGTCCGTATGAGGAGTGAACTGATTTGGGACGCTCATCCCATGCGGGGGATAGAGCCCCCAAATTCAGGATAGGTGGGAAGGACTGTGATGCTTGGCCAGCTGGTTATGATTGTTCTGTGAAATTTGTAATATAGAATGTGGTATGTGAGTGTCTCACATGAGACATCCTGTGCTATGGGTGCCTCTCAACCAGGTCAGTGAAGTGACCAGTGATCTGAAATCAGGAGGTAATTAAAGACTAGAGAGACTTAATTAATGGTCTCCTGTTTTCCTGTCTTAATTAAACTGACCCAGCTGACAGGATATAGGGCTCGTGAAACTTTTATGATGTCTTAGAGGAAAAAATGTTATAGCACCATGGTGTGAAAAGTTGTAATATCTTTGACCTGCTTTGGGAACAGGAAACCACTCAAGATCAAAGGACAGGCTTGATTAAAGACTGTCATAATTTGGGAAATTATTTTTTGCTGAAGTCACAGTATTTAAAATATCTCCTGACAGGAAGATCTTGTTTGTATATTTTTCATATTCTAAAAGGAGGAGCCTGATGACATCATAGAAGGGGGTGTGTGAGAGAGACACAGTTTTAACTAGGACTTGTGTCTGATCTTTGTGATATATTCCGTCTTGGAACTGTAGAAAGACACAGCTCCCTGATCTAACTTTAAAAGCACTAAAGAGGTAACACATTAGATAGAAAAAGTCTAAATGTACTTTGGTAGGAGTTTGTCTGTAGTTTCCCTTGTTTTTTTTTTCTTTATGTGATTGTATGCTCTTTGATATAGAAACATAGACTTTGATGGCAGATAAGGACCGCTTGGCCCACCTAGTCTGGTCATTTCCCTACCTACAGGATAGGCCACAGATCCTAGTTAACCAACAGCCTATTTCTTCCTACCCCCCACAAGAATTGCCTTATGTCTGTCCCATGATTCTTGAATTCTCCCACAGTTTTAGACCCCACAACCTCATCAGGAAGGCTGTTCCATGCATCCACTACCCTCGCTGTGAAAAAATACTTCCTCACATTACCTCATGTAGTGATAGTATAATATGTTGATTATTGTCACTCCATTTTGTATGCTATTTCATGTAATGTATGTCATTTTATACTCCATTTTGTATTGTGTGACTCCATTTTACATGCTGCTTCATTTAATTGGTGTTTTGCTCTTTAGATAGCCTCATTATTATGTTTTGCTTCAGACAGTGTATTTTGCTGACTTGAAGGTTGCATATATCAGGCAACCTGTTTTGTAGTTTTGTTTAAACTTCTGCTAGCTCATAGTGTTCTAGGCACCCGGCCAGTGTTTGGAGCACAGTGACCTAGCAGGTGTAGGGAATTCTGAGCAGTCCTTATGGTGTGAATTGCAGCATCCTGGGGAGCCCGGCCAGCTTCTAGAATGTGGCGAGACAACACTATGAAGGCTGCACGGTTATTTTTAGCATAGAATAAGATATAAATGTAGCTTTCTAATGCCTGGTTGGAAGCCTCACCTGCAGGGTGGACGCATCGCTGGGGCCACTTCCGTCTGAGAGACTCCTAGCCAGGCTGGACAAGGGGGCTTCCCAGCCATTGGAACAGGCTTGATGTAGCTTTTGGAATCGGTGATGTATAACCTTTTGTATTATATTTTGCTATAATAAAGCTTTGGCTTGCTGTACTTATTGTAACCTTTTATATTATATTTTGCTATAATAAAGCTTTGGCTTGCTATACTTATTGTACTGTTATTGTGTGTATGTGAGTGTGAATGGCAAATAGCTGCTTGGTTTGAGTTGGCAGAACATTTTTGGCGTAGTCGGCAGGATTCGAAAATAAAATGTCTATTTTTAGGAAAAAGGATGAGTTCTTTTTTTTTTAAAGGTGTATTAAGGCTCAAACAAGCAAGGGCAACTGCCCTTTGTACTTGTAATTTGTGCTTGCTGCAAGTATATACTGTTAGAGCCAATGATGGCTTTCACAGTTCAGGCTGCTTTTAGGAGAAAAGCAGCGGCTGGTTAAGTAAAGTTAGATAAGCAACATCTAGAAAAAAAAATAAACTACTGTGATGTACGCACAGTAGGTGACTACAGACGGGATGATTTGAAAATCCTCCCCCCATGTTGCCTATCTGTGTAGTTTCAAGTTTTTCTGTATCAATTTCAAGTTCCCTTGCCTCCTATAGAGGCTGAAACATTTGATCCTAAACCCAAGTACTGGGGACCTCTACCAGATGGATCTCAACCTAGTACTGTTAGAGATTTTTGTTTGTTTTGTTTTTAAACTGCAAACCAGAGCTCTGGAAAAGACTTGGTTTGGCAGGTTACAAAATGGCCAAAAGTAAACCTTTGAAAGGGTTAAAACCTTTGAAAGAGTTAATAGCTGCAGTGTTTGGAAATTATCACGAAGGTCCTGCAGTCAGTTTTCTTACTTAGACTAGTATATCGGAAAAGAAGAAGAAAATACCTTGGCACCGGTAAGTCTGAATATTTTTTATTCAAAGTTGTTTTATGTCTGTCTGTTTTATTTCTGTAATACGATACTAAACAAGGTAATGCTCCGTCTTTCTCATGCATATTTTCTAGCTTATATCTGTGTTCTGTAATTATGTTCTATTGTCAAGGTTACGAGATAGGATTGACTGCCTTCAGTGCACAACATGTTACAGAAAAAAAAAAAGAAGAAGCTTCTTTGCCTCATAGCTGACTGTTTTAATTGGCTTTATTTGTAATGGAACATTTGTGCTGCCTAGATAGGGTCAGTGAAAACTTTTGTTTGTAGTTGTTGCTTGGAGCAGGTAGTGTTGATGGTGAAGAATTATGACGTCATATAGATTGCAATGTGCAGAAAGAGTTGTAGTTTGCAAGCAACGTGCCAAGCCACTGCTAGGTGAAAATGTAATGTTAACAGCTATAAATGGCTTTATCATACTTCTAGTTAAAACCAGAAACTTTTGCAAAATGGCAGAGTGCCATATTTTAGTTATGTGCCAAAAGTGTAATCATGTTATGAGATGTGTTCACTTACAGATGATGTGTTTAAACAGTGTTTTGTTCTGGAAAGATTTGGCATGGCTATATGTATAAATGTGTTGGTTTAAAATTGTCAGTGTTACAAGACAGACAGGAGGCAGACATATATCTAAAACCATACAGTTTTCTAATGGAACTATGGGCATTACCTCAGCAAATTGGTGTGAAACAATGTCAGTCTTATTTTGTGTTAAGTATTTCTTTTGTGTATGTGTGTGTGTGTACTGTCTTGGCAGTAGTTTCATTGTGTACTCTATTGTTATTTAAAGATATTTTAATATTGGTGGTGTTCAAGGACACTACAGGAATGGCTGGGTTTGAATGACCCTTGCATGCACACTGTGACCTTTTGCACGTTATTTGACCTTCTTGTGTTTCAACATTTTATGTTACTACCAGTTCAAACTTGATGTGCATTCCAATTCCATGCCTAAAGCACAACTTTTCACACAAAATGTATGTTTTCATGAAAGCACACCAAGAGTGAACCATGTAATTTGACTTTTTATTGCAAAACTAGTATTCTAAGTGAAGAGGAACAAACTTTACAATTTTGAAAAAGGACTATTACAGCTGTTTTGAGAGTTTACCATCTACAGAGATACGTACGTACGGTATTACCATCAATCTGGACATTTTGTCATGCTTAGGATAAGGGAACCCAGGACGCTTCTTTTATCCTATGGAAATAATCCTGTTTTATTTTAAACTGATGTGTGTTTGTTTTGTTGTTTGTCTGTGTTTCACAGCTAACCTTTTATTGCTACAGTATTCGAGCTGTGTCTTCCACCAGTAGGAGCTTGAGGAGGGGGTAAGCCCTTCCTCCCTTCCAGTGTAATACCCACAAAGGTTGCAAGGTACATGTCATATTTATACTGATTCATGGTCTGTAGCCAATGGTTTAACAACCTGGCTGCCCACTTGGGCTAAGGATGAGTGGAAAATTTATTTGAAAGAAATATAGGGAAAGAACTGTGGCAGGAAATATGGACTATGGTGCAAAATACTCAGACCACTGTATTTCATGTTGATGCTCATTGTGTTTCAGATACACTAGAACGATGGTATAATTCTATTGCAGATGAAAAGCTAAGATTCTTCCAGTGGATATTGAAGAAACTCAAAGTCAGCAGTTATCAGGGCTGGCAAATGGGCACATCAAAATGTGGACATTTGGGAGAGTAAGCCACTTACAGGTGGGCATATAGTAGGGTGTACCTAACATTGGATTTGGTTAAAACTGTTACTGCTCAGTGTCCTATATGCCAACATGGGCAACAGAAGACCAATCCTCATATTGTGAAAGGACAATTCGGGGAGAACCACAAATGGAAAGAGAATTTGCATGAAGCATTACAGATTTTAAATAATAGACCAATTGGAGAATCTGAGACCCCTTAATGTGAATGATAACTCCTAATTTGCAAGTGCAGGCTTACTCAACTACAGAAACAGTGTTATATTGGGAAATTACACCAGGAGCTCTGTCTCTTGCAGGGCAACCCAGAAGCTGCTGGACTTGATTTACATGCCCTTCAAGAATACAGAATAAACAGCAGAAACATTCAAGTGATAGAAACTGGTATTGGAATACAAATTCCACCGAGACATTTTGGTTGGATAGCACCTAAATCAGAACTAGCCCTCAAGGAATACAAATTTTGGGAGGGGTGATTGATTGTGATTACCAAGGAGAAGTGAAAGTAATTTTGTTGAATAGTAGAGAACAAAATCTGTTAATTCAACAGTATGACAGAGTGGCTCAATTGTTAATTATTCCAGTTAACAAAGTGATCCCTATAAAGGGACAAGCCCCCACACTCTTAACAGCAAGGGAGGATAAAGGTTTTAGATCTACAGGAGGTTTTAACAATGGTGCCAAAATATGGGTTACAAACCCAAATGGCCCTCCTGAACCAGCTGAGGTGATAGCCACGGACGAGACAACACAGTGTTAATTAACAGGTCAGGAAAGAGAGATGGAATATGTACCAGCGAACACATGTTATCTTCGAGAATAATCAGTCTGTGTATTTTCTAGGTTCTTCAATGGATTCTAAAAGGAATAACACTCTCTCTCATGGTCCATTTGGTAAAGCCTATTACCCCAGGTGGAAGAATATTGAAGCTTGATGACCCACTTGTACAATGGGTTGGAAATCTTCCACCAGCTTACTGGTGCAAGACAACTTTACTTGCCCTGAAAACCAAGGATGTCCTATAGTGAACATTACTTTTTCACCAGATGTGAACATTTGGAAACCAGTTGAGACAATGGCAAGACGATTATATGTCCAACCTATGCAGGACACAAATTGGATTAAATTACAGAACCAGACTGTTATTAGATGCTGCAACTTACGAATAGTTGCATGGTGACTGTACAACATAGACTTGATTGCTGCATGAATCAAACAGACATTTTCAATGCAAGTATTACTTTGATTGACATAGACACGTTATTCTGCATGAATGCTACTGCAATAACTAATAGAACTACTTGGCAGATCACATTACAGTGTTGAAAAATCATCCTGTAATTAGCAATGATAGTATAGTTAAGGTTCCATCCACATGTACATCAGTAGCGCAGAGGTATCAGAAAAATGTAATCCATTTTAACATAACGTTTATGTTTAGTAGAAAATGCAAATATAAAAGAGTTTGGTATGATACGCTATTAGGCGGAGCAGGGGCAGGCATGGGAATTTTAAATAGTGTTGATATAGAAACACTGACTAACAGGCTTCAGGCAGTAGGAATTGATGTATTTAGCTTAATTAACTTACAAGCTTAATGGATGCCAACTGTTTTCTTACCCCAAAGATTAATTTTGAATTATGATTTTTCTGTTCTTGTAGTTATTTAATGCTTCACAAGTATGGGGAATGGGAGTAGCAGAAAATATTTCGCGATTTATTGATTGGACAGAATGCACAATGCGACATATGTATTCTACAATGCAAAGAAATAAGGCCCAGAGTGATTTAATGAGTAATAATGAATATGTATGGAGGACCGTGTTCAAATCATGGATTCCTAGTAATCATTGGATTGTAATGTCATCCACAGTAAAATGCACAGGTCCCTGATAATGAGCAGAAGCTTATTTTGTATTGGCAGCCCAATATTTTAGATCAATCAAGATTGAGTATCTCATTAAATAAAATTAAACAGATAATTCAGGAAACAGATGTAATGCAGGCTCATTTGGCAATAAGAAATAAATCATTAGTGCAAAGTCAGGTGCAAACTACGTATAGTTAAAAATAAAATGATTGATTTAAGTTCCAGGATTCAACAAGAGACTATTCATTATTGGTGGATATTTTTACAGGATGGTCTCCATCAGCTACAAAAGTGTTAAATATTCTGATACATCCTATCATAATCATTGCTGTAGTGACAATTATCTTGCTTATTTGGACTTGTTACTATATGTTATATTCGTAGTAATTTTGCTATGGTACCAATATCATACAAATCGATTCACAATAATCAAAGGACCAAATGTAGTGATAGTATAATATGTTGATTATTGTCATTCCATTTTGTATGCTATTTCATGTAATGTATGTCATTTATACTCCATTTTGTATTGTGTGACTCCATTTTACATGCTGCTTCATTTAATTGGTGTTTTGCTCTTTAGATAGCCTCATTATTATGTTTTGCTTCAGACAGTGTATTTTGCTGACTTGAAGGTCGCATATTATCAGGCAACCTGTTTTGTAGTTTTGTTTAAACTTCTGCTTAGCTCATAGTGTTCTAGGCACCCGCCAGTGTTTGGAGCACAGTGACCTAGCAGGTGTAGGGAATTGGAGCAGTCCTTATGGTGTGAATTCACAGATCCTGGGAGCCCGCCAGCTTCTAGAATGTGGTGAGACAACACTATGAAGGCTGCACGGTTATTTTTAGCATAGAATAAGATATAAATGTAGCTTTCTCAATGCCTGGTTGGAAGCCTCACCTGCAGGTGGACGCGTCGCTGTGGGGCCAATTCCGGTTGTGAGACTCCTAGCCAGGCTGACAAGGGGCTTCCCAGCCATTGGAACAGGCTTGGATGTAGCTTTGGAATCAGTGATGTATAACCTTTGTATTATATTTTGCTATAATAAAGCTTTGGCTTGCTGTACTTATTGTAACCTTTTATATTATATTTTGCTATAATAAAGCTTTGGCTTGCTATACTTATTGTACTGTTATTGTGTGTATGTGAGTGTGAATGGCAAATAGCTGCTTGGTTTGAGTTGGCAGAACACCCCGGAACTTCCCCCCCTCTATCTTTAAATTATGTCCCCTTGTTCTTGCACATCTCTTTTTCTGAAAGATGCTATCCTCTTGGACTTTGTTGATTCCACTGAGGTACTTAAAAGTTTCTATCACGTCCCCTCTTCCCTTCTTTCCTCAAGGGTATACATGTCAAGCTTCTTTAGTCTCTCCTCGTATGGCTTCTCTTGCAGACCCTGCACCATTTTAGTTGCCCTCCTCTGGACTGCCTCTATCCTATGTCCTTGCAGAGATGGGGTCTCCAGAACTGGACGCAGTACTCCAGATGGGGTCTCACCAACTGTCTGTACAGAGGGATAACAGCTTCCTGTTTTCTGCTGGTGATGCCTCTCCCTATGCATCCCTGTATACCCCCAGCCTTCCCTACTGCCTTCTCATATTGCTTGCTAATCTTAAGGTCATCTGATATGATTACCCCCAGGTCCCTTTCCTTTTTTGCTGTTGTTACTACCTCCCCCCCATTGTGTTATCTTCCCCTGGGTTCTTGTTTCCCAGGTGCATTATTTTGCACTTCTCTGCATTGAATCCTAGCTGCCATACTTCTGACCATTCCTCCAACCTTGACAAGTCCCTTCTCTTCCTTTCCATGCCTCCTTGTGTATCAACCCTCCTGCAGATCTTTGTGTCATCTGCAAAGAGGCATACTTTTCCTTCCAGTCCCTCTGCAATGTCACTTATTAAGACATTAAAAAGGACTGGACCCAGTACTTAACCCTGTGGTACCCCACTAGTAACCCCTCTTTCTTTAGAGTGGACTCCACTTACAATTACCTTCTGTGTCCTGTTGTCCAGCCAATGTTTTACCCAGGCTACCATCCTGGGACCCACTCCCAGGCTGGTTAATTTGACTATTAATCTTTTGTGTGGGACTGTGTCAAATGCCTTGCTAAAGTCTAGGTAGGCCATGCCCACAGCCCCTCCCTGGTCTACTACTTTGGTCACCCAGTCAAAGAAATCTATTAGATTTGTCTGACATGACCTTCCGCCAGAACCCATGCTACCTTGGGTCCTGTGCCCCACTAGCCTCTAGGTACTCAACAATTCTTTCCTTCAGAAGTGACTCCATCACTTTCCCTACCACAGAGGTCAAACTGACAGGTCTGTAGTTTCCTGCCTCTGTCTTGGTCCCACTTTTGTGAAGGGGAATCACATCCGCCTTCCTCCAGTCCTCAGGTACCACACCATCCTCCCATGATTTATTAAATAGAGTAGTCAGTGGTTTCACTAGTTACTCCCTTAATTCTTTTAGAATTCTGGGGTGAATTCCATCAGGCCCCATTGCTTTGTCCAACTTCAGTTTTAGGAGTTCTTGCAGAACCTTTCTTCTGTGAAAGGGCTGGGATCAACCCCTATCAAAAGTGCTTCTGTTAATTGGATTAGGCACTTCCCTCCTCTTTGTTAATACTGAGCAGAAATATTCATTCAGTATCCCTGCTTTGTCACTGTCCCCCTCTGCACACCCACCATTCATTCTATTCAGCCTCACTATCCTCCATTTGTCTTTCTATGCTCTCTGATGTACCTATAAAAGGTTTTATCCCCCTTCTTAACCGAGTTGGCTATCTTTCCTCAGTTTGGGCCTTTGCTATTCTGACTTCCCTCCTGCTTCCTTCTGCCTTAACTGGTACAGCTCTCTGTCCTGCTCCTTCTGTGTTTCCTTATACTTCCTGAATGCTATCTTTTTCTCCCTGACTTTCCCAGCCACCTCTTTTGAGAACCATAGTGGCTTTTTCTTTCATTTTGATTTGTTTATTTGCTTCACACAAAGGCTTGTTGCCTCTGTGATGGCAGTTTTGATGATTCCCCATTGTTGCTCCACCCTCCTTCTAGCCTGTTTGCTAGTGCTTTTCTGAGGCACTCCTCCCATCTTGCCAAAGTCAGCCCTCCTGAAGTCCAGTACCCTCACTTTGTATGGCTTGACTCTGTAGCTGAGTTTAACGTGAACCACACTGTTTGATGGTCACTTGTTCCCAGATGGCAACCCACTTCTAGATCTGAGATCCTCTCACTGCCCCCATTTGAGAGTATGAGGTCTAAGATTGCTCCTCACGAGTGGGTTCTGAAACTAGCTGTCTGAGGCCTGCCACCTGTAGGGCATTGAGAATGGCCTTACTTGAATGTGTGCAGCAATGTGTCCAGTTAACATCTGGCATATTCAGGTCTCCCATCAACAGTATCTCCCTTTTCTGACATCCCAAGAATGCCTTCTATCATATCCTTGTCCATTCCTCCCCTGACATGGGGGTCTGTACACAACCCTGTGTGGGATTGTGGTGCCCTTCCAGTCTCCAAGGTGACCCACAGTGCCTCCTCTCCTCCCTGTTTGCTCTTCTGTTCAGTTGCTTTTATCCCTTCCTTTACATGGAGAGCTACTTCCCACTCTTCTCCCTGTCTGTCTCTCTCTAGGGTTATGTACCCTGGTATGCTAACATCCCAGTCATGGTTCTCTGTGTACCATGTTTCTGTGACTGCTACAATATTCAGGCATCCCTCTTCCTTCAAGGCCACCAGCTCAGGGAGCTTGTTGCCCAAACTATGGGCATTGGTACTCATTACCCTCCATTTCCTGATGGCCTTTCTCCTTTTTGCCCCATCCCTGTCTTGCCTTTGTCACTTTCCCCATTTACCCCTGCCCTTCTCCCTATTGCCACCTCTATGTTGGTGTTTACCGCACTTACTACCATGATTTTTGGGGGGGCTAGGATTTCCCTGCTCCTTTCCAGTGCCTCCCCCTTTGGCTAGTTTAAATGCTTGCCAATGAAACATTTAAACCTATCACCTAGGATCCTGGTTCCCTCCTGGACAGATGCAGCCCTTCATGCCAGTACAGGCTTGCATCACTCCAGGTGGACCCCAGTCCCAATGAAGCCAAATCCTGAGCTCTGCACGAGTTTTTCAACCACTGATTGAACCATGGCAGAACACCCTAGCCCTCCTACGCTTATAGATGGGCAGCACCTCCGAGAAGGTTACCGTGTGTGCTACTTGTCTAAGGCCCCTCCCCAGTTCCACAAATTCTTCCTGCACTGCTTTAATCCCTTTCTTCACCAGGTCATTTGTCCCAAGGTGGACAATGACATCCAGCTCCCTCCCCTGTGCAGCTGCTCTGGCAATCCTGAGGATTCGCTCCCTGTCCCTCCAAGCCATGGTGCCAGGCAGGCACCTTACCTCCCTCTCCCCTTCCTCCCCCAGTTCTACCTTCCTAACAATGGAGTCCCCCACTGGGAGTTGCTTCTTTCTCCTGTGGGGTCCCATGCCACCCTCCTGTGGGTCTCCTTTGTGGAGGTTCCCAGCATCCTCCTTGGTGTCCACTGCAGGTGCCTCCATAGAGGAACAACACTTTGCCAGAATGGCATAGGAATTGTGGAGAGGTACAACTGGAGGGATGTGCCTCTGTTCCACCACCCTCACCCTCCCTGAGCCCACTGTGGTCCAACTGCTCCTCTTTCTTGGCAACCTCTGAGGCAACGGCAGTGGCACTGGTGGTCCCTGGATGGAAGAGGAGGTCCCACAAATCCTGGCCAACTCAGCCTGGAGATGAACAACCTCCTCCTTCAGCCCAGAAAGGTGCCTGCAGATGGGACAACACCGCATCCTCCAGAACGTCTCCCGGAAGACTGCTGCTCCACAGCCACTGCACTGCACCACTCCCATCATGTCTTATTTCTGCCCCCTTAACTGTTGTTTGGAATCCTTACTCTTTCCTCTGTTTTTTTCTTTCTCTTCTCGCTCTACTTCTGTGCCCTTTAAGCTCCTGATTGTCCTGTTCTGTGTTTACATTTAACATATTTTTATCCATTTTTAGGTAAACATTTCATTTGAAAGATACTTCCTAGGTCTTCCAAGTTCCTTCTTTTGCATGTGAAGTACAGGGTTAAGACTGACAAAACTGTTCAAGAGCTTTATGGCATTACTAAACTGGGAAAAGGTAAGAATAAACCTAAGGTCTTTTATAGAGGTTTTAAGGGTTCATTTAAGATACCTGGTTAGGTGCCCTTAGACAAAAGATATATTGCATCCCCAAAGAGAATTTTATCTAAGCCTGTACATTTGGGTATGCTAGCATAAGGTTCACAGTTTGAATCCCCCCAGAACTTGAGACCAAAGGTGATTCAGACCCACAAGCAGACAGGAGAGTTATCCCTTCTGTAACCTGTTCACATTACTGCGCTCAGAGGTTGGCACTGTGGGAGCAGAGGGCCTGTCCTGCTGAGTGCATTTGTGACAGATTTGGTTGGCAGCAGTGGGATAAAATTGGTAACACAAGCTTTAACTGTTCAGTGTGTCAGCTTAATACTGTACAGTTCACTTGCAAAATAAGGCAGTGATTTATTTTTAAAAAGGAAACAGAACTATATAATTTTGCTTACAGCCAAGTTCCTACCTGTTTTTTTTTTCTAAAGTGCAAGTTAGAGTAGCCATAGTTAGGGAAGAAGATGGCTTCCAACTACAGCGGGCACACTGTAGACTAATTGAGGCAGTTGTGCCAGGACAGAGGAGTTCTGTATGAGGGGAGAGCCACCAAGCAGAATCTCATGGATGCCCTGATAGCAGCAGATGCCCACAGCATCGAGTCACTGACTGTGACTGTAAAAGGTACCAAACCTTGAGCGTGGAGGGACCAGTGGCCAGTACAGTGTCCAGATCCAGTGAGGATGACAGCAGGACCAGTGCCAGCAAAGGGCCACAGCAGCAGGGGAAGGTCACCAGCATTCTGGAGCCAGAAGCACTCAGGCTGCAGACTGAGTTGTGCAGTATGAAGCTGGAGTTCCAGAGGGAGGCTGAATGAGAATGGCTAGAGGCGGAGTGAGAATGGTGAGAAGAGTAGTGAGAGAAATGAGCTGCAGAGGAGAAGAGGGAGCAAGAACAGTGAGAGACTGACTGGGAACAGAGGGAGAATGACCATGAAGAGCATGAGCGCCAAGGTGACTATGACTCCAACCACCAGTACCAGAGCAGGTAAGTGGCTTGGGTTTAACTGGAACTACTGAGAACTGTATCACAGTTTGAATCCCCAGAACTTGAGATCAAAGGTGATTCAGACTCACAAGCAGACAGGTGGGTTACCCTGTCTGTTACCTGTTCATTACTGTGCTCAGAGGTTGGCACTGTGGGAGCAGAGGGACAGACCTGGTGAGTGTGTTTGTGACAGATAGCAGGTTCACACTGCTGCAATTACTCTGTGGCACAGTAAAATGTATCTGATTTGATGGCATGTGCCATACACACACACACACACACACACACACACACACACACACAACACTACAAGTAATGCATAGCAAATTGAAAACTTCAGTAATATAACCAAATCTTTTAAACAAACTGAAATTATGCACTGCTGCACCACAACAATCAGCAAAAAAGTCAAGAATTACTAAAAATATTACTGTGAGTACATTAACACAGTTATACAAGAAAAATATAACCAAAACAGAAAGACTTCCTTTTTTCCCAGTTTTAACCTACCTTCACCACAGATACACCCCTCCCCCAAGGCACACTTCAATTGTCTGTCAGTACAAAGAATGAATGTTCTAAATTAACATTCAAAATCAACACACAAACAATAAACACTCGATGATATGAGCACAGGAGGGTTTCCTATAATCGATGTACTAAATTATGAGAAAAAAATGGCTCAAAAAGGCTTTTTCAACAGCTTTTAGAGGATTTGAATTGCAGAGCTCTTAGAGGAAACTGTCTCCATCTTCAACTACACACACACTACACAGAACTGAGGCTGTGCAGAACAATCTAGAGCCCATGTGACCTGCAATACCATGAATCACTGCAAAATTCACCTTGGAGCTCAATAGCAAGGCAAAGTAATGCAAAGTACATTGATTTCAATGTACCGTAAAATTGGTGGATAAGTGGTTTGGAGAAGGCAGAATAACGTGTAGTCATTGGTTTCAATGGACTTCGCGTTCCTTATTATGATGCGGAGTACTCCACTTCGCATTGCGGATTACTAGGCGGATTCCACATTACTCCATGAATCACTTCACAGAGTCAATTTTGGCCACTTCACCCACCACTAGTGACTGCCACAATATCCAAGCATCCCTCTTCCATCAAGGCCACCAGCTCAGGTAGCTTGTTACCTAGACTACAGGCACTAGTACTCATTACCCTCCATTTTTTGATGGCCTTACTCCTTTTTGCCCCATCCATGTCCTTACTGCATTTGCATTTTTCTTCATTTACCCCTGCCCTTCTCAATATCAACTTCTCTATCTTGGTGTTTACCTCACTAACTACCCTGAAGTCAGAATACATAACTGGCATGAAAGGGAAGATGGATGGGTAGCGAACTATATAAAAATAATTTCCTAGCTCCTTTAAAACCCTTGCTGACACTAAACGTCCTACCCCAATGACTCACCTTTAAATATTACAGCTGATTAAAAATTTTTTACGGACTCCGGACAAATGCTGTCACAGGAGCCAACACACAGTTGAGAGGGGATGTGATTGAGACATTCATGTTCCTGAGAGACATTAATAAGGTACCCTAATCAGAACATTTTAACAGGGTTGATGGCTCCACTACTAGAGAGCATGAATGGAAGCTAAGGGGTGGGAGCTTCAAAAGGGATCTAAGGAAACACTACTTTACAGAAAGGGTAATTGAGCCATTAAACAGACTTCCTGCTGAGGTGGTGGAACAAAGACCATGGCAGCTTCAAGAGGGGGTGAGACAGAGCAAGGGCTCATTTAGGTATCAAAGGCATTGGAATCTGGTAGTGGGCTAGGTCCTGGGACCCATAGAAGGTCTTGGTAACCCTTGAGCAAACTTGATGGACCTATGGTCTCCTTCTGCCATCATTTTCTTTTTTTTTATTTAGTAAGCTTTATTAGTTTAGAATTTTTGCTACAATCTTCCATACAGGCAGCATGTAAATACATTAAACAGAGAAATAATCATAACTAAAAAATTAACACATATTCATAGTATGAGATACATAGATGGAAATCATAATGTGAGAAAATCCTGGAACATAATGTTGTTGCCTGTATCCTACCCTCTTCCCCCCTCTCTTCCTCCCTTCCCGGTCAACCACTTGCTATTAATTGAGGATTTTTTTTATAAAGATTCCAAAACAAGAAACCTTACTAAATGCAGTAATCTTTAAAAGGGAAAATAGAAATCTCCAATGTCTACCGAATCAATAGAAGGGTATACAGAGATTCCCATCTTGCTTTATATTTGTCTATTCTATTATTGACTCCAGCAATGATGAATTCTGCTTGCAAAGCGAACATGATTTCCTTATACCATTCCATGTAAACAGGGACATTAGGTTCCAGCCAATGCCTCAAAATTACTTTCTTGGCACAACTTGATATTAAGGCCATATGTGCTCTCTTCTGAATCCCTTGTAGCTCTGTGTAATCACTCAAAATACAAATTTCCAGGTTAAAATTATCTGGTAATACAAGAAGTGGATCAAGACGATTTTGAATGCAAAGCCAAAAAGGAGAGATTTTGTCACATGACCACAACATATGGAGCAACTCCGCAAGGGCTTGTTGACATTTGGGGCATTGGTTAGATTAACCCCTTCCCATTTGATGAAGTTTAACCGGTGTATAAAATAAATTATGATTAATATAAAATTGCATAAGTCTGTACCTGTCCCATTTAATGTACTTATATAAATGTTTCCAAATTTTTGACTAGTTCCTGGGAGGGGAAGTCGCTGTTAATACATTATCCTGCCAATAGAACCTCTTGCCTTCTAAAGAGGCAACATTTGCCAGGAGAAATTTGTAAGAGTAGAATATTATATGGGAGGAGGGGATAGAACTAAAATATGGGAATAAAACAGACATGAAGGGACTTTCCCATTCCCTGACCCAAAAAATGTGTCAACATGTGGGATATCCAAAGTATTTAAAACATTTGTGGTGGGCCAATTGAACAGGGTACTGGCAACCCTATAGGGGAGTAGTTTTTGTTCCGACTAACTGATTCACTCTTAATACCCCATATCAGGCCAAAAAGATGAGGCTCTGATTACTTTACCCAAAATTAGAAGATTTGGGTTTAAGAATAGGGGTTGGGCAGTGTCTTTGTAGGCATCCACTTTGAGGAAAGTGATTAACTGATGATGTGTATGAAGTGAGAAACTTAACGGTGTTTCCTTTAGGAATTTAGGAAGATTCCTTCTAACAATAAAAGGAAGGGCCTTAGGGTCAATGCCTTTTTCAAAACAAAGTGCTTGTTCTGTTTTGACCCAGGAGGGACAATTTTCGGAGCTGAACAATTCTCTGGTATTCGTATCCAATATCTAACCCTAGTCAGATGTATAGCTAAATAATATGTAAAATTTGGGACTTGAAGACCACTGTCATTTTCGAATGGGTAAGTTTATAATAACTTCTTCTAACTTTTTCCCTTGCCATATAAAAGTGTTCACTACTCTTTGTACCTGGGAGAACCATGATAATGGAAGAGCCCCATTGAACATTTGTAAGGGATATAATAACCGGGGTAAAACATTCATTTTTATTATATTCAAACATCCCCATATAGAAAGAGGTAGTTTTGACCAGCGTCTAAGATCATCTGTTAGAATTTTAACTAAAGCATCCAAATTAAGTTTTTTCATGATATGGGGAGAGGAATGCAGGTAGAACCTTAAATATTTAAATTTGTCAGAATTCCATTGAAGCCCTAACTGTTCAATGTCAGTCTTAACCATGTATTTATTGAGGGGAAAGATCTCTGTTTTCCCAATGTTTAATTTATAATTTGAGATTGCCTCAGATTGAGAGATAATATGAAAGACAGCAGATAAAGACTGAATGGGATTAGAAATATGAAGTAGTAAATCATCTGCATAGGCAGAGATTTTATATTCCATATTACTTATTGATATACCAGAGACCAACAACGAATTCTTGATTTTCCTGATGAGAGGTTCTAAATATAAGTTCAAAAGGAAAGGAGAAAGGGGAAATCCCTGACAGGTACCTTGAAATAAGGTGAAAGATGCAGAAAGAATGCCGTTACGCTGAATTTGGGCTGATGGGGAAGTATATAAAATTTTAACCCATTGTATAAATTTGTTTGGGAGGTGATATTTGGGTAATAATCTAAAAAGATAATCCCAAGAAACCCTATCAAAGGCTTTCTCTGCATCCAGGAAACAAGTGCTACTGGTGCAGATGAGTCCCTGGATACAGAGGTGAGATATGCTATTTTCCTAAGGTGATCAGATGAAAGCCTTCCCTTTACAAACCCTACCTGCTCTATACTTATCAGGGGATCCCAAACCTGGCCTAACCTAGAAGTGAGAATTTTTGCAAGGATTTTAAGGTCCACATTAATTAGGGAATTTTTTTTTGTAATTGGGAATCAAAAGGGGATGTTTGCCGGGTTTAGGAATAATGGTGATTATAGCTCGAGTCAGTGGGGTATCAGATATACCTTTCTCAAAGACATAATGAAAGGTGTCTAAAAGAATAGGGGAGATTATCTCTTTAAATTTCTTATAAAAATTTGTAGTGAAGTCATCTGGGCTGGGGGATTTATCTAGGGAAAAGGAATCTATGGCATCCCAAATTTCCTTTAAAGTGATAGGGACTTTTAAAAAATTAGCCTGGGTTTCTGATAAGGTTGGGAGATCAATGTCTTGCATAAAGTTTTCTAGTTGCTGAGATATGGAAGGGAGTGCAGATGCCGAATATAGTTGCCGGTAGTAATCTTGGAATGCATTCACAATATCTGGGGGGGAGGTTAAGAGATCTTCTGAAGTCGAGTAAATAGAAGTAATTATTTTATCCGTTATTTGGTTACAAAGCCGAAGGGCCATAACCTTCCCTGCCCTTTCTCCATGATCAAAATAGGATATTTTAGAATGAAGCATGAGAAACTTGGCCTTCTCTGCTATTAGTTGATTATATTGCACCTCGAAGAGACTCCACTTTACCTAGTCCTCCGTAGGAGTTGAAGGAAAGAGATGTCTCTCCAGGTCTTCTATTTGTGTTAGAATAGAAGAGAGGGCTGCTCTCTCGCTTTTACGCTTAGTCGCCATCCTAATTAACTCACCTGTTAGCATTACTTCAGGGAGCCCCACAAAAAATCTTTTTTAGGCATGGATGGGGCGCACTTCCATAAAGTTGGAAATTAATTTTGAAGGAATTGTATTTGATCTTCAGATTTGAAGTTAATTATTTAACTTCCAACGCCTGTCTCTTTGAATGTTGGGGATAGATTCAGATGGAGATGCACTGTACGGTGGCCTGAAATAACCTTTGATGAGTAGAAGGTCTGAAAGACGCTGGAAAGATGTTCAACAGTTATAAGAAAATAATCAATCCATGAAAAAGAATAGTGGGGAAGTGAATGAAATGAAAAATCTTTATTTTCTGGATACATTATCCTCCAAGGGTCTGTCAGGCTGATTGAGTTCATTAGCTCATGTAAGGCCTTCTGCCCAGGTGATAACTTTTGCCAAATCTGACCCAATCTGTCCAGGGAGTTGGATATCACTTGGTTCCAATCACCATCTAGTATAATTGGAAGCGTGGTCCAGGGATCAAGAAGAGTCATGAGGTTTGTTAAAAAAATCAGGGTCATCACAATTAGGTCAATAAATGGACCCTAAAACCAATTCAGAATGACCCAGAAGGGCCTTCAGTAAAATGAATCTACCCTCAGGGTCTGGAATTTGTTGTATAAGCCAAAATGGAACTCTGCAGGCTATCAGAATAGCAACCCTTCTTCTACAGGAGTCAATACCCGAACCGTGATACTTGCCCCAATCGAATTTCTACGTAAATATTGAATATGATTAACCCAAGGTGTGTTTCCTGTGAAAAGGCCACGCTAATTTGCAAACTTTTAAATGAAGTAAGACCTTAGATCTCTTGGCTGGTGTCTGGTCTCCTTTTATATTCCAGGAGCAATATTTAAAATTTGCCATGACAAAATGATGGGATATCTGCCATCATTTTCTTTTTTTTCAATTTAAAGTTTATTCAATATTTCACAAATACAGAGAGAAGATCCAAAGTTACATTTATGTATCAAATGCACAGTAATTCGCAGATTTGGAATAGATCAACCTCCACCCCACCCTCCCCAAACCCTCCTTCACACAGAGTATATTCATTTGCTATGATACAATGTATAAAAAGATGCATAGACTTTATGACTTCTGAAGAGAATACAGAGCAGCAAGAGGGCCCCAGTTCTTGAGAAATTTCTCAGATTGATTATTCAGACTGGCAATTGTCTTTTCCAAGTGAAGATTGGCCAACAGTTCCTGTAGCCATTCACTGTAATAAATTTCAGTTGTGTCTTTCCAGTCTCTCAAAACCAGCCTTCTAACTGACATGCTGATGAGGATTATATGATATTTTCTTTTGTAACCGCCACTGAGGAAAAATCTCCCAAAATACAAATTTCCGGTGGAAAACGCCCCAATAAACCCAAGAGAAGGTCAACTCTCTGTTTAATATTATTCCAGAGAGGGACTATCTTGGGACATGTCCAAAAAATATGAAATAGGTTACCCTCACTCTGCAGACATCGGGTACAAGTAGGTGAAAGGAACAGATTCAACTTGGCCATCCTCTGAGGTGAATAATAAAGGTTATGCAGGATTTTAAATTGTGTTAATCGAAGCCTGTCTTGCCTAACAAACTTGTGACAACTCTTCCATAGAGAGGCAATGAAAATCTAGATTGGGAAAAAATGGAACTAAAACAGTCAGGTCATTTCCAATCATGGATTACCTCATACAGTGTGTGGAAACTGCATGAGAAAGACCTACATGGGAAATAAACATGACAAGGATGGATTCGGAAGTACTGGTGGAACAGTACCCATGGATTTTATTATTAAGTGCCTAATTGGAAAACTCTAAAAATCACAGAATTCGGGCATGGATTTTATTATGGACTTCTGGTGAGGTCAACCATGAGCCATCAGTCTTCAGGAAAACAAAGAGGACAGTCCCCACTGGGAAATCCATCTCAATTGAAGTGGCTTGCCCTCTAACGTAAGATTTAGGTTGCCACCAAGGTTGAGATGGGTCCATAGTGTGCTTATGTTTGAGGAACGAACAAAGCTGGGAATGAATTCTAACAAATAATGCAATGGAGTTTTTTTTTAGTGTCAAAGGCAGCGATTTTAAGTTAACATATAGTAATGCCACAGGGAATAGCCCATGAGTTTGTATTAAGACACATTCTATTTTGAGCCATATGAGTGTGAAGGACTGTGGGGATGGGAACTGGTCCACCCTTAGCCATTGCAGGTACTTGTTTGCATGACTAGCCCAGTAGTATAATCCTAATTGTAATAACCGGAGTCCACCTTTCAATTTCGATGCCGAAAGCTTATCACAGGCTATCCGGGGTTTCTTATCTGACCAAATAAAAGCAGAGAACATCTGTTGTACCTTTTTGAACCATGTCAATGGTAACCAGGTATTTGATAGGTTTAATGGGTAAAATACCTGAGGGAAAACATTCATTTTGATGATACTGATTTTACCCCAAAGGTAGAGGGGGAGTAAAGCTCATCTCTTAAGGTCTTGTCTAATAGTAGATATTAATGGGTCAAGATTTAGTTTTGTAAATTTAGCCGGCTCCCTTGACAGGTTCAATCCCAGATATTTCAATGAGTTGATCTGCCAAGCAAAACCCACCTACGAAGCCACTGACTTTATTGCTTTATGATTCAAGGGAAAGACCACTGTCTTGTCTTTATTGAGTTTATAGTTGGACATAGAGCTGAATTCCCCTAGGATGGTGAGTAGGGCAGGTATGGATGTATCAGGCTGCGATATTTGCAGGAGCAAGTCGTCTGCATAGGCCAGGACTTTAACAGTATTCTGCTGTATGCTTATACCGTGGACTCCTGCATTCGCCACAATCCTCCGAATGAGGGGTTCCAAATAAATGTTAAATAGCAAGGGGGGAAAAGGGCAACCTTGTCTGGTGCCAGCATACAATGTAAAGGGGTCAGACAGTATTCCATTACACACAACCCGTGCTATGGGTGATTTATATAAGACTCCTATCCATTTTATAAAAAGAGAGGGGAATCCAAATGCTGTAGAGATTGAAACAAAAAATTCCAATCGACCCTGTCGAATGCCTTCTCGGCATCCAGGGAAACCAGTACAGCAGAAAAGTCGGCATCCCTGGAGGCCGAGAAGACATGCGAAAGGGTTCTAAAATGATCGACTGAGGATCTACCCTTCATGAAACCTACCTGTTCCGGCCTATGATCTCTTGCATGACAAGGCTCAATAGGTCCACCAGGAGTTTCGTTAAAATCTTAAGGTCCTGATTGAGAAGAGAGATCAGTCTATAGCTCTGGACTTTCTCATGAGATTTACCTTCCTTCAATATTAGGGTAATCAAGGCTTCAAACAGGAACCCGTCCGTTGCCTGTCCAGACAAAATATGCTGAAATAAGGATAATAAAGGAGGTGCTAATTGTGGAGCAAAAACTTTATAAAAATTAGCGGAAAAGCCATCTGGACCGGGTGTCTTATCTGAAGGCAGATCCTGGATAACCCTAAGTATTTCTTCTAGGGTAATGGGTGCGACTAGGGAAGTTTTGTGCAAATCCGAAAGTATGGGTAAAGAGGAATGTGTTAAGTAAGAGACTAACTGTGATAGAGATGGGGGATTCTCCACTGGGCTATATAGATTTGCATAATAACTCTGAAATTCTGAAGTTATATCCGAGAGGAAAGTCAGAAGTGTTTCATTCTCTTGGGAACGAACTGCAGCAATCAGTCTGTGGGATTCCAACTGTTTAAGTTTAAGGGCCAGGAGATGACCTGCTTTATCCCCTTGGTCTACATGGAGTGCCTGGGTTCTCAAGATGATAAACTCAGCCTTTTCCCTTAAATGATTCAAGTATAAATCTTTAAGCTTCACTAGGGTTTCCCTGGTTTGATCTGAGGATTGTAGGGATAAGTCACATTCTATGGTACGGATTTGAGACAATAAGAGCTTGAGATGCTTGTCCTGAGTTCTTTCTTTTGGCTGCTTAAACCAATTAGCACCCTCAGATAGGCTTTCAGGAGCTCCACTCAATATCTGGTTTCCCAGTGGAACCAGCATTAACCTCCCAAAAGGTGGAGATGTGTTTGGTTGTGTGTGTTACATAGTCTGGAATCTTTAAAAGTTGATTATTAAGCTTCCATCACCCACCTGTCTTGTGAAGCGAAGTAAACGAAATCGAACAAGACACTGGTGAATGATCGGAAAGCAGGCCCGAGAGTATCGCTGAGTCTAGTACCCCAGGGATTAGGAACTGGGAAATCAACATGTAGTCAATACGGGAGGATGAGCGGTGCACTGAGGATGTAACAGTGTATTCCCTGTCCGAGTGGTGGAGAATACACCAGATATCTGCCAGTCCCACACCATCCATCCAGTCTCGGAGTGCTTGTTGTGCTGGGGAAAGCCCTTTACGAGATCTCATGGAGTAATCCATTTGAGGGTCAAAAACAAGGTTAAAATCACTTCCATCAGAGGGATTTGTACAAATGGGGAAAGGATATTAAGAATATGCATAAAAAAAAACAGGTGTGTCACTATTGAGACCATAGACACTGCCCAAAATAATTTCTTTGGTATAAAGCAAGCCTTTCACAAAAATATAGCGCCCTTCAGGGTCTGCTATAACTTGGCTAGGGGAGAACGGTATAGACCTTCGCAGTAGGATCAGGACTTCGTGGTTTTGGGTATTGCCCTCTTCCGCAAAGCATTGACCCACCTGCTGCCTACGAAGCTTCATGGCCTCAGAGTTAAGCAAATGGGAATTGTTTAATTTTCCATCTGGCCCCCCGCACATTCCAAGTAATAATTTTCACTGTCCCCACCATGTCGAATAGGAGGTTGGTCGAGACATAAGACAATCAAAAAATATCATGCTCTGCCACATGCCACTGTGTGAAGTAAACCTCCCACCTCCCCTCCACTTACCCCATGTGATCTACCCCAATATCTGCTAAGCAGTGTAACATTAAAGACCTTTCCCAACCCTCCCTCCCATCCCACATTTTACCTTTTGCCTTCTGCCACATGCCCCACAACCTTTCTCTTTCGCTCCAGCCACCCTCACAAAAACCTAACTATGTAAAGTAAATGGAGTAACTATTAGCCCTATTTAGCCTAGAAGCTAATAAAAGAAAATACTGCCTTTGGGTAGCTGACGAAATTAGGCTTTTGAAATTAGACTCCCAATCTGTAAAAATATATACTGTCCTATCACAATGTTCGGAACAAGGGCCAGTTCATTACCACAGGCATTGATGTTACTAACTCGTTGATATAGAATAACAAACGAGTTAGGCCGCAACAAAGTAGACCAGAGGTTAACCTTTAAATACTTACTCTGGCGCAACAGGCAATAGTTCAGCATATAAGAGGAACTAGCGAACAAATAACTCTTAAACACACAAACCTTTGACTACATCTGGAAAGAGAAGACACAAAATAACACAAAGCAAAAAAAAGGGGGAAGGGGAAGGATCGATGTTAACCTTTGTGGGGTGTCATAGGTATTGCCTGCCCTCTACATTCTCCTTCTATTCAGAAAGCATTTGGAAATGAATGGTGCATACCGTTTTCCCTTCACCCCCCTTTTCCTCTCTCACTCTTACTCTAAAAGATGCTTATCTGTACCGAGAATTAGCTGATCGCCTGAATTTTGCGACGAACAGCTACAGGTGCCTTCACTATTCTAATCTATCTACAAGAATGATACAAAATTAAAACGGCTAAATTACCTAGCGAACATACATTGGAATAGGCTACATAACTAAAGGAGGAGCCCCCCCCAGTGGTAACAACATGAAAGTGCCATCGGGGAATATCGCTTAGAATCTAAGAGAACAGCAAAACCCTTTTGCCACAATCTGATGCACCGTTATCTCGATTAGGTAGCCTCTCCATGTTGTGGGTAGCAGGGTATTAACTAGACACTTAAGGGAGCTAAGGAGCTCCACAATTAAACCATTCACAGTCTGCCTTAAAATAGGCATGTCCAAGCCATTTAAAGTTCAGGCTTACTAAGCACAAATAGGGATCTACCCCTCTTTAAGCCCACTGGAAACAAAACATCTTCTGCTCGACATCTCATCACCTCCCTCAGGGATTTTTGAATAGGTCGGGAAAGCGGATCTCAGTTGCGCCGAGGCTGATTCAGGGTCATCAAAGGCAGTCCAGACACCAGCAATAAGGACATTCAGTTTTGCCGGGTATGCCATCCGAAACTTGATGCCAGCAGCTATTAATTTTACCACTATAGGGTGGAAAGCCGCTCTTTTCTGGCAGACTGAAGCAGGGAGATCCTGGGCAACTCTCAGATGTTTTCCTTCCCAGCTGATGTCTTGGAGCTCTCTAACTTTATTCATAAAATGTTGCTTTTCCAGGGAGTTGAGAAATCAGAAAATAACTGTACGTGGAGGTTATCCAGTAGCAGGCTTGGGCCTCAATGCCCTGTGCGCCCTTTCTATGATATAATTGGCTCCATATGGAGATGAGCCCACAAGTTTTCCACAAATTCTGTATGAACTTGATCGTCTCATGTCCCTCCTCCCTTCAGGGAGGCCAATGATAACAAATATTATTCCTCCTACTATGTCCTTTGAGGTCTTCCACTTTTAACTCGAATTTCGCAAGGTACTGCCTGTAGGTAGTGAGCTCAGGATCTAGTTTATCTTGTCGCTTTTCTAGCGAGAAGAGACAAGCTGAGTTATCCATGGCTCTTGTGCAACTTTGTCCAGTTTCAGGGTAAGAGAGCTGAAATCTGTTGCCAACATGTGAAGGTCCTCCTGAATGGTTTAAACTCTTCTAGGAACCTCTGCAGGGTGAGCGGCTGTCTGTGGAGGGAGGGCAGGCACTGGAGTTGGAGGCCCGAGGCTTCTTCAGGGCCTTTTCAGGCATCATCGGTGGCATTCTCTTTGGTAGGCTTTTTTTCGTTTCTACCTCCATTCTGGCTGTTAAAAGATACTTCCAGTTGTGCCTGCAGTATTTCGAGATGTATTTAATCTATATTGCGCTATCTCAGTAACGTAGTTTGTAAAGTAGACTGCTGTATTTAATCGGGTAGCTGGAGCTGTATGGAGAAGCTGCTACACAGCACGGTGCATCGCCAGAAGTCCTGCCATCATTTTCTATATTTCTACAGATCACAGATTTGTATACAAAAAATAGAAAAAAAAAGATGAATCAATGGGGTATCACTTGCAATGAAAACCTATTTCATTAGTTAACATTTGGTGTAAAATGAATTATGATAAAATTATCTGACATATAGATTTCTTACAGGAATTCTAATAACTTGTGTCATTTTAATACATGTCAGCAGATTAATTAAGCTGTTGCAATGGCTGTAGTGTGTGTGCATTGTGTTTAAACACTGTGTAGCTTACCTTACATACTACATTTTATTCCCGAACAATCATCTCTTGATGTTATACCTGTTAGTGATTGAAGTGCTTAATGTATGAGGTCCACCAGTTTCAAACCCTCTTTACAACTCCAGTTTCATGTGTAACAGATACCAACTTGTATACATCTCTGAAGCAATCCAGGATCATTACATCTAGGATTATGTTCGACTGATTGGTTGCCAATGTACATGTGACTTCAAGAGTGAAATCTGCCCCACCTTGTAATTTGACCTACGAACATATGAAATTCGCCAGCAGATAAAGGTCTAGAGGTCTATCAAGTCGGCTCGAATATGAAGCTAGCACCCCTCATTCTGGAGCTGCCCCTCCCTTCTACCCTTCCCCTTCATTAACCCTCCCCCTTGTCCTGTCCCATCCCCTTTTGAAGCAGTCCACTGTTCTATTGGATACCAATTCTGCAGGTAACACATTCCACCCAGCCACCACCCTCTCTGTAAAAAAGTGTCTCCTCATCTCCATCCTGAACCTTCCACTCTCCAGTCTCATATCATGGCCCCTGGTGTCCCCCCTTCCCTTATTTTGAACAGCCCCTCTGTACCCATCTTGTTTATTTCTTTCATGTATTTAAAGGTTTCAATCATGTCCCCTGTCCCCCCTCCTCCAGTGACCACATGTTCAACTCCCTCAACCTCCTCTCATATGATAAGTCCCCCAGCCCCATGATCGTCTTTGTCACCCTGCGCTGCACTCCCCTCCAGTAACTTAATGTCCCTCTTCAGATACGGGCGCCAGTACTGCACACAGTACTCCAGGTGCGGTCTAACTAATGACCTATACAGTGGCAGAATCATCTCCTCCCTCCTCGAGGATATATGCCTTGCAATATAACCCAGCATTTTGTTGGCCTTTGCAGTTGCCTTCCTACATTGTGCCGAGTTGTTCATTGACCCTGTAATGAGCACCCCCAGATCCTTCTCCTCCTCCTCCTCTGTCTGGTCTAGCTGCACTCCCCTCAGCTGGTAACTCCTCCTTGGGTTCTTCATCCCAAAATGCAGTGCCTTGGACTTTTTGGCATTAAACCCCAGTTGCCAGGTGTCTGACCAGGTTTCAAGCTTTTCCAGATCATCCTGCAACCCTCCCATCCCCTAGGTCATCCACCACTGCTCCTACCTTGGTATCATCAGCAAACAGACTGATCTTGCTCTTGATGTCCCATGATATGTCTGCAATGAATATCCCAAACAACACTGGCCCCAACACCGAGCCCTGTGGAACACCGCCACTACCCTTGGGTGTGAGAGTGCCCCACCCACCACCACCTCTGTTGCCTTCCTGCAAAGCCAGCCTCCCTACCCATCTCACAAGCTTTGCACCCGCCTGTGCCTACTAACTTACTTCCCAGCCTTCCATGCGGCACTGAGTCGAATGTCTTACTGAAGTCCAGATACAGGACATCCACTGCATGGTCCCTGTCCAGTTGCCTAGTTACCTAGTCATAGAACTCCACCAGGTTGGTTTGGCAGGATCTGCCCCGTATGAAGCCATGCCGTCTGCTGTCCTGTAGTCCTTTGGCCTCTAGGAGGGACTCCAGCCTCTCCTTCAGGATAGTCTCCATTAGCTTACCCATGATGGATGTGAGGCTCACTGCTCTGTAGTTTCCCAGTTCATTCTTGGGGCCACTCCTGTGGAGGAGCACCAAATGAGCCATCCTCCATTCCTGAGGTGCACACCCCAAATATATGGAGGCATTAAATAGGTCTGCCAAAGGTCCCGCGAGGGCCTCTGCCAGCTCCTTCAGTTCCCTGGGTGGATGCCATCTGGGCCTGGTGTCTTGTCCACCCTCAGTGCCTTCAAACCCGCCCGAACTCTGCCCTCCATGATTTACCCATCTGTCACCCCTTCCCCCTCCATTTCTGAAATTTCTCCCCCCTTGGGTGTCACCCCCTCTTCTCTTTAGCAAAGACTGAGCAGAAGTACTCATTTACTGCTTCTGCCTTATGACACCCTGCTTCCACACAACCCCCTTCCTTCCTAATCCTTACTATGTGGTCCTTACAGCTCCTTTTCTCCCTGATGTACCTAAAGAAGTCCTTCTCCCCCTTCTTAATGCCTTGTGCCAGCCTGAGTTCCTTAGATTCTTTTGGCTGCCCTACTGCCCTTGTCACCTCCTTTGATTCTATCAAGTACTCCTCCCTGTCCTCCCCCTCTCTGTTTTCTTGTACTTCCTAAAGGCAGCTCTTTTTGTCCTTACCTTTTCCATGACCTCCTTGCCCAACCAGCTCGGTTTCTTAGCCCTAGCCTTCTTACTCTGGGCCTTGCAGCAGGTTTTGGTTGTCTCCACTATCCCCAGCTTTAGGAGCTCCCACCTCTGGTTAGTGTCCATACTAGACTGAATTCTGGCCAGGTACCTTTTTACCACTTCCCCCATCCTCCCAAAGTTGGCCCTCCTGAAGTCCAGCATTCTTGTGCCAGATTCCACCCTTCTTGCCCATATCCAATGTGAGCCATACTGAGTGATGGTCACTCCCTGACAGCAGTTTCTCCACTGTAAGTTCTCTCACAAAGTCCCCATTTGCCAGCACAAGGTCAAGGGTATTCCCTAACCTGGTTGGTTCACTGACCATTTGCAGCAGGAAGCTGTCCTGGAAGGCATCCAGCAGTACCTGCTCCCTTCTGTTCCTGGTAGTTGGGGTACTCCAGTCCACTCCTGGCATGTTGAAGTTCCCCACAATCACCACACTACCCTCCTCACAGGTCCTCCTGATCTGTCCCACTAGTTCCCTGTCTACTCCTCCATCTGAGATGGTGGCCTGTACACCACTCCCATTCTAAGAATCCTATTCTTGGAATCCTGGATTTGCATCCAAAGTGACTCCGTACTACCCTCCTCCCCTTCCTCCCTTACACACTTCAGTCCTTCCTTCACATATAGTGCCACACCCCCTCCTTTCCCAATCACCCTGTCCCTATGAAATAACCTGTACCCTGGTACAGAGAGGTCCCAGTCATTGTATTGGGTGGCCCATGTTTCTGTGATGGCTGCAATGTCCACCTCTCCCTCTGCCATGAGCACCTGTAACTCTGCAGTTTTCCTCCCAAGGCTCCTAGTATTTAGGGTAATCACCGTCCACCCTTTCCCCCCATCCTGCCCTCCTTTACTAGCATCACCAATAGTACTTGCCATTTGTCCTTTTTCACTGTTATTGGGGGTAAGCTCATATGGTTTGATCTGGACCTGATCAGATTAGCTCAATTTCTCTGTCTTCCAAAGCTGTTATCTAGAATAAAAACTGGTTAATATATTGTACACCTATGACTATACTAGACAATAGGCCAGTAGTGAGATTATCAATTTAGAATAATTTCTTACCTATTAATAAACTCTAATGGAATCTGACCTACACAGCATGCCAGAGCTGATGTCATTTCCTTGTCTGTCTGAACACTAGTGTCTCCAACAGCAGGTTGTGGAGTGCCTCAGAGATGTAGTCCATCACAATCACGCTTACTAGGTGAGTAAACTACCATTGTGGGGAAGAATTTCTGAGGCACTCCAGGATCCTTACAGCTAAGGTTCTAAAAGCATTACCTTGTTTTAGGGAGGGGAGACTAGACATGTTCTGGTGAGAGAAATATAGTCTTGGAGTATAGAGTGGCTGAAGTTGATCTTGGCATCATGAGCAACACTGACTTGTAATGTCTAGTGAATGTGTGAATCAATATCCATGTGACAGCTGCATAGATTTCTCTTAGCCAGCTTTCTTTTTTGGCCCATGATATGGGCAACTCCTCTGGCTGAATCAGCTTTTTAAAGTCTGCAAGTGAGTTTCAGAATTCGCTTAGTAGGCTTCCTGGATAACTGTCATGAGTCAGAATGCTATATTAGAGCGTGAGGTAGGGTGGCCCTTCCTGCATACCTGAACAATGATGAACAGTCTGTCAGTCCTGTGATAGTCCCCCATCCTGTTGACATACAGTATGTAGTGCAGGCTCTCCTTGTTCCCAGAGTATTAAGTTTGGGATCCTTTGCACCCTCTGAGACAGGCGTTTGGACTGCCAGTTCTATCATCTGTCCTAAGTAGAAATCTGAGGCAATTTAGCTAAGAAAGATGGAATTGTTCTTAGTGCTACTCTGTCTTTGTGAAAAGATAGATTCAGTTTTCTGCAGGACAGTACTTGCAGCTCATCTGTCCTTCTGGCCAAGCAAACCAACAACATGAAGACCTTCATGAAATTCATCCTTTTTAGATCTACTGTGGCTAGGGGTTCAAATGGTGTTTTGGTCATTGCTTTGAGAACTATGTTCAAATACCAGGGTGCTTTGATCTGTTTTACCTAAGGCTGTAAATTCAGGCCACTTTCAGAAAATGAAGTATGTCCAGGTGAACCCCTGGTGCTGCTCTTTCTATTTGACTTTGTGTTACTTCGATTGCTGCCAAGTGAACATGTAGAGATGATGCTGAGTCCCTTGTCCAGGACCTCTTGCAGAAATAGGAGGATGTCTGCTATGGAGGTGGTCTGTAGTGATAGGGATTTCATGAAACACCATTTTGAGAAGCTTGACCATTTCCTTTTATATATCAATGTAGTTCGCCCCTCTAGGACATAGTCAAGTTGTCTATGATGGAAGGATAATAACTGGCTTTTAGCAGTCACTCCCTTTTAGGAGCCAAGCTGTGAACATGAGGTTATGAAGGTTGGGTTGCCAGAGTGCCCCTTGTTGCAATATGTCATGTGTGAGTGGAAACCTCCATGAGTTGTCCACAGCCATGCTCACCACTGTTACAAACCATGACCTCCTGGGCCAGTATGAGGTGATCAGGATTACCTCACTCCGGATTGTCAAATTTTCTTCAATACTTGTGGAAGCAGAGGAAGAGGAGGGAAGATGTAAACCATGTTGAAGTACCATTGTAGTGACAGGGCATCTACTCCCATGGATTGGTTGCCTTTGAACCTGAAGTAAACCCTAGAGTATTGAGTGTTCCTGCTGGCTGTCATAAGGTCCACTGGTACTGGCCCTCAGCACCTGCTGATGTAATGGAAGACCTGAGGATGGAGTCCCCACTTGCCTGAGTGGATCTGTTGGCTACTCAGTCAGTTTTCTGTCATATTTAGGTTGCCAGCTAAGGAATTGCTAGAATGCTGGTTAGATGGTCTCGGCCCAATTCAGAACCTTCATGGCTTCCTTTGCATGGCCCTGCTCTCGGTCCTGCCTTTTTTACAATGTATGCCGCCATCACTTTGTCATCCAGTCTTATGAGAACTTTTGGTTTTTGATTAGGTGACTGAAGTGTAGTAGAGCTAGATGCTAGGCCAAATGGGAGTGCCTGATACTGGAAGTATCTTCCCAGTATGTGAAACTTGAGGTGTTTCTGGTGTGATGGTCTCAAGGGAATGTGGAGGTATGTGTCTGTCATTTATATAGATGTGAGATAGTCTCTGGGCCCGATTGTACTAGGACTGAACTGGATGATTTCCATCTTGAACTGCTTGTGTTGCATGAATCAATTCAAGAATTTAGGACAGGACTTAACTTTCCTGTTCTCTTGGGTACCATCAAGAATGTGGAATATATTCCTTGTCCCCTCTATTCTTGTGAAGCTGGTTTGCACTGGCGTGCATCCCACCAATTTATCATCATGGCAGTAATAAACTGCTGTGCTTGAATGAGACAGCCATGACTCGATGATTTTGCAGGAGCAGAGATGATGTGTCAGTGTCTCCCTCAATACTGAATGCCAATGATGTCAATAAAGAACATACATTTTAATATGGTCACAAATTGGCTGATGCATAGACAGTGTAACCTTTGAAGTGGTGCAGAGACTGGGCCACATTCAGGGCCACAGTGATTTAATCAGTCTCCTTCTATAGTATGTAATTAATTAAAAGTGAGGCAGAGAGGTTCAGTTGTGAGCATCTATCATGCTCAGGATGACTGTAGGGAGTGACTCTGTCAGGGCCACAATCTGTGTTAGAGTGGCCAGTATTAACAGCAGTGGTGCCTCACCACAATGGCCACCAGAAATGATGCAAATGTGGTCACTTCTGGCAACAGAAAAGCATTTAAGAGAGTTAAGCTGTATTCCAATATGTCTGCTGGAACTGAAGTAAAATAGGTTACTTCCAGCAGCTGCAAATTTACCATCGATCCTGGGCAACAGAAGTGATCCAAATCAGGTAATGTCTGTGGTCAAGAGGCAATAACACAATCAGGCAGTTTTCTATTATACTGCCATGGTAGCACCCCTATAGTTAGGGATGAATAGGCATTTCTATGTTAAACTCTACATTTTGCACTTTAATAGCTTTGTAACCATTTAATGGATTTGCACAACGTTTTGTAAGCATGGTTTTGGGACCAATGTCTCTTGATGTGCCAAGTTTCATTCCAGTCAACTACATGGATTCTGAGATCTGATAGTGAAAGAAAATGAAAAAATCTGGGTTTTTGTCACTGTTTCCTTGTCATCGCTAGCACCCAGACAAATTTGGAATTTTGCTCTGAAATTTCAGGGTAAAAGGTATTGGGCCAACCATGCTGCCTTTCACTTTCTCATATAGCCTGCACTCTAAGCTTTTGACTTATGGAATCAGGTGAGCGTTAGGGTTGACAATCCCAAGGAGCATATCAGGCCTGATTTGTAAAGACTCTGGAGAGATGAAACATTAATATTTTTTCCTTTTGCTGTCTGCAGGGTGGGGATTGGGTGTTAGAGTTGAGAGTTCTTACACACATTTCCCCACTTTCATCAGTTTAATCTGAACCCTAACTGGTGCAGTAACAAAGTTTTTTTGCAAAGAATATTAGAATATGGGTGAAAAACAGTCATGTATGGATGTTACCGACCCACACTGTTAGGGAGTGATGAATGCTAGCCCCTCCCCATCTGTGAGTAGTAGGGATCATGAAAATTGAACTCTAAGGCACCCATGGCTATATGGTGGCTAGACACTTTATCAGCAGTGCATGCTTTTGCTGAGATGTCGATGATATCTGTGCCATGCTGTCAATGCACTGGCACGCATGCATGAACAAGTGGAGTCAATGCCCAAGGAGGTTAATACTGTACATGCACTTCTGCAGTGGCCAGTGCCATGATGAACAGGAAGGTGGGGGTTGAAGTGTGTTCACCAAGCAACACCACAACAAAGGCAATTGCGTGTATGCTGAGGGACACCTGCAGCTCAGCATTCATTAAGCTGTTCTGTCTTCTGACCATAAGGACTGTAGCAGAAAAAGAGCACATACCGCAGTACTCAAAGGTGCACCAGTTGAAATGAACTAGAAATAACAAAGGAAAACTGGGCACACATCAGGCATTAGCAAAAATAGAAAACTTTTTATTAAAGGATTACAGGCAACTGGCTGACTCACTGAAACTGCTTATGGGGTTCAATGCACCACCCAGTGCAAGCCCTTTTTCTGATTTTCAGTGTGAACCCTGCTAAGAGGGGAGCCTTCCACTGCAGATGGAGGCATCAGATGTGCCTGACCCACTAGCAGGGAGGGGCATGGTGTCAGTCAGTAGGCACGGATTTAGAGTTAAAGCCACAGTGTGGCACAAGCAGAGATCTGATTTAAAGTTACAGTGGGCCTGATAAATATATTTTGAAATTAAAGTCAAAATGTGGCACAAGTAGGACTTCTGAATTAAAGCTACAAAGACCTGATGGATTCTTTATCTGACACCTCCACTGAGTTAGTGTTACATCTATCCAGCTGAGGAATAGTGGTCTGAGGAGTATGTGGTGACAAGGTGGGTGGCACATCATCATGATTAGCTGTTTCCACTAGCCTCTTCATCATTGCTGTCATAAGTTGTTGTTGCACCTGGGTTAGAGCTGCCATTGCCTTTTGATTCTGTATTAGCATGCATGTGGTATCTGGAGTGTCTGTAGTTGTATTCTTGTTCTTATGTGTTTGTTTGGCTCTGGTTGGTGGCTTGTTTATTGCTTTGTTTAGCATGATGATAGGCAAACAGCCTGACTGTTTTAGAGTGAGTTACTGATCTGGGAGGGTTGGAACATCTACTGGAGCACATCGTGGATGCGATGGTCTGGCTTGCATGGGCAGGAGAGGGACACTGTTCTTCATATATACATGTACTAAATATACATTAAAAGTACATTGATATAAAATGGGTCACTTCCAGCAGCTGCAAACTTACCATCGATCATGGCCGGCAGAAGTGACCCAAATCAGGTAATGTCTGTGGTTGCACCAGTATAGTTAGGGTTGAGTAGGCAGTTTAATTTTAAACCTCATATTTTGCACCTTAATAAGTTTGCAAATGTTCAACAGATTTGCACAAAATTTGGAATTTGTGGTCTTCTATGGTAGATCTCTTGATTTACCAAGTTGCGTTTCAATCAGACTTGCAGTTTTCATGCAGCGAACTGTGACCACACCATTTGGTATTTTGGTCTGACAGTTTCAGGGTAGAAACAGGTTAGTCAAAGAACAATCCAGCATTGGTTTGGTGAAAAAATATTAATCCTTTCCAAAGTTATTTAATTTTGAATTTTTAGGTTCTCAGCATGCTCAGTTCAGTCTAAGATTTATATGTATGTTTTGCAAAAGAGGATTGGGCTCATGATCTAGGATTTTGTCACCTTGTGAAAGGGAATTTATAAAATCCCTTCATGAGAAAGATCCAGAAGCAAATGATTTGATACCTTTAATGGACCAACATAGATGTAACAACAAGAACAAAGTGCTCTAGCTTGGACCAACCAGTCCTTCTTCAGAAGCTCATGGCAGTTGTTTAGAAAATACAATACTTATAACAGCTAGATAATGCAGAGAAAACAGAAAAATCCCCATTGGTTTAAAAAATACTCATTTTAAAAAAAAAAAACAGAAGATGATGTCAGAGAAGTTAAACAGTACAATACTGCCTCAGTCCGAATGAACCTTGGTTAAGATGTGCTTGTGCAACAAACATAAAGAATCCTACTGCACATAAATTTAATTGACATAAGATAACACTGCTGAAGCAGATAACTCCCAAATCAAGCCATGAGTGTCACAGTAGTCAGTATAAGGATGTGATTACTGAAAGGCAACCCCACCCAGCTTAAAGACAAACTAAGATAGTTATAGGGCTCATGAAATTACAATGTATGCATTAAAGACAAGAATACCAGTAAAGTTGTCTAAAAACATCAGTGCACACTGTGTGATGTGTAAAACCTAGCTAGACATGTCACCCAGCTGTATTCTCAAGCTAAATAAAAGGCCCAAGAAATTACAAAACCTCAGGACTATATAAATGATAATATAAATATAAATTGATAATATTAGTGTTAAACAAAAACTCTAGTAGAGGAACCTCAAGGAATTCAGACCATGCATCCTGATATGTACTGATGTCAATATATACTGAGAATGTAGCAACTACATGTACCACAAGTGTCTAGGGAATCTGAAAAAGAGATAAAAAAGTAATTTATCTCCTCCTGCTCATACAAACAGTACAACCTAACCCACCTCACATCACAATAATGTGGGTGGGGGAGATACATAGCTTAAACGAGATGTTGTCTCTCTCTCTCTCCCCCCTCCTTTTCTCTCTCTCTCTCTCGTCCCACACAGACACACACACACACACACACACACACACACACACACACACACTCTCAATCTCTCTCCTACTGAACCTATATTAACTTCAGTCACTGTAATTGTTCCCAAAGGAATACAACTTGTAATGAAATTCTGAGTAAATTACTACAATATTAGCCTAATGTAAAAAGATATGTGCAGGACCACCAAGCAAATGAGATCACACATCCCAATATGTACAGAGTTACAAAAATTATATATAACAGTATAAGATAACACTCCTGTATGTACACTAGCAGGCTGGGTAAACTGAATATGGTGCAATGGAATCAATCCCCCCACACAGGCAAAGATAAAAAGTAAGGAGAAATTTGTTGTGTGTGAAATGAAAATAGTAACACATTATACCTCCATATAGCTAAATAGAGACTTACCTCAATGTGACAGCAAGCCCCACATCTATTATATCACATACCTCACAGCACATACCCACACACATACATACACACACGCATCCACATCTCACACATGCTGAAGTCCTATAATATGTCAGCTTGAAGAAGAAAAGGTCTGTGGATGTTAATTTCTGTAGTGTCCCATAAAGCCAATATCCAAGTTCATCCCATCTGCTACCATATTGAGATGTAAATAAGTTTAATCTCAAAAGCTCATCTCTGTTGTGTGTTTTGAGATTTCCTTTAAGACCATTACTGACATATCTGAGACTGAGTGGTCAGGCTGGGAGAAGTGATGCCCCACTGGTTTTCAGTCTTCCTTGCTGTAATAGTATGCCTGTGTGAGTTCATCCTAGTGCGGAGCTGTTGGCGTGTCTCTCCTACATAACCTGTTTGTGGACATCTCTTGCACTGAATGAAATAAACAACATATCGTGACATGCATGTATAACTCCCATGCACCTGGAATTGTCTGTTTTGTGATGTAACCACACAGTCTGAGGTAGAAATTAGCCCACAAGTCTTGCAGGGCGTTGATTGCAGGGTCGTAGCCATTGTGTGACATGGTATTCTGTTCCGTGAAAGTTTGCTCCTAATAATTAGGCTGGATAAATTTGGCGTTGTTTAAAAGATAGTAGTGGGAGTTCCTTAAAAATACAATTAAGGGTGTCATCCTCACTAAATATTGGGTGGAGATCTTTAATAATCTTACGCAGACGCTCAAGGTCTGATGATATGTGACTACCAAGGGTATTCTTTCTGTAGCTGTCTTTTCTTTATATTGAAGTAGTTGTTGTCTTGGTACTTGCGTTGCCCATTCTGTTATCCTGTCAATTTCCTGGAAGTGTCTCCTGCTCCATAAAGGTGTTTTTCAACATAGCCAAATGTGTATCTCTGTCATCCTCTTTGAACAAATACATTGACAACGAAGTGCTTCACTGTATATGACAGATTTTTTGTATGATTAGGGTGGTTACTTTTCCTGTGCAGGTATCTGTCTGTCTGTCTGTTGGCTTCCTGTAAATACATGTATGTAAGGTTCCATCCTTAATGATGACTGTGGTGTCCAGAAAGTTAACCTTGGTGGTAGAGTACTCCAAGGTAAGCTTTATAGTAGGGTGGAGATTGTTAAGTTTGTGATGAAAATCTTTGAGTGCATCTGTGCTCCGTCCAGATGATAAACAAATCATCAATGTAACGGAAATAAGCCAGTGGTTTGTGGGGATACTACCTTAAAAATCCTCCTCCAAGTCAGCCATAAAGAGGTTAGCATACTGTGGAGCCATTTTGGTGCCCATTGCTGTTCCATAGTTTGAACATAATGTTTACCATTGAAGTTGAAGTTGTTATGTGTCAAAATGAATTCCATAGTTCCCCACCACCCAGGGTTGATGTTTTGGTCAGGTCCTTTCTCACGTGATGTATTTAAGGCATGCTGCAATGCCATCTGTGTGTGGAATATTAGTGTAGAGGATGTTACATCCATTGTCACTAAGATGGTATCAGGTGGAAACTTATAACCAGAAAGTACACGCAACAAGTGCGAGTGTCCTGGTTATAAGTATTGTAATTTCTAACAACTGCCATGAGCTTCTGAAGAAGGACTGGTTGGTCCGAAGCTAGAGCACTTTGTTTGTTGTTACATCTATGTTGGTCCATTAAAGGTATCAAATCATTTGCTTCTGGATCTATTCTTGCAAGGACCAATACGGCAACTACTAAATCAAGATTCCTTCATGAGAAAAAATTCCCTTCATGACGCCATCTTGATTTCATTTTTTCCCACAAACAAAATGTTGTAGGTTGCCCCATGGCTGACTTCTTTGGTAAATGAAGCATGGGTTTTGTTCAGGGTGACACCTCTACAAACTCATGCCTTAGATTTCCTTTGTTGTGGCCAAAAACAGCCATTTTAAACTTTGAAATTTTTCATTTGTGAGTCGCTCCAACTCTTTCACAAGCTGACAAAATCCTTCGTGAGCCAATCCCTTTTGTGAGGTAACAAAATCTTTGATTGTGGCTTAGGGATGAGATGGCCTTATCTCATGAACAAGGATCAGCTCATGAAAGGGATTTTTGTCAGCTTGCAAAGGATTTGTTTTTTGAATCCCTTTTTGGGAGCTGACAAAATTCCCTTTTGCGAGCTGACAAAATCCCCTTTCGCGAGTGGACAAAATCCTTGATTATCATTTCCCAACCAGATGGCCCGTTTCGCGAACAAGAATTGGTTAGCAAAAGGGGATTTGACACCTCATGAAAGGGGATCAACTCGCAAAAGGTGATTTTGACAGCTCGTGAAAGGAGATTTTTTTTTAATTCATCATTTTTACTTGCTGCTACCTAGTATTGAGGTTGCGCTGCAAGTGTATGCTGAATGAAACTTTGTTTTAATTTGTGAACTGTATTGATGCCTTATAACTACTGTGATTTTCATACTAGAAACACTATATTTGATCCCTGCTTCCAACGTAGGAAGAGGTAGAGAAGCTGTAGTTCTTTGCGTAGTATACCGCAAACTACAAAAGCTTAAAGACACCTTGATTTTTGGACTAATCACTCCCCCTGGGCTTTTTTAAGAATACTTGGCTTCATAGTAATTGAGAAATAGAACTTTGAGCCATATTTTATCATATTTTTATTTTGTTGCTCAGGGCTACTCATGACCCACAATCTCTACTTCTGGGTATTTACTCAGTTTAAAACTCGGCCAGTGGTGAGCAGGGTGAGCCTGAGCAGGGCAAGCGCGCATCGGTGCACGCAAAGACACATGCATCTGCGTGTGTTTTGCGTGTTCGGCAGGTGAGGAGGGGACAGAAAAGGACCAGCTTGAAAGTTATGTTGTGTCATGTAAGTATGCATCCAGAGCCTCAACTATAATAGGTTTAATTAGAAATCATAATAATGGCTGATACGTTAACCACACAAGATGGCAAAATCATGTATATGTGCTTTGCATGTGCAGTGTACAGTACATAACCTATTGTAGGCCAGGGGGACATTATTAAATGTTGTAAATGTTTATTAAATGAAGATCTGACTCAGGAAATCAATTTATTTAATGATAGATTATCTACTTTAGAGAGCAGTTATGCAGAAACTATCACCAGAATAAACAGATCACATCCACACAATGATTCGACTATTTCAGGAAACTGTAGTAATAGTATATCATCTGTATCAGATGAAAGGAACCCCCATGGGCAGGAGGGTTTACTCTCTAAAAAATCCTCCCACTAGAAAACGTGTAAGGGAGGAAAATGACCTCATGTTTACAGAGAATGCCTGGTGCTTGTAACAAACAAGAAAGTGGCTAAAAAGGGTAGAAAAGCAGCTTTGTTTGAAATGCCTACTTAAAACTGCTTTGATCCTTTATTACATTTATTTGATCAAGATAAACCTGTTACTAGTTGGGACTCTTCCCCCAAACACCCGACTACAACCATTGACACTCAAATGCCTGTATTAGTGGATACAAATACACCAGCCGTATTAGAAAACTTGATTGATTTGTTTAACAAACCTGAAAATATGGTTCTCATGCCCAGAGATACAACCATTGATAATTGAACGCCTGTATTAATGGATACAAATACACCAGCTATATCAGAAAAACCCTGATTGATTTGTTTAACAAACCTGAAACTATGGTTCACATGCCCAGAGACACTACAGAAAATAAACCTGAGGAGTCCAGGCAAATATTTGTGTGTTGGGTGACTCATAAAAAATGTAGATAGGTTTATATGTAACCAAGACAAAGCAAATTGCACTGTCTCTTGCTTTAGAGGTACCAAAATTCAAGATATCACAAAAATGCTTTGAAATATTTTGAAAGCAAGGAAATAATCCATTGGTCATAATACATGCCAGGGTTAATAATGTTTTAATCAAGATCTACAAAATATTAAAAAGAAATTGTAGGAACATATAATCTTCTTACAGATTTTGATTGCCAAATTGCATTTTCTGAAATTCTTCCATTCCTAGAGCTTCCATAAACACAAATGAAAAAATAAAATTGTTGAATAACTGGCTTCATTTTTGGAGTCTAAAACAGGGTATACATTGTATTACACATTGGGAGGACTTTGCACACACACCTGGCTTAGTATGTAGGGATGGCTTACATTTAAATAAATTTGGTAGTACAACATTAGGTAAACAAATTAATGAGTGCATACTTTCGCATTTAAACTGAATAAAAGGGTGGGTGGGGCAAGTACTCAACAAGATATGGAACTTAAGGACTTACAACTTGGGACTTCATCAATTAGAGAGGCAGACATACTAACCCCTGTCAATATTTTATGTAGTAATTTGAAAATCCTGTTGCTTAATGCTAGAAGCTTGAATAATAAAACTGATGAATTAAGATATATCTTAAGAAGAGACAATATAGATATATGTGGAGTCTCAGAAACTTGGTTCACTGATTCTAATTGGGGTACTAATATAGAGGGTTATTCCATATATTCAAAAAATAGACAAAACAATAAAGGAGGAGGTGTAGTTCTATATGTAAAAAAACATTTAAAAAGTAGACAAATCACCAGTGCCTCATCTACTTATAAAGACACTGAGGGCATTTTAGTCCAAATAGATACTGACCGGTAGTGAAAATTGGTTCATATTATAGATCTACAAATTTGGACACAGATAGCAATGAAATGTTTTTTCAAACAATGGAGCAATTAGAAGATTATGAAAATTTAATTTTAATGGGGATTTTAACTTACCAACTATTTGTTGGTCAACACTACCGTAAAACTAAATTAGATCATAGATTCATTGAACTAACTCTACGGCATAACTCTGGATCAGCTTGTTTCCTAACCAACAAGGAAAGAAAATATATTAGATCTTATTCTAACAAATATGACCAACTTTGAAGGTTTACCAGAAGTTCATGAGCCTTGGGAGATAGCAACCATAACATGTTTTTGGGGTCTGAAAATTTTGTTTATGTTAATAATGGCATTACTAGAATTAAAAATGATCATAAAGCCAATTACTAGGCCTTTAAAATCACTTTAGTGAATGGGACTGGAAGTCTGAACTACATAATAAGAACTGTGAGCAAATTTGGGATGCTATTAAAAGTAATATTTATTACTGTATTAATACCTGGGTACCTGAAACAAAAATATACTCAAACTAACAAAAGGGTTCCCATCTGGTTTAACAGTAAAATCAAAAATTAATTAGAATAAAGAAAAGTGGTATATAAAATATAAAAGGCCCCATCTAAGGAGAAATGGCAAAAATCTACCAGCATTTCCAATTTCAGTAAAGAAACCATCAGAAGTGGCAAGAAAATCCACAAACAAAATTGACTAATTCTACAAAAGACAATAGAAAACAGTTTTATAATTATATTGGATCACTAAGGGAAAGGCACCTACCATTGGTCCTCTACTTAGAAATAACACACTTCTTATAAATGAGTCAGATATGGCCAGAGAATTTAGTGAAACTTTTCTTAAAGTCTTCAAACCTAAAGATAAAATTTGCCTGAGTAACATTGCAGTTGGTAATAATTACCCATTAATAACATCGGAAGACGTTAAGGCTGCAATTTATGCCACTAAATCCAATTCTTCCACAGGTCTGGATGATATTTCAATTATTTTTATTAAGAAATTGGATTCTGTCTTAGCTGATTTGTTTACTTTACTATTTAATGTATCTGTTAGAGAAGGATATGCCTTAAGAGAATGGACTATTGCTACCGTGGTGCCCATACATAAAAATGGGAACAAACAATTTGCTTAGTAATTATAGGCCCATTAGCCTGACATCTTGTATAGGTAAATTACTTGAAAGAATATTAAAGGATAACATATTACAGTATTTACAAAATATAGGTTTCTCTGATATTAGCCAGTATGGTTTTGTACAAGGAAGATCTTGTCAACTAAACTTGATAAATTTTTTTGAGCCAGTAAGCATGGCCCTGGATCAAGGCCTCCCAGTGGATATAATCTTCTTGGATTACGAAAAGGCATTTGATTCTGTACCTCATGGTATCCTAATTAATGAATTGGTAAAAATTGGGTCTTAATACTAATTTAGTTAGCTGGATTGAATCATGGCTTACTGACAGGAAACAACATATCAGTATTAAGGGATAATGTTCTGATTGGGGTGAAGTGACCAGTGGTGTTCCACAGGGCTCTGTGTTGGGCCCCTTGCGGTTTAATTTGTTAATAGCTAATAAGCAAACAACCAACAGCATCTAGATCCACAGATATGCTGATGACAGTAAGCTTAGTTGCATTGTAAACAACTCTGATGCTGTTGGCACTTTACAAACTAATCTTGATAATCTTGTTCAGTGGTCTATAGAAAATAAAATGACCTCTAACTCTGCCAAGTGCAAAGTTATGCACTTGGGTAAAAATAATGTATCAGCAACTTACAAAATTAATAATTGTATTCTACAATCAATTACATCAGAAAGGGATTTGGGAGTTACAATTATGAATGATTTGAAGTTTACAGCTCATACTAATAACATCATAAAAAAATGCCATGGTACATTATCCTGTATATTTAGACATATAAAAAGCAGAGAACCTGAAGTATTGACACTGTTGTATACCAGTGTAGTAAGGTCACAATTTGACTATTGCGCCCTTCTACACTCCTACATCTGTAGGTAGTATAGTAGCAGTAGAAAAGGTACAAAGGTGACTAACAAAAAAGTACAGGGTTTAAAAGATATAGATTATAGTACAAAATTAAGATCTTTGGGGTTATATTCTCTCGAATATAGAGCATATAGAGGTGATAAATGTCTTGCATATAGATCAACGTAAGGATGTAGCTTTATGTGAGGCACTTTGTCTTCAGAAATCTACAACAGATCATAACACTCATTCACATAAATTAAAGTTTAAAACAGAAATAAATAGGACCTTAAAGAGAAATAAATTTATCACAATAAAGGATACCAAAACATGGAACAACTTACCTATAGAGGTTGGTTCCAGTAATAATTTGTTACAATTTAAACATGAGTTGGACAATCATATGGGGACAAGAAATTTCACTTTCATCAATAGGCGATGAGTTTGTAATGGTATTACCCACTTAACTTGTACCATACCTATGAACCTATTTGCAAGCTGATAAAATCCCTGTTCATGAGCTGTCAAAATCCCTTCGTGAGCCAATCCCTTTGCCAGCTGACAAAATTCTTGATCACAGCTTCCAGACCAGATTGGCAAAATCTGACAATCAAGGATTTCTCCTAAATGGTGATTTTGACATCTTATGAACAGGGATTGACCTAGTGAATGGGGATTTGCTACCTCATGAACTAGGAATTTAAAAACTTTGCCACTGCACTGTAAATAAATGGTTTGGTCTTTTGCTTGAAATTTGCAGGGTATAAAGGAGGAGTCCCAGAGTTGTGAATTATGCTATTTAGGTGTAAAAAGGTTGAACAGTTCCATATATATGCCATCACAAAGTTGAGATTTTTCCCATATGATAACATTGCAGTGCCCACAGCTACTTTTAGTGCCTGTATCTTAGAAACAATGCAAGATACAGATTTTGCGCTACCTGCAGCTTAGTTTCAAAGTCATGATTACAACTGCAGTGGAATTTATTTCATAGCTTGTATGGTTACTGAGATATTGGCAAATTAGTGTTTTAAGGGTTCCATTTCAGTCCTACAGGGCTACTGTATGGCTGCGTTGGTAGGTGTAAGTAAGTGGTAGCACAGGGCCCAGAGGGCCCATGCTCCCACAGATGCATATTGTTATGCACAAATGGGCAGCATGATGGGAGCATGGGGCCCAGAGGGCCTGTGCTCCCACCTACACATACCATGTGTCAGTTACATTACACTTTCTCAAAAGGTATAGAAATGCATTGCAAAAAACTTCATTAATGCATCAGTTAGGGTTGAAGTGACAAAAGTAAGGAAATGAGATGTTAGGATTGAGCCTCTAACCCCCCCCTTCTCCATATCCTCCACACACCAACAGACATTGGGGTGTGCCATAGGGTCATTAGGCTTAACTCTCACCCCATTCTCCTGTGCTGTACCATGTCAACTTCTTTACGCATAGAATGAGGTGAGAGTTGGGCCTAATGACCCCATGGCGCACCCCGGTACTTGTTTTTTAAAAAATATGTGAACGTTTTTCAAAAACTTTCGTAAGTTTTCAAAACATTTGCGGACGTTTTTTGAAAACTTGCAAACTTTTTTTTGAAAACCTGCAAAAGTTTTTGAAAACCGTTCGCAAATTTAAGTGCTTTTACTATTGCACAAAAAGTGTTACGTGGAACATCTAACTTTTTCCCACAGGAAATTATGGGAAAAAACAAAATTAAATAACTTTTGAATGGATTCCTATTAATGCACCAAACATTCGAAAGACACTTTTGTGGGTCCAAGGTTTTCAAATAAAAAAAAACAATTACACCGATATCTACACCTGTTTCTGTGATGGACATGACAAAAAAATGGCAAAAACTTGATAAATTTCAGCATTTTTAAACCCTAACATCGAATATCCAAACTTTTGCCGCTGTACTGTCAACCCTAACTGATGCATTAACTGAGATATCTAAACTACGATGGCTGTCGGAAGCCAGTCACCTGCTTAAATCTTTCTGCAACTCCCTTGGTTTCACCCTACTCAATGAAGAGCCCACCCATATCAACAAAAAAGAATACAGCCAAAAGTACCCTTCTGGACGTCCTGCTTGTGAATAAACCCCATTCCTTCTCCCACGTTGGAACCTTTGACGTGGATATTAGTGACCATTTCCTAATAACTGGAGTTTGGGCAGCCAACAAAGTGCCAACTATGGCCAAATTCTCCACCAAAAGGTCAACCAGGTCATTCAACCCAAAGGCATACCTACTTGATCTAAAAATCTCCCCCTTGTGATAGAGTTTTTATCTTGCTAAAACAGTGAAAACTGCATATTCTATACTACATGAAATCATTACCTATGCCATGAATCTACATGTGCCTCTGTCAAAAATATGCATAAAGGCTAGGAAATGCCGTTGGTTCACTCAAGATCTCAAGGCTGCACTACTGTCCAGGGATAAACTCTGGAAAACTGCCCGCAAATCCCAAAAAGAGGAAGACTGGCACCTCTTTAGAACAGCCAGAAATCACTGTACCAAACTGATTAGGGGAAGCTAAAGCCTGCTATTACCAAGCAGAACTAGATACTGCAGCCAATTGTCCCTCCAAATTCTGGGCCACAATCAAAGAACTGGCAGGAGCCACGTCACAAAATATGCTCCCTATAAAAATTACCTCTGACAATACAGTAATCAATGACAAAAGAGAGATACTGCAGGCATTCAACAAGCACTTCACCACAGCAGGCTTAGCCTTTGATAACTCGCCTGCATGTAGCCTGCGCATCCAACTTGGCATGACCCCACCAAATGTTGGCTCTGTTAGTCAACATTTCTCATTCTCATCGGTTTCCCTCAAGGAAGTGGAAGACTTGATTCTCCACCTGGATACTAAGAAAAGTGCCGGCGCAGATGCACTTGAACCATACTTCCTAAAGATAGCATGCCACTGACAGTGCCTATTACTCATTTATTCAACCTGTCCCTAACACAAGGTACCTCCTCAAATATGGAAGATCGCACACGTTATCCCGCTATTTAAATCTGGAGACCCTTGTGACCTTAATAACTATAGGCCAATCTCTCTCCACCCACACTCTCAGTTACTGGACAAAAATAGTAAATGGCCAACTAAGATCCTTCGTCGACAGAGAAAAATTACTAAACCCCTTCAACTGGATTCAGAGCCAACCACAGTACAGTCTCGGCATTAGCTAAAGTAACCAATGACTGGCAACTGGAATTGAGCATAAAAGTCAGTATGTGCTGTGTTTCTTGACCTCAGCAAAGCATTCAACACAGTTGACCACCACCTGCTCCTCGACTCACTAAAAACACTAGGACTGGATGCTACTTCTCTAAACTGGTTTTCTGAATATCTGACAGACAGATACCAGCAGGTGAAAGCAGGTGGTGAACTATCTGTCCTAAAACTCTTACAAAGAGGTGTCCCTCAGGGATCCATATTAGGTCCCCTCCTCTTCGCAGTGTATATCAACAACATTGATGAGGGAATCAAGGATGCAAGTATTCACTTATTCGCGAATGACACAGTGCTGTACCCGAGTCGTCCCACACCAAAAGAAGCTTGTACTGACCTACAAAAAGTTTTCAACCTCCTGCAACTCCAACTAATCAATAAAAAACTGCTATTAAATGCTAAGAAAACTAAAGCCATGTTATTTTCCCCAGCAAACTACACAAGCGCTACTGACTCCCTCCCCCCAATAACCACAATGCTGGGAGAGTGCTTAGAGTACGTTCTGAAATTCAGATATCTTGGGGTCTGGATCGACTGTAAACTCTCCTTCACTGTCCACCTGGAAGACTTGCTGAAAAAATTAAGGCAAAATCTTGGCCTTTTTTACAGGATAAGAAGACTTCTTACAGCAGACGTAAAGAAACGACTAGTCCAAGCTACGTTCCTGTCCTTAATTGACTATGCACACTTCATATACGGTAGCTGTGTGGCTTCCTATCTTGGAAAATTGGATACGCTCTACCACAGAGCTATACACTTTATCACTGACCGCCCCTTCTCTACCCATCATTGCACACTATATGCCGCCACGGGCTGGACCTCACTTCACTATAAGCGCAACTTTAATGCAGCACTCTGGACACTTAGAGCCCTCAGTGGCAAACTCCCTCAATACATCATCAGCTGTGTGTCTTCGATCGTGCCCAGGAATTATTCCCTTAGAAGTTGCTCACAACTCCTGCAAAATATACCCAGGGCACACTCATGAGTCGGGAGAGCCGCCTTTGGATTCTCACTCCCATCAATATGGAATAAAACCCAAAAAATACTTAAGCTGAAAACCCCAGTAAGTACCCTTTTGTTCAAAAGACTTTACCATGATGGAATTATGGAAATTTGCAACTGCTTTACTAGACACTAACTAACCTCCTTCCCTCAAACAGCGGCCCGCAAATGGCGGCCCCGCAGCTGAAATGTGTGCCTCTTCCTCTAGCATGCCCACCAACCGAACTCCCATATCTTATTCTTTGACGCTCTGAACAGCTGCAGCCTGATTCTAGGACATGCTACCGCACTTGGGGATAATTATCATCTTTTGCCCCAAAAAGTATTCAGTCCCTCATCCATCCAACATCTCCCTCTGCCCCAACCTCCAGGACCCTCCCAGTTATGCCCCTGCTACTATATTCCTCCTCTTGCACTTAGTACAATGGCAGCTTTTCTCCTCCATATGTCGCCACGTTTTGGGGCAAAAATCACTTTGTCGCCTTCCGTATGGTCCTCCGCCCTCCCAGTCCCTCACTCTGCTCTAACAATTGGGTCCTCTTCGCCAGCCCCTATTCCCCACCCTCCCTACATTATGTGCTTGATATCTTCTATCTGGTATGCCTACCTCTCCTAACATTTCCCACTACAAAATGCACAGTTTTTGGGCTTGGATCCAGCACAAGTTCATTATCCATGACTCCTTGTAGTTCTATGTTCAATGTATATTACCTGTAAATGTGCGTTTTTACTATAATAGCAGCTATTTTTACTGTTTGTACTATTGTAACTTGTCTTTCTGTATTATTACTGTAGGACTGCAGGTCTACCTGGTAAATGAGCTTGCTCAATGGTGCCCGCCTGGATAAATAAAGATATTGATTAATTGATTGATTGATTGATTGATATAGAGATAGATAGATAGATAGATAGATAGATAGATAGATAGATAGATATAGATATTCATTGCAAAAACTCTGTTAACACATCAGTTAGGGTTGTCATTACAGAGACAAATGTTTTGGAAATTCGATGCAAGGGTTACCAACTCTACCACCCACCCCTGACCCCCACCCTCCACACACCAACCGGCATTGGGGTGTGCCTTGGGATCGTCAGCCCTAACTCTCACTCCATTCCATTTGTAAATAAGCTGAGATGGTACAGTATAGAAGAATTGGATGAGATTTAGGCCCAATGGCCCCAAGGCACACCCCAATGCCTGTTGGTATGAGGAGAGTGGTGGAGTAGAGTTGGTAACCCTAACATCGAACTTCCAAGCTTTTGTCACTATAATGAAAAACTTTACTGATGCATTAAAGGAGTTTTTTTGCAATGAATTTCCCTTCTTTTTGAGGCCCTGCACTCCCACCTACCCATAAGCATAGATACATATCACAGGAAAGCCCTGTGATTCCAGTGTTGCAAAATGGTATCCATATGTGGGAGCCAGGGCTCTCTGATGCCTGTGTTCCCACCCACCCATAAGTGTAGAGACATAGCTCAGGAGGGCCCTATGCTCCCAGTTTTGCAAAATGGTATCCATAGGTGGGAGCATGGGCTGTCTGGGCCCTGCACTCCCACCCATAAGTGTAGAAGCTTAGTGCAGGAGTACCCTGTGCTTCCAGTTTTGCATAATGGGATCCATAGTTGCGGGCCTGTGCTCCCATCCACCCATAAGTGTAGACACATAGCACAGGAGGGCCATGTGCTCCCAGTATTCCAAGATAGTATCAATAGGTGAGAGCACAGGGCCCAGGAACATGCTCCTACCCACCTATAAGTATAGAAATCTAGTGCATCAGGGCTTTGTGGTCCCAGTTTTGCATATTCGGATCCACAGATGGGAGCATGAGCCCTCTTGGCCCTGTGCTCCCACCCACCCATAAGTGTAGAGGCATAGCTCTGGATGTCTCTGTGCTCCCAGTTCAGCATACATGGTACAATATGCATAGGTGGGAGCATGGGCCCTATGGTCCCTGTGCTCCAACCTACCCATAAGTACAGACACATAGCACAGGCTTAGAGACATTCCAAGTAACCCTTGTACTGCAAATGTGGCAATATCTCAGTAACCATAGCAACTGTGGAAAAAATCCTTTTGCAATTGTATTCATGACCTGGCCACCTCATGCATGCATAATGAAAATCCATATCTTGAACTGCTTTTGAGATATAGCCACCGAAAGGCACCACAACCACCACAATGTTATCCTATGGGAAAACTCACAACTTCGGAGTGCTGTAACTATGGAACTGGTGTCAATTTATTCACTGAATCAGCAAAAGGCACATCTGTGGGGCAAGGGCTTGCCACCCTGCAAATTTCAGCCCAATTGTCCTAACAGTTTGTTTGCTATGAAGTGGCAAAGAAACTGCTTTTCTGGGGCTGTTTACCTGCGGTACTTTTGTGAAAGAATCGCTGACTTTGCAAAAGTACCATTGGTTTAGCATGGGACTTTCACGAAAGTTCCACGGAATGTCTTGAAAGTCCCACATGTAAACCAATGGTATTTCACAAAAGTCCCCAGTACTTTCGCAAAAGCTTTTGAGTCAGACATATTCTTTCCCCATAGGCTATAATGGGAAACTTTAAATTTTAATAACTTTTGAACTAATTAATATTTTTTTTCACCAAACCTTCAAAAGACACTTACCATACCTGGTCCTCATATACCCTGAAAATTTTGGACCTGACAGACAAACTGTTCAGGCTGTGGAGACGAGCAAAGAATTCCTAAGAATTTAGGATTTTTCACATTTTCACACTCTGCAACTCTGCAACCACAAATCCAACCAGAACAAAACTGTCCAGAGCCAGAGATCTATGGTACCAGACCACACATGGAAAATTTCAGGCAAATCGTAAGAATAGTTGCAAAGTTATTAAAGTGCAAAGTTTGAATTTAACATTAAGTGTTTACTCAACCCTAACTATACTGCCACTATAGTTAGGTTGCATGGCCACTTCTATGTTAAACCCAATATTTTGCACTTTAATAACTTTGCAACCATTTGGCCAGTTTGGCTGGAATTTTGCATGCGCCATTTGGTACCAGAGATCTCTGGATCTGGCAAGTTTTGTTCCAGTTGGATGTGCCATTGCAGAGAGGCAAATTGCCAAAAAAATGTGAAAAATACCACTTTTTTGTCAATTTCTTTGCTCCAGGCTACAGCCCAAATAGTTTGTAGTTCTAGTCTGAATTTTTTAGGGCAAATGGGGACTGGGTCACTGATGAGCCTTTTAAAGATTTCATAAAAATATTAATCTGTTCAAAAGTTATTAAGATTTAAGTTTCCAATTATAGCCTATGGCAAAACATATATGTGCAGCTTGACAGTACATCTATGCATCCATAAAAGCATGTTTTACTGTCACAAATGGGTCTAATATTGTTGTGCTGCCACCATCTTGTTTTCAGTTATCGACAGGTCCAAAATGTTGTAATTCTAAAAATACTCCTTTGGTAAACACCAATAGTTGTGTTTATCTAATCGGGCCCAAGGAACACAATCCTGACATTAGATTTTAAATTATGCTTGGAAATGTGTTTTCAGAATTGGCCCATTTGTAGTGTTGCAGTTTGTGACACTGACTTTGAGAAAGAGTCACAATTTGTGACACTTTTGCAAGCGTGATATCCCAAATTTGCGACAGTTTTCACAGATGCTTTCACAAAATGTGAGAAACTGTCACAAATTTGAAACACTATCCACACAAAAATTGTAGTTTCTTTGCCTCTTCACTGCAAATAAATGGTTAGAACTTTTGGGCTGAAATTTGCAGGGTAGAAAGGGCTAATACCACAAATGTGCCTTTTGCCGGTTTGGTGAAAAAAGTTACATTGGTTCCACAGTTACAACATTTTGAAGTTTTAAAATTTCCCATATGATAACATTGTGGTGGTGGTGGTACCTTTCGGTGCCTATATCTCAAAAAGGGTTAGAGATATGGATTTTTTTTTGCTAAATGCAAACACGTGTGCAGGTCACCAGGCCATGATTATAACTGCGGTGGATTTTTTCCCACTGTTCCTATGGTTACTGAGATATTGCACCATTTGCAGCACAAAGGTTACTTGGAATGTCTCTAGGCCTGTGTTGTGTCCCTATACTTATGGGTAGATGAGAGTGCAGGGCCTAGAGGGTACTGCATTCCCACATATGGATATCATTATGCAAAATGGCAGCACAGGTCCCTCCATTATGCAGTACTGGCAGTGGGCCCTGCACCCCACAGGAAGATGAGGGTTTATTACAATGTCTGTACACTTATGGATAGATGGGAGCACAGGCCCATAGTGCCCTGCACTTCCACAAATGGATACCATTATGGAGTGAATTTCCAAACTTTTGTTGCTGTAATGACAACCCTAACTGATGCATTAGCAGAGTTTTTGCAATGAATTTCCCTTCTTTTTGAGAAAGTGTAATGTTACTCATATCCATACTGTATGTGCATGATTGGAGCACAGGGCACACAGGGAGATGAGGGTTAATTACAATGTATCTACAGTTATGTTTATATAGAAGCATGTGCTTCCACATGACAATCAGAGACAATTACAATATCCATGCATGGCAGCACAGAGCCTGGAGGCACTTGTGCTCCCACAACAGACTACAGACTGATGGGACCTGCACTCCCACAACCACAAACAGGTAAGATTACACTTTCTCAGAAAGAAGGGAAAGCCATTGAAAACAAAATCCATTAATGCATTAGTTAGGGTTTCTATTACAGTGACAAAATCTGAGGTATTAGGGTTATCAACCCACCACCCCACCACCCTCTCCACACAGCAACAGCATTGGGGTGTGCCTCAGGGTTGTTGGGCTAACTCTCACCCCTTTCTCCCTACTGTACAATCGTCCCAATGAAAACAAGCTTAGATGGTACAGTATAGGAGAATGGGTGAGAGTTAGGGACGATGGTTTCAAGGCACACCCCAATGCCTGTTGGTGTGTGGAGGGTGGGTGGTAGGATTGATATCCTAACACCGAATTTCCAGACTTTTGTTGGTGTGACAGAAACCCTAACTGATGCATTAAAGGACTTTTTGCAATTTATATATATATATATATATATATATATATATACATATACACACACACACACACACACAATATATATAGTGACTTGCAAAAGTATTCAACCCCCTTGAAAGTTGTCAGATTTGTCTGGATTACAAATGAGAGACTTACATATATTATTCCAGTCAGTATTTTTATTGCAAACTCATATGCTCTAACAGTATATCCTCAAAGCCAAAATTAATTATCCGTCAGCACATCTTTTAAAGTAAATTAAAAACTGGAAAATGCTGCTTGCAGAAGTATTCAACCCCTACACATTAGTATTTGGTAGAGCCACCTTTTGCTGCAATAACAGCTTTAAGTCTTTTGGGGTAAGTATCTACCAGCCTTGCACACTGTTTGGGAGTGATTCTTGCCCATTCTTCTTGGCAGATTTGTTCCAGGTTGTTCAGGCTGGTTGGGTGACGCTTAGGACAGTAATTTTCAAACAGTGCCACAGATTCTCGATGGGATTGAGATCTGGACTTTGACTTGGCCACTGTAGAACATTCACCTTTTTGTTGTTTAACCACTCCTGTGTTGCTTTGGCCTTGTGCTTGGGATCATTGTCCTGCTGAAAGGTGAAGTTTCTCCCAAGCTTCAGTTTTTTAGCAGACTGAAGCAGGTTCTCTTGCAGTATCTCCCTGTATTTTGCTCCATCCATTCTTCCTTCAATTTTAACAAGATGCCCAGTCCCTGCTGATGAAAAGCATCCCCACAGCATGATGCTGCCACCACCATACTTCACTGTAGGGATGGTGTTTCTCGAGGCATGGGCAGTGTTAGGTTTGCGCCACACATAGTGCTTTGAATTTTGGCCAAAAATCTCTATCTTGGTCTCATCAGACCACAAAACCTTGTGCCACATCTTAGCTGGGTCACTCTCATGCTTTCTGGCAAACTCCAGATGTGCTTTGATATGGTTCTTTTGAGTAATGTCTTCTTCTAGCCACCCTCCCATACAGGCAGTATTATGCAGAGCTCTTGATGTGGTTGACTGGTGCACCTTCACTCCACCTCAGCCACTGAACTCTGTAGCTCCTTCAAAGTGATTGTTGGCCTCTGTGGCTTCCCTCACTAGTCTCCTTCTTGTTCGGATGCTGAGTTTGAGGGACGGCCTTGTCTAGGTAGTGCCTGGGTGGTGGGACGCAGCTTCCACTTCCTCACTATTGATCCAACAGTGCACACTGGGATATCCAAACACTTGGATATTATTTTGTACCCTTTCCTAATTTACGATGTCTATTACTTTATCTCTATCTTCCAGAATGCTCTTTAGTCTTCATTTTCACACCCTTCCTTCAGATTCACAGTCTGACCAATGGTCATTAAACTGAGGAGGGGGGTTTTATCCAGAAAATGTGAGCTACTTTATGTTTCAGAGGTGAGGCCAATTGTGTCCTCGTTAGGCAATATTTTCATCTGTGTAAACTTGGAGCTTCCAGAGCACAGGGGTTGAATACTTATGCAAACAGCATATTTCAGTTATTTATTTTTCTTAAACATATTTTCTAACATAAAACCAATGTCACTTTTAAATAATTATTTTGAGGGTCAGTCTTTTAAATAAATATTACACAGAACAAAATCTCAATGTATCATTTGTAATCCAGACAAATCGGACAACTTTCAAGGGGGTTGAATACTTTTGCAAGTCACTGTATATGTATATATGTATATATACACACATGCATAAATATTTCACATAGAGGCTGAGTAAATGCCTTTTGTATTTTTTAAATGTAATAAACTTTATTGAATATAAGAAATCCAACAGGCTTAAACATACATATGTGACATGTACATTGTCGAAACCCCTCCCCCACCTTTCCCATATACCCCTTCCCTTGGTGGAGCTACTAACAAACAAAAGACCTTGAAATTGTTAAACAGAACTTAAGAACCTTATTATCCACTCTAGGCCACAAGTATTCTGAATGACCAGCCATAAAACCCTCCGAAATTTAAACTACCCAACAAGAGATTATGTAGTGTATAATGTATATAGTTTCCCTATTTCTATCAAAACTATGAGGCTTATGGTGATGGTTCTCAACAATGCGTTCCACCAAAGATTGTACAATAATTCCCTTAACCATTCCTGGTATGAGATAGAACTCTGATCTAGCCAGTGCCGTAGGACCACCTTCTTCAGGGAGAGGGAGATTAAAGACATGAAATATCTGCGTTCTTTGACTTAAATAGTGTTAGAATCCCCTAGGATACATATTTCAGGCTTAAATAACCCCTGCAGACCTAACAGGGGGTCTGCCCTGGCTTCAATTAAATTCCAAAGAGGGGTTATTTTGAGGCAACTCCATAAAATATGAAACAGGGAACTCTCCTTCTGGCCACACCTGGTGCAATTGGATGATGGCAGCTGCCCCATACGTGCCAATTATTGTGGAGTATAATAAAGATGATTTAAGATATTAAACTGAGTAAGTCTCAGCCTATCTTGAGTGATATACTGATATAAATCATTCCAAATAGACTGCCATTGCAGAGGAGAATTATGAAACAACTGATCCCAATAAGGGAAAAGACGTCTATTTTGGGAGAAAAAGTGAAGAGTAATAAGGAGTAAAGAGTAGGCACTGCATGGTTTTGAGATACCAGAGCTGCAATAGAGAAAAAGAACCCTGAAAAATCAGTGGTCTAAGGGCCCAAGCCAAACCATTGAATCAAAACATGTCTCAGCTGATAAATCTTAAAGATATACCTGTGTTCCCGTTGAAGTCATGTGAAGATATCTACAGATGACCATAGTACCCCTTCCTCCAGCAGATCACCCACTCTGATCTCATCCAGCTGAGGAAGTCAGTCTAACTTAATAATCTGACCTCCAATTTTGAAATTAAGGTTATGACGCGTAGGGGATTTGATCAGAGACCAGAATTGGGAGTATACTCGAAGAGAAGTGCCCATAACTGAATCTTTAAAATTCTGGGGTAATGTTCTCCAGGGAGTATACGGTAAGGAAGCTAAAGACAGTCCTGCCTTTTGCAACATATGTAATTCCAAATCAAGCCAAAGGGGCCTATGTCCTGGAGAAGGGTCCGAAGGGGGAGGGAGAAACCACTGGAATAACTTACTGAAGTGGCTAGCAAAATAATAAATAAGGAAGTGCAGAAGCTTGAGACCCCTTACAGTTTTCGGGGCTGCCAACTTCTTGTAAGCATGCCTGGGGGCTTTTTTTCATCCAAATAAAGTTGGCAATCATCCTGTGAATATGTCTGGACCACATAAGTGGAAGCCAGCAATTCAGCATGTGAAGGGGTTAAAATAAATGGGGCAAAATGTAATAATAATAGAGATTTTACCCCAGAGAGTCAGAGGGAGATCCTGCCATCATTGCAAATCCTAATGTACACAGTGTACTAGGTCATCTAAATTGAGCCTACGCATAAGGGAAATGTCTTTAGCCAGATACAAACCTAAATATTTAATAAAACGGGGGGACCAGGTCACACCTAGGGACGCCATCTCCTGTTTTTTTAACAGTCAGGGTAAAAGATAGCACCTCATTTTTGTTGAGATTAAGTTTATAATTGGAGAAAAGTCCAAATTCCTCAATGACATGAAGAGCTGCTAGGAGAGAAGTCTCAGGATCGGTCATATGGAGCATATCATCATCTGCATAGACAGACAACAAAAATGTTTCTGAACCCACAGGAATACCAGTCATATCTGGGCACACCTGCAATCTATGAAGCAGAGGTTCCAAATATAAATTGAAAAGGGGAGGGAAAAGGAGATACCCCTGTCTGGTATCAGAGGCCAGAGGAAATGAAGCAGAGAGCACTCCATTACAATAAATTCTTGTAGTGGGGGAATAGTACAGGAACCTGAATCCAACATAAGAAGGTTTGTAGAAACCAAAGGCTTCCAACGTCAGAAGCAAGAAACCCTAATCCACTCTGTAAATGTTTTTTCTGTGTCCAGAGAAATCAGGCCATTGGGGTAACTGATCCTCTGGACGTGGAGAAGATATAGGCCAATTTCATGAAATGGTCCATGGACAAGTGGTTAGGGACTAAGCCCACTTGCTCTTGGCTAAGAAAACCTTCCCAGACTTGGTTTACTCTGTTGACAAGAATTTTAGAAAGCATCTTAATATCACAATTAATCAGTGAAATAGGCCTGTAGTTAGTGACAAATTCTGTGGACTTACCAGGTTTGAGTAGTAGAATAATTAGTGCCTCAGCAATGTGGAGTCCAAATAACCGATTCATGTATATAGAGATAAAAGTGATGCAAGAGGGGAGCAATTGCTCAGCAAAAAGCTTATAAACATTTGGGAGTAAATTCATCAGTCCCCTGTGCTCTATCAGGTGCCAAGCTCAAAATCACTTGTCAAATTCAGATTCGGAGATATGCTGGAATAAAATGGTCTGTTGGGCTGGTGTCAATTGTGGTAGGAAACTATTTTTAAGATAAGTTGTACTTTTGGCAAGGGATGAGGAGAACACTCTGGGATCATATAATCTAGATAGAAAGAGGCAAATTCAGCAGTTATATACCTAGGTTGGGTCCGAAGAGACCCATCACTTGCTTTAATGGCAGCTATCAACCTGGAAGACTCTAACTGTTGAAGACAGAGAACCAGCAACTGACTCGCTTTGTCTCCTTGGTCAACATATTTAGCCTTAGTTTTCAGGATGGTATATTCAGCCTTTTCCCTTAGGAGGTCAGCATACTTATCCCTTAAAATTGTAAATTACCATAGGGTACCTTCTGGGGTATGTCAGGAGAGAGCTTGATCAATATCGGTAATCTGCCTAAGAAGGTCAGCGGAAACTTGCATATGGGTATGTTTACACCGAGAAGCAAGTCTAATAGCTCCCCCCCAGTAAAACACTTGCATGCCGCCCACTCCAAATCAGGTTGACCAGTGGAGCCTGAGTTTTGCTGGCATATAAAGTAATCTGGTCCTTAATCCGCCTCAGCAACAAAACTGTCACTGAAAAGCTGATTATTAAATTTCCAGATTATGTCCTTCTTTAGATTAGGTTCAGGAGAAGCCTGACCCAAACTAAAAGAGTGATCAGAGAGGATCCTGGCACCTGGCAGAGAACAGCAAGAGGAAGGAGTTGCTGTTAGAACTTTACTACTCTACTGGACTAAAGAACTAGAACTCTACTACTGGGGATTTCCATTTAAGGTGAAGACAAACGAAAAACAAAAACAAAAAAGAATGTGTTTATCTGAGTTAGGTGAAGGAACTGTTATCTGTGCAGTTAGCTATGTGAAAAAGAAACTGAATTGGGGAGTGGCTTAGAGAGTAGGAAGCCAGGTGTTTGCATTTAAAAACTGACCTAAATAGCTTGTGGCAGAGAACAGCAAGAGGAAGGAGCTTCTGTTAGTACTTTACTGGGACTCTATTGCCCTCCATCCCCTCCATCCAGCCCCACACGGGTAGCCGGTTCTACTTTTATAGGCACAGGATTTGACTGACAACAGGAACTTCCTGTTTGTGAGCAGGAAGAGAGTGATCACAGAGGCACAAAAGATTCACCATCCTAGAAGGAAAGAGTAGCTTCCATCCCCTTGCTGCTGGAGGTCTGACTCTGAGCAAGTAAGAAGGAGGAGACTACTGGGGAATATAGGAACTTACTGTCTCAGACAGGAAGATCAGGAGCTTTAAGGGCATGGAGGCAGTAGGAAAGTAGGGAGAAAAATATATATATATATAAAAAAGTGAAATAAAGAGAGAGAGGAAAGAGTAAGTATACAAAACAACAGTTAAGGGGCTACAGATAAGACATGATGAGAGTGGTGCAGTGCAGTGGCTGTGGAGCAGCAGTCTTCCGGGAGACATTCTGGAGGATGTGGTGTTGTCCCATCTGCAGGCACCTCTCTGGGATGAGGGAGGAGGTTGCTCATCTCCAGGTTGAGTTGGCCAGGATTTGGGGTACCTCCTTTCCCGCCCAGGGATGACCAGGTCCACCGCTGCTGCCTCAGAGGTTGCCAAGAAAGAGGAGCAGTTGGACCAAAGTGGGCTCAGGGAGGGTGAGGGTGGTGGAACAGAAGTTCATCCCTCCAGTTGTACCTCTCCACAATTCATATGCTGTTCTGGCAGAATGTGGGTCCTCTATGGAGGCACCTGCAGTGGAGACCAAGGAGGATGCTGGGAACCTCCACAAAGGAGACCTACAGGAGGGTGGCATGGGACCCCACAGGGGAAGGAAATAACTCCTGTTGGGGGCTTCATTGTTAGCAGGGTAGAACTGGGGGAGGGAGGGGAGAGGGAGATAAGGTGCCTGCCCAGCACCATGGCTTGGAGTGACAGGGAGTGAATCCTCAGAATTGCAGGAGCAGCTGCACAGGGGAGGGAGCTGGATGTCATTGTCCACCTAAGGACAAATGACCTGGCTGTGAAAGGGATCAGAGTAGTGCAGGAGGAGTTTGTGGAGTTGGGGAGGGGCCTTAGACAAGTAGCACGCACGGTAACCTTCTCGGAGGTGCTGCCTATGTATGGTATGAGTGAGGCTAGGGTGCTCTGCAACATGAGATTCAATCAGTGGTTGAAAAACTGATGCAGCGCTAAGGGTTTTGGCTTCACTGGGGACTGGAGGTTCACCTGCAGGGATGCAGGCCTATACTGGCATGATGGTCTGTATCTGTCCAGGATGGGAACCAGGATCCTAAGTGATAGGTTTAAATGCTTCATTGGCAAATATTTAAACTTGCCAAGGGAGGGAGGCACTGAAAAGGAGAAGGGAAATCCTTGCCCCCCCCAAAAAAAATCAGGGTAGTTAGTGAGGTAAACACCAAGATAGAGAAGTTGATAGGAAGAATGGCAGGGGTAAATGGAGAAAAAAGACAAAGGCAGTAAGGACAGGGATGGGGAAAAAGGGGTAAGGCCATCAAAAAAATGGAGGGTAATGAGTACCAATGCCCATAGTCTAGGTAACAAGCTCCCTGAACTGGTGGACTTGATGGAAGAGGGATGCCTGAACATCGTGGCAGTCACTGAAAATGATGCATAGAGAACTATGACTGGGATGTCAACATACCAGGGTACACAATCTACAGGAGGGACAGGGAGGGTAGAAGAGGCGGTTGGAGTAGCTCTCTATGTAAGGGAAGGGATCAAAGCAATGGAACTAAAGAGTAAACAGGAGGAGAGGAGGCACTGTGGGTCACCCTGGAGACTGGAAATGGCACCACAATCCGCACAGGGGTTGTATACAGACCCCCACCTCAGGGGGAGGAAATGGACAAGGAAATGATAGAAGGCATCCTTAGGATGGTAGAGAAAGGGGAGATATTGCTGATGGGGGACCTGAATATGCCAGATGTTAACTGGAGCACCTTTGCTGCAGCCACATCCCAGAGCAGGGCCATTCTCGATGCCTTACAGGGGGCATGCCTCAGACAGCTAGTGTTGGAACCCACTTGGGAGGGAACAATCTTAGACCTGGTACTCTCAAATGGAGACAGAGAGAGGATCTCAGATCTAGAAGTGGGTAACCATCTGGGAACAAGTGACCACCAAACAGTGTGGTTCACGATAAACTCAACTGTAGAGTCAAGCCATACAAAGTGAAGTACTGGACTTCAGGAGAGCTGATTTTGTCAAAATGGGAGAGTGCCTCAGAAAAGCACTAGCAAACAGCAATAAGGAGGGGTGCAGCAACAATGGGGAAACATCAAAATTGCCATCACAGAGGCAACAAGCCTTTGTGTGAAGCAAATAAACAAATCAAAATGAAAGAAAAAAAACACTATGGTTCTCAAAAGAGGTGGCAGAGAAGGTTAGGAAGAAAAAGATAGCATTCAGGAAGTATAAGGAAACACAGAAGGAGCAGGACAGAGAACTGTACAGTTAAAGCAGAAGGAAGTGGAGAAGACAGTCAGAATAGCAAATGCCAAACGAGGAAAAGTTAGCCAACTCGGTTAAGAAGAGGATAAAACCTTTATAGGTACATTAAGGAGGCGAAGAAAGACTAAGCAGGGATACTGAGGCTGAAAAATAAGAAGAAGGTGGGTGGGCAGAGAGGGACAGTGAAAAGCAGGGATACTGAACAAATACTTCTGCTCCAGTATTCACAAGGAGAGGGGGAGGTACCTAATCCAGTCAATAGAAGCACTCTGGATAGGGGTTGATATTATTCCTTTCACAGAAGAAAGGTTTCTGAAAGAACTCCTGTAACCCCTGGTGGAATTATCCCAAGGGCTACTACCCCTGCCTGACTGACTACTGACAGGTTGAGGGGCCTAGGTCCAATGGTGAGTGCCTCCACCCAGAGGTCAGGGTTTGCAGTAGTTAAACTAACTTGGTCACAGCCCTCTGGGACACTGTAACCCCCCCTTTCTTCCCAGTAGAGGCCCACACAATGCATCAGGAATATCTTCACAATGTACACTTACCCCCAGGACTGGCTCTGTTGACTGGACGCTGGGGACCCCCTGTAAAACAAGATGATACAATGCAAAAGCCACAGTACAATACTTTAACATAAATGAATACCTCAGACAGTGTAACTTTGCTGAAACAAACAGATCTGATTTATTTAAGGAGCTGTAACAAGGAAGGGGGAAATCAGGTTAATTAGGTTAAACACATTAATAATCACAGTACTGTGCGCATATTCAGAGTCCCAAATTGTCACTTTCACTGGGTACCCAGGATGGGGTGGGGCTAGCCAGGATCGGTGCAGCTGGTTGGGGCCCCTGTGATGGAAAACACTGGGCACAATACTCAAATTGTAATACGGAGCCAGTTGGCTCAGTTTGAGAAGAAATAAAAAACAAAACAATTAGATGATACACTTGCAATTCGATAAACAGATGGCAGGGGCTACCCTGCTTTGTACTCACAAACTCAATGCTGGGAATTGGATGGAAGGCAGAGTGTCCTGGATTGCCAGGAGGAGCAGACCATGTTGACAAGGTCCTTGTGACTGGACCCCACTGCAGTTTAGAGCAAATGGATGTAGTCTGGATTAAGCTGGGGTTTACTTCCAGCCTCATGCACTCAATTCACTGTACAGGGGATTTGAAATGCAATTCCCCACAAGCACTACACACATTTATATGTAAAAGGAAAGTACTATACCAGGCAGGCTGCTTCTCTATCCCAATCGCAATTATTGCACGATACCCGGGAGAACACACAGCAGATTCAGTTCCTGACAGACCGAGCACGATTCAGCAATTTCTCCAGTCTTCTACAGGGTGAGCCTGGTTTCTACTCTTCAGATCTCCTTGATTCTCCTCACAGGTCGGATTCAGTCCGAATGGGCATTTGCACAAGCTGCAGACCGAAACTTAGGGCCTTACACATATTTCCCACACTAAAACTACGCACCGTAGAAGCACACAGCTCCTTGTCTCTTCACTGCCCAAACTGATCTGATCTTTCCAGTAGACAGAGCAGGGCATTTCCTTTGAGTTCCTCCCAGTTCAGTTGGCTGGCTTGGCTGTCACTCACAATCAGACTCCCCCTGTTGGTGCAAAAAGGCGCCGAAGTCCAAACTACAATTTCAGAAGCACTGGCCATACAATACATAGGTGGCTGGCTCCACAATGAGAGTCCAAGTTCTGATTTGCCAGCAGCAGGCTCCATTTCAAAGGTCCCCCACACCTGATTGGTCCAGTTCAGCAGTTCAACCAGAATGGAGGGCTAGGCAAACACAGTTCTGACTGCAAAGAAAAGCAGGTTAGACAAACTGCATTTTCATTATTACTCTAAAAGATTTCTGGCAAACAGTTACATCTTTGAAAAGTGCTCACTCTGCCCACTTAGTGACGGCAGAAACAGAGTGATTTGGCAGCAGCTTGAGTGGGACTCAAGCAGGGAAACACACAGTCCCCCCATAGAAACTAATTATGTCTGCAAGCAGACAGCTCTTAAAGAGACAGTACCAGAGGCTCTAAAAGCACTCACAGATAAACGGTTTAAACGCCAAACACCATTCAGGCTTGGAGCATTCAAGCAAGCTCCTGGAAGGCTTTTTGGGAACCCCCATTTGCAGGGCCGTTACACTCCTAAAACTGAAGGTGGACAAAGCAATGGGGCCTGATGGGATTCATCCCAGAATTCTAAAAAAACTAAGGGGAGAACTAGTAACACCATTGACTACCCTTTTTAACAAATCACGAGAGGATGGTGTGGTACCTGAGGACTGGAGGAGGGTGGATGTGATTCTCCTTCACAGAAAGTGGGAGCAAGACAGAAACAGGAAACTACAGACCCCTCAGTTTGACCTCAGTGGTAGGGAAAATGATGGAATCACTTCTGAAGGAAAGTTGTTGACTATCTAGAGGCCAGTGGGGCACAGAACACAATGAAGCATGGATTTACAGCTGAAAGGTCATGTCAGATGAATCTAATTGGTTTCTTTGACTGGGTAACCAAAGTAGTAGACCAGGGAGGGGCTGTGGACATGGCCTAACTAGACTTTATCAAGGCATTTGACACAGTCCAAAGATTAATAAACAAATTAGCCAGACTGGGATAGGGTCCTAGGGTGGTAGCTTGAGTCAAAACATTGGCTGGACAACAGGACACAAGGGTAATAATAAATGGAGTCCACAGTGAAGAAAGGGGGTTACTAGTGGGGTACCACAGGGTTCAGTACTGGGTCTGGTCCTTTTTAATGTCTTTATAAGTGACATTGCAGAGGGAGTGGAAGGAAAAGTATGTCTCTTTGCAGATGACACAAAGATCTGCAACAGAGTTGATACACAAGGTGGGATGGAAAGGATGAGAAAGAACTTGGCAAGGTTGGAGGAATGGTCAAATGTATGGCAGCTTAGATTCAATGCAAAGAAGTGCAAAGTAATGCATCTGGGAAATAAAAACCCAGGGGAAGAGTATACAATGGGGGGGCCTGCGGCGTTGGGCCTCATTACACCCCTGGGCGGTCCGCTATAGCACAATATTGCCCACCCTGTCGGGTATTATTACCAAGGCCACTGTTTCTCTGTGATTCCATGATCACAGCCGGAATCCCGGAATCAGCCTCCTCTCGAGGCATTTTAAATTTCCCATGGAAAAACAAGGAATTCATGCTGCTAGTGTGAGTGTTTGGGAATTCAGCTGTATAAGAACAGCAACTTGCCTCAGATGTGCCCCTATTCACTAGGAACCCATAAGAAGAACCATGCTGCTGAGAGGACACCAAGCTAGGAGAAACTCCAAGAACATGCTGCCTAGATGCTGCTGCCAGAGTCGGGGAGACCCATTGATTTATTTAATATTTATTCCTGCCATTGTAATCTGCATGGAAGAAGCACACCGAGCTGCCCAGATGCTGCTGCCAGAGTCGGGGAGACCCACTGCTGTAATCGCAGCAATGAAGAAATGCATCACAAACTGTGTTTCAGGTACTGTACTTTTTTCTGTATGCTGAGTCTCACACTGCTGCCTGCCATCTTCTGTGTGACCCCCATGCAGCATTTCAGACTCGGTCTTGACTCCTCAAATTAAGTTAGTAGTACACTAAAGGGTAGCTGTGTGCCGTGGTTTGGTGGGGCAGTGAGAGGAGTCAGACTAAAGGGTAGCTGTGGCTGTTTCTGTTTCCCCTGATTTGTGTGCTGATCAAACCACTGCAAGTGCTTGCATCTACATCTGCACCTTGCCACTCAGCGACCCTGCATGCCGCTGGCTGAGATGACATCATGGCAGCCAGGGACCTTGACCTTGATACATCCCCTGGTAATCCCTACTACCAGCTGATGTTTTCAAAACTATGCATTGTATCCTGAAGATTCATTCTGATGCCCCTTTCCTGCTCTTTCTGAAGAGGCAGGCAACCAGCCCTGAGCACGGCACTCTACTTGAACATTTCCCTGTGATTCTCACTACTGTAGCAATACCTCAGTCATACATACTCCCCTGTCCACAGCAGACAGCATGCTGTGATTTTTTATTTATTTTTGTTGTGGCTTGCAATGCAATAGTATTCACTACCATACCCTGGTGCTGTCTAATTTGTGAGTCAATGTTGGCAGTGAAAGTTGCATCCAAGCTAGCATCAAGGTTGGTAGAAGGAATTAAGAGTCTGGGCTCATGTGCAATGGCCCTTACGTACTTTTCTAGCTCCTCCCCCTGCCACTGCTCCATCTCTCTGCTCCTCCCCTTATCCCCTATTCCCTGTCTTCACCTCACTGGCACCAGGGAAGAGTTCTCAGACAAATCCTCACAGGCATCAAGGGAGGGCCCTTCACCTGTTGTCTATTGTCAACACGACAGCAACCTTTCTCCACCCAGGGCAGTAGGTAAGTGTCGGTCTTCACAGCTAAGACCCTTGCCACTGCTTGATTAACTGGTAGGTGGTGTGCAATTGCCAGGTGACCACACCCTTTCCCCAACAACAGAATGCATCTAATCCACAATGGCCTCATCTCCCAGCTGGTTTCAGTGCAAGAATCAAGGTTTGCACACCAACTCAGTCTCCCAGTTGGCAGTGTGACAGGCTGGTACCACATCACTGGACTGACCCAGGAAAGCAGCTTTTGAACCGAAGACTAGCCAATAGAGTTTTCTATGGATTAATTGCAACAGTATAATAGGATTACATGTACTGACAACAAAAATCTACCTGCAGTAGGTACACCACTGGATGGCAAGATCCATGCCGGGTGTAAGAAGGTCTGAGCTAATTTGGAGGCTTGTGTGAACAGATTTGTGTCTGTTAGGGAGGGTGGGTGGAGAGTAGGATTGCAACTATTTTTTTAACTTTCTATTTTTTCCCTCCTATGTGCCCTCCATCTCCTACCCTTCGGAGCACCTGGGAGTCATCCCTCTGCCAACCACCCGGCAAGACCCACCTTGCGCCTCATGTAGCTGGGCGGTTATACCCCCCAGGTGGGGAACGAGGTGGGGCCCGTACACCCCATACACTTCTTGTTTCATCTGTTAAGGTGGTCTGAGCCAGTGGTGGCACATCGAGGGCACGCTCCTGGTGCCCCATCTTCCCGGCGTTGGAAGGCTGTTTTTTCCTCTGGTTTCCTTCCCTCACGTGGTGTGTGCCCTAACGTCAGGGCGCTGTGCGCCAACATCCACCATGCATCACGGCCAGCCCCCCACCATGAACAGGGCTTGCTGTACCAAGCCTCACACTCGGGGTCAGGCAAGTTGCAGGCATTGGCCCCTTCCCACAGAGAAGGCGAGCTGTCGTGGGATGCTCAAGCCATTCTCCCCAGCTGGCCCTCCCGAACCTGTCGCTACGCGCCACAAGCAGAAATCCAACCACTGCACCGATGGGCGCGAATGCAACTATTTATTGTTTACTTTGCTTTTATTGTATATTGCTTGCTTTGCTTTTTACTGTAGATAGTGTAAGGTAATATTAAATAGTATTTTTTATACTGATGTTTTGGTCAGATGTAGGGCCCCACAAAGTGCTTTGCAGGGAGCCCTTAAAGTCCTAGGCATAGCCTGTGTACAGTAGATGCTGGAGTTACTGCAGGTAAAATACTGCACTATTTTGCTGATGTGATGAGGGGGGATTGAATATCTACAGTAGATGCTGCGTTTAAAAGGAGGTTGGTGGCAAGGTCCAAAATGAGAGGTACTCACAGAACACAGACCCAACCCTGTGCTGCATCTCACTGCTGGTTTTTATTTGATTCAAATTCAGTGAAGGGTGTGCTTTGTGTGAAGCCACAGTCTGTGTTCTGTGTGTACCTCTACTCTGTACATGGACCTTCATGTGGTTGCTGTAAAGCTGCCTTTTTGGACTAACATTAGAATGGGTTGCTGCCATTTCCCCACATGCCCTTGTGTGTGCAGTATTTTGCAGAGGGGTTCTTGCAAATTAAAAGTGTTGGTGAGTTAAATTAATGCTGCGTTTATGGCTAACCCCATATGTTGCCTGCCCCCCAATATCTACCCTTAATATTCTTTCTCCTTCCCAGTTATTCTACGTCTCCCTGTGCATAGAAAGGTATGTGTAGCTCTGGCAAAGTGCACTACCTTGGAGAGAGTTAAAAAACAAAGGTGTGTGTGTGTGGGGGTGCATTTGCAACAAGCCAATAAAGCTGAAATCAAACTTGGAGGGACACTTTAGTCTTCTGTGTGGCCCAGCACTTTGGAGGGGGGGCAGAAATCCCTGAGGTTGCTGTGGGCCATGAAGGGGCAAAGGGGGGAATCACACACTAATACCTGTGTAACCCCTAGATGGCGCTATCCCAGGGGCTACTACCCCTGCCTGATTTGCCACTAACAGGTTGAGGGGCCTGGATCCAATGGCGAGGTGCCTCCACCCAGAGGATCCAGGGTTTGCAATAGTTAAACTAACTTGGTCACAGCCCTCTGGGACACTGCAACCCCCTTTCTTCCACTAGTGGCCCACACAATATATCAGAATTACCTTCACAGCAGTATACACTTACCCCCAGGTCTGGTTCCGGCACTGGGACCTCCTGTGAAAATGAGATACAGTGCAACAATCACAGTACAGTACTAACCATAGACAAATACCTCAGGCAGGTATAACTTTCTGGAAACAAGCAGCTCTGATTTATTTAGGGGAATATAACAAGGACAGGGAAATCAGGTTAATTAGCTTATCACTCTAATAATCTACCTATGGCTCTGTGCACAGGCCTATCCCTATCCAGTTACTGTCCCTGGGTACCCAAGCCCTAGTAGCTAGTCCAAACCGTGGCAGCTGGTAGGGGCCCTTTCACCCTAGAGAGAAAGGAGAATTAAACAGTCAACAGTACAGTAATTCCATTTGGATTTAATAGCGGCAATTCAACGAGGAGACAACCCTGAATTAGTACTCACGACCTCCAAATAAGATAGGGTCCTTCAATGTCAGCAGGGCTCACTTGAGGTACCAAACCTCTTCACACATCCATATAAAGAAAGTACTATACCAGGCAGGCTGCATCTGTATCCCGATCATAAGTTACTGCACAATACCGGGAGAACACACAGCAGATTCAGTTCCTGACAGACCGAGTGCAATTTTCAGCAATTCTTCCAGTCTTCTACAGGGTGAGCCTGGTTTCTACTCTTCAGAGATCCTTTGATTCTTTTCACAGGTGATTCAAGTCCCTAACAAGCTATTACACAAACTGCAGACCGGAACTCTGGGCCCTTACACCGTTTTGACTAAACTACACACTGAAAAAGCACAGGGCTCCTTCCTTCTTCACTGCCAAAGCTCAACTCAAACTCCAACCGACAAAACTGGGCACTTCCTTTGAGGTTCCTCCCAGTTCTTGACTGGATTAGCTGTCACTCACAATAGACTGCTGCTGTTGGTCCAAAAGGCACTGAAGTCTAAACTACATCTCCCAGAGTCACTGCCCATACAATCCTCTTGTGGCTGGCTCAGATTATGAGTCAAGTTCTGATTCGTCCAAGGCACCATTTTGTAGCTAAAGCTTACCACACTGATTGGTCCAGTTCAGCAGTTCAAAACTAGAATGGGAACTAGCAGACACCAGTTCTGACTGCAAAGAAAGCAGGTTAGACAAACTGTAATTTCAGTAATACTCTAAATAATTTCTGGCAAACAGTTACATCTTTCAGGTGAGGTTCCCTTTGCTCCTAGTGACTGCAAAAATGAAGTGAAGTGCAGTGGCTAAAATTGGTACTCAGAGAAGCACACAGTCCCCCATATAAACTAATTATGTCTGCAAGCAGACAGCTCTTAAAGACAGTACCAGAGGGCTCTAAAAACACTCACTGATAAATAGCTTAAATACCAAACACCATTCAGGCTTAGGCATTCAAGCAAGCTCCTGGAAGTCTTTTGGGAACCCCCATTTGCAGGGGGGTTACACCTGTATGGTGGGGACTTTGCGTGATGTGAAAAGTTTGTGACTGTGGGTGCCGCTATGATGTTTTTAATGAGATCCAGCTTTTTGTTTCCTCATTTAGCTGACAGGAAAATAAAGCACCCTGCCACACACTGACCCCATTGCTTTTTAACCCTGCTGTACTTTTACTGATATACTGCACTTTACCAGAGCTACACACCGTTTCTTTACAGAATATGCCCATGCTATGCATTTTTCTGTACAGAAAAGGATGTGTAGAGCTGGCCCATCAGTGCCAGCAGTTGGATTTCCACTTGCAACACTGGCAACCCAGGTGCAGAAATGTACCTGGGTCACAGGAAGGCCAGCTGAGGGAGAAGGTGTCTGACTGCTTGCTTTCCCCAGGAGAATGGTGGGGATGCAGGCTAGTGCCTGCTGACTCCTGGGGGTGTAGCAGTGTGCCATCTGACTGACTGGAGGGGGTGTGGTGGATGTTGGCATTTGGTGTCATGGCGTGCCACACCCCAGGGACAAGAGAGGAAAAATCTCTTCTCTGCTTGACCGGATGACAGCCATCTGATCCCTCTGCCACTGCGAATGCTCTGGTCTGGCCCCGGAGACCACCTCAGCAGCAACCGAGGGGCCAAGACGTTGCACTGGATGGCCCCCACTGGCACCTTTCTCCTTGGTGGTGAACCCATCTGGTGAAGGGTTACACTGGATTACCCAGAGGGTATCTGACATCTGGGGTGGTGGACAGTGGCAGAGGGTGGGACACAAAAGAGCGGTAGGGAGAGACCATAGATGGTCTGAATGATAGGCAGTGATGAGGAGAAATGGAGTTGACAAAAGGGATGTGCAGCACGGTTAAAAAGGTAAAAGGGTTAAAAAGCAAACAGGGCAGTGTGTGCATGTGTGTGGCAGGGAGCCCGGGGCAGAGTAACTTTCCCTTTTTTTTTTTTTACTTTACTCTTTAACTGCCCCCTTTCTTTGGGGACCTCAATTGTGCCCTGGCAATAGAAGGGTCAGGGTTGCATACAGAGATGAGTGCCCTGGTCTTCTCAATTATTTAGCCCTCTGGATTACCCCCCCTAGCTTGGGTGGAGGAGTCTCCCCTTACCCTCCTACCTTCAGGGAGAGAGCGTGCACTTTGTTCCTACTTCCCCAGCTCCTTCCTAGCTTTCCCGATGCTGAGGCCTGTCTATAGGTGCAACCTGTGGGGTGTTTACTTGTTCAGTTCTGCCCTCTCCTCTCTGTTAATGGCAGCCCAGGAGAACCAATGAGATGGGGTTGCCAGCCACTCCCTTCTTGTTGGATTCCCCTACTGCACTGTCACCACCTGTGGTCACCCAGTAACTTTACCTTCTGTGTTTCCCAGAGTAGTTGGAGAGAGTGTGTGTGTGTGTGTGTGTGTGTGTAACAGGGAACCCTTTGGGGGGAGGCCTGAGTAGGGTTGGGGGCTGAGTATTTTGTGCCCCAGAGTGTGTGAATCAGAGTGTGTGTGTGTGGTGGGGTGTACCCTCCCAAGCTACTGCCTCCACCATGGTCTCGCAGTCCTGAGCTCCAGCATCCCTGGTTTCTCAGTGGTACACTGGCCTTCAGCGCGGCCCACAGAATATGTGTGTGGTGGGGGGAAGAATGAGCAGGTAAGGGATCTGGGTATTCTGTTGCCTTTTATTTGTCCCAGAGAATGTGTGTATGAGGGGGCCCGAGGTGCCACAGAGGTGCAGGTATATCCTGTCTATGAACTGTTTTAAAGTGCAGAAAATGTGACTTGTGCCCAATCTGCCTACCAATCTTGTACAGCAACAAAACCACTGTAATTTCAGATAATCATGTAAAAGGGCAGTTTGGTGAAAGTTCAAAACTTCTACAAGATTTTCTGCATGTTAGTTTCACTGCATCTGGGGAAAAGTTGGGAGTGAGAGTTGGCATTGCTGCATCTCTGAGAATATCCAAAGGTGCTATGTTGGTTTGTATGTGCCAAGAGCTAGTTTGGTGAGGGTGTTTATGTTGCACATAATCTGTTACATATTTAGATGGTAGGCAGGTATGACTAGGCACAGTTGCAGTGTGGATGTGGGGGGTTCTTCCTGCTTTCACCAGCAGAAAAACATGCCTCAGCATACAGTAAACTGTGGAAAAAAACCACCACCTAGGTTGGTCTCAGAAGAGTAGTAGGTAGATAGGTAGATGTGGAGGGGAGAGAGTTACAGTAGGGATCCAGGGAGCTTTTGAGTTTTCCCCTCAAAAGAAACAAACACTACTTGTGTAAGAACTTATCGTAATTGTACATCTTCAAGGGAATCTCTTGCTAGCAGGTTATACCTTAGGAACTGCAACCATCAGGTGTCAGGGCCACATGGAAACTTTGCTAGCAGTCTATTTAGGGCCACACATGGCGATGTTGTCATCATGTTGATCTTACCTATATAGCTGTGCATCGCTCCAGATGGACTGCTAGCAAAATGTTTCATGCAGTCCTGGTGTCTTGTGGTTGCACTGCAGTTTCTAGATGTGACCTACTGCAAGAGATTCTCTCAAGACCTGCTGTTACATTGAGTTCTATAAATAACTGTTTTGTTTCTCCTGGGGAAAATCTGGAAGTTGTACATTGCTGCTATTTTCCCATCTGGAGGATGGGAGTTGTAGAATACTGTTGCTGTCGTTCCCGGAGAATGCGGTTCATAGATTGCTGCTGACTTCACACCTGGAGGATGGGAGTTGTAGACTGTTGCTGCCATCTCACCTATTGAATGGTGGTCGCTGGATGCTACTGCCATCCCAGGAAAATGGAGTCATAGGCTGCTGCTGCCATCATACCTGGAGGATGGGAGTCATACAATGCTGCTGCTGTGCGTCCGGAGAATGCGATTCGTAGATTGCTGCTGCCTTCACACCTGGAGGATGGGAGTCGTAGACTGCTGCCTTCACACCTGGAGGATGGGAGTTATAGATTGCTCCTGCCGTTGTACCTGGAGGATGGGAGTTGTAGACAGTTTCTGCCATCTCACCTGGTGAATGGTGGTCACTGGATGCTACTGTCATCCCAGGAGGAATGGGAGTAGTGAGCTGCTGCTGCCATCGTACCTGGAGGGTAGTGATCGTGCAATGCTGCTGCCACTCGAGGATGGAGTCTAGATTGCTGCTGCCTTCACACCTGGAGGATGGGAGTCATACAATGCTGCTGCTGCCATCGTCTGGAAGATGGGGCTTTATGCAGTGGCCTACTGCCATCATAGCCAGAGGATAAAAGTCATGGATTGCCCTATCCATGGGATCAGAGACTCCCATTTTGTTGAATTCTTATCAAGCAGATTAGTGGGACACACTAGTAATAATTTTTTTGGGTTGTTATTTCAGCATTCATACTTTCTGCCTGCATGATGTTTGCTGCACCACTGAATAAGAGATGCAAGCTTTGCTGCACGTCTGCTAAGGGCCGAGCCCTGCAGTTTAAATCTGAAGGCCTTTATGAGGATGGAGGAAAACTTTTCAGTCCTTACTGCAACCATGTCCTGGACCATACAAGAAAAGATACAGTCAAAGATCATCTGCTCAGCAAGAAACATGCTAGGAATAAGGAATGAGCTGCTAGTGAAGGAAGACCAGCAAGGAAGGTGACCCTAACCAGCAGTTTCAGAACTGCAACAGAATCATCAAGTAAGAAATGAGATGGTCATGGACACAGTTAAGGCATGGGGGCTGCAACTATCCCTGGAGAAGTTGGATCATCCACAGCTGAGGTAATGAATGTGCAAATATGTGAAGGGGTGGAGTGGTGCCAAAAGCAGAGACCCTGAGGCAACTCTATCCACCCAAGGTAAGAAAGCAAATTAATGAAGACCTTAAAGTAGCTGTGACTAGGAAATCCTTGTCTGTGATATGTGATGAGACCACGGATACACAGTCACGGTACATTCTTAATGTTGTATTTGTGTTGGAAGGGGCAAGACATATCTTCGTCAGCTTGGGAATTCACGGCTGTGGGAGCCTCAAGTGGAACTTAAGACTCTTGTGGAGACAAGCATTTATGAATTGATGTTATATTATTATGATCTTAATCTTTATTTTTAATTTATTTCTTGGGATTTTATTGTTAATTTTGTACAGCACCTTGGTGCCTGAAACTTAATAAATAAAGTTGTATTATTATTATTATTATTATTATTATCTTGGAAACAGCACAGAACTAGACTCTGTCAACCATTCCACAGTGGCTCAAGCTGTCTTGAAGACTCTCCAGAGTTGTCACATTGACTTTATGAATGTAATTTCATTTGTCAGTGACAGTGCTCATTATATGATTAAATGTTTTAATGACTCACTTCAGGGTTCTTGGGGACCATGTTGTGCACATGTGTTGCTAGACACGTCTTTTTCCTTGTTAGAGAGTATGTAGCTGCACCATTTCAAAAAGTTAATGAACTGGTTTTGTTGGTAGAATATGCTTTTCAGCAATTACCAAAACACAAACGAGAATTCATCACATTTTTGCAGGATCTGGAAGCTCCAGGAGAAATTATTGCTTTGCCACCGGTTCCTGTTTTAACTAGATGGAACACATGGTTTGCAGCTGTAGCATACCACTCAACACACCTACAATACCTGAGGGACTTTTTCAAAGGGCTGATTCAAGTGATGCCACCTCAATAAACAATCTACGGGCATTACTTGATGAATGGTATGATGATCTACAAACACAACTGGCATTTATTACAGATAATTCAGGTGACATTATTGCTGCGATAGAACTTTTGCAGTCAAAGGAGAAACCTCTTGTGACATCCACGTATGACATGCTAATGTCAATTAAGAGCCGCTTTGAGGCTGGCACAACTAAAAATGATGGTTTTGGTGAGAAGGCAGAGCTGTACCTCTCTAAACTGAGGAATAAAGTAAGGGATGAGAACATCAAACTGTTCAAAAATGTTTTCAAGGTCAGTTTGGAGAAACTGACAAAACACCTGAAGTCAAATCCATCTGTACAGTTTCTCATGGCCTGTCGAATTCTAAACCCACTCAACCTACCCAAACTCAATAAGGACTTCCAACTGTACTTGCCCTATATCCCAATGTTCACATTACATAATAAGAAAAAGAATGCACTGTTAAGGGACTGGAAGATCTACATACGGCAGGATGTGCGGGAACTACCAGAGATCGAATCATTTGATCTTCACCAGTACTGGATCTCTATGTCCTCACAGGTACCAACTCTGGCAAAGGCAGCCCTTCAGGCCATATGGGTCACTGTTTCTAGTGCAGATGTGGAGCAGTCATTTTCTGCACATGGACAAATCCTGACCGAGCAACGGAGAAGCCTGACTGTGGACAATTTAAAATTATTTTCAATGCTACTATTCAGTAAGTAGACTCTCCCACCCTCTTGTGTAATTGCAGTTATGATGTACTATTGCAGAAAAATGGTACTTCCTGTGCAATAAAGTGTAGACATGCAGTTCTAGTGCAATATTGTAGAAAACAAAGTGGTGCTCCACTGTGCAATGATGAAGATGTGCAGTTCTGGTGCAGTATTGTAGGGAAAAAATGGTGCTCCATTGTGCAATAAAGTGTAGACATGCAATATATATATGTAGTATCTCTGCATCATATGTAGCTATGGGTTAAATTCTATTGTCCTTCACATAGTATGCTTTAGTTCATGTAGTCTGTGTAGCGTATTTGTCTGGGTAGCGTATTTGTCTGGGTAGCGTACTTGTCTGGGTAGCGTTTGTCGACCCATGTTCAGTAGTCAATACTTGAATTGTGTTTTTTGCACATATTTATCTTTGTAAATCTTTTTAAAATAAAACATATTTATTGCATTTTAGCTTTGAGAAGTTTTTACTATATATGTCACAGAACACATTGTCAACATTAAAACAAAGACAAGATTTTGGTGTCTATTTAGTATCGAGCAGACTTCACAATTGGTTAATCCCTGTGAGAAAAATGTTACTGTTACATGAGACCATTTATTTTCACAAGTTGCATTGATCTGAGAAGGGAATAGTTTAATAATTATGCCAGTTTGGCCAGTGGAGTTCCACAGTCATTAGCCTTGATAGCTGGTAGATGCACAACTTGGATAGCTAATATGACATGCAATATGAGATTAAATGTTCTTATTTTTTGCTGATGTGACTTAAAACTGCATAAAAACATGATAAAACACTGACAGACAAATTTATTTCTTAAAATGAGTGAATAATATAAAGTTTTGTATTACGGAAAAATCCCAGAATTGGATTCCAAACACAGGCAAAATCACGGAATCCAAGATGTCAAAACGGAATTTGCTTTTTCCAAGCACCAAAAAACAGTGGCATTGATTACTGCTTACATAGTGACCACTCTCATTGTGTGCCACAGTTGTGAAAACATGTTTTGGGCAGGATGTGAAAAATGACAGCTCTACTGTTCATAAAGCAGTGTGCAAAAATGACAATGCTGAAAATGTGGAGTAAAAATATAAAAAATTGCCAAAGTTATGAGCATGCATAGAAACTGCACAACGTACGCCTGTAATGCAGTTATTTTTTGGAATTTGTTCACCAAATTTGCAACATGGGCTTTTTGGGACCTGTTCTTATGAACACTGTCACTGTAATTTTCTTAATCTGTCCCAAACCATGATTTTGCACAGTGACCACGCCACTGTGTGGCAGATGTGAGAAAACACATTTCAGGTAGGATGTGAAAAATGACAGCTGTACTGTTCATAAGGAGCTGTGGAAAAGTGGCAATGTTGAAAATCTGGAGTGAAAATATTAAACATTTTTAAAATTACGAGCGTGCATGGGAACTGCACAATGCACGCTAATAACACGGTCATTTTTTGGAATTTTTTCACCAAATTTGCAACATATGCTTTTTGGGAGCCCACCTCATGAACAATGACACTGTCATTTCATTAATTATTTCTGGAAGTTGAATTTCGTGCAATGACCGCAAAATCACCTTTTGGGACCAAATAACGACATGACTGTGGCTGAGTTCATGAGGTGGGGTCCCAAGAACCTCATGTTGAAAATTTGGTGCCAAAAGTCACAAAAATGACTGAGATATCCACCTAAGTTGAACCCCCCCATTTAATCCATTATACAGCTTCCCAGCATTTCTTCAGTTCGTGGTCGGCTTTGAAGAGTGCAGACGTGTTCCCGCTCCACCGAAGATCATGATGCCGGACTCCGAAGGCAAATATGGGGTGAGAGGGATGTGGGTAGCTCAGGTGCACAGAGGGTGGGTGCAGGTTGGGGAAGAGGGGCACCGCAGACAACGAGGGACCATTTTTTGATAACAAGTTAAAACAAAAAAAAACTTTGTGGGAAGGTTTCCTTTTTTACAAGCACATTTGGCATGCTGGGATGGGCTCCCAGTGTGTCACCTGGGTGTTTTGTGGGGAACTGGAGCTGACAGGGATTGGGCACCCCTTCAGCAAAGAAAACAGGTCTGTGTTTGGGGGGGGTCATGATGCTGAGGGGGATTGGGCACCCCCTTGGTAGACAAATTAAACTTAGAGGGATATCATGCTGACGGGGGATTGGGCTCCACATCGGCAAATAAACTGAAGAGGCGGCATGCTGACAGGGGGATTGGGCACAGCCATTGTCAGCTTTCATGGGACTGTGACAGGCAGACAGTGACAGCCACTCCGCCATGTTTATTGAAATGTTACACCAGGCAAGGCATGCCCTGCAATGAGGGGATGCTCACTTATTGCAGCAGCAAATTTCTTTCAAGTTGGTGGCATGCGTCTGAGCTGCTGCAGTAGACAGCATGCTTATTCATTGGTGCCACTGAGACAAGCTCCAAAAAGCAGTGGCGGCATTGGCCACAACACGGCCGCATCTCCACAACCTGCTACTCCAGCAAGATGTCACAACATGTTTCTTGCGCATTTGAGCGAGCAAACATAAAAAATGACCTAACATCAAACTCAAATACTTGAAATAAAATAGTAGCACATATAATGCCCAGCTACTTACTTCTCTATCCTAATTATAGCCACAGCTTTAACAAATAATTGTTTGCCAATAAAGTTGTAATGCTGTGTTTCAGGGTTGGAATTCAGCAGTTTTAATAAACCCCTCTGAATACACATAGCCAGTCAGTGTATTCCTGCCAACACTGGACCTGCCAACAGTCTCCTGGCCAAAGATCGCTGCATCCATTTCTCTCCCTGTGAATAATTCCTCAGAAACAGAGGAACCAAATCAACCTCCTTATAGGTCAGATCCAAAGAGTGCTGCTATGGGCTCCACCAACTGAGATTCCTGCCACCAGCACTGACTGTTTTTCCCCCGTATCCCAGGTGGACTTTGAGCATAGTCACTCCAAGACTGGTTGAGGTTTTGTGAGAGATTCTTTTAATTCATCTCTCTCTTCCTCATCTGGACTGTACAATGTCTAAGTGAAGCCATGAGTAAATCTTATTCCAAATTACATTTTACTCATTTGTACTTCTACTGGATTTCGTTTCCCAATTTCTTTTCTAGCTACTGAAATGTTATTAATTTATGTTACATTGTTTGGGCTCTAAGATTGCTATTTCTCTATGAAGTACTCAGAGGGAAGTGGGAGGGGCGTAAGGCAATGTTATCCAGACTCTCAGATTAGCACGTGCAGTTCCTTTTCTCAAAAGGAAAAACATTAAGAAAAACACTCTGCTTGTTTAATGCTATCACCTGTTCTCTGTGATCAACTCTAGTATAGCCATAATATGGTGAGGCTGGCAAGAGACAATTACCAGCACATGCTCCCCATGTAATGGTCAGACTGCTGCTGTTTGCCAGTTTGAGGAGCAACCCTTTTCAGCTGTGTGACTTCATCCCTCATTTAGTAGTGCTACGCATGTGCATCCTGGAGACAATCAGAGAGGACTGAGGTAACTACCACGGTCTTTGACTTGGTTATTGCCTTCCTTTGCATTAATATTCCATCTCCAGGGCTACACTTCACTTGAACTACATCCCAATTACATATTGTTAAACCACACCAGTGGCATTTACAAAATATCCCACTTGCAGCCTAACTCTATCACCTGCTTTATGTCTCCCCTTACTGCTATTGGTGGACAGAGGTTTTGAGAAATGACTGGAATTAAATATGGGCTACTCAACCTCAGTACTGCATCCCAGTTTCACTTTTACCTTCTTACAGTGCTCTTTACAACTCAAGCTATCACAGTCCCAAATATTCACAAAATATACACCTTAACCAAACCCCCCCTCGCTCTGCTGGCTTCAAAACCCCCTTGATAGGTGCTTGGAAGTCTTGCTTTTGGTATGAGGGTGATGATGGGACAACATAAGAGAAACTTGCCTCACCAATGTTACACTGCTCCTTACTCTGTGTAGCCATTTCCCTTAGCCCGATTTAGAACAGTGGCCCCTAACTGGAAGATGTCTTCTGACCTAGTCTGAGGAAGCTTCTACTGCTGCATTTGCACCTGTGCATACCATAACAGGAGTGATGCAGCAGTAATCTCCACCTAAGGACTCCCTGGACCCACGAGTAGTATCCAACCCTTCCCCAAAAAATATGAAGATATGAAATAGCCAGCAGAAGGTCAAAATGGTCCCAAAGACTCACAAAATGTACACCTTAACCAAATCCCTCCCCATGGTCCCTACCCACTATTTACTCCCTTCAGGTACTTAAAGGTCTCTGTCATATCTCCCCTGTCTCTCTGTCTCCTCTTGTCCAGGAGGTACATTCTCAGGTCACCCTGCATCTCCTCACAAGACTTCTCCTGCTGTCCCCTTATCATCTTGGTTGCCCTCCTTTGGACCTTCTTCAACAAACTGATGTCCCTCTTATGATATGGATTCCAATACCTTACCAAATATTCTATATGCGGTTTCACCAGTGACCCATTTAGGGGCATTATGACCTCACTCCACCTACTGTTGAATCCCCTGGCTATACACCCCAACATCCTAATCGTCTTCACTGCTGCCTTCTTACATTGCATGGAGTGTTTTAGGTCACTAGTGATCACAACCACCAGAGATTTTTCTTCCTCCGATGCAGCTACCTGGACCTCCCTCCCCCCTCCCCCAGTAATACTCATCCTAGGATTCCTGGCTCCAATATGCATCACTTTGCAGTTCTTAGCATTGAAGTCAAGTTGCCAAATCCCCAACCATCTCGCAAGTTTCCTGAGGTTCTCCGATAGGTCCTGTATCCCTTCATCTGTATCCACCTCCCACATAATTTGGTGTCACGCCAAACTGGCACATCTTTGCCCTTTATTGCCTTCCCCAATGTCCCTTATGAAGACATTGAACAACACCAACCCCACTTCTTTCCATGGCTTTTCTGTACTGAGATATTCGTAATTATTTTGATTTTTTTCAATAATATATTTAGTTACTTTATTTTAATTTCAGTTGTTTATGATGTTAAAGTGGTCAGTACCAATATTGAAATAATACTGGTGCATTGGACTTAACTGGGAAGGCTGAGTATTCATACTCCAGTCCCCTCATAAAACATCTACATTAATTCTACACAACAGAAGAGGAGAAGACGACCTTCTTGGATAAAAATCTAAGAGGACTAAACCACTCTGGGTGCACACAAAATGAATAGGACCTTATCTGTTTAATGTAACCTATTTAAATAATATAAGCCCTTTTACAGCTGTGGGCATAGCCAGCCAGATGTCTTGCATTCAGAAAAGGGCTGATGTCATTTTGCTACCAAATAATATAACAGGGTGTTAAAATAGATTCCTCCACTGAAGCCTCATTGTTATGCTGCCTGTGTGTGTATAGGAAGCTGTAGAGCACTAGTTATCCTCTGGCTTGAGGAGTTAATTAAGCCCACAGACTGTTAACTCATTATCTTCTGGCAGTCATTCTCTGTCAGATTACCAATGGATAGCACAGACACCATAGAAAACTACTGGGAGTAGAATGGGTTAAACACTTCCTGGAGATTTCTGCATAACAAATCAGCTCTACTGTGCCCTCATTAAATCATTTGACACCACCATCCTAAAAGCAGTCATTCTGCTACTTTGCAGGACATTCCATAGCAAAGAGTCCCAGTGACACCTGTTTCCAAATAATACACCAACTTCATTTTCTCAGGCAGGCAGTTATGCGTTACTGTTCATATTGTACTGAATGTTCTTAACCTGTAATTTGTCACTATATGTGTTTACAACTGAATGATAGTAACCACATTTGCTTCACTTGCAAATAGGTAGGCATGTGTGTGTCTAATTTTGGTTTGACTTAGGTTATGCATGGAATCTGATCAGTTCATAACATGCTGTATTGTAATTAAATGAACTGATAAATGGGAGTTTTGGTTTCTTTTACAAATTCATTTTTCCTGACCATGGATATACTAAAACAAAAAATTCTCAACAAAATGTTTAAACATAAGGAGTTTAGCAGTAATTTAGTTGATGTGGTGTAAAGAGCTGCTCCCTGGAAAATTACCTGGTTTCTGGGGGCCTGCAAAGAGCAGAATGGGACTTCATGGATGGGGAGCTCATGGCAGCAGAAGAGGCATGATTCCATCAAAAGCTTAATGGTGTGGACAGAGGCACCAATATTTGAGCATGACTTTGGTAGAGGACTAATTGTGACTTGGGGTGGGGATCATCAGGAATTGAGTGAGTCTTGGTATTTTTAGCATAATGGTTTTCTGAAACTTCAACCTTCAATGGGTTAGACTCTGCATCCATCTGTACAGCATGTCACTAAGCCACATGCAGTGGGTGTGGGCAAAACTAAATCACCAGACTTGGACCAGAGCTGTAAAATCTGGACTGAGCACAGCTTGTGCAAATATTGCTGATCCACTCACTCCAGATGATATGGTCTGGCTTTTACGTATCTGGTCTGGTCCTGATGGTTCTGTTTTCAATCATGCCAAAGAGGGGTTGAAAAACAGACTTCCAGGAGTGGACCAGATATGTAAAAGTCAGACCGAACAGTGCAGCCAGAGTGACCAGACCAGCAGTATTTGTGCAAGGTTCCTCCAATATGGTCAGTTTGGATTTTTACAGAACTGCTGTGGTTTAGGTCTGTCAGTCCAGTTTTTAATCAATCAGTCAATCTTTATTTTATACTGAAAGGTATGTGAGCAAAAATGCCCATTTACACAAACATCTAGTTAAGCATAAAAAGAGAACAGAACACCAGGTCAAACAATTACATAGTAAAATACAGTATAAACAGGTCTAACATAAACAGGTCTAATACAGAGATCTTGAGGGATATACAGAAGAAGGGGCGCAAATAAATAGCAGTGACAAATTTACAGCATGGGATATAGATGGAGGTACAATTCAGGAACATGAACAGTTAGGTGATGCGTCAAAGAGAAGATGTGTAAGTCCTGTAGCACCTAGATCCTGCATGCAGATGAGCATTCCTCTGCATGATTTGCCTAGGCCCCAAACACTGGATGAAGGACAGTGCACCCTGCCAATCCTTCAACCAGGCACATGGATTAGGTACCAGAAAAAGCTTGAAACCTACTTGCTGGAAAGGAACTGCAGAACCTGTAGGAAAAATCTTCTTCTCCAATGCCAGAACCCAAAAGAAGAAAAGGACAAGGACAGGCACCTAGACCAGGATAGGTCTCCATTGATATGGTGGTAACCATCAGACATCATCAGGATAAGTCACTCCCTGGCCCCACCGAGGAGCACATGGTCACAGCCACTGTTGTCTGCATGGCCCTGGCTGATAAGTCAGACATTAGCTCTTCTGACATCTGCACGGCCGCAGCTGACAAGTCTATCCCTGGTTCCTCTGAGAACCGCACAGCTGAGGTTCTCCTGTCAGGGTTGCAGGATACCCCTGAAGTTGAGTTGAGACAGCTGCCAGACATGCAACAGTCTTTAGAGGGTTCCTCGCTCCCACTGACCCAATCAGATTCTCCAGGCTTGTCTGAAGATCAAAATCCAGAAGTGGGCACTAATCTGGAAGTTTGTCCTCCTTTGCCGGGTCAGTCTCTTCCTGGTTCACCCACTGGGCCTATTGTTAATCTCTCCAGGGACCTTTCCGTCTGGACCTCCTCAACCCAAACCCCCTTGGACAACCAGGTTCTGCCATCTTGGACTCTGGCTCCCCAGATGTCGTCGGATCTTCCATTGGGTTCTACTCACACCCTAACACTAAGTGACCCTTTGCCAGGTGACCCTTAACCAGGTCAAGGTATGTCTGGCACTCAGCCATTCCTCAAACACTAGATGGCCTTCTGTCAGGCTCCGAGGCACTGAATCTTCTGGTGCCAGACATTCCTGTGCCTGATCCAGTGCCAGCTCCTTCAAATGTCCCTACAGGGCCAACGCCTGGTCCTTCTGGACCTCCTGCTGGGCCTTCGGCACCACCTCCTGTCAGGCATTCAGCTCCACCTCCGGTTGGACCTATGAGTAATGTTCCAGGCTATCCTCTCCCACAATACCCAATGTACAGTACCCTTCACCAGGGTATCCAACACCTGGTCGTCAACCCCATTATGTACCAGGGTACCAGATGTCAGGCTATGCCTAATCAAGAGTATGCTCCTTCTGACTTTCTCTACTCCTATCAGGCTCATGGATACCCTCAGTATCAGATGTCAGGCTATCCATTATACCAGCCTCCTCCTACACTATCTCCTCCTCCTCAGCCTCTGCCTCCACAGCAGCCTCAGGCTGATATCCAGACAGTGTTTCAGACCCTGATTCAGGAGGCCAGGACTCAACTAGTCTCGGAGCTTGACCATGGAAACCAGTGGCAGCTTCTCCTTCTGCTTCCTTTCCAGCCCCTAGATCAGCCTCTCCTGTGGATTCCCACCTTCTGGAGAAGGCTCCTCTAGACACCAGGTCAGGGATAAAATCCAGGACACTCTTCTAAAAAGGGTACAGACCCCCAGCAGGCAGTCTTCGGACTCTGACTCATCCTCCAGTTCTGGTATGCATACACCTATAGAGCCTCAGCCTAAGGAGTCCCCAAGGTTCCCTCCGGAGGACCCTTCCTTTGCAGAACTCCTAATAACTATACAAAATGTCTGTTGCTGAGCTATCCAGGAACAGGATCCAAAGTGGAAAAGGCTTGCAGAGCATCTAGACATGACTGTCACAGCTCCTATACCCATACTGCCTTGGACTGGGCCCCATCAAGACCTGATGTCCACTATCTGGCAACAACTTTCTTCCATTCCAAGTGTTTCAAAAGAGGCAGACAGGATGTACCACCCCCCAGACAGGGTCACACACCTTACTGGACATCCTAATGCAGACTCGGTTGTTATCATGGCTGCCCACAACCAGTCCTCTAAACACAAACATTTGAGCATGTCTCCTCCTGATAAGGAATCTAAGCAGCCGGACACTTCTCCTCCACTTGCACCCTCAGGTCCCTTAATTCTGTGGCTCATATGGTTTCCCACCAGAAATCTTCCCTGGCCTCACTTGAGTCCAAGCTGGAAGCTAGCCAGGACCAGGAGCTTAAGGCTGAGATTGGCAAGACAGTGAGAATGGCTAAAATCTCTTGTCGTCATGCCTTCCGGGCAACTTATGATACAGTAGACTCAATTGCTTGCACCATTGCTATCTGCAGTAGATGATATTCATGGCTCAGGATTGCTGGCCTGTCACAAGACATCCAGATCTCCATCCTGGATGCCCCTTTTAGGGGATCTGTGTTATCCGGGGGTAACGCCAAGGATATTACCACTGAATTGTTGCAATGGGTCCAAATTCAGATCAGGCATTATTGAAGGTTCAAAGAGATTTTGACAATTTTCAGAGGTGGCTGTTGGAGCACAAGTTTGTGCTGAATACCACCAAGACAAAGGCTATGGTTGTTACTGGCCCAAGAGTAACCAGAGACATAAATATGTCAATTGTTGATTTTGGGGGAAATAAAATTGAGCTTGTTGACAGCTTTTGTTATTTAGGGATTACACTGGACTCTAATCTCACCTTTGAATTTCAAGTAAAGAAATTGATCAAGAGGATACAGCAAAGGCTGGGAATGCTATTTAGAATAAAATCATATTTAATTCAAGAATCGCGTAGATTATTGGCGCATAGTTTCTTAATGAGCATGTTAGATTACAGATTGGTAGTTTATTGAGGAACAAATGATAGGGTGTTAAAAAAATTACAATCGGCTGGCCCAGTGGCGCTTAGGGTTGAGGCACTGGACGCCACACCTTGCGCCATGCTGGTGACCCGGGTTCAGGAATGGACTTGGGTCATCGGGGGTTGGAAGGAAGGAAGATCGAGCATCCCAACAGATGCTCTCCTCCTCTTGGGGAGGATTTCTGGGGTGCTTACAAGCACCAGATGCACCTATGCCTGTGGAAGCACTGGCATTGGGGCACAGGCGGCTCTCTGGAGTTGGGGTGGGGAGGACATCATGGGCACTTGACAGCAACGTGCATCAGCACACCATCTGTCTGGACATTCATCCTGCATGCTTATGTCCTCAGGGGGGATCGGAGAGAGAGAAAAGGGAGAAAAATGGTCCTAGATGATGACCGATTCATGCCTCCCAGTCACCTACCCATGGGCACACCCCGCTGTGCTGGTGTTCCTATGAGGGTTGAGGAAGGGGAAAATGGAGAAGCTTGGCACTCTAGGGGCAGACTCCGTGATGGTGGTCTGAGGGGTTGACTGGTCTGAAGAGTGGATGGAGAGGGCAGACAGGTGGGATAAAAGAAAAAGTAAAAAAAAAAAAAAATTCCAATCAACATATCATTCAGTATTGAGATTTATGACTGGCCTCACTCAAAGAACACACCATTGTGGATTGTTAATAAAAGCAAAATGTCCCTCATTTCAGGACAAAATTAACATTAAATTATCTACCTTTGTTTTCAAAAGCTTGAAAGATTTACTTCCTTTTTCTATTCAATCTTTATTTGCTAGGTTAAGTGGCGAAAAAAATCACAAGATCTTACTTCAAGAGGGCTCTTGCAGTAGGTACTCACAAGTAGGACTAAGCTGCCAGGCTTTAAGACCACACATAAAAATTCTAGCTAACAATGTCTGGCGGGAGACTGCCCCCTGACGTCATGTGACGGACATCAGGGTGACGCTATGTAAGGAGCGTTCCCGACACCTGCCTTCCAGTTCTTTCCTACCATCAACCTGTGTATCTTGGACCTCACAGAAGAATGCTGATACTTTCAACACCATCTTGGATGAGTATTATTTAAATAGTTCTACTATTAATTTGTATATTTCTCATTTTTTGTTTAACAAAAATTTTTGCGTATGTAGTCTCTGACGCCTTCAGAATCACATAAGAACAAGTGTGACTCCTGTGGAACTCAGCTCCCTCACAAGGACAGCCATTCCCTTTGCCATTTTTGCCTGGGACCAGGCTCTAAGGTGGAAGGGTGTGAGCATTGCCAGAAGTTTAACGCAGCCACAGGTAAACATAGACATCAGTCTCTGGAAGCCCATCTTTTAAAAGAAAAAATGGCCAACATGGAGAAGGAGCTGAGAAAACTCAGGCAATCATCATCGTCTCCGAAGGGCCATCATAAGAAGAAGAAGGACAAGGAGAGGCACTGGGTCTGGGAAGGATCCCCAGCCATTCCACTGCTTCCCACTGGAGTTGCAGCCTTTCAGGTAACATCCCTCCGGAATTTGCCTTCTCGATCGCTTTGGTGGCTACCAAATGGCTGTCAATCCACCCGTGTGGCTTAGGCCCAACGGAAGCCTCACAAGATCAGGAGGCACCACCTCCTCTACAGCCTCTAAGATTTCAAGGCCTAGTGGGACCAGTATGTCGAGTTCGGCTCAGCCATTTCACATACAGCTGTGGCTGCTAAGATATTCATCGGCTCCTCTGACAGATGCCCTGCCCCGGATCCTACGTCAGGCCCCGATAACAGGCCTGACAAAGAGGTGATGGCACAGCTGATGTTAGACATGCAGCTGACAAAGGACACTACTTCTTCCTCTCCCTTACCGCTGGCAGAAATGATATCTTCAGCTTCCCCTTTGGAGGATGTGGAGGCAGGAGATTACCTGCCGACAGGGGTCTCTTCACCCCCTCCGCCAGTACCTCAGATGCCAAAGCCAGCATTGGGTCAGACAATAGTCCCTCTGACCCCCTCAGGCAATTCAGTCCTGCAAGGCCCTCCATTGGGCCAAACATCATGACCTTCGGGACCCTCTCATCCACCTCTTCCACCAGGGCCTTCTGAGCACCCTGTTGGATGCGGTACAGACCTGGCGATTCCTCCAGCAGGGCCTTCAGCCTCTCTGCCAGGCCCTCTATCAGGACCACCTGGAAATCCTTATGGACATCCACAGGGCTATCCTTTAGTACCCAATGCCAGGATATCCAATGCCACAGTATCCGGCATCAGGATTCCATGTGCCAGGCTACCCTCTGTCAGGCTTTAACAACCCCTACTATGGGTACCCTAGCTATGGGTTTAATAACCCTCCAACCCACCCTCAAGTGGACCTTCAAGCAGTCCTTATGAACTGGGGGGCAGAAGCAAAGTCACAGCTCACATCAGAGCTGAAGAAGCGCCAGCCACCGATGGTGCTTACGCCAGCTCCAAGGCCTGCATTGGATCCTTCTCCATCGTCCAGCCCAACGCAGGCCAATTGTCCAGATTCTCACCTTAGGCCCAGGGAGTTTTCCAGGCCTACAGAATTTTCCAGGCCAGTGGGACTGCTGCTTCCAGCCATCAGCTCTCCTGGTGACCTGGAGTCCTCGGACTTGGATAGCGACATGGCCCATTCCGACTCCGACGTGGAAACACCCACACTGGATGATCAGAAACAGAAGGAGTCTCTGAAATCCCCTCTAGAGGATCCTTCCTTCTTGGAGCTCCTAAGAAAGATCCATGCAGCCTACAATTGGTGCACAGTTGCCCAGGACCAGCAGAGGCAGAGGTTGGCAGCTCATTTAGATTTGGCTGATTCCTCCCTATACCTCATTCTGCCCTGGATTGAACCACATGAGGATTTGGTCACCACTATATGGAAGCAACCTTCTTCTTTGGCCCCAGTAGCCAGAAAGGCTGAGGGACTTTATCAATCTCCAGTTGATAAAGACTTCCTCAGTCTTCATCCTAAGGCTGATTCAGTGGTCATTAGTGTTGCCCATGATAGGTCTGCTAAACCCAAACACCTTAGTGCTTCCCACCCTGATAAAGAATTTAAAATTCTGAATTGGTATGGGAGAAAGATTTACTCTTCCTCCACCATAGGAATCAGAGCACTAAACTATGTTGCCCATATGGGAGACTTCCAAAAATCGGCCCTAGGTCAGTTGAAGTCCAAGATAAACTCTTTTCAAGACTCTACCCTAAAGGACAAAATGACAGATCTACTACAGTCGGCTAGACCCACTTGTCATCACATGTTGGGTGCCACCTACGATGCAATGGATGCTGCAGGTAGGGGCTCAGCTACTGCGGTTAGTCTATGACATCACACCTGGCTGTGGATCTCAGGCCTGACACCATAAGTCCAGTCAGCCATACAGGATGCTCCTTTAGAGGGTCGGGCCTTTTGGCAGGGATATAAAGGGCATAATCACTGACCTCCAAGATAAGGGCAAGGCCCTACATTCCATACAATTTATGTACAAGACTCCACAGAAGCAGAAACAGCCTTTTTCGGAGGCAGCCACGCTGTCAACAAAGACCAAATCAGAATTGACGAAGAAACGCTAGCAACCTCGACTGCTAGAGCCTCCCCGCAAGTCCCATAAAGCCTCGGAGACATGGCCTTGGCCTTGCCCTCCACCTCCTGACTCCTTAAACCTCCCAACTCCACTGGTATGCCTTCCAGAGGAGCCGGTAGGGGGCAGGTTCTCCTATCATCTACCAGAGTGGGAGAGAATAAAAACAGACTTGTGGGTTCTTCAACTGGTGGCAAAAGGTCACTCAGTAGAATTCATAGAAAGACCTCCAATAAGACCTCCAGGTCATTCATCCTACCTGCCCAACCACTTACCTTTGGTGAGAGAGGAAATCACATCCTTGCTGGCAAAGGCAGCAATAGAACCAGTTCTTATACAGCATCAGGGAAAAGGGTACTACTTGCATTTCTTCCTGGTTCCCAAGAAGACAGGTGACCTCAGACCAATTCTAGATCTAAGCTCTCTGAATCTCTTTATTCAATACAAGAGGTTCAGAATGCTGTCTCTTCCCAGCCTACTTCCTCTGTTACAGAAGGGTCAGTGGCTCTGTGCCATGGACATGCAGGATGCTTACCTACACATCCCGATTTGTCCACCACACTGCAAATTCCTCTGATTCTGTTTTCAGGGGGAGCATTTCCAGTTCAAAGCACTATCCTTTAGCCTTTCCTCAGCTCCCAGGGTATTCACAAAATGCCTAGCAGTGGTGGCAGCCTTTTTGTGCAGGCTGGGGGTCCACATTTTTCCCTACCTGGATGACAGGCTGATATCAGCCTCCTCCAGGGAAGCCTTAGTCAAGGATCTGCACCTTACCCTGGACACTTTCCATCAGGTGGGAATTACGGTCAATTATACCAAATCCCACCTAGTCACTTCCCAGCAGCTCCAATTTATTGGGGCAGTTTTGGACACAGTACAGGGCAAGGCTTTCTTACCGCAAGACAGGATATCTACCTTGCAGCACCAGGCATAAATGGTGGCCTCACAGAAGAGGGTACCAGCCAGATCAATTCTGCAACTACTGGGGCTCATGGTGGGGCAATCTCTTTGGTTCCCTGGCCAGACTCCACATGAGTCTCACAATGGATCCTTAGAGTCCAATGGGACCAGAGGGCAGATGAACTGGACCACAGATTATGATCTTGGATCCAATGGCAAACAATCTCTTTGGTGGCTCAAAAAGACAATCTCTCCAAAGGGGTTCCATTTGATCAGACAATCCCTCATAAACCCTGACAACAAATGATTCAGGTCTGGGTTGGGAGTACATCTGGGTCCTCACAAGACACAAGGTCTTTGGCCCACATAGAACTTTTCTTCATATCAACATACTTGAGATGAGAGCAGTGTTGAATGCACCGAGGCCTTTCACCATCTCATTTATCCGGGTCATCTTATGATTCAGACAAACATGTGTGTAGTCTTTGTTACATAAACAAACAAGGCAGAACCCGCCCTTACCCCCCCTTTACAGGGAAGCAATAAGAGTGTGTTACTGGGCGGTCGACCACAGCATTCATCTGACAGCAGCACATGTGCTAGGTGTCCAGAACATCCTGGCAGATGCATTCAGCCACACACAAGCCAGAGCACATGAGTGGGAGCTCAGACAGTTGGTGGTAAATGAAGTCTTTGCAAAGTGGGGAAGGCCTCAAATAGATCTGTTCACCTCCCCATTCAATGCAAAACTACTAACCTTCTGCTCACTCGCTCCAGGGTGTGGTATTTTCTGGCAAGACATGTTGTCTCTTTGATGGAAGGGAGGTTCGTGTATGCCTTCCTCTACTTCCATTGATCCAGAAAGTCTAATGAAACTGCAGGCAGAAGGAGCTCGAATGATCCTCATTGCTCTCTTCTGGCTGAGACAAATTTGGTTCTTCTATTGCAACAACTGTCAGTGGAACCTCCCTTCCACTGCCAGTTTCCTAAGATCTCTTGACTCAGGAACAGGGGACCCTGGTTCATCCAGGTCTCAGGTCCCTTCATCTGCACGCACGGCTCCTTCGGGTTTCTCTGAGGGTAGCACAGATCTTGATAGAGGCCAGGAAGCCTTCCACCAGAGCTACATATGCCATGAAATGGAAAAGGTTTTCCATCTGGGCAGATTCAAAAGGGATTGAACCTTTTCCTGTTCAGTCACAAAGGTCTTAGACTACATGCTGCACCTTTATGACTTGTGTCTTAGTTATTTGATCCTAAAGGTCCACTTTCGCCATTTCTGCCTATCATATCCCAAAAGGACAAAAGACTTTGGCACAGTTGGAGGTATTCAAAACCTTTCTGAAAGGGATTCTTCATCTGAAGCTCCCAATCAGGAGCCTTTCTCCTCCTTGGGACCTAAACTTCATTCTCAAAAAGCTCACCATGCCACCCTTTGAGCTGTCAGTGAGTGTGGACATGTGCTACCTCTCTTGGAAAGAACTTTTCCTAGTGGTTATCACTTCAGCTCAAATAATTTCCAAATTTCAGGCTCTCATGTGTAAGATAACTTATCTGACATTTTACAGAGACCAGGTGGCTCTTTGGACTAATCCCAAGTTCCTACCCAAGGTGGTATCTGAGTCCACCTTGAATCAATCCCTGAACCTGCTGGTGTCCTATCTGGAATACTCCAATGGGGGGAAGCTCTTCTGCATACTCTGGATGTGCACAGGATTCTCAGGTACTATATGGACAGGACTAAGTCTCTCCATAAGTCTGACCAATTGTTTCCTTTGCATCCAAAAGAGAGGGTGCAGCTGTTTCTAAACAGTGTTTGTCCAAATGGTTGGCAAACTGCATTACCTTCTGTTACCAGAAGTGCCACAAAACCCTTCTAGGTCAAGTTAAAGGACATTCAGCCAGAGGCATGGCTGTTTCTACTGATTGTTTCAGGAATGTTTCAGCTGCAGACATTTGCACAGCTGCAGCTTGGAGTTCTGTCCATACTTTTAACAAGCATTTTAGCCTAGACATTGCATTGAGGCAAAGAGCGGGCTTTGGCCTTGCTGTTCTACAGGGGCTCTTTTCATGAGTCCCTTAGAGTAGCTAGGAAACTCTCTCCTGCCTCCCTATGTCTCAGACCTGTCTCAGGTCACTGCTTGGGACTCAGTCATACTTGTGAGTACCTACTGCAAGAGCCCTCTCAAAATAAGATAGTATAGTTACGAAAAAACTTACTGTAACAGTAAATCTTCGAGAGAGGCTCTTGCAGTAGGTGCTGCTTTACCCTAACCCAACCTCCCCCCACGTTTCCTTCCATAGTTTTTCATATTGTGCATTTTAGGCTCCAGGAGCCCTCTCCTTTTCTCCTGTCAAACCTCTACAGGTCTCAGGAGGGAGAACTGGAAGGCGGGAGTGGGGACCACTCCTTATATAGTGTCATGCTGACATCCATCATGTGGCATCAGGGTGCAGTCCCCCGCTGGACACTGCTAGCTACAATTTTTCCATGTGGTCCTAACGCCTGGCAGCTTAGTCCTACTTGTAGTACCTACTGCAGAGCCTCTCTAGAAGATCTAGTGTTATGGCAAGTTCTTATGTAACTGTACTGTCCTTAGCCTCGGTCTCTTAAAGGTCTCTTTTATAAAAAAAAAAAAAAAATAGGCCAGAGATGTGTATCTAACAGGGCTTCAACCATTTTAATAAGATACCAAGAAAGATTGTAAATTGTGGAACAGTAATTCATTTAAGGTGAAAATCTTAAAGTGGGTTAACTTGACTAGTGAGTGTTTGTGTTTTAAAAATGTAAATGGATACTTGGATATTTGTATTTTGTCAAATTGTCTGTCTTTGTATTTTTGATATTGTGAATAGGTAAGTAATTGTTGTTATTTAATGTATTAATTAATGATGTATGTCCCTGTTTATTGATTGTTAATTGTAACTTGTTGCTTGTGAAAATGGGCTTTTAGCTCCTGTTGCTAACAAGTATAAAAATAAAAATGAAAATTGCAGGACCACGGTAAATCCATCCATGGCCTTCGCTTCATGTACCAAGGGGTTACAAGGCAAACAGCCTTTTCAATGGCAACAGAGATGCTAGACCAAAGAGGCCCTTACCAACGCCAGGCCAAATACTGGTATTCAGCATCGAACCCCCTACTTCCCCTGCCAAGTCCAAGAAGCCCCTGAAGGAGCTGCCTGCCCCTCCCTCAGCCTCCTGACTCTGTGGGGGACCCCCACCTCCTCCAGATCCCCTAGGGGAACCAGTTGGGGCAGAAGATTTGTCCTCCACCTTCCAGGGTCGTGAGACACAACCACGGACTCTTGGGTCCTTCAGTTAATAACAAGAGGTCACACCATAGAGTTCCTAGACAGGTCTCCAAACAACTCCCTGGCTCTCCCATTATCCTCCAAGGCACCTGTCTCTGATAGAGGACAAGATCCAGGCTCTTCTGCAAAAGTAAGCTATACAGCCTGTGGCTCTGGCACAGATAGAAGAGGGTACTACTTCCATTTCTTCCTAGTGCCCAAAAAGATGGGTGACCTAAGACCCATCTTTGAACCTCAACATGCTCAACCTGTACATCGAGTACAAGAGGTTCTGCATGCTCACCATCCAGGGACTTGTACCCCTGCTCCACAAAGGCCATTGACTTTTTGCGCTAGTCATGCTGAGTGCTTACCTGCACTGTCTTCCAGGCCCACCACTGCTTTCTTCAATTTGCTTTCCAGGTGGAGTACAGGATGTGCTAAATAAACTAAAAGCAGACAAAGCCATGGGACCAGTCAAGATGCACCCCAGAATTCTTAAGGAACTGGGGTCAGAATTAGTAGCTCCTCTGGGCACTTCTATTCATGAAATCCTTGAAGAGCAATGTGGTATCCAAAGACTGGAAAAATCAATAGTGGTTCCACTTCACAAATCAGACAGTTGTGAGGAGGCTAGTAATTACAGACGGTAAGCCTCACATCTATAGTAGGGAAACTAATGGAGACTCTATTCAAACAGAGGATCATAGCATTCCTCAAAACTAGCATCCAAAAAGACCCTAAACAGCACAGTTTTACAGCAGTTAGGTCATGCCAGACAAATCTGCTCAAGTGTTTTGACCACACTACAAAAATGGTGGACTATGGTGGGGCAGTAGATGTGGTCCACCTAGACTTTAGTAAGGCCTTCAACTTGGTTCCACACAGAAGGCTGGTAAAGAAGCTTGACCACTCGGGTTGGTTCAGAAGTAGATGTGTACAAAACTGGTTACAAGCAGAACCCAGAGGGTACATGTTAATGGAACACAATCAACAGAAGGCAGGGTGACCAGCGGGGTGCCCCAGGACTCAGTGCTGGGGACTCTGCTCTTAAGTGTTTTTATAGCACACATCGCTGACAGACTGAAAGGAAGGTGTTGTCTGTTCACAGACGACACCAACATATGTAACAGGGTGGACACCTCAGAAGGAGTGAGCAAGATGGGAACTTACCTCAAGAAACTAGAAGAATGATCTGGAGTGTGGCAGCTGAGACTTAATGCCAAAAAGTGCAAGGTCATGCACATAAGAAAGAAAAATCCAAGAAAGTATTACTTAAGAGGCGAATGACTGGCTGCCTTAAAACAGGAATGAGATCTGGGAATCATAATCTCAGATGACTTGAAGGTTAGTAAGCAATGTGAGAAGGCAACATTGAATGCTGGGCTGCACTGGGAAGGGAATCCCCAGCAGGAGGAGACAGATGGTACTACCACTGTATAGGTCACTGGTGAGGACTCACCTGAGATATGGAGTCCAAGTCTGGAGGCCTCACCTCAGGAAGGACATTGATCAGGTGGAAAACAGTACAGAAAAAGGTGACAAAAATTATTCAAGGTCTGTAGTAGATGTCCTACGAGGAAAGACTTAGGGAAATGAATATGTACTTCCTGGAGCAGAGAAGAGAGAGAGGGGACATGATTGAAACATTCAAGTACATAAAAGGCATTAACAAGGTACAGGCACAGGAACATTTTCACTTCAAGAAGGGCTCCAGAACCAGGGGACATGACCTCAGACTGCAAGGAGGGAGGTTCTCTGCCAACACCAGTAAGTTTTTCATCACAGAAAGAGTGGTGGATGCCTGGAACAGCCTGTTCCAAGAGGTTGTGGGGGTCAACACTGTGGAGGGATTCAAGAATGCATGGGATAGACACAAGGAAGCCCTGAATACAAAAGGCAACTAGAGTGTCAAACTAGGTCTAAAACAAATGGGTAAACTAGATGTACTTAGCAGTCTCCTTCTGCCATCAACATCTATGTTTCTATGTAACATTACCAGTTCAAGGCTCTCCTTAGGCTCTCCCTTTGGCCTATCCTCGCACCTCAGGTTTTACCAAGTGCCTAGCATTGGTGGCTGTAGCCTATGCCACACAGGGATATAATTGTGCCTGTATCTGGATGTCTGGTTTCTGTCAGCCCCATCACAGAGCAGTGTGAGGAGTCCCTCTCCTTCACCCTGGATCTCTTTTCCAGACATTGACAACAGTCAACTATCACAAGTCCCATCTCTCCCTCCCAATGCCTACAATTCATTTGGGCAGTGCTGGATACATTCAGGGCAGGGCTATCCTCCCAATGAACAGAGCGGAGACCCTGTAGGAACAGGCCAGATTAGTGACCAACTCCACGCTGGACCACAGCCCGTTGATCTTCAATCTTCTTGAGCTGATGGCATCTGTGATCCCTACATTTCTCCAGCCAGACTGCATATAAGGGTGACCCAATGGACTCATCATGTCCAGTGGAATCAGTGGCTGGACAATCTGGACCACAGGGTCCTAGCGTCTGGGTACATGAAGAAGGATCTTCTTTGGTGGCAGGAATTTTCCAGTCTCTCCATGGGGGTTTTCTTTCAACCCCTGCTCCTACTATGACCCTTACAATGGATGCTTCGTGTCAAGGCTGGAAACCCAGCTAACAGACCAACAGATCCAGAGAACATGGTCTCAGCTGGAAGCGTCTCTACACATCAATGTGTTAGAAATGAGAGCAGTGCTGTATGCCCTCCTGGCCCTTCAGCCTCTTCAATGTTCAGAGACAGTCCTAATTCAGACCGACAATATGTCTGTGGTCAGGTACTTGAACAAACAGGAGGCACTCGCTTGTACCCTCTATTTCAGGTGGCAATGCAGGTGTGGTGCTGCAGTCCAGCATGACCTTTGTCTGACTGCTGTCCATGTGGGGCATCAGGAATGTCTGACAGACAGTCTCAGCCACACCACTGTCAGGGGCTCATGAGTGGGAGCTAAATCAAGAGGTGGTGTAAAGCTTATTCTGGCTTGTGGGGTCGGCTGGAATAGACTTCTCTGCCTCTCCCCAGCCAATGCAAAACTACCATATTTTGCTCGCTGTTCCAGGTGTGGTGTTTTCTGCTCACACATGCTGTCTCTTTGCTGGACAAGGAGGTTCTTGTACGCCTTTCCTCCCCAGTGCTTCAGAGGGTTCTCCTGAAGCTACAGGCTGAAGGGCTCACATAATTTTATAACCCTCTTTGGCCTCATCAGATTTGGTTCCTCTACTTCAACAGCTATCGATAGAACCCCTGTACCTCTACCTCTCCGCCATGATCTTCTGACTCAGGAGCAGGGCAGACTGGTGCATCCATGCCTCAAATCCCTAAACCCACATGCGTGGCACCTGTGGACATATGTGGAATACCTCCCAATGTTATTATTTATTTGTTTACAAAATTGTCAACTATGCAGATGCATTTGTAAACAAACGTTTCTCAATGCTGAATGTGTGCTTGCTGGTACTAGCATTGGAAGTACATGAGTTAGACAGATGCAGAACAGGAATGGCAGTGAAGTACTGAAGTGACACCAACCCCACCCCCACCCTGTAGAGATGGACAGGCATTGGGGTGTGCCTTTGGGTCATTGCCCATAATGCTCACGCCATTTCACCTCACCATATTCTGCAGACACCAACAAGTGCTGAGGTGTGCCTTGGCGTGTTCGGATTTACAGTCACCCCATTCCATAAGGAAATACAATGAAATGGGTGCAGTTAGGAGAATGGGGTGGACTCTGGGACCAAAGAGTCCAAGACACACCTTTATGCATGTCACTGGCTGCACGGTGGGGGTGGGGGTGGAATGATATGATTATTACAGCCAGCAATCCAAAGGCACGCCCATGATGCCTGTCAGTCTGTACAGGGTGGGATGTTATGGTTAGAAACCCTAACACTCCAGGCGTTTGGTGGTATTTGCACTACAGATTTTCAACATGGCCTTTTTGTGACCCCCACCTCAGAAAAGTATTTGGGACCTCTGCTCATGAACAGTGGCACTGTGATTCTGTTAATCTGTCCTGAACATTGATTTTCCACAGTGACCATGGCATTCTGCACCACATGTGCGAAAACACAGTTCAGGCAGGATGTGGAAAATGACAGCTGTACCATTCACAGGGAGGTGTGAAGAGATGACAATGTTGAAAATCTGTAGTGAAAATATTAAAATTCTCTAACTTCTGAGCATACGTGGAAACTGTGCAATGCAGCTCGTAACACAGTCATTTCATGGCATTTTGTGACCTCTGCTCATGTACAGTTTCACTATGATTTTCTTAATCTGTCCCAAACATTGATTGTGTGCCAGATGTGCGAAAACACATTTTGGGCAGTATGTCAAAAATTACAACTGTACTGTTCATAAGGAGGTATGCAAAAATGACAATGTTGAAAATCTGAGGTAGAAAATATTACAAATTCTCGAAGTTACGTGTGCGTGGAAACTGAACAGCATAAGCTTCGCAACATAGTCATTTGTAGGAGTTTTGTCACCAGATTTCCAACATAGGTATTTTGGGACCTCCGCTCATGAACAGTGTCACTGTGATTTTCTTAAACTGTCCGAACATTGATTTCCACAGAGACCACGCCATTGTCGCCTGGGATGTCTAAAACGATTTTGGCCAGGTTGTGAAAAAAATGATAGCTGTACTGTTCATTAGGAGGTGGGAAAAAATGCTAATATTGAAAATCTGGAGTGAAAATAGTACAGATTCTCGAAGCTATGAGTGTGCATGGAAACTGCACAAAGCACACTCATAAAACAGTCATTTTTGGGAATTTTTTCACCAAATTTGCAACATAGGCTTTTTTGGGGGCCCACCTCATGAACAGTGGCACTGTCATTTCATTACTCAGCCCCAAAAGTTGATTCCACGCAATGACCGCAAAATCACTTTTCAGGACTGAATAACCACATGACAGTGACTGAATTCATGAGGTGGGGTCCCAAGAACCCCATGTTGAAAATTTGGTACCAAAATTCACAAAAATGGCTGAGATATCCAATTAAGTTGAAAAAACTCAAAGCCATTATACAGCTTACCGGCATTTCTTCAGTTCGCGGTCAGCTTTGAAGACTGCATACGTGTTCCCACTTCACCAAAGATTGTTGCGCTGGGCTCCGGAGGTAAGTATTGGGTGAGGGGGGGTGTTCGGGGATGTGGGATGTGTAGATGGTGGGTGCGAGTTGGGGGAGGGGGCATCAGAGACAAAGAGGGGCCGTTTTCTGTTTTCAGAGGTAAAAAGAAACAAAACACATCCAGGGACAGTTTTCCCACTCACAGGAACAATGGGCATGCTGGGGTGGGATCCCAGCATGCCACCTTGGTGTTTGTTTGGGGCCTGGAGCCAAGGGATTGTCACCCGTCGGCCTGTACAATTTGTTTGGGAGGGCAATAACCTTGGGATGGGAGAGAGTAGCAGAGGGAGGAGAGCGGAAGGATTTTGTTAGCCGCGGAGGGACAAGGGTGATGTCAATATGCTAAATACACACACGTTACCACCGCTGATTGCAGTGGTGGTTTTCTTTGAACTGAAGACCACTGCAGCCAAACTGCTGTCATAGACAGCTTGTGCATCCATTGGTGAGGTACGGTCGTGCTCGCTACACCAAGCACTGCACTGAACAGGATGGTCACACACCTCCAAAAAGGTGTGCTGTCCCAAAACGTTCCTTGCGCATGAGTGCAAGCTAACGCAAAATGGAGGGGTCCCAGCACTTACCCCTCGGGCACCCTGCTCATTATCCCCATCCCAGAGTACACCCCATTTACCACCACTTTCTGGCTTCTGCCCACTGACCATTTCTCCTCCCACTTGGTTATTTTCCCACCTACCCCTACCCTTTCCAGTTTTCTCACCGGTCTTCTGTGGGGGATGGTGTCAAAGGCCTTACTGATGTCCAGATAGGCTACATCCACTGCCCCCCTTCCAGTTGATCACCTCATCGCCCAATCAAAAAATCTCGATCAAATTTGTCTGGCATTACTTCCCTTTTGAGAAGCCATGCTGCCTCTCATCCTGCAAGCCACTATCCTTCAGGTAGTCCACCACCCTCTCCTTTATGAGTACTTCTATGAACTTCCCCACCACTGAGGTGAGACTGACCAGGTGATAGTTCTCCATCACCTCCCTACAACCTCCTTTGTGCAGTGGCACCATGTGCACCCACTTTGATTCCTCTGGCACTCTGCCGATCCAGAGACAAGTTGAAAAAGCCTCGTCAGTAGGGCAATCAACTCCTCCCCAGCTCCGGATCACCCTCAGGTGCAGCCCGCTCAGCCCATTGTCTTATCCACCTTCAACCTCCTAGTTCCTCCTTACTCTTTCTACACTGAATGGGCTCACATCCACCCTTTTGTCCTCCCTCCCCTTCCCCTAATGCTCGGCCCCCTGCCTCCTCCTCCTCCTCCGTCTAGTAACGAGCAAAAATACCTGTTCAGCTCTTCTGCTTTTTCACAGTCCCCTTCCAGTTTTATCCCTCCCTTCCCCCTCAGCCTTGCAATCCCCTGCCTACCTTCCTCCTTTCCCCTACATATCTAAAAAATGTTTTGCCCCATTTTTTGTTCTGCTTAGCTATTCTCTCCTCAGTGTTTGCCTTTGCTTGCCTTATCTTCTGCCCTGCTAGCCTCCCCTTCTCCATATCAGAGTCCCTGTCTTCCTTTCTTTGTGTCCTCTTATATTTTCTGAAAGCCTTCCTGCTGTCCCTGACTGCTCTCGCTATCTCCTTTGTAAACCAAAGCCGTCTTCTCCCCTTCCTGCTCCTCCTTACCTTCTTTGTGCACATTTGCATTGCTTTCAGCAACCCATCTTTAATATTTTCCCATAACTCCTCCATGTCCCTTATATTCTCTGTTTCCGCCATCTCTTCCCTCACTATCCTTTTCATCCTGTGGTAGTCTATGCTTCTGAAGTCCATAACTGCTGTGCTGGTTCGGTTTGCCACCCTCTCTGTCCTTACCTTTAACCTTACCGTCCTGTGGTTGCTGGTGCCCAGTACGTCTCCCACCTCCACCTCCACCTCCTCCATACTCTCCCCATTCAACAGGACCACATTCAGCAGGTTGTTGCCACTTGTTGTCTCCCTGACCAGCTGCTGTAAGACAGCTCCATGCAGCACCCGTAGTATTTCCTTGCTTTTAGCCGATACTGCATCCGGGATGGTCCAGTCAACATCTGGGAGGTTTAGGTTCCTCACCAGGAGTAATTCCCCTTTGAGGGCCATCCACTTGACTGCCTGTACCACCTGTCTATCCTCTTCCTCCCCCTGCATAGGTGGTCTATATACCACCCCCAGTCACAAGGACTCTCCTGTCCTTATGTCCAGTGTTACCCACAGGAGCAATGTCTCCCCGTCTTCCTCCTGCCCCTCTGTTACCCTTATGTCATCGTTGACGAATAGAGCAATCCCCCTTCCTACCTGCCCTGTCTCTTTTAAACAGCCTGTAGCCTGGGATGGCCGTCTCCCAGGTGTGATGTTCTGTCCACCAAGTCTCATTTATCGTGACTATGTCCAGTCCTTCATCCCCCATAATGACCTCAAAGTTGACCATCTTATTTCCCAAGCTCCTGGCTTTGGCTGCTAATTCCTTTCACCACATCCCCCTCCCCTGTATCATAATCATTTCCTGCCCACACCTCCCTTCTTACTGTCCCATACCACCCACCACCCATCACAGTCATTTCCTATCCAGACACCCCCTCCTCACCGTCCCACCACCCCTTCCCCATTACAGTCATTTTCCCTCTACACCACCCCTCCCTCGTCACTTCTCCCTCCCTCTCTCTCTCCATACAGACTCCTCTCCATCAGTCATTTTGTACTCACACACACCCCCTCACTCTCTCACACTCACTGCTTCCCTATCACAATCATTTCTCAACCACATCATCTCTCATTGTCCCCACACCACCCCTTCCCCATCACAATTATTTCCTGCCCACACACCTCCTCCTCACTGTCTCACACCACCTCCTAACCATCACAATAATTTCCCAACAACCATCCTCTTATTGTCCCACACATCCTCCCCATCACAATCATTTCCCACATACACCCCTCTTCACTGTCCCACACCACTCCTCTCCATCACAATCATTTCAACCACCCACAGCCTCACACTGTCTCACTCCACTCCTCCCATCACAGTAATTTCCTGCCCACACCCTCCTCACTGTCCCACACCACTCTCCCCATCACAGCCATTTCTTGCCCACACACCCTCCTCACTGTCCCACATCACATGTCCCCATCACAATCATATCCTGTCCATCCCCTCCTCACTGTCTCAACACCAGCTCCTCCCCATCATAATAATATCCTGCCAACACACCCCCTCCTCATTGTCCCACACCACATTTCCCCATCACAATCACATCCTGTCTACCCCTCCTCACTGTCTCACCACCACCCCTCCACATCATAATAATATCCTGCCAACACACCCCTCCTCACTGTCCCACACCAGCTACTCCCCACCACAATCATTTCCCACCCACACACCCTCTTCACTGCCCCACTAATCCCCTCCCCATCACAATAAATTCATGCCCACACATCTCCTCCTCCTCTTCATTGTCCCACACCTCCTCCCAATCACAATCATTTCCTGCTCACATCCTTCCTCACTGTCCCACACCACCCTTTCCTCACAATCATTTCCGCATACACGCCCATCACTTTCCCAGATCACCTCTTCCCATCACAATCATTTCCCTAGGCACACACCCCTCCTCACTGTCGACACCACCCCCTCCCCATCACAATTATTTCCCAGCCACACCCCCTTTTCATTGTCCCACACCACCCTTCCCCATTACAGTAATTTCCCACCCACACACCCACTGCTCACTCTCCCACTCCATTAGTCCCCATTACAATCATTTCCTGCTCACACATACCCTCCTCACTCTCCCACACAACCCCTCCCCATCACAATCATTTTGCACTCACACACATCCTTCTCAGTGTCCTGCACCACTCCCTCCCCATCACAATCATTTCCCATCTGCACACACCCTCCTCACTGTTTTACACCACTCCCTCCCCATCACAATCATTTCCCAGCCACACACACCCTTCTTATTGTCCCACACCACCCCTTCCCCATCACAATCATTTCCTGCCCACACCACCCTCCCTTACTGTCCCACACCACCCACTCCCCATCACAATCATTTCCCACTCACGCACTCCCTCCACTGTCCCAAACCACCCCTCCCCATGACAATCATTTCCTGCCCATGTACCGCTCCTTACTGTCCCACACCACCCTCTCCCATCACAACCGCAATCTTTTGTGCTCACCTCCTTACTGTTCTGCACATGATTAAAAATGTAGTATTCAACTTCTGGCACTATGCCCAGAGCCAACAATACCATTTAGTCAAACCCTCCTTCTAGCTGACTCACCCAGTCCACAAAATATCCTAGCCACCAATCCATGATTTAGCATGATGGAGCCAGTTGATAGATCAAATCTTCAGTCAGCTCAGTTGCCAACTCCAGGGTAGTATGTGACAGGCACTGGAGTGAGTGAGGATGAGGGAGGGTGGTCAAGGGATCAGCATTAGCCACCTGGGAGTGTAGACCATTTTAAAGACTTTTTTCATTCCAAATACTAATGGCAGACTACCAGATACTGAGCATCTGAGATGGCTGAGTATTGCAAAACAGGTATTTGCACACCCCTACAGCTGTTCCTTAAGCAATACAGCATGGCAAGGTGTGCATTATTGTGGGATAAAGGCATGTCTCAGAAAGAAATATACAATGGGAGTCATGACCAATAACTGCACAAAATCCATGTCACCTCATGCTGTAAGGGAACACAGCATGAGGGACCAGCCTTTTCTGCCTTGGGAGGCACAGTATTAGAAATGCAAGCATTTGTCAATGCCAAATGTTTGCTTGCTGGTATTAGCATTGGAAATGCAGGAGTTAGACAGATGCAGAATAGGAATGGTAGTGAAGTACTGAACTTTACACCAACTCCACTTCCAAACTGCAGAGATGGACAGGCATTGGGTATGCGTTTAGGTCATCACCCATAACATTCATGCCATTTCACCTCACCCTATCCTGCAGACACCGACAAGTGTTGAGGTGTGCCTTGGGGTGTTTGGCTTTACAGTCACCCCATTCCATAAGGGCATACACTGAAATGGGTGCAGTATAGGAGAATGGGGTGAACTCTGTGGCTGAAGAGTCCAAGGCACACCTCGATGCCTGTCACTGGCTGCAGGGTGGTGGGGGTGGGATGGCATGTGCATTACAGTCAGCGGTCCAGAGGCACACCCCTGATGCCTGTCAGTCTGTACAGGGTGGGACGTTATGGTTAGAAACCCTAATGCCCCGGGCATTTGTTGGTATTTTCACTACCAATTTTCAACTTTTTGTGACCCCCACCTCATGAAAGCATTTGGGACCTCTTCTCATGAACAGTGGCAGTGTGATTTTGTTAATGTGTCCCGAACTTTGAGTTCCCACAGCGACCATGCCATTCTGCACCAGATGTACGAAAACACAGATCAGGCAGGATGTGAAGAATGACAGATGTACCATTCATAGGAAGATGTGAAGAGATGGCAATGTCGAAAATCTGTAGTGAAACTATTAAAAATGCTCGAACTTCCAAGCGTATGTGGAAACTGCACAATGCATGCGTGTAACACAGTCATTTAGTGGAATTATTTCACTAAATTTTCAGCATAGGCATTTTGTGACCTCTGCTCGTGAACACTGTCACTATGATTTTCTTAATCTGTCCTGAACATTGATTTCCCACAGTGACTGCGCCATTCTGCACCGGATGTGTAAATGCATATTTCGGGCAGAATATGAAAAATGACAGCTGTACTGTTCATAAGGAGGTATGAAAAAATGCCAATGTTAAAAATCTGGAGTGAAAATATTACAGTACAAATGTGCAAAATTATGAGGGTGCGTGGAAACTGCGCAATGTACGCTCATAACACAGTCATTTTATGGACTTTTGTTACTAAATTTTCAACATAGGCATTTTAGCACCTCTGCTCATGAACAGTGTCACTGTGATTTTCTTAATCTGTCCCAAACACTGACTTCCCACAGTGACTGCGCTATTGTGTGCCAGAAGTGCGAAAACACATTCCGTCCAGGATGTGAAAAATGACAACTGTACTGTTCATAAGGAGGTGTTGAAAAATGCCAATGTTGAAAATCTGGAGTGAAAATATTACAAATTTGCAAAGTTATGAGGATGCATGGAAACTGTGCAACGTGCGCACGTAAAACAGTCTTTTTTAATTTTTTTCATCAAATTTGCAACATAGTCTTTTTCAGAGCCCACCTCATGAACAGTGGCACTGTTGTTTCATTAATCAGTCCTAAAAGGTGATTCTTCGCAGTGACTGCAAAATCTCCTTCCGGGACCGAATAATGCCATGACAGTGACTGAATTCATGAGGAGGGGTCCCAAGAACCACGTGTTAAAAATTTGGTGCCAAAAGTTTAAACATGGCTGAGATATCCACATAAGTTGAAAAAACCCTAGTTATGCTATTATGCAGCATACCGGCATTTCTTCAGTTTGCGGTCGGCTTTGAAGAGTGCAGACATGTTACCGGTCAACCAAAGATCATCGCACTGGGCTCCGGTAAGTATGGGGTGACTAGGGTGTGGGGAGTTGGGTGCTCAGAGGGCAGGCATGGGTTGGGGAAGGGGGCAGGAGAGACTGCAAGGGACCATTTCTTTTCAAGGACACAACATCAATGAGAAGATGTCGCTGGAAGTTTTTTTTTTTGCAGGCTTGCTATGTACACACTGGGCGGGCTCCCAGTGTAACTCCTGCATTTTGGGAGTGGGGGGCTGAAGCTGATGGGGATTGGACCCTCTCCGGGAAAGAAAAACATGTGTGTGTGGGGGCACATGATGCCAAGGGGACTGGGCACTCTTCGGAACACCACAAATGGGAGGCAGTATGCCGACGGGGAGTGGGCTCCCCCATCAGCAAAAGAACTGGGATGGGGCATGCTGACAGGGGGACTGGGCACCCCTGTCAGCTTTCTGCCATGTTTAGGGAAATGTTACACCAGGCAAAGTACCACCTTGCAATGACAGGTCGCTCCCTCATTGCAGAGGAAGGACTGATGCTGCAATGATGAGGCGGCCCCTCATTGCAGCAGCCAAATTGTTTCAAGTTGGTGGCACTTCTGCAGAACCAGTGTCATCAGGACACTGGGCCTGTATTGGGTGAACAGTGCCAAGCCCACAAATGCAGTGCCGGCGTTGGCTGCCCCAGTATTGCACCTCCACAATCTGCTTCTCTCCTAAGCAACCACGTAATGTTGCAAGCAAACATAACAAGCATTTGTCAATGCCAAATGTTGCTTGCTTCTATGTGCTGTTTAGGTATTTGGAAGTGCATTGGATGGCAAATATTGAAAATTTGCGAACTTACGAGCGTGCGTAGGAACTGCGCAATGCACGCTCGTAAAACAGTCATTGTTAGGAAATTTTTCATGAAATGTTCATCATGGCCATTTTAAGACCTCTGGTCATGAACAGTGTCAGTGTGATTTTGTTAATGTGTCCCATACATTGAGTTTGCACACTGACTGCTCCATTGTGCGCTACATGGGCGGAAACACGTTTTGGGCAGGATGTGAAAAATGACAGCTGTACTGCTCATAAGGATGTGTGGTAAAATGGCAATGTTGAAAATCTGGAGTGGAAATATTGAAAATTCGCAAACCACGATAGCGTGGGAACTGTGCAACGACACTCAGAAACAATCATTTTTAGAATTCTTTCACCAAATTTTCAACATTGTCATTTTAAGATCTCTGCTCATGAACAGTGACACTGTGATTTTCTTAATGTGTCCCATACACTGAGTTCGCACACCGACTGCGCCATTGTGCGCTACATGGGCAGAAACATGTTTTGAGCAGGATGTGAAAAATGACAGCTGTAGTGCTCATGAGGAGGTGTGGTAAAATGGCAAAGTTTAAAATCTGGAGTGAAAATATTGAAAATTTGTGAACTTGCGAGCCTGCGTATGAACGGCACAACGCACGCTCGTAAAACAGTCATTTTTAGGAATTTTTTCACCAAATTTTCAACATAGCCATTTTAAGACCTCTGCTCATGAACAGTGTCACTGTGCTCTTCTTAATTTGTCCTGTATATTGATTTCGCACATCGACTGCGCCATTCTGCGCTACAAGGGCGGAAACACATTTTGGGTGAGATGTGAAAAATGACAGCTGTACTACTCATAAGAAGGTGTGGTAAAATGGTAATGTTGAAAATCTGGAGTGAAAATATTAAAATTTCGCGAACTTACGAGCCTGCGTAGGAACTGCGCAATGCATGCTCGTAAAACAGTCATTTTTTTGAATTTTTGTACCAAATTTTCAACATGGGGTTTTGGGACCCCTTCTATGAATAATGTCACTGTTATGGTGGTATTCAGGCCCGAAGGGTGATTTCGAGTCACTGCACAGTCACTGTGAAATCACCCTTCGGGCCCGAACTAACTCCATGACAAGGACATCATTCATAAGAAGGGGTCCTAAAACCCCATGTTGAAAATTTGGTGCAAAATTCCCAAAATGCCTGCAAATATGCATAAAAGTTGAACCCTCCTATCTAGCCCATTATACAGCTTACCGCATTTCCTCAGTTCGCGTCGGCTTTGAAGAGTGCAGACGTGTTCCCAGTCCACGAAGATCGTCGTGCGAGTCCAGAGGTATGGGGTGAGGGGGGGGGTGGGGAGGCGGGTGCAGGGGTGGGTGCGGGTTGTGGGAGGGGGGGTCGAGATGCGCTTGGGACAGATTTTGCTTTACAGGTTTAAAACAAAAAAGACTACGAGGGCGTTTGCCACGCTGGGGTGGTCTCCCAGCGTGGCACAAGATGGGGCCATTCAGCTGACGGAGGATTGGGCACCCGGTCGCAAAGAAGTGATTGCCATGCTGGGGTGAGCTCCCAGCGTGGCACCAACTTCTGAGGGGGCGACAGCAGCTCAACCCGGGCGGGGATTGGGCACCCGTCGGCTACACAGGACGTCTTGAGGCGTGCGCCTGCATGTGAGGGGAGCTACAGCTTATCAGTGCTCACTGAGCGTGGCTCCCCACTCAACTATGCCACTGCATTTTGGGCGTGTCATAGACAGCTCCAAAATGCATTGGCTACAGGCAGCGCCTGCCAGCTCACTGACTGAATCGGAGGAGGAGGTGACACACCTCCGAAATCTCCGATGATGGCACTATGTTTCTTGCACATGCGTGTAAGCAACATAAAAATGAATTATAATAGTGAGATTTTTTGAAATGTTATTTGACTTGTCTACCCACTTACTCAGTCTCCTACTTGTTTCTGTCCTTGTACTAACTAATTCCTGTTGCTTCATATCAAGGGGTTGTTGACTTCATATTGTGTGTGCCTGGGGTGGAGCAGCAATAAAAGATAAACCATGCAATACCTACAATAACACACCTGCCCCAGTTTACTTTTACCTAACACCCATTTTTAGGCCTTGTACAGTAAGCTCTTCCGTCAAGAGAACAACATGCAATGAAATGTGTAAGATTTACGTTGACATTTGGGTATATGCATTTTTATATTACCCTAGTTATGTGAGTGTGTACTGTATAGCAATCTCTAAAAAAGTCAATTAAAAACATGTCTCAACATTGTGTTTATCTTCCACCTTTTCACAACATATACAGTAGTTGTCTCAGCAGTGTTTGCAATTAAGGTGCAGTACCTTCATGTATATGATGGCCCAGTTCTGTTGAGCTGATTGTTATAACAGTGCATAAAATAAAATGTGAAACATATAAATAACTGTAATGCAGACAGTGGCAGTATTTTTATGTGCCCTTTCTTTTTTTTTTGTTAATTTCCCAGCTCCTTGGCTTCAGAGGGGGGCCTCGTACACCCTCCTACTCCATCTGCCAGGTCCTGCCACCAGGATACCCCTGGTTTCATATTGCTCGTTAGGCCGGAGGGGTGTATATTTTCCCCCATTTTCTCCCGCTTCCCTAAGGATGCTGGCACAGAGGACGTTTGTCCAGACAAATGATGTGCTGATGCCCTCCATCGTCAAGCGCCCAACAGCGTCCTCCCCTCCCTGTCTCCAGAGAGCAGTGTGCCCCTATTGCCCATGCTTCCATGTACAGAGAAGCTATGGGTGCTTTGTGCCACCCAGTAATGCACCCCAGAAGGAAGAGAGCATCCATGGAGATGCTCAATCCTCCTCCCCCCGGCAGCCTGAGTCCATTCCCGAACCTCAGGGTCACCAGCATAGCGTGAGGTGTGGCATCCAACGCGCCTCAGTCCTCAGTGCCACTGGGCCAGCATATCTACCCTATCTCAATGTACTGTACTTTGATTCAGTTAGTGTATGCAATGGCAATTCATGTTTATGTTTAAGCCCATGAAACACCCTTATCTAGTTAATGCATTTATAGCCGTAGTGGCTCTGCCAGATCTTGTTGTAAATAGTTGTGAGGCTGCATTAATTAGATGATATGGCTAATGTCTCATTTCATTATTTGGTTTGCCTGATTTTACATATTCATAGCATTGTCTTCATTATAATATATTCCTCTGAAAATAAAATTAATTATATCACAATAAAGATGTACATTATAAATAAAAAGAACACCACCAGCCCCAATTCCTGTGGGACCCCACTGGTTACTTACTTGGTACTGTATAACTCACCCCCCTCCACCAGGCTCTGCAATCTCTCACTTAGCCAGCAGGCTACCCACCTTGTCAATTTCTCCCCCGACCACCAGATCCTTCAGTTTGCTTATTATCCTCTTATGCAGAATCAAATTGAAGGCTTTGCTAAAGTCCAGGTAAATGACATCTACCACTTTTCCCTCATCCAACTCCCTTGTGATCCAGTCGAAAAAGTCAATCAGGTTAGTCTGACAGGATCTCCCTCCACAAACCCATGCTGCCTCTTGTCCAGGAGACATAGAAACATAGACTTTGATGGCAGATAAGGACCGCTTGGCCCACCTCATCTGCCCATTTCCCTACCTACAAGATAAGCTGCAGATCCTAGTTAACCAATTCTTCCTACCCCCCACAAGAATTGCTTTATGTCTGTCCCATGCATTCTTGAATTCTCCCACAGTTTTAGGACCCACAACCTCCTCAGGAAGGCTGTTCCATGTGTCCACCACCCTCTCAGTGAAAAAATACTTCCTCACATTGCCCCTGAGTCATCCCCCTCTATCTTCAAATTGTGTCCCCTTGTTCTTGCACTTCTCTTTTTCTGAAAGATGCTACCCTCTAGGACTTTATTGGCACAGAGGTACTTAAAAGTTTCTATAATGCCCCATCTCCCTCCTTTCCTCAAGGGTATACATATTAAACTCCTTTAGTCTCTCCTTGTATGACTTCTCTTGCAGACCCTGCACCATTTTTGTTGCTCTCCTCCGAACTGCTTCTATCCTACGTCCTTGCAGAGATGGGGTCTCCAGAACTGGACGCAGTACTCCAGATGGGGTCTCACCAACTGTCTGTACAGAGGGATAACAACTTCCTGTTTTCTGCTGGTGATGCCTCTCCCTATACATCCTAGTATCCCCCCAGCCCTCCCTACTGCCTTTTCACATTGCTTGCTAACCTTAAGGTCATCTGATATGATTACCTCCAGGTCCCTTTCCATTTTGTTGTTGTTACTACCTCCCCCATTGCGTAATCATCCCTGGATTTTGTTTCCAGGTGCATTATTTTGCACTTCTTGCATTGAATCCAAGCTGCCATACTTCTGACCATTCCTCCAACCTTGCCAAGTCTCTTCTCATCCTTTCCACGCCTCCTTGTGTATCAACCCTGTTGCAGATCTTTGTGTAATCTGCAAAGAGGCATACTTTTCCTTCCAGTCCCTCTGCAATGTAACTTATAAAGACATTAAAAAGGACTGGACCCAGTACTGAATCCTGTGGTACCTCACTAGTAACCTCTCTTTCTTCAGAGTGGACTCCTTTTACAATTACCTTTTGTGTCTTGTTGTTCAGCCAATGTTTTACCCAGGCTACCACCCAGGTTACCACCCTGGGACCCACTCCCAAGCTGGTTAATTTGACCATTTTCCTCTATGTATCTTACCAACATCTCCTTGAGAATGGTCTCCATGAGTTTGCACATGATCAATGTAAGACTTACAGGCCTATACTCCGCAGATCATCCCAGGGCCTGCTCTTGTGGAATGGCATTACATGTGCCATTCTCCAGTTTTGTGGCACCACTCCTGTCTCCAGGGATGCATTAAGGAGGTCTGCCAACAGCCCTCTGAGCTCTTCTGCTAGCTCCTTCAGTACCTTCGGATGTATGCTGTCTAGTCCTGGAGACTTGTCCTCCTGCAGTGCCAGCAGTTCTTCTTTTACTATATCTAGCTCTATAACCCTGTCTGTGGCTCCTACACCTTCCCCCTCAGTGGAACCGGCCCATCTTTTTCTCTAGTGGAGACAGAGCAGAAGTACTCATTCAGTACCTCTGCCTTGCTCACTTCTTCCTCCATCCATCTGTCCCCCTTCCTCAGCTTAACTATCCCATCCTTCCTGTCCCTCCTCTCGCTTATGTAGCGAAAGAAGGCCTTCTTCCCAGTCTTCATCCTTCTGCTATTTGTAGTTCTCTCTGTGCCTTTGCTGCACCACCTTGCCTGCCACTTTAGCTGTACTCAGGTATTCCTCCTGTAATGCCCCCATTTGAGGACTTACCTGTCATGCCTCCGGGTGTCTCCCACTGTCTCCCTGTGTCTGCCCAAACCTCTGCTGCTCTACTTGTCATTTTCTTGGTCCCCAGGTGTTCCCCTGTTAAATGAGCCCTTCAGGGCTTGTAGGTCTAATGGCGAGAGACCAGCACAACTGTTAAGCTGCTGCTCGCACGTTCAAGGAGGCTGCCTTGTGCATCAGACTGCCGTTGCGGTCAGAAAGCTGAATGTGTGTCTTCTCCAGTTCCCGGTGCTGTGTCTAAGTTTAAGGAAGGCACTGGGGACACAGGCCAAGCATGGGAGATGTTTTTTAATTAAATTAAACGGCAGCCGCCATGAGCACTGCATTCAGGGCCCCCAAGGCTAAGGGCAGAGGTTAGGACAAGGGATGCCCTCATTAATATTTATGAGCTTTGCTAGTGTTTCTAGGGGCAGTGTGTTACAGGAGCAGTGACTCCCTAAGGGAACTTTCTATTTACTTAAAAGTGGACTTGTTGGGGAGAAAATTGTTGGGGCTATGTGCTTTTGGGGAACTTAAATTAAAATAATATTGTTCCTGTCAGTAACAGAGCTTTATGGGTGAGGATACTAAAACAGACTACTTCAGAGATTGCTTGCAGCCACCATTTTAACAGCTAATGACCAATCGGAAGCCAGGATTTAACAAAAGAGCTTGTGGGGAAATGCCAGAAACTTATGGGGGATTAGCTGGGGAAATTTCTAGGTGCCAAAATACAAGCCAATCAGCATCTGGGAACTGTTTAAGACAGCTTTGGCAGCCAATGGGAACTTAGGAACTGAGCCCCATATAAAAGGGAGGCAATTGCTGAAAAAGGTCAGATTTGAAGAGACAGCCCAAGAGCTAGTGTGTGTACCTCTGGGGAGATTGCCAGCTCTCCGGGGTTAGGCCTGCTGGGCCTAGACTTTTTCAGCCATCAGTCAGCAGGTCCAAATTGGTCCAGACTGAGTAGCTGCTGCTCCTGCAGCTGCAGGTCATCTGTTTCATAAATCTGGGAAAAGAAGATCAGCCTGCATCCTGCCTGGAAGGACCAGAAAAGGACAGAGTTTGCATATAAATGTGTTTAAGTTCATAAAGTGTTCACACGGCCAAGTAATTCAAACTGTTCGGGTTGCATGTTTCTCAACCAGTGTAAAGTTGCTCCTACAGCCTGAAGACCAGCATCTTTGACAAGGACCACAAGGGAATCTACTTCCAGTGTCATCCAGCTTGTTCCACAGGTCTTATTTCATCGGATCATCATTTGGTCTGGGTAGAGTAAGTACAAACAGGGTAGCTCCCTGCAACAAAGCTCAGTCGCTGTGTACCATCTGATTAATTGTTGGGTTATTGCAAGGGAGTGAGCCATCCGGCTCCGGATTACAAATTTGGGTTAAAGTGCATGTTGTGTGTATTTCTTTCCTAAGGGCCCCAACAACAGATACAGCACCAGCCTACCCTGAGCAACACTCCAGCCTAGCCTGCTTAACCACTGGGTACCCAGAGTGTGTGTGTGTGTGTGTGTGTGTGTGTGTGTGTGTGTGTGTGTGTGTGTGTGTGTGACTGTGCTAGAGGGCCTCTTAGTTCATGAGTTGTTTAAACCTGACTAGATCAGAACTAATGAATCATCTACTAGAATTACTGCCCCACCCCTGTGAAATTCCCCCGAATAAATCAGATTCTGTTCTTTCAGTGTTTAATCTGGCTAAGGTGTGCATTTGTGGAGGTGGTATTGCATTGCTGTTTGGTTGCTTTATCACTGACCTTATTTTACAGGGGGTCCTCATGGCCAATGCAGTTGATCTGGCCCTGCTGGTAAGTGTGACCAGCGTAGGTTCCATACTGTGTTTCTATGCTAAATGTGATTGTTTACTTACTGAATTAGTCAAGCCACTAGATGGGTTACAGGGGTGTTATAGTGTCCCAGAGGGCTATACCCATAACAGCTATGCTACCCTCAAACCAACCCTCTGGGTGGAGGCACCCATTCAAAAAGGCCTGGCCCCTCAACCTGTATCTAGGCACAAAGACTGGGGTAGTAGTTCATAGGATAGCGCCACCTAGGGGTTACACTCCTTATCTGCTTTGCTCGCAGTCCTCTTATATGTTTTGTAGGCCACTCACTTTTTGCCCACAACCCTTGCAACCTCAAAGTTGAACCAGATGGGTGATTTGGCACAGTTTTTCCTCCTAAGCCTAACTCAATCCATTGTGGCTGCTAGAATTGCATCCCTGATGATGGCATATTATCTATCCAGTCACATCTGTGGTCTGATGATCTCTAGTTGCTTCCTCAGCACCTCTCCCATTTTCTAGGAATCTACTGTCCTGAAGTCCAGGGTCCTGGTGTGGAAGCTTTCCCTTCCCATGTCCAAACTAAACCACACTGTGCTGTGGTAGCTACCTCTCAGGGGTTTATTGACCAGTATCTCACATATGTGCTCTCCATTTGTGAGCACCAGACCAAACATTGCCCCAGCTCTGGTGGGCTTTTTAACTTCCGGGGTTATGAATCCTTCTTGAATCACTTCCAGGATCCTTTGACTCCTAGCACAGCATGTGGCTGGTGTATCCCTGTCCGCCTTAGGCAGTTTAAAGTCCCCCATCACCACCACCTCCCCCCCTTCCTGCCACTTCCAGAAATTCCTTACATGGTTCTCTGTCCCTTTCCTCCTCTTGGCTGGATAGTCTGTAGACCACCCCCAATCTGATCTTCCTCCCCTTGTGGGTCTGGAGCTGGATCCATAGGAATTCTACTTTCCTTTATTCATTCTACTCCCTATTGCATATTATCCCCTCCCTGATGTATGCCGCCACACTCTCCTTTGCGTTCCTCTCTGTCCCTTTTGTACAGCTTGTACCTCAGGATCAAGAGGTCCCAATCCTGCTGTACTGAAGTCCATGTCTCAGTAACTGCTTTTATGTCTACCTTCCCCTCAGCTAAGAGGGCCTGCATGTCTGCCATCTTGTTACTAAGACTGCGAGCATTGAGTGATACCACCATCCATCTTGACCCCATGCCTCACTGCTTATTTCCTGTATCCTTCCTGATCTGCCCATCCCTGTACTCCACCGTAACCCCTTGTCCCTGGATGCCCTCCCTTGACCTTACATCCTCCCACCTGATTGCTATTTCCTGTACAGAGGGGGGAGGTCCAGAAACCTCCCTGTCCTGAAGTTTCTGTGCCCTTATTCCCACCTCTCCAGCACTCAGCAGTGTAAACCCTGGTCTTTTTGCTTGTACAGTATTCTCTCAACTTGTTCCTGAGTACATCTGAATCCTCATAGTTTTGGTGTAGCCTATCATTTGAATATAGCCCCTTGTCTGACCACCTGTCTCCCTGGCCTCCAATACAATCAAACCCTTTCCCCTTATATCAGCTCCTCAGCCAATCATTACATAGAAACATAGAAACATAGAAGTTGACGGCAGATAAGGACCTCAAGGCCCATCCAGTCTGCCCATTTCTTTTTCTACCTTATAAATGTGCCATCGGCCTTTGCTCTGTCAGTGACCTATCTATTCATAGTCATTTGTATTGCTCCCTTATGCCTATCCCATGCCTGTTTGAAGCCCTGCACTGTATTCATAGCCACCACTTCTTGTGGTAAGCCATTCCATGCATCTACCACCCTTTCTGAGAAAAAGAATTCTCACATTCCCCTTAATCGGCCTCCTCTAATCTCATGCTGTGTCCTCTTGTCCTGCTATTTTTCTTATATTTAAACATGTTAGACTCTTTCACCTTGTTTATGCCCTTAAGGTGTTTAAATGTCTCTATCATATCACCTCTCTCCTCCTTTTCTCAAGGGTATACATATTGAGCTCCGTTAATCTGTCCTCATATGTCTTCTGATGCAGTCCCTGCACCATTTGGTTGCCCTTCTCTGGACTGCCTCAATTTGGTTAATGTCCTTGTGAAGGTGTGGCTCCAATACTGCACGCAGTACTCAGATGGGGCCTAACCAATGTCTTGTACAGAGGGATTATTACCTCCCTTACGACTTGTGATATCCCTACTATCACACCCTAACACCCCCAGCCTTACCTACTGCTTTAGAGGTCTGTTTGATGATTTTAGGTCATCAGTGATGATGATGCCCAAGTCTCTTTCTTCCTTTGTGACTGCTAGCAACCTCCCAGCCTATAAGTGGCTTCAGGGTTTCTCTCTCCCTATGTGCATGATTTTGCACTTTGCATTAAATCCCAGTTGCCACTCTTCTGACCATTCTGCTAGTTTATCCAGATCTCTTCTCATTCTGCCCACCCCATCTGGATCATCTACTCTGTTGCAGATCTTGGTGTCATCTGCAAACAGACAAGCCTTACCCTCTAGTCCATCTGCGAGGTCACTAATGAAGATGTTGAATAGGACTGGCCCCAGGACTGATCCCTGAGGTACCCCACTTGTGACTTGCATCTCTTCTGACTGTATACCATTTATCACCACTCTCTGTTTTCTGCCAGTCAACCAGTTTGCCACCCAGTTGACCAACTTCTGACCCACCCCGAGCCTACCTAGCTTATTTATCAATCTTCTATGTGAACAGTGTCAAAGCTTTGCTGAAGTCAAGGTAGGCGACATCAACTGCTCCCCTTGTCCACCACTCTGGTTACCCAGTCAAAGAAATCTATGAGATTAGTTTGACAGGACCTTCCTTTGTAAACCCATGCTGTCTTGGATCCTGTGCCCCTATGGATTCCAGGTGTTGCACTATCCTTTCCTTAAGGAGTGCCTCCATAATCTTGCCCACTACTGAGGTAAGACTGACCGTCTGTAGTTCCCGCCTCCTCCTGCTACCACTCTTGTGGAGTGGGATCACATGAGCCCTTCTCCAGTCTTCTGGGACCTCTCCTGTGCTCAGAGACTCACTAAACAATTCTGCTAATGGCTCTGCTAGTTCCTCCTTTAGCTCCTTAAGTACCTGGGATGTATGCCATCAGGTCCCATTGCCTTATCCATCCTGAGCTTAGCAAGCTCTTGTAGGACCCTTTCTTTGTGAAGGGAGTAGTGCTCACCTCCCTCCCTCCTGTGTCCATGATGCTGAGCTGTGGCCCTGCCTACCTTCTCTTCAGTAAATACTGAGCAAAAGTATCTATTTAGGATAGATGCCTTTAGGGGTCCTCCTCCTCACATGCTCCCTTTTCTCCATTAAGCTTAGCATACCCCTCTGGACTTTCTCCTTTCACTAATGTATCTATAGAAAGTCTTGTCACCTTCTTTACTGTTCGTGCTAGTGTTTCCTCAGTTTGGGACTTTGCCTGCCTTACTGCCTTACCTGCTTCCCTTAGGGCAGTTTGGTATGCCTCCTATCTTCATCCCGCTGTGTTCCCTTATATTTTCTGAAGGCCAGCCTTTGGCTCTGACCTTTCTGCTACTGTATTTGAGAACCAAAGTGGTTTCCTTCTTCTTTGCACTTCCTTTTCTGTCTAACACAATGGGATGTTGCTTCAAGTATTGTATCCTTAATGCTTGCCCACTTTGCCTGTACCTCCTCACCTGTGTTTCTTTTTGCCAGGGCTAGCTTAACTCTGTTGGCCATCTTATCAAAGTCAGCTCCTCTGAAGTCCCATATTTTTGCCTTGGAATGGGATGATAAACTCCTCAATCCTCCTTTTTCTGATGGTGCTAGCTGTTGGGACAGCAATTACCTCTGAAAAGACCAACACGCTCACTGAATACCTACAATTCCTTGTTACCTCTATGAACCTTTTCTGCATCACCCCCACCTCTTCCCCTACCAAAACATTGGTTCCCAGGTGGATGATCGAGTGATGCTTACCACCCACCCCATGATCCTAGGTTCTGCCCTCCCTGCCTCCATTCCTGTTAAACAGACAACCACACTTCTCTTTCTTGGGTCCCCGTTCCATCCCCAATGGATATCCTTAATTATGGAATCCCTAATGACAATTACCTTTGCATTCACTGTAAGCCTGTTATTCAGCCTCCTGTGTACTCCTGGTGAACCAGCCTCTTCCCCTTTTGTCTGCTCACTGCCTGTCTTGGCTGTATTTCCATCTATACCATCTCCACTCCCTCCCACTGTCTTGCCAATCTCCCCTGTTCCCATCTCTCCCTGGCTACCTTTGCCTGCCACCGTACTGCCCTCCCTATTTCCTCCCCTAACTCCAACTTCCCCTCATCCATTGCTCCACCCTGACTACTATTCCTTTCTTGCCCCAGCTACCCCCCAGTTCCCATCTCTCCTGGCTACATTTGCTTGCCACCACACTACCCTCTCAATTACCTTCCTGATTCTACCTTCCCCATCCTGTGCTCTACCCTACTTCCCCAAACCCCCAAAGCTACTTACCTCTCTCACCCCTTGTCACTGTCTTTGGACTTATATGTTTTCTTGATCCTCTACCTCCCCACCTGCCCCACTTTCCTCCAAACCAGCCAGTTTGGAATACCTGTTCGATAGGCCCCCGGTATCACGGCATACCTCTGTTCCCGCACCTCTTTCTTCTACCCTTCCTCCTTGTGTTGATTCTTTTACCCACCTACCTTTTCTCCTTACCTCCTGCTAAACCCCTGCTCTGGTTCCACAGGATCCTTGAGGAAGAGATTTCTCTGGACACTTTGGCAGCCTCCCTGTTTCAATCCTGTGCCTACCATCCATTTGGCACAGAGCAGCCCTAACTTGCCCCTTCAGCTTCTACTCCACCACTTTCCAACTCCCATCATAGCCACCTTATCTCTTCCCTAAGTTGTCCAAGGTTTCTACACACTGGACATTACTCTGCTCTCCACATTTTTCACAGAATGTCTGCCGCCTCACATCCACTGCAGCTGACCATCCTCCCTTCCCCACCCTGTGTCTTGTATCTTCCTTCCCCCTCTGCCTCCAAGCTGTCCTACTGTTTGCACCAGCTCCTAGGTTCCCACATCTTCCCTGGTTAGTCTATATCCACCTGACTATGTTACTGTGCCATTCCCTTTTCTTATTTCACTAATAGACTGACCCTAAATAGGGTTTTTCCTGCAATCCTCTTTTCCTACCGACTGCCTTCCCTTGCTATATATATTAACTGATGTAGCTCACACTGTGTTCTCTATTCTTATTTCACAAATAGGCTGACTCTAGATAGGGTTTTGCTGCAATCTTCTTTTCCTCCTGGCTCTTAGCTCTGTGCTAGATAGACATAGGTAGTCCCCTTTATGTCTTAACAGACTCAACTTCCCTTCCCTTGTTATGTACTTACCTACTGTGCTCTGACTAGCATGCCCTGTGACTTGTAGTTGTCCCTGCTGACATCTTGCTGGCACCCCCAGATGCCACTTAGTCACAGATGCCACACTCCTGCTTCGTGGCACTCATGCTTTGGGGTCACTAGGGTTTGTGGGTAATTTAAAATGACTACAGCCACCCTATTGATGTTTGGCAGCCACATGATCAGCTTCCCCCACCAATGACTCTGGTTCCTCCTGCTTGAACCCTCTCTCTCCCTCTGCACACTATTTCTTCCTACTGGACATTCAGTCCCCTACCAATAAATCACAGCAGCATGAAAACTTATAGTAAATCACTCCACAGTCTGCCCCTGTAACAAGAAAAAAGGGCTTTCACTTATCCAGTGTCCTGCCTGCCTGCTCCTTGGCTACACTTCTCTGGAATCGGGCACTTTGTATAGAAATGAACCTTAAAAACTACAGAGACTACAGCTGCCCTAGTGGCGTGCTGCAGCCACATGGTCCTCTTCCCTCACCAAATGCTCCAGCTTGAACCCTTTCTCTCCCACGCTCTGCACACTACCTCCCTCCTCTCAGACTCTGAATTTCCCAAGAACAAATCACTGCAGCATATAAATTTATGGTAAATCATTCCACAGTCTACCTCTGTAACAAGAAAAAAAAGGATTTCACTTATCTGGCATCCTGCCTGCCTGCTCTGTGGCTGTGGTCCATTGGAATGGGCGCTTTGTACGGAAGCAGACCTTAAAAACTACAGGGACTATAGCCACCCTATTAGCTTGCTGCAGCCACATGGTTTTTAGATTTAAAAGGTCCTAGCTTTACTTCTTTTGCAATGCCTATGTCAAGCGCATTGAGCCATATCAGTGCCCGATACTCATAGGACCGTTGGCCTTGCATGGTTCAGTGGAACGGGATGCTTAGGGTCAAATTGTTTAACAACCCCCGATGTATCTGGTGGTGTTAGGCTGGTTAAGGAGGTTTTGTAGTCCTGGAGCGATAAGTTCAAGAGTAGATTTCTTGACAAGAGAAGGCAAACTTGATACTGAATGTGGCAATCGAGGTTGAGCCACCCCATCTGAGAGTATAGCTCACAGCTGTGGGTGAGGCGGGGTACACCTAGGACTAGACAACATGATTAAGCACTGTTCTGATATGTTTTAGTGAGGATTGGGAGGCAACCCCATAGGCTGCTAGCCCACAGTTGATCACTGAGAGCACTGAACTGTTAACTGCAGTTTTTATTGCTTCAGCAGTAAGTCATTGACTATGTCTGTCCAGTAGTTCCAGTTTTGCATTGGAGTCAGTCTGTTGACTTAATGATAGGGTGCTGTCTAGTGTCAATCTTCGGTATTTAAAAGTTTGGACCATTTCAAAGGGAGAGTTCTGACTGTTAAGAATGTGAAGTTGGTGGGTAAGGTGTTTGTTACATGACAATGTGAATAACATGGTCTTTTTTTTTGCAATTAAGGAGTAATTTGGATTGAAGGAACCAATGTTCTACAGATGAGAAATTAGCCTGTATTTGCTTTTCACACATAGTGGGGTTAGCACTGCATGAATATAGGACTGTCTCATCTGTATAAAGCAGAACGTGGTCATTTACAGATTGTGGGAGGTTGTTTAGAAATAAGCTGAACAGTAGAGGGCCAAGGACAGAGCCTTGGGGAACCCCTGTGGTGACACTATGGTTTTTGGAGAAGATGTCTTGTATTTTCATTTTTGGACCCTCCCAGTGAGGTAGCTCCTAAACCAGTCTATAGATTAAGAGGAGAGGCCGGTAAGGGAGAGTTGACTCAGGAGCAGATTATGGTTTACAGTGTCGAAGGCCTTGGAGAGGTCAATGTACGTAGCCCCCACCAAGAGCCCTCTGTCCAGGGCATTGTGAATAAAGCTGGTATACTCGACTAGAGCGGTTGTAGTACTGTTTGCGAAAGCCGTGTTGTTGCAGGCATTGCAGTTTGTATTTCTCTAGATATTCTGTCAGTTAGTCAGAAACGATGTGCTCTAATGCCTTTGAGAGAGGGGGATAAGATTGATATTGGGAGGTAGTTTGCAAAGTTGACTCTTTCTCTCCACTTTTGAAGACAGAGGTGACCACTGCCACCTTCCAGATCTGTGGGAATTCACCAGATATCAGGGAAAGATTTTGGTGAGGGGAGTGAGAATTATGTCCAGGGTGAGTCTAACAAGTTTGAGGTCAAGCTGATCACTACTAGTTGTGGAATTTCTGAGAGCCTTTATGAGGTATCTTTTAGCCTCGTGAGGGGTGATAACTCTGAGGTAGAAAGGCAGGGGAGAGTTTGATTGGGTCACTGGATTTTGTGTGGGATATATATCAGTTGAGGGCTGGAGGAAGCTAGGAAACAGCATGCCACTGAGGTCGGTAAATGCCTTGTTGAAAACATTAGCTATGTGGTAGTGATCCTGTGTGGAATGACTCTCAATGTTCAAAAAGGTGGGAGAAGTTTTATTGGGTTTGCCAGATAGACTTGATGTTCTCCCGGAATCAATGGCTGTCGCCCCAGGAATTTGTCAGCTTACTCTTAAAGTGATTGCTTTTGGTCTTATGCATAGCCCAAGTGCACTTATTATGGGTGGGTCTATAATTCTGGTAGTCTGCCAGGGTACCAAAGTTTCTAGCTTTGCACCACAGGGCATCTCTATATTTCATGAGGGCTAGTAGCTGGGGGGTGATCCAGGGGCTGTTGTAATCACGGATCTTTTGTTTAGTGTAGGTGGCATAGATATTACATACTGAATTAAACTTGTTTATGAAGCTTTCAATGGCAGTGTTGATGTCAGTGCTGGTGTCAAGAAAGCTCCAGTCTTGGAGGCTGAGGTGAGCATTTCAGTCTGGGGCAGTGTATTGTATGGTCTTTAACATTCTGAGGTGTGCAAAATAAAGGGTTATATTCATAATGAGGCATAGTAAAATTCAGTTGTACAGTGTATAAAATAGTATTCCACAGCAAAGAACGTAAATAGACGAATAGACATAACATTGTACAGTACGGATTATGAGACATAATTGCAAGTCCAGAGCATGAGACATAAGTGCTAGTAAGTGCTAATTAAATAAGAAAATTAGGGGTGGGGGAAAGAGCCAGGAGGCAGCAGGCAAGTGACAGTAAGAAATCAGTAGTGTTGGAGTTGGGAGTGTGATGTGGGTAAGTAGGGTAGGGGTGGGCAGCTAGTTATGCAGTTGAGTCACGTGGATGGGCTCACCTTGAAGCATAAGACTAACAGCTACTGAGATGAGGTAGAAAGAAGAAGTTTGGCGGGAGGAGAGCAGCATAGATTAGGGATAATTGGAAATGTGAGTTGGGAGCAGCTGCAGTTTGAAGAGAAGTTTAGCAGTGCAGATGAGATGGATGTGGTGGACGAGGAGTGATGGATTTGTAGTGGAAAGGAGTTCCCGAGTTTGGGGAAGCAGTGTGAAAATGCTGATTGTCCTATAGTGGTCTTGCATTGAGGGACAATCAAAGTGTGGGAGTCATTTGATCTGAGAGAGTGTGTGAGGGGGGAGGGAGGAAGAGAGGTAGGAGGGGAGAGGCCAAACCAGAATTTAGAGCTGAATTTGGTAAAGTGGGAGAGTCGCCTGTTGTCAAGAGAAGGGAAGGCAAGAGTGATAGAGGTTGCAGTTATGGGGGAAGAGTCCAGGGCAAAATGCCAAAATGACAGAGAGCGTTGAAGAGGGTATCCAGTTTGGTTAAGGAAAACATGGGAGTGGCACTGTAGACTATATCACAGTAGTCAAAAATAGGTAGAATCATTTTCTGGACTAGTTCATGCCTGGCCATTAGAGGTAGACAACTACAGTTCCTGTATAGTGCACCGAGCTTGGGGTACAGTTTTTCCAGGATGGCATCCACATGTTCAGCAAAGTTGAGGTGTTGATCGAGCCAAACCCCAAGGTACCTAAATGAGGATGTGTCCTCGAGGATAGTTCCATCAAGGGTATGGAAGGAAGATAGAGGGGGTTAGCCTAGAGAGTCTCTGCCTAGTTTCAAAGGTCATTGCGACTGTCTTCTTTGCATTAAGGATAACTTGATGAGAGCTAAGCCAACTTTGAACATTACTGAACCCAAGTTGGAGTCTGGCTGCTACTTCATCAGAGGAGTGACCTGAGGGCACAGGACAGTGTTGTCAGCATATATGTGTATGGAGGATGATGCACAAACTGTCGGGAGGTAATTGAGAAAGATGGAGAACAATGGGCCAAGTACAGATCCCTGTATCACATTGGTGGTAATTTGGAGTGGGGGATAGTGAATCAGCTATTCTAACAGATTGTGTCCTACCTGTGAGGTAGGCTATGAACCAGTTTGTGGCAGAGTCAGATAGGGCCAGCTGCAGTAAGGTTTCCGATTAGGAGGGGTGGGAAACCATGTTGAAAGCCTTAGTGAGGTTGATAAATATGGCAGAGGTGATTTACCCACTGTCCATCCCTGTTCAGATACAGTCAGTGAGTCTGAGTAGGGAAGTTGTGGTCAAGTCGTTCTTCTGAAACCCAGATTGGAAGGGAGTGAAGAAGGAAGTTTCGGAGCGATAGGAGGAGAGTTGGGAGAGGACTATGTGATACTATTGTATCACTGTCTTTCCTTATTGTTTGATGTTGTACTTTTCTTTTTTTTTTTGGTCAATCTGTTTCTCCTTAGGTCTCCACCAGTTGACAATCCATCTCAGCCACCCACCAAGCCCCATACCCCAACATCAGGCAAGCTTCCCTCTTCTTCCCGCATGGTTTCCCCACCGTGGCAGGGTGGTGAGGAGTCCCCAACTCAACTCACCTCGAATAGGACACAGATTCTGGGGGAAGCACCATTCGGAGTCAGGGCCTGCAGAGGGTGGCTGTTCATGTGGCTCAACCTGGGACCTCTTTTCCTGGTGTTTCAATTGGTCCCCCAGGTGGAGCATGCAATGTCAGCAATGGCTGAGCTGTGCGCGCTTCTGCCCACAGCATGCCGGCTGGTGGCTCAACCCCCCCTTGTTTGTGTACAGGCTCCATGTTGCACTGGCACCCAGACTCCGCTAGGTGTCAGGGAAATGCCGACCCTGTTCTTCCCCCATCCCCAGGAGAGGAGAGCTGTCCTATAGACACTCAGTCCTCTACCTCTCCGGCCAACCCCCGGTGGCCCGCTCGCACTGTGAACACGGGTCACCGGTGTGGCAGGAAGTAATGCATGGATGCCTCAGCCTTTCATGCCACTGTGCCGGCATATTTGATTATTATGGTTTAATGCATGTGTACTGGTTTAGAAAGTTAATAAAAAGTTAAACTAAATGGCAAAAATAAAATTGTGATTGTCTCCCTTCTTGTGCATGCATGCGGGTATCGCTTACTAGTTAATAACACACTATATTACTGGCCTCAATTATGACATCAGAGCTCCACCACCTCTGAAATTCCAATTTAACTACTGCCTACTAAGTAACGCAATCCTACCCACTGGTGCTGCCCTGTCAGATTGTCCTACTCTATAGGACATGTTAACCTGATTATCAGGATGTGCTTCTCTAATGCATTTTGTCAGAAAATAATTTTATTTTGTAAAATAAATATATATTTTCTAATTTGCTACAGGTATCAAGCAGAGGTAACTGTAATGCGCTGCTGATGTAATTATTTTCCAATTTAAAATGGCCTTCCACCTTTTTACTGGTGACCAAAATTCTTAAGTATTGTTCAACTAGTTCCTGTATTTTCTTTGGTTTGAGGAATTGGACTCTTATTAAAACGTACAATTATAATTTAAATATTCTATAATGTATGGGTAGCCCTAATTATCCACTGAAATCAAACACATTACAACCTTGTAATCCCACTGTTGTGATGTCCGAACCTTATATAGAGAATAATGTATGAGGAGGTGGTTGATACAAGAATTTAATGCACACTCGAGTCGAGTGATGCTACATAAACCCCAAGAGCGCAGCTCGAGGGGTTTATGCAAGCATCACTCGACAAGGGTTTGCATTAAATTCGAGTTAAAACCACCTCCTCATGATTTATTTTTATAAATTGCTTGGCATCACTTTTTATGCAGTGGAGATCACGACAATGCAAATACAAGCTCCACTGTAAAAGACAAATTAATTTCCAGTTTTTTTTTGTCGTTTTATTTTATTTAGTTAATTTTGCAATTGACTTAGAATTTGATCCAATCAGAATCGTTTTTAGTCTTGCAAAATTTCTTATATGCTCTATGTTCTTTATTTTATTAATCATTTTATATCTTTATGACCACCCAAGGAGTATTCTATGTTTAGTATAACATTGTATTTAACTCTATCAGGAACCCATATATCTAGCGATAGTCTATTTTACTTTACATTTTTCCCATATGTATGTCACTATTCTAGGTCTATTCATTTTGTCAATTCCAAGCTGATAAGTACTGCTTCATACTAGTATAATCATCTTTATATTAATTTTAAATTTACTTATTCCTTTATTTCTTTTGATAATTTGTACAATATTAAGCTTGGATCATGTCACTGTTTCCCAAAGGTGGTAGTATAACAGGGGAGGAGCATAGGTGAGGATTGTTAGTAAAAATAAGGTCTAAAATATTATCATTCCTTGTCAGGGTGATACACCAGTTGATCTAGGCCCTAATTTAAATGTTGTTTCTGGAGCTTTTTCTCAAGGGGGCCATTGGTATTAGAGATATTTCCTGTTAATATTTGGGAGATTGAAGATTGCTTAATAGCATTGAATTACTATCAACAGAAATATTTTCCTAGCTGGTTTAAGAAAGTTAAATTCTCTTCAGACTTTAAACTTGGGGACCTATAACACAAGCCAATTGTTAAATTATCTAGACCAAGCATGATCCTTGCCTTTAATAGTTCTACTGTTGTGTCTTCAAGAGCTCATGACATGTATATTTATTAGATACATATATTGCTAATCTGCCACCTCTGTTGTGTTGTCTGTTCTTTAACAACTTTGAGAAACCTTGAAAGTCTATATTCCAGTCCTTATCTAGAAACCATGTTTCAGTGGTACAGCAGATATCGAATTTTTTTTACTTCTAAGAATATAACTTAACTCATCTGTTTTATTTGTTAAGCTGCATGTATTCAGCAATAATAATTTTATGTTTTGTATACTGTCTTGACAATTGTATTATTTATTGTTTATATGATTTTCATAAATATTATGGTTATATAAACTAATATTGGATAATCTTTTTCTGTGTTTTTTCTTTTTTTTTAATTTCGTTGTTGGAACAGTGTAAGATCTATAATTCTTATTATTATGGTTACTCAAATACCTTATAAATGATGGACAAGATACGGGTATAACTGAAACCCTCTCCCCCCACAGGAATTAGTTTAAAACTGTATTTATATAATTGTTGAACTGGGAACTAAGAATTTCTATTGTTTTTACTGACTCCCTGGTGTCCACCAGTTGGAGTATCATGTACCTGGTACTGCAGATAAAATCTACTCTCAGGTGTTCAGTAATTACTCATAGCTTTTCATGAGTGTTACAGCAGTGATGTTGCAAATGAGTAGGCCATCACTGGATAGGTGAATGTCATTTTCACTTTCTTATAATATAATACACTTGGGGTATAAGGGCTTATTTCTGGAAGTTATTCCCCATTTCCTTTATTAAGGAACCTATACACTTCCCTCAAATAATGGTTCTTCTTTTGGAGCATAAAAAATATACATACAAAATGCTCGATCCTTATGAATGTACAGTATTTGAACTGGTTAGTGCTGAGACATACACGAGCAAGTCTTTGTATTTCACAGAGGTAATATCAGAGAATTGGAACAGAAGTTTGTCTTCTGCCAAAGAAATTCAGTTTAGAGAGAAACAGACCAAATTAGAATCTATAATAAAAAAATTATCTCAAGGACATTTCTTGAAGCGGGCAGAACTTAACCCTTTCATAGAGTGCTGGTATCATTTTACGTAAGGAAAAAACCTTTTATTCCTTTCTTAACACAAACTGTGTCTTTCTCAAGGATGTTCCAGCTCTCTAAACCATCCATGAATATTTGTGGTAATTAGGAGACTCCTTGATTTTCATTTTATTTGCCAGGTGTGTTTTAACATTGCCTGTGAATCGTACATATACGATGATGCAATTAATAGCCATGCACACTCTGTCATCACTAGGATGTACAAAAAAAATTCCAAAGCCTGCTATCTGACCCTTGTTGGTATGTGTGGCTGAGTCATCAGTCAAAACATGACATACAGTGGTTTCTTTTAACACTTTCTGAGGTTCTGTCAGAAAGGGCACTGGGACAGGTAGGTCAGGGGGTTGGAGTGAACAATCACAGGTCTCTCCTGTAAATTGTAGGCCATGGGCCAACAAGGATGGAGTTTTGATAGGAAGGACAGTGATGTCATAATCCTGTAAAATGAGAGACCAGTGTGTAAGTCTGGCGTTGGATACAGAGTCATCTTTTACTCTGTCTGACAACAGAAAGTTAGTTGGCAAATGACTGGAATGCAGCACAATGGGTACATATCCAATGATGTACATAAAGTATCTCACTGCCCAGTATGTAGCCAAAAGATTCCTTTCACAAAGATTGTATTTTAGCTCCACTGGGGCAAGCATCTGAGATGCATAAGCAATGGGTCTGATGTGTCCATTGTATGTTTGGGCTAAAACTGCTGAGATTGCTTTATCTAATGTGGCAGTTTCAAAATAATGCTCTAAACTGTCTTAGGATTAACCAATGCTAGGGCCATGATCAGTGATCCCAAAAGAAAAGACAATGATATCAGTATTAGGATACCTTGTACCTTCTTGTAAGAAGTGCCTGCCATTGTATGTTCTGGGAATAACCCAACTTGTGCCTGGAACTGCAGCCACAGTATGGGATGATCCAGGTGTCACTGATGGAAGGGATTCTGCGTCATGTGCAGAGAGTGCTGGCACTATCAGGGGTGCCTGCACAGTGGAGAAAAATGTTGTGCAAGCTGCACATAGTTCTCCAGCTATGGATTGTGGTTCAGTGGCCATCAGGGTGGAGAAAGTAGTGCTGAGACAGTTGTCAGCTCAGGTTCAGAAATCAAACCTGTAACCCTCCCCCCAATGTGGCCTGTGATGCTGAAAATATCACAGCCACAGGATTTTCAGAATCAGGGTTGTCCCCTCCCCCATCAAATGTAAAGTGGGTTTCCCCACCAGAATGTTGCTGGATGGTAGCAACATTGTTTTTAATGTTGCAGCTTAAGGTATTAATGCACTGCATAGGAAAAGCAGTATGTTCAGTCTTCTCAGGGAAAGCTGATGTTAAATTGCATAGGAAACAAAAACAACCTTTTATGTAATTAACTGCAATGTGTTCTTTAACCAAGGCCACTGTATTGTAAATAATGCTAACAGAAGTTTCTTCTGCAGCATCAGACACTGACTTCATGACAGATTGCGTACCAGCCTTATTCAAAAGTATGTCAGCATAATTTTTTAATGAGAATATTCTGTCCCTCAGAAACACTAGTGTTACTGATAACATTATTAATCATGCCAAAAAACTCCAGTTTGCTTTGTTTGGTTATGGCAGCAATCACAGGTCCCTGTGACTGCAGGATCGAATCTCCGTGGTGTGGTGGTCAACCATTTTGGATTATCTCATGGGCATCATGGGTTATTGTGTCATGACCATCATCACATGACCATGAGTGGCCATTTTGGGGATGGTATGGGGATGCAACCTGATGACATGTGTGTCCACCATTTTTGAGACTAACAATTCTCCATTTTGTGAATCACAGAAAAACAAGTGGTTAGCCTTTGCTCTAGTCCACTCCACAGCATACTGTGAGTGTTCAAAATCAAACTTTTCAACATGAAAAGATGCAAGGTCTTTGGATATTAAGTTAGTATACCCTGCCAATACCTCTGGGCGCCTGCACAAGTTCGCCATATCTGACTTTTTACTCCTACAGTCTAACTGCTCAGATACAGGAGTTAGCAAACTGTAAAGTGCATTGTTTTCAGACTGCAAGACAATCTTGTAAAACTTGTTTTTTATCAACAGAAGCTGTGTCCTAGTTTATATTCAATACCTTCATTTCAAGTCTGCTGTAATTAAAACATACTGAATCATGCTGTTCAGTCAAGGTCTGGTGTTGAAATGCCAGCATGTTAACTCTTTCAGTAATTACTTCAGGCTTATCTCTAAGTTCCTTGTTTTCAAAACGTAAGGAATCAGTGTTACTAGCCAGAACACCATTCATCTGAAAAACTTTTATTCTAGCAAGTTTTGCCTTTTTAGCGTTATTTCTTAAGGCATGCAGGTCGTGGCTGCTTCTCTCATTAAAGACAGACTCGCTTTCTAGATGGACAGGCTGCAGCTCAGACCATAGTCCAGCTATTTTGCCTGTATGAGAAGCCCTCTTCAGACTAATTTGTTTGCAGGCAGAATTCTCCATTTTGCAAGCAATATACTCATTCCAAAACAGATATTTTATTTAGAACAGCATCAAAACAATTAAACAATGTTGCAATTAATAATCCTTCAGGATCATTGGTACCATTCTTCAATTCCCCACAATGGGCAATGATATCCCTTAAAGGGCTACCATTGGATTCTGCTACTTCAGGAAAATCAAACCAACTACAGTTAGCAGTTTTGCTTAAGGCACCCAGCCTCAACTCAGTACTAATATATTTAGACATGTCTTAAGATAAGAAACCGTTAGCTGTCTGTGGATCAAAAACTTTGTTTGCAACCAAAGTTCATGACAGGACACAAACAGCCTTTGGGGTATGTGGATTCCTAGATGAGTAAATACCCATTAGGATTTGAATCCACAAGAAAGCAATCTATATGTCTTTTTGGATCCCTTTACAGCTGTGTTCCCGCAGAGAAATAGTAGGAAAAATAAATAAATAAATAAATAAAACAATTCATTACACAGAGATTGAATATCTGCCAAGAGATTGCTTTGTCTGCACTGTGGAACACACAACAGACTGAAAAATTAAACATAAGACACTTTCAGCTTGTTTTTTTTGCTGGGGAGTTGTTGCCCAGTGTTTTAATTTACAGAAGACATTAAAATGAAACTTGGCATATATCCAGATTCCACTCGCAGTTGCCATTTATGTAATCTAAACACTTGGTGTGTAGGGTAAATAATAATAATACAGATTCTTGTGTCTCAGAGTCTGCCAAGAAACATTCGTAAACAAGCAAGGAGTACTAATAAAGTTTATTATACTACTTATGCCAAGCATGTGACAGAGAAAATCACAAGGGAGATGGGTTTCTCACCACTCTCCTGAATAATGCACATAATCTCCAGAATTGAATATCTAAGGTTGTCTAAGATCTTGTTTGCTCTCCCCACGCTTCATTTTCTTTTTTGCAGGTTAAAAAAAATGACTCTGGGGACAGTTTTCTTTACTTACAGGTAAAAAAAAATACTTTTGGCACACTGGGGTGAGCTTCCAGTATGCTACATGAGTTTGGGGGGGTTGATGCTGATGGGGATTGGGGGATCCACGACGGGTCATCGACAAAATATTTGTCGAGCGACCCAACAGCGAAACCTGCAAGTCAACTGCATTTTGCAGTTGGCTGGCAGTTTGCAGAAGCAATCAATGTTTTCTTCAGGAGGTTTTGCCCCCATACCCGACACCCCCCCACTTAGGATTCTCAACTCCGGGGAGGTCACATGAAGCAGTGCACCTAATGGCAGCATAGTCAATCACTCTCTCCTACCGCCCAGCCAATTTTCGATTTCTCTGCCGACTTTGTAGTCGTTTCTACAATCCTAACCATCCATCAGCCTTCACTACCTGCCAACAACGTATTTGTGCTGGATTTGTAAACGGATCCTAAACAGGATTGCTCTGGTTCCACGGTGAACATGGAGGCCAAAATGAAGCCTGCTGGGGCCAAGCACACACCACAGAACACCCCAGAGAAGGCTCCCAAAAAATCGAAGACTCAGAATGTGGGACACGGAGCTAAAGTTAGTCCCTCTGGTTCCTCCTCCAACCCTCTCATGGAAGACCGTTTTATGCAAGAATTAATCCCGTTTCGAGAAATGCTGCAAGAAATATCAGCCGAATTAAAATCTATGCGAAATGACCTCACCTCGCTTACTACCAGAGTTGGGGACACCGAAGCTAGAATCAGCTCGTTGGAAACATGGAGAGTGAAAACTGACCCTGAAATTATCCATCTCAAGCAGCAAATAGCCAAACTTCAACTGAAAACAGAGGACCTAGAGGGTCATAGTAGAAGAAATAATATCTTAATCCTGGGCTTACCAGAAGCTGAAGAGGGTGTAGATATCTTGGCTTTCGCTCAAAAGCTGCTGACCAAAATAGTGGGTCCCTCTCCCTTCAACCCACAGTACCATATTGAAAGGGCACACCGCTCATTAAAACCAAGGCCTATACCCGGTACCCCTCTGAGGCCTATAATTATTAATTTGCTCAGTTTTCTGGAGAAGCAACATATTCTGAGCAAGGCCAAGGAACTGCAAATGATTCTCTAGGATAACAACAAGCTGAGAATCACACAGGATTTGTCATTCGAAACCCGGCAGAAAAGGAAAGCTTTCCACCCCATAGTGACCAAGCTGATAGCTGCCGATATTCAGTTCCGGATGAACTACCTGGCCAAGCTGCAGGTGCTGCTAGATGGTGTGTGGCATTCATTTGAGAAGCCGGACCAAGCCAAAGAAGATCTGTCCCTGAAGCTGCCTAATTTGTTTAAAGCTGGCTGAGCTGTGAACTCTAAGTGCTGTGTAAATAATTGTCCATCTGATACAAACGTTGAGTCTTTTCAGTTTTCTTACCTGGTGGTTTTCTTTCTTCTTTTTTTTTATTTTCACGATGTTGTTCTCCTTATTACCTGAGGCTGTGGGGGGGGGGTTGGTTGGGCTCCGGTTGCGGCCTAGGAGCCTGGACTAGCAGTCACGGGTCTGTGACCCGGCTCTGGGGGGGGTAGGAACCAATTACCTGCTAACGGTTTCCGCCGGACCGCTTTCCTGGTGGACCAGTTGGTCCTAATGATATTGTGCCCCCCCTCTCTTCCTGTAACGCGGAGGTATAATATGCTATACTGGGAACTGCACCCCATGTTTACCTGCATTTATACCGGGACGTCCTGTCTGCCCACAAGTGGTATCCTGGATGTGGAGTTCTAAAGCTCAACCCAGGTGAGATGGAATCCCAGTGCAAAGGGGTTGCTTCATGTGTGGAGAACACTGGTAAGGCCTTTCTAAGTTATTGCTCTATTTCTTCGGAAGGCCATGAGGTTAAAGCTCCCAAAGTTTTTTTGGCTGGGTCGGGGGGGCGCAATGATTGCGCTAGCCTTATGCGAACTGCCTCGCAGCCTGCGATGTAGGGAGTGGGCTGCAGCACCAGGGAGACCGTCCTATTTCTGTCTGCACCAGGTGATTGGTCTTGCTTTCATTTTATTGGTTATAGGTCTCTTCAGGCAGACGATTACCTTACTTAAGCTTGGGTCTGCTAGCCCTTGGGGTTGGTTCTCACCCAGTATACCTGTTCGGCTAGGATATGTTCTGTTGGACCCAAGGGGATTGTTTGTACATAGTTTATGGGGGTATAGCTATATGTAGGGCTGTAAATAAGGGGTGGTGGAGTACTTTATTATCCGGGTCAAACAGCTACAGGCTGCTGTTTTTTGTGTTCATGCTCTACCATATGCAACCTTATGCTCTTGACTTTGTGGATTGGTTACTTGTTAACTGTTATCTCTTGTGGGGGGGGAAGGAGCCTTGGAGAGTGCCAAAAGTTCCTGACCATCCTAGAGGGGTTACTGTTTTCCTGCTTCTTCATACATAGTATCAAACTATATGGCTACAAGGCCGATTAAGTTTGCTAGTTGGAACGTCAGAGGCATCAAGGACCCTATCAAAAAGCATCAAGTTCTCCATAACTGTACTTTACTAAATGTGGACATAATTTTCATGTAGGAAACACATTTGGCAACCTCAGAAACCAAAGGGTTACGTAGGTTAGGCTTCTCTCAGATTTTTACAGCCAGTGGCTCGCACGCTAGTAGGGGAGTAGCCATACTAATTAAACAACACATCATGTTTGTAATGGAGGATAGTATTATTGATCAGGATGGCAGATTTGTTTTGATTAAGGGCCAGCTCAATAACAGCAATGTGGTACTAGGTGCAATATACGGTCCAGTTGGGGGTGACCCCCATTTCCTTATGTCCTTAGCAGATAGTTTGAGTAGATTCCTGCTTTCCCTTTTCATTCTTGGGGGCAATTGGAATATAGCCCATCTAATGAGATGGATAAAACTTATAGGACTCTAAAACCTTCGTCCCCTTCCCAGCAGACTGTCATAGATTTTATGCATTTGCTAGGGCTATGTGACCCTTGGCGCCTGCTCAATCCTAAAAGTCATATCTTTTCCTTTTATTCCCAGGTTCACCAAACATGGTCAAGAATTGACTACATTCTAACCAGCTCTACCCTCTTGAGTAACATGCATCAAGTAGGTATAGAACCAATAGTTATCTCAGATCATTCCCTGGTTTGGATCACGGTTTCCCTCGGTCTACAGAGACAGAGGGACACTTCATGGAAATTAAATACGCAAATTCTAAAGGAGGATCATACAGTCTCCCAGATCAAGGCTAAGATCCTATCCTTCTTAGAATTCAACCAAGGGTCTGTTCCCAGGGATGACATACTGTGGTGCTCTCTTAAATGCTTTATTTGGGGTGAATTCGTAAAGGTTGCCTCCCGAAGGAAAAAGACAAGAGAGACCAAAATCATTCTATTGTCCAATCAACTTAGGATAACCGAAAATGGCTTCCTCCACTCCAATTCTCAAAAGGACCTAGAAGCCCTAATCAAACTCAGGAGTGAATACAATGGCTTAGTAAGAGAAAAAGCAGAGTATGCTATGCTTAAAACTAAGACTCGCTATCTGGATCAAGGAGAAAGACCGGGAAGATTGTTAGCTCTTAGATTGAGGGAGACAGAGAGCTCACGGTTAATCCCAGCTTTAAACTCTCATGATGGCTCTATCAAAACTCTGCCTAGAGATATTGCCCTAATTTTCTAATCTTTTTACAGGGAGATTTATGGCAAGGGTACCTCTCAACCATCTTCCCATATGATAGAGCAGTTTCTGGATGGGGTCAAGCTCCCTTCCCTTCAGGTACAACACTGCGATATACTATCCTTGCCCATCACCTTAACAGAGGTAGAAGATGCAATTAAAGGACTGCCTTTGGACAAAGCTCCAGGTCCCGACGGCTTCCCCCCAAATTTCTATATAGTCTTCTGTAAGGAACTATCTCCTTTACTTTTGAAACTATATGAATACATGTTTTCCTCAGACTGCCTTGACCCCTCTCTCTTGGAGGCCACAATAATTTTAATTCCGAAGCCAGACAAACACTTACTGGATCCGGCCAGCTACCAACCAATTTCACTATTAAATTATGACATCAAAATCCTGTCCAAAATTCTCTCTCTTAGAATCAAGAAAATTTGGCAACATCTGTTGAGCCTGGAACAGGTTGGTTTTGTCCAAGGCAGATCCGCAGCAGACCACTTGCGAACCCTCTCCCACATCCTTCAATTTGCCCAAGACTCACAGTCCCCTATGGCCTTAGTTGCGCTTGACGCAGAAAAGGCCTTTGATAGGGTGAACTGGGACTTTTTATGGGCGACTTTGAAGAGAATGGGCTTTCCTGACACCTTTATCCAGTGGATTGAGAAGATTTACAAAGCACCCTCAACCAAAGTTTATTGCAATGGGGTTTTCTCTTCCTGATTCCCCCTGCACTCTGGCACACGACAAGGGTGCCCCTTGTCCCCCTACCCATTTAATTTATATTTAGAACCCTTGATAGTTAGTATTAAAGCTTCCACATGGGTCACAGGATGCGTTATTTCTCAAATCCCATTGACTCTGTCGGTCTTTGCAGATGATATTTTACTGCACCTCAGCAGCCCAGAATCATCCTTAACTCAAGCCTTACAAATCATTGAACGTTTTGGTCAGGTGTCCAACTATAAGCTAAATCTATCTAAATCAGTTATTTTTCCATTCAATTCCCTCACCTTTCAGGCTGGCTTCACCCAGTTCTGCATGAAGTGGTCCCCGGCCTCACTTAAGTACTTGGGCATCCACCTGGCCCGTGAGGCGGATGTGGTCAAGAAGCTCAACTTGGATGACTTGTTGATAAAGATCCAGAGAGATCTTGACCAGTGGCAAAACTTACCACTATCCCTATGGGGGCGTATCAATATTGTTAAAATGAACGTATTACCCCGGATTTTCTATCCCCTAAACCTACTAAATATTTGGCTCCCCAGATTGTACTTTAAACAAGTACACTCTGGGCTATCTAATTTTATCTAAAGGAAAGCAACCCAGACGGGCCTTCCTCAAACTTAACATAACTAGGGATAAAGGGGGCCTTCGTCTACCTAACTTCTTACTATACTACTGGACTAGCCATCTATACAAAATAGGGAAATGGTCAACTCCCCAACTTAACTTACCTCAGCCAATAAGGCTACAACTGGAGCTTAAACTGTAGGAACAATATAACCTATGACCCTCCCATATCTTCTACTACTCTTTTTCCACACTACCTGTAGCCATACAGGAATCCGGTATCGCTCTCTCTATTAAAATCCTATCCCAATGTTGGAGTTTCTTCAACATACCCCATACCAAAGATCTGGCACAACCTCTCATATTAAATCCCAATATCAAAATAGGGGGCCAACGGCTGACCTCTGAGTGGCTCCCACAAATTCAAGACTCTCTAGTGGAGTCTCTGTATTCACAAGGCTCACTCCTATCTTCAGATGATATTTTAACTTCCTTTAACATCTCCCAGAAACATATATTTAAGGTTTTTCAATTGAGACACCCGATAGCTAATTTATTTGGGTCTGTATATATACCATCCAAAACAAGGCCCTTCTTGGAAAAGATCCATGAAGCTGCAGTTAAATCCCATGGTATTGCCAGTATTTATGTCTACTTGCTGGACGTCCTGTTCCTCAATACCTTGAAGGGCTCCAAAGTCTGGACATCTCTTATATCGGACTCTCCCCTTCTCTGGAGCCCGATATGGAAGGACATATACAAATACCTCTCCCAGGACAACCACAGATTAACCCAATACCATATTCTGAACAATCTCTATTACACGCCAGTCAAACTGGCTAAATTTGGTAAACTCCAATCATCTAACTGCACTCGGTGTGGAGTTACGAAGGGAACTTGTTGCACATCCTTTGGTATTGTGACAGGGTGGCACCCTTATGGAACACAATACGAAACAATCTAGACCCGCTTCTGGGGTTAAAGGAGCTCTTCACCATAGAAGTTTGTATACTGGGGATATACTCTAGCATCGAGGTGAAGGAGCGTAGGTACCATATGGCTTTGATCTCCATAGTAGTTAAAAAGCTGGTCCTTAGACATTGGATGGACCAAGACTCTATTACATACTCGGAATGGCTCAAAGAGATGTCCCTTTGTTTTAATATCGAGAAGTTAATAGCCAGCTCCAGAAACCGTTTGGCCTCTTTCAATCAGAAATGGGGTAAACTATATGCTTTATATCTGAAGTAATCCCCATATGAGACAGGCCTCTGGCAACCGCTGTTTAATTTGCCTCCTTTGGACTGACTCTGTTATTTGTTGTTGTTTCTCCAATACCCTTCTCCTTTGCTTTAGTCTCCCTCTTGTTATGGCACTCTCCGGGGGGGTGGGGGTTGGTGGATGGAGGGGCTAGGGTTGGTTTGTGTGTTCATTGTCTCCCTTTAACCCATAGAGGGCTGTTTATCTTATTAATTGTATATTACTTGATCCAAGCATAATATGTTGTGCAGTTTCTACCTTATGTATTGTTGGTTTTATATAACTCAATAAAGATTCTAAATTTCCAAAAAAAAAAAAGGGTTCTCAACTCCGAGTCAGAGCTGAGTCGGGGAGTGCAGGACCCCCTACAGACAGTGCTGGGTGCCAGCGGGTTCCCTACAGCGACGTGGCACTGTTGTCGCTGTAGGGGACTCCACTGTCAACATGTCAATGTTGTGTAATCCAAACACTCTTGGTGTGTAGGGTAAATAATAATAATACAGATTCTTGTGTCTCAGAGTCTGCCAAGAAACATTCGCAAACAAGCAAGGAGTACTAATAAAGTTTGTTATACTACTTACGCCAAGCATGTGACAGAGAAAATCACAAGGGAGATGGGTTTGTCACCACGCTCCTGAAGAATGTACATAATCGCCAGAATTGTAGATCTAAGGTTGTCTAAGATCTTGTTTACTCTCCCTGCACTCCTAGAGTACTAATCCTTCTAGAGACGAACTAGTCCAGAGAAGCTACAGTGGGTTGCAAACAGCTAAATACTACAGATAACAGCATAACAACAGAGATTACAACATAGTTACAGATATGAGAAACAATATGTATTGGTTCTGAGTCATTCTCCATTGGAGAATGACTTAGGAGACAGAATTACTAATTATTTATTTATTTACGAGTTTTACCAGGAGAACATACTGAGCAACATGCTCAATTCCAGATGTGATCGGGGGGCTGGGGCCCACAAACAAATTGACATACTGGAACTGTACAGACATGAGCTTAGGTTTGTACAATAAACAATTTAAGGGAAAATCTTGGAGTACAGTGCAGACAAGGGTAGAAAAATAAATACTGTGTGATGACATTTAGTTGAGTATTTACATTAATAGGAGCATAACATTTGAGAGAACGGTACTTAGATTAAAGTAATCCTAGTTAAAACAGGAACAGTTGGAGGTAAAGTGTGCGCTGAGTAGTTGGTTGCGCAGGGTAGGGTTTGGGGCATGTCTAATGGGGGCAGGTAGGGCATTCCAGATCTGAGGTATCCGATATTTAAAAGCAGCCTGGCCTTTGGAAGTGCACATGAACGGGGCAAGGAATAGTCTTTGGTCAATACTCCTAAGGGAGTACGCAGGTGAAGGTTGTTGGGAGAGAGCAGGGGTCAAGTAGGGGGGAAGGGAGTGGGACCAGTATTTGGCAGTGAACCTAGTACAGTTAATTTGTCTGCAGGCATGAAGGGACAGCAGGGTTGATGAGCTGTAGAGGTTATAATGGTGTGTGGTTTGTGGGCAGCTGAGGATGAAACGGCAGAAGGAGTGGAACAGGGTGTCTAGACTGGCTAGCGCAGACCCGGGGGTGATGAAGTAAACTATATCGCCATAGTCGAGTACTGGAAGGATCATTTTTTGAACGATGACCCGCCTAGTTTCCGTGTAGTGCACCAAGTTTGGGGAGCAGCCGCTTGTGTAGGTAGGTGGTGTGAGTCGAGAAGTCTAGGTGTTGATCTAGCCAGACGCCCAGATATTTGAAACTCGTGCAGTTATCCAGGGGTGTTCCGTCCAAGGTTTTGTAGGGGGGGGGGCTTGACGGGAGAATCTTTGAGGGGAGCCAAAAGTAAGTGATACGTTTTTTTGGGGGGTTAAGATATAGCTGATTAGACCTGAACCAGTTCTGGGTGACGTTGAAATCATCCTGGAGGAGAGTTGCTACATTATGTATTGTGGGACCGGAGGTGTACAGAACAGTGTCGTCTGCGTACATGTGGATGGAAGAGTGGGAGCATGCAGTAGGGAGGTCATTTAGAAAGATGGAGAAGAGTAGGGGACCCAGGACAGAGCCTTGGGGGATGCCTGCAGGGACTTGCAGTGGGTGGGAGGTGTAAGAGGCAATTTTGACTACTTGTTTTCTGCCCACTAGGTAGTCCCAGAACCAGTTTGTGGCCTGAGTAGAGAGACCTGCGTCGGTGAGTTTGTTGATGAGTAGGGGGTGAGAGATGGTGTCAAAGGCCTTGGCTAGGTCTATGAAGATGGCAGAGGTGATGTGTCCTTTATCCATGCTCGTGAGGATGTCATCCATGACACGAAGCAGGGAAGTAATGGTAGAGTGGGATTTACGGAAGGCCGATTGGAATGGTGTGAAAAAGGAGGAGGCATCAAGATACAGAGTGAGTTGAGACAGGACCAATCGTTCCTGTAATTTAGCCAAAGTTGGAAGTAGGGAGATGGGTCGGTAGTTTTCAGGGGAGGAGCGGTCACCTTCTTTTGGCAGGGGTATAACGGTGGCAAGCTTCCAGGCTGATGGAAGCTTTTCAAAGGAGAAGGATAGGTTGAGAAGGTCAGCTGAGGGTAGGCTAGCAGGGAGGAGAGGTAAAGCACTAAGGCCCATGGATGCAGGCACTACCTTGTCGGGTTTATGCTCAAGGAGTGGGAAGACATCAGCTCGGGAAACTGGGCAGAAGGAGAGAGCGGAAAGGTTGTGGGGATAGGCTGGGGTACAGGTACAGTGAGGGGATCGGGGGAGAGCGGGAGGAGGAGGAGGAGCTTATCAGCAGCTGGAGAAGGGTGTTAAAGCTTCAGCCACTTAGAATTGGGTCGGAGATTGGGGTGCCCTGCACAAGTAGTGTCGGGGTGCAGGTTGGGTACGGGGGGAGAGCAGGGATTTGAGAGATTTTCAGAAGTCACTTGGGTGGTTTAAGTTTTTGCTGAAAGACGAATGAAAGTAGTTTTTTTTGCTTGGCGGATGCTATGTGTACACGCGTTCCATAGGGATCTATATGTAGAGAGGGAGGCCAGTGTGCCTAGCTTCTTATAGTCTTTCCAGGCGTGGTCTCTAGCTTGGCATTTTCTAATTATGTCAGCTGAGATCCAAGGGAGATGCACTCCTCTGACTCTTTTCGTCTACTAATGAGTATCATATGAGACAGAATATGCTTCCATTAGCATTATAGCTTAGACAAAAGAAATGCTGATGGCTGACAGGTCCCTATTACACGTAGCATATCTGCCTGAGTGTAAAACACACACTACATATAATTATACGAGAATATAAGTATACAATAATCACTGATAATCCCTCAGAGTCATCATATCAGTAATTAGGTAGATTATATATGGAATATATATGAAAGAAAAACATAATCTAGATAAATGTATTATAGTGAGGTATAATGAATCATATATTAGCAGCAAAGCACATTCCTAGCACCCATGATTATACAATGTGTTCCCATATCTATATGTTAGTGCAAAATAGCAGTATCACAGTATAACAGACCAGGAATACAATGTGAGGTGTACGTGAGGTGTATGTGGGACGATAGGGGGCATAACCCAGGCGTAACAGTCGGGGATCTATATCGGAATGGGGCACCCCTGTCGGCAAAGAAATTGAGCTTGGGGGGTGGGGGTACACTGAGGTGGGCTCCCAGTGTGCCACATGAGTTTGGGGGGGCCTGATGCCAACAGGGATTGGGAACCCCCATTGGCAAAGAAATTGAGCTTGGGTGGTGGGGGCATCCGACACCAGAAGTGGGCATCCCGGTGTCAGGAAAATACAAAAACTGTCTCAGCACATTGGAGTGGGCTCCCACTGTGCCACAATGTGGGGGGGAGGGGGATACATGCCAACATGGGGATTGGGCACCCCCAATGTCGGCTTTCCCAGAGAGTGTGTGGCTTCCGCATATGTGCAGAAGCAGTGGCGCTACTGTGCATGTTCGGAATCGGCTGCATTCCACACATTTTTGTTTCATGACCGAACGGCAATCAGCTGTTTGGTGGTTCCTTCTTTTGAAGTTTTCGCACACACTACTCATAGCAATAAGTTCACAGTGCGCAGGCGCGGCGAACTTAAAAATGACTTACAGGTTCACTGCAGTTCTCCTTTAAAGCAGCAGTACTGGATAATCAGGAAGTGATTATCAAAATTCTGCTTTTGGTCTGGAAGCATGCAGCCAGAGTTCCAGTTTCCATATCTATAAATATTTTTTTCTAGCGATCTTTAGTTTTTTAGATATTTAAAATGTGGTGACTGGGCTTAGTAGGGTGGTTCGTCTCTTTCTTGTCAAGGAGAGGCAGGCACAATGGTTCCAGGTACAAACGGATAGCTTTTTATTGCGGCAGCCACTTGTTCCACTGGAAATATAAGGGGTTATTTGGTTGCAATATACAAGGCAAAGGCACTTACAGTGATTGTCATACACTACACAGAACTAGGGATGAAAGGCAACTATACAGGTACTAAACATAGTGGAAGTATGGACAGGCAGTTATAGATACAATATCAATATGTAATATGTACTCTAAAAGGGTTACCTAGTGCCCTACATCTGCAGAAATTATTAATTTTACCAATACCTAACCACCTTGGCCAAGGATAATTAGAAATGCACCAGTTTATGGCATGACAGTCCAGTAGGAGGAGCAGTCTCTTTGGTGTGGAGTGGTAGCTAACTAGCTTGAATTATTGGTACAGTATCTTGGTGACTGATCGGTCTCATTGGCCAGCAGGAAGACTGAGAGCAACAAGATGAAGAAGGTGGAGGGGATGAAGCAGGTGCAGGATGAAGGCTGGTCTGGAAGCTGAAGATGCAGGAGATGAAAAGATGATCAAGACGATGTCCTTCTGCTGCAATGGAGGTTCCTCTGGAAGGTCACTGATGAGTTGCCATCCAGCTGAAGAAGGGAACTATGGCCACCAAGGAGAAGCAAAATAAAAATGGGGCAACTTTCTAACCATGTCCTGCGGAGGGGATCTCACTGCCGTGAGCCTAGGTGGCTCCTAGGCTGACTATTCTGGGGGAACTAACTATTTCTATGCTGGGTATTGCAGTCTTTGACATCTTCAGAGGTCATTGGTGGCTGGGCAGGAGGCAGTAGAAGCTTGGCTAGGTGAACGAGAGGTGGCCCCTGGACTCAGGGGTACAGGCAACTGCAGTCTTTTGTAGGGCAATTAGTTCAGGAGGTGGGACTACCGCAGCTGGGCAGTCCATCCACTTCCCCTTGGCAACAGCTCAGGCTGGGGGAGGAGAAGGAACTGAGGCAGTTGAACACAGTTGGTGTTGGGGCAGGCAGCTCTAGCCCCAATGTGGAACAGTCCAGGAACCAACTGGTCAAGGTGCAGGGCAACCAAGTTCAGCCTTGGTGCAAATAACTGTCTTCAGTGAGTGCAGGGCAGGCAGTTCAAACCCTGCTGTGCTCTTGTTTAGGCCCTGAGGCAACATTTGGGGTCGATACATTGCAGGGTGCAACCAGAGAAAAGCACTGAGACTGGCAATTACGCAATAATAAATATTTTTTTTCACAAGGTACTGGGTTTCCTTAGGGCCAGGGTCCGGGTGGTAGGCAGCACAGCATAGGCCTGGCCATCCTCTCAGTCCATAGGCACACCAGCTACCAGCAAGCAGGCCAGGGGAATATGAGATGGCCAACCTTGAAGTGGGGCTCTGGCCCTTTAAACACTAAGAGAACCCTTTTCTTTTGGCTTGCAGGCCTAGTGGGAAGGGTTTTCCAGGCCCAGTCAGCCCCTTTTACAAATATCAATTAAGGCTGCAACCCTCCTGCTAGCATGACCCCGGGCTTAGCTCCACCCACTAGGCATGAACAAGAAGGGGCCTGTGCCTTTGGCCCCACCCCTGCCCCTTTGGTTTAAATTTAAAGTTTCCCCCACCCTTGCCTTCTCCTCTAGCCCCCTATCCTTGGGGCACTGATTTGGCACCAAGCTATACTCCTTAGGGGCTAAAACACTCATGGTGCCCCTGCTTTAAATTCCCGTTCCCATGCCATACCCACCATGAAAACATAAACTATCATGGTACAGTGCTCTGCTGTGTACCATCAGAAATATGTGATAATACCATTGTACTACATCCACTGTGAACCTAGTATGTACATTCAATAGGTAACTCAACGGAAGTAATTTTTAAAAATTGTGAATGGTGACCATCTTTAATAACCTGAGTAATCAACTACAAAATGTACTGCCCCCCCCCCCTTCGGCATGTGATTCTGAGCATTTTTCTGCCCAGCAGAGGGTGGTCATGGCCCAGAGTAACTCAAGTGTCTAGGGGTATTTGATGGTATGGCTCTGGACCCCCTTGCAAAAAACCCTTTAGCATGCACAGTTTATCTTTACTCTTCAGTCACTCTAATTAGAGAAACAGCTCATGATGACACATAAAGATCACTTTTCACACCAGATAGACAACTAATTGTGTGTGGCTCCTTTCCTTGGGGATAATGTTCAAGTCTAGTTTCAATTCACTTGTGTCTTAATTCACTTCTAGAACATAGGAGGTCAGCACCCCATCTCACAATTCATAATGCTCAAGTCTGTTTCATTACAGCACGATACATACCGTTATCCATGAGGCTCCCCCATTTCTTGCATAACATCGTGGCACCATTGTGTACCTGGTCCAGGCCCATGGGGGACTACTGTTATTCCCCAGCCTTGCAATTATAGGAGATACTATACCTTGTTTTGGCTATTGCACCCTAACTGGTAGGCACATTTTACTCTCTCCATTCTAAGTTTGTGTTCACCCGACAGTAAACCAAGATGCATTGTCTTTACCTAGTTCTGACAGTTTCTCTAAACAGGAATACAGTTCAGGTTACCTCCATCCATCACTTCATGTGCAGGCCCTTTTTATTCAAGTTTTAATCTCAACTCCTGATCGTGATGCTGCAATGGCCCCTACTGTATGTCAGCTACATGGCATCTTCAGAGAACACTCAAAGCTCAATAGCCATCGATACACATCTCTTGAGGGGATGCCAACCACCAGGGGTTGAAATTAAGTTTTGCATCCATTAGCCAGCAGGACTAGTGACCTGGAAAATCCACTAGCCCCACAGACTTTTCTACTGGCCCATTTGGTGTACTTATTGAAACATTATTTTCTCCAGTACAAGTCCACAGGGCTACTTAAATAACATTTTTACTAGCCTGATACAAAATCAACAAGCATTTGGCTAGTGGTCCAGTGTCAATTTCGACCCCTCCAACTCAGGAACCCACTTGTGCCTTTCGAGCCATCTTGCAGTTGTATGTACCCTCCATAACCCCTGCTTCGTTGTGGCACCTGCCCGGAGATTTTGGTGTCTCCCACTTGTTTGGACAGGAAGGGTCCTCCGAGGGGTTTTGTGCCATTACCCATGGTACCCTGCCTCTGAGCCAAGGGCAACATTCCCTCTCTGACCCTGGCAGTGACTGGGGCCTGCAGGCTCCCCAGGGCCAGACCACATGTGTCAGCACTGGTATGTTCTGGGCCAGACATCTAACAACCCAGGACAGCCTGAACTACCCACGCTCCCACCAAAACCTCCTATTTATGGTTGGTCACTAAGCTCTGTCCCCCAATGTGAAGGTCAACACACCCAGTGCGTTGATGGACAAGCTGATAACAGCCTGCCCCTTTGAGGGAAAGGGTTAAGAGAGACGAAAGGAGCTTAATATGTATAGCCTCAAGGAAAGGAGGGAGAGGGGGGACATGATAGAAACGTTCAAGTACCTCAAGGGAATCAACAAAGTCCAAGAAGGTAGCATCTTTCAAAAAAAGAGGTGTGCAAGAACAAGAGGGCGCAATTTGAAGATGGGGGGGCGGCTCAGAGGTAATTTAAGGAAGTATTTTTTCACAGAGAGGGTTGTGGATGCATGGAACGGCCTTCCGGAGGAGGTTGTGGAGTCAAAAACAGTGGTGGAATTCAAGCATGCATGGGACAGTCATAAGGCCATTCTAGGGGTGGGGGTAGGAAGAAGTAGGCTGCTGGTTAACTAGGATCTGCAACTTATCCAGTAGGTAGGAAAATGGGCAGACTGGGTGGGCCAGCTAATATTTTTCAAGTCAAACCACCTCTGGCTGGAAGCTGCAATACCAAACATAGGATTTGCAAGAAAGCGAGTTGTGCTCACAACAGAGGAAGGTGAACCTTACAATTGTCTTTGGTTTGTAGCAGATATTCTGCAGGTGGAGGCTACTTCTAACTGAAAGGTGAAATAAGGAACTTAGAATTATCAGGAAAAGACAGTCTTTGTTACAATTCTTAAGATTTTCAGTGCAGGAAGAGTTTAAAGCACAGCTGACTTATTTTGGGGCTGACTGCTTTCAGAGCACAAACCACCAGGTTGTTTTGGGGCTGGGGAGGTTTTACCTGTGTCTGACTTGGATGTCTGGATTTTCTCTGTTTGATTAACAGGTATTTTCTCTGTCAAATTGTTGTGTAGGGTATCTTGCTGACAGGAAGGCACTCATGCAGCGGTGGGTCAGAGCTCTTAGCTGATTGTTTTGTGAGGGCACAGTTTAGGCCCAACCCCTTCCCAACCCTCACCCCACCCACCCCTGGAAATACTTCCTTTATACCTGGGGTTCTGACATCATTTCCTCAAGAGTGCAAGGTGCATATCACTGTCATATCCTCTCTAGCACACTGCACTGTCAATATAGGCATACACATTGTATAATATATATATTTCTATATAACAAACCAATCACACACACAAACACACACAAAAAAAAGTAGATAAACATGTGGGGAGTAGTGCAATGTAATGGCTGTGGGGCAGCAGTCTTCCAGGAGTCTTTCTGGAGGCTGAGATGCTGCCCTATTTGTAGACAACTCTCTGCCCTGAGGGAGGAAGTTGCCCATCTTCAGGCCACACTGGACAGTAGTAAGGGAACCTTCATCCAGGCCACACTGGATGGTAGGAAGGGAACCTCCCCCATCCAGGGAGCACCAGAGCCACCACCACTACCTCACAGGTTGCGAAGAAAGCACAGCAGTTGGACCACAGTGGGCTCAGGGAGGGTGAGGATGGTGGAACAGAGGCACACCCAGTCAGTTGTTCCACTCCACAATCCATACACCATTCTGGGGGGGCATAGCTCCCAGATGGATGCACCTGCAGAGGAGACTAATGAGCCTGAGGACAACTGTCACAAGGGAGGCCCACAGGAAGGAGGCAGAGGACACCACAAGGAAAGGAAGCAGATCCTGGTGGGGGACTCAATTATTAGGGGGAGAGAACTGGGGGGAGCAGGAAAAACTTAAGTAAGGTGCCTGCCTGGTGCCATGGCTTGGAGGGAGAGGAAGCGCATCCTCTGGATCACGAGAACAGCTGTACGGGAGTCTGAGCTGGATGTCATTGTCCACCTTGGGACAAATGACTTGGCTCAACATGAGATTAGAGCAGTGCAGAAGGACTTTGTAGAGTGGGGAGGGGCCTAAGACAAGTAGCACACACAGCATCCTTCTCAGAGGTGCTGCCTGTCAATGGCATGAGTGAGGCGAGGGTACTTTGCACCATGCAGTTTAATGAATGGTTGAAAAAATGGTGTGGAGAACAGGGGTTTGGCTTCATTGGGGACTGGGGTTCTACCTGGAGGGACAACCGCCTATACTGGCAGGATGGTCTGCATCTGTCCAGGAAGGGAACAAGTCTTTTGAGCAATCGGTTTAAATGTTTCATTGGCAAGCTTTTAAACTAGTCAAGGGGGGGGGCACTGATAAGCAGCAGGAAAATCACAACCTCTCCCTACAAAACAGGGTACTAAATGAGAAAAAGACCGAGGTAGAAAGGTCAGTGGGGGGTGCTGCAACAGAAGGTAAAGCCATCAAAAAATGGAGAGCAATGAGTACCAATGCCCGTAGTCTGAGTAACAAGCTTCCTGAATTAGTAGCCTTGATGGAGGAGGAACATCTGGATATCATGGCAGTCACAGAAACATGGTACACACAAAACCATGACTGGGACGTAAACATACCAGGATACACTATCTACAGGAGGGACAGGGAGGGTAAAAGAGGAGGAGGAGTAGCTCTTTACATAAGGGAAGGAATCAAAGCAACAGAACAAAAGGGGAAACAGGAAGGAGAAGAAGCACTGTGGGTAAATTTGGAGACTGGCAATGGAACCACAATCCGCACAAGGGTTGTATACAGATCCCCTTCTCAGGAGGAAGAAATGGACAAGGAAATGATAGAAAGTATACCTAGAATGGCAGAAAAAGGGGAGATATTGCTGATGGGTGATCTGAATATGCCAGATGTTAACTGGAGTGCAGTTGCAGCAGCCACTTCGGAGAGTGGGGTTATTCTAGATGCCCTACGGGGGCATGCCTTAGACAATTAGTATTGGAGCCCACTCGAGAGGGAGGAATCTTAGACCTGGTTCTCTCAAATGGAGATGAAGAGAGGATCACAGATGTAGAAGTGGGTAACCATCTGGGAACTAGCGACCATCGAACAGTATGGTTCACAATAAACACAGCAATAGAGTCAAGTCATACAAAGGCAAAAGTACTGGACTTTCGGAGGGCTGACTTTGCCAAAATGGGTGAGTGCCTAAGAAATGCACTAGCAAATGGGCAGGAAGGAGGGGTGGAAGAACAATGGGGAATAATAAAAACTGCCATCACAGAGGTAACAAGCCTTTGTGTGAAGCAAATAAAATGAACGAGTAAGCAAACCACTATGGTTCTCAAAAAGTGGCAGTGAAGGTTCAAGAGAAAAAAGCATTCAGGAAGTTACAAGGAATCACAGAAGGAGCAGGACAGAGAACTGTATCAGTTAAAGCAAAAGGAAGCTGGGAAGGCAGTCAGAACAGCAAAGGCTCAAACCGAGGAAAAGCATAGCTTTCGGTGAAGAAGGGGATAAACCTTTATAGGTACATCAGGGAGCAAGGAAGACCAAGGGAGGGATAGTGAGGCTTAATAAAGGGAGGAGGGTGGGCAGAGGGTGACTGTGAAAAGGCAGAGATACTAAACAAATATTTTTGCTCAGTATTTACAAAGGAAGAGGGGAGGTACCTAAAACAAACAGTAGAAACACTCTGGATACAGAAGTTGATACCAGCCCATTTACAGAAGAAAGGGTTCTGAAAGAACTCTTAAAACTGAAGGTGGACAAAGCAATGGGGCCTGATGGGTTCATCCCAGAATTCTAAAAGAACTAAGGGTAGAACTACTGACACCACTGACTACCCTCTTTAACAAATCATGGGAGGATGGGGTGGTACCCGAGACTGGAGGAGGGCAGATGTGATTCCCCTTCACAAAAGTGGGAGCAAGGCAGAAGCAGAAACTACTGACCTGTTAGTTTAACCTCAGTGGTAGGAAAATGATGGAATCACTTCTGAAGGAAAAGAATTGTCGAGTAGCTAGAGGCCAGAGGGGCTGGGACCCAGGCAGCATGGATTCTGCCCGGGAAGGTCATGCCAGAGCAGATCTGATAGATTTCTTTGACTGGGTGACCAAAGTAGTAGATCAGGGAGGGGCTGTATAGCCTACCTAGACTTTTAGCAAGGCATTTGACACAGTCCCACACAAAAGATTAATATACAAGTTAGCCAGCCTGGGAGTGGGTCCCAAGATGACAGCCTGGGTAAAAGATGGCTGGAGAATAGGACACAGAGAGTAATAGTAAATGGAGTCCACTCTGAAGAAAGGGGGGTTACTAGTGGGGTACCGCAGGGTTCAGTATTAGGACCGGTCCTCTTCAATGTCTTTATAAGCGACATTGCAGAGGGACTGGAAGGAAAAGTATCTCTCTTTGCAGATGACACAAAGATCTGCAACAGAGTTGATGCACAAGGTGGGGTGGAAAGGATGAGAAGGGACTTGGCAAGGTTAGAGGAATGGTCAAATGTATGGCAGCTTAGATTCAATGCTAAGAAGTGCAATGTAATGCACCTGGGAAACAAAAACCCAGGGGAAGAGTACACAATGGGGGGTGAGATACTAACAACAACAAAAATGGAAAGGGACCTAGGGGTAGTCATATCAGATGACCTAAAGGTGGGCAAGCAATGTGAGAGGGCAGCAAGGAGGGCTGGGGGATACTGGGATGCATAGGAGAGCCATCACCAGTAGAAAACAGGAAGTTATTATCTCTGTGTACAGACAGCTGGTCAGACCCCATCTGGGTATTGCGTGCAGTTCTGGAGGCCAATCTTCGCAAAGACATAGACAGGATGGAAGCTGTCCAGAGGAGGCAACTAAAATGGTGCAGGGTCTGCACCAGAAGACATATGAAGAGAGACTTAAGGAGCTCAATATGTATAGCCTCGAGGAAAGGAGGGAGAGGGGAACATGATAGAAACTCTCAAGTACCTCAAGGGAATCAACAAAGTCCAAGAGGGTAGCATCTTTCAAAAAAAGAGGTGTGCAAGAACAAGGGGGCACAATTTGAAGATAGAGGGGGGCGCTCAGAGGTAATTTAAGGAAGTATTTTTTCACAGAGAGGGTTGTGGATGCATGGAACGGCCTTCGGAGGAGTTATGGAGTCAAAACAGTGGTGGAATTCAAGCATGCATGGGACAGTCATAAGGCAATTCTGGGGGGTGGGGGCAGGAAGAAGTAGGCTGCTGGTTAACTAGAATCTGCAGCTTATCCATTAGGTAGGGAAATGGGCAGACTGGGTGGGCCAAGCGGTCTTTATCTGCCATCAAATTCTATGTTTCTATGTTTCTTATCTGCCGTCAAATTCTATGTTTCTATGTTTCTATAGCTATAAAAAGCAGTAGTGTTACCACCTGCGGTGCCAACGACCCATGTTCAGAAGTGAACTTGGGGTATCAGAGGGTCGGCTTGGGGAAGAAGGATTGAGCATGCCAAGGACTGCTCTCTTCCTCTGGGGGGGATTGTGAAGTGTGGCAGATGCCTGGCCCCTAGGGGAAGCCAGAGTGGGGGGCATGGCAGATGTCGACATGCACAGCGTGCATCATGATGTCATCGCCACCCCTCTCAGGGATTCAAACAGAACAACACCCAGTGGCAGGATGCTGCCAGACACCCGCAGGCCTCATACCCAACCTGCCAGGCCCTGCCAGCAGAACTGGATCTTGACTGATGGTGTGGGTTGGGAAACCCCACTGGTCCCACCAGGGCAATAAGCCTTGGGCACAGACATCTGGTTGGGTAAGTCCCAGTGGACAACAGGGTGATGGGGCTGAGGTGTCCTGGGAAGGTGGCCCACCGGACCGAAGGGGAGGAGGGAAGAGCAACAAATAAAAACAAAAAATATCTGAGAAAATTAAAAATACACTGAGGATAAATCTAAGGATATCAGAAATACATTTTCACTAAAAACACAACTATATGATGAAATATTTTGTTGTCTTAACAGATTCTGCTGCTTTAATAATAATGAACAGCATGATAGATGCAAATAATCTTTGAATCTTGTATGACTGATGGGATCTGGGATTTTTGTATGCTGGTGACCATAGGCCCTCTTTAAAATGTGTCATTTCCTACTGCCAGTATAGTTTGACCCCAACCCCCATCAGATAGTCATCACCCAAGTTTCTTCATGCTTAACACTTGCATACTTACTTCTCCTCCCTCTTTATAGATCTGTCACGCCATCAGATAATTAGAACCATAACAAGCCCCTTGCACCTGTTGAGTAGTAGTCAGCTGCTAAATCCCTGCCTCAGGGACCTGATTCCAAAAGCACAAGCATGATTGTCACATGCAAGTCATGTTCAATTGTGCCACTTTATTGTCCCAGTTGTGTAAGCAACCAAAACACGGTTGTGTTTGTGGGTTCTGTAGCATTGTGAGATGCAGGACTGCTCTGTCGTGCTGATGAACCAGGTTCCTGCCCCGATACCAGGACGTTAGGAGCAGAGGCCAGCAGGGAGGGCTAGGAGCAGCTGCCAGGATGAACTACTCCCAGAGGGTGAGTAGGCCAAGGGGTGGCATAGTGGAAGTGCCATTCACAGCACGGGTGGCCACATACCCCTAGGAACCCCCTGCATCAGGCAATAATGATGAGCATGTCCATATTGTAGGAAGGTAGGTGGGTCTTAAGGATATTAAAATAAACCTCTCTCACTGACGCAGCATGATGGCAGGCACCAATGGCCCACAATGCATGCATGTACAAATGTCCAATTACTTTTTTATTTTAATTAATTTTACTTCCGTTATGAGATAAACAGGGTAAATTCTACTGGCCTTGGTACTGAGTGCAGAATGAATACATACAAAATATTACAGCAGTATGATTACCTCTGTACCTCTTTGGGCTTGGGTGGCAGTTTTTGTTGCATGCTAATGGCAGCTGAGATTTCAACATCATCAGATGAGATTCCAGTGCCATAACAAAGTCACAACTGATAACGTCTGTGACTCATCAGCACTTCAACTATTAGTAGTTGTTCTTGTAATTCAGTAGTGGTAGGAGGGGTGTCCAGGGGGGTTCACAGCTGCTTTGCCCCCTGAAACTAACTGATCCACTTGGAGGGTGCGGGGGGCATTGCCCCCCATGCTGGATCTGTTCACACCATTTTTTCTATCTGGCAGAAACTGCACCCATTCCCCTATTTGTCACCCCATAGAGGAGGACCTCCATAATATTAAGAAATTTTCCAGATGAGCTAATGCAGCCATTCTTGACTCCCTACAAGGGGATTTTCTCAGGCAGCTCATCAAAGAACCCATTAGGGACAGGGCAATGCTGGATCTGGTGCTTAAAACAGGGGCAGTGTTGCAGACATCCCAGTGGGTAGTCCCCAAGTACCAATGAACACCATACAGTGTGGTTTAACATTAAGACTGGAACAGAGGCTAGTTATGTGAGGATGAGGGCCCTGGACTTTAGGAGAGTGGATTTTAAAGAACTAGGAGACTGCCTCAGAAACTGCCTCGTGGTGGGGAATGCCAAGGAGGGGTACAGGCACAGTGGGGAAAAATAAGGAGGGCATAATCAAGCTAACCAACCTCTGCATGAAGGAAGTGAGTAAAAAACAGAAGGAAAACAAGACCATCATTGATCTCTAAGGAAATGACCAAGATGGTGAAGGAAAAAAGAGGGTGTCATTCAGAAGGTATAAGACAACACAAAGGGAGGAGGACAGGGAGGTGTACCAAGTAAAACTGAGGAAAGCAGAAAAAGCGGTGAGTGGAGCAAAGGTGCAGAAAGTGGAAAGGATAATCAAAGGGATAGTTAAAGAGGATAAGACTTCCTTCAGGTGTGTAAGTGAGAAGAGGAAAACAAGGGGCAGGATAGTGAGGATAAGGATGGTAGTGGGGGATGGGGTAGACTGCACAGAAGAGGACAGACGAAGCTGCCAACCTGAATAGGTAGTTCTCCATTGTCTTCACAGTAGAGGAATGGGAAATGGATCTCCAGGGAGCAACAAAGCAATAGCAAGGGGATGCACATCAGCTGTCCTGAAGGTGCTCCAGCAAAAACTGAACATAGCACATAGAGAAAAAAAACTGGGCACACACCACAAAAGGCTGAGAGAAAGCAAGTAGCTGTATATTTATTTAACACAGCATGTCATAAAACAGGGCTAACACCCCTATGTGGGTCTTCTTCAGGAGGTCTCCTCTGCAGCACAGTGTTGAAGGCCTTGATAAAGTCCAGAAAGGCCATGTCCACTGCCCTCCCCTGATCTATTTCCCTGGTCACCCAGTCAAAGAAATCAATCACATTCATATGGCATGACCCCCTTCCCCGTGAATCCATGCTGCCTGTAGCCTTGCAGCTGACTGAATTCAAGGTACTCTACCAGCCTTTCCTTTAGCAGGAATTCCATGAATTTCTCCCCCTCCCCCCGAAGTGAGACTGACCAGCCTGTAGCTGCTATCCTCCTCCCTACTGCCGCTCTTATGTAGAGGGACCACATCTGCTCTCCTCCAGTCCCCAGAACTATGTCTATTTCCAGTGAACTCCTGAATAAGGCCATTAGAGAAGGCAGCTAGCACCTCCCTGAGTTCCTTTAGTGCCCTTGGGTGTATCCCATCTGGCCCCATAGCCTTGTCCACCTTCAGAGCTGCAGGTCTCTTCAGAACTCTTGCCTCTGAAAATGGACTTGTGTTCACCCCCGCCCTTTGTTCCTGCTGCTAACAGTGGACACTTCCGTCATTTCAATCCAAAAAGTCTATACTAGGTGCAAGCTGAAATGGAAAATCACACTGTACCTGAATATTTGAGATGTTCCAGTTAACTCTAATCGGCAGTTAGTACTTATTAAAACACTGGATAGAACAGTAACTTTAAACTTTCAAGTGTGAAAGAAACATGATCCCAACAGCAATTATAAACTTAATTACAAAATGGTTGAGAGAAGCAAAATAAAAAAAAGATACAGAACCTTTTCAGGGAGCTAATAGTAATAACATTTAGATACATAGATACATAGACAGTGTTGGCAGATAAGGGCCTATGGCCCACCCAGTCTGCCATTTGAGCTTGTAAGTTCAGTTTGTTTTCCTAGAAGTCTGTTGCCCCTTACCCCTGACCTCCAGAATTCCTTTATGTCTATCCCATGCATTCTTAAATCCCGTGATTGTTTCAGCCCCCACCACTTCCTCTGGCAGGGTGTTCCACTTGTCCACCACCTGCTCTGTGAAGAAATTCTTTCTCATGTTTCCTCTGAATCGTCCTCCTCCAACTTCATCCCATGCCCTCTTGTCCTGGAACATCTTTTTGCTTAAAAATAGTGTTTTCCTGCACCCTGTTCCTCCCAAGATACTTGTATGTCTCTATCATATCCCTCCTCCTCCTCTCCTCCAGGGAGTACATGTTCAGTTCCTTCAACCTGTCTTCATAGGACTTGTGATGCAATCCATGCACCATCTTTGTTGCCCTCCTCTGAACCTTCTCTACCCTGTCTATGTCTTCACGTAGGTATGGTCTCCAGAACTGTACACTGTACTCCAGGTGGGGCCTCACTAGTGTCTTGTATAGCGGAATTATGACCTCCTTTTCCTGCTGGTGATGCCCTGCCTATACATCCCAGCATCCCTATTTGCTTTACCTGCTGCCTTGTCACACTGTTTCCCTACCTTGAGGTCATCAGAGATGACAACCCCAAGATACCTTTCCTGCTTGGTACATGCTATATCCTCACCCCCCAACTGATATATTGTGCCAGGTTTTGTGCCCATATGCATTATCTTGCACTTCTTTGCATTGAATTTCAACTGCCAAACCCTGACCATTCTTCAAGTTTCTGGCAGGTCATCATCTCTGTCTATACCCTCTGGTGTGTCTACTCTGTTACAGAGCTTTGTGTCATCACAACAGTGAAATCTCTGCCTTCTAGGTCCCAAGAATGTCACTGATGAAGATGTTGAATAGGACCGGTCCCAGCACTGATCCCTGTGGTACCCACTGGTCACTCTTCCCTCTGTGGAGTGACAGCCATTTACCACCACCCTCTGTGTCCTGCCACCCAGCCAGTTACCTACCCACCACACTACTGTCCTGCCCACACCCATATTCGCCAGTTTGTGTAATAGTCTTCTATGTGGCACAGTGTCAAAGGCCTTGCTGAAGTCCAGATAGGCCATGTCCACTGCCCTCCCCTGATCCACCTCCCTAGTCACCCAGTCAAAAAATTCAACGAGGTTGGTCTGACATGACCTCCCCTGGTGAAACCATGCTGCCTTGGGTCCTGTAGTCCATTGACAACCAGATGTTCCACCAATCTCTCCTTCAGTAGTGCTTCCATGATCTTCCCCACTACCGAGGTGAGCTGACTGTCTGTAGTTCTCTGCTTCCTCTTTGTTCCCACTTTTGTATAAGGGGACTACATCTGCTGTCCTCCAGTCTTTGGGTACCTCCTCTGTTTCCAGTGATCGGCTAAACAGGATAGCCAGAGGTTTAGCCACCACCTCTCTTGGTTCTTTATAGGACCCTGGGTGCACCCCATCTGGCCCCATTGCTTTATCAACTCTTATTACTTCCAGTTCCTTCAGGACCCTTTCTCGTAAAGGGACTTGTGTCCATTTCTGCACCATTCTCACCCCTTGTACCCCTTCATACCCATTACCCTCCTCTTCCTCAGTAAAGACTGAGCAGAAATACCTGTTCAATATGTCAGCTTTACTGTTGTCATCCTCCACGCTCCCCCATCCTCCCCTTCAGTCTCACTATCCCTCACTTTGTCTTTCTTTTTCACTTATGTACCTGTAAAGGTTTTGTCCCTTTACCCACTGATTTTGCAATGTGTTCTTCTGTCTGAGCTTTGGCTTCCCTTACTGACCTCCCTGCCTCCCTTTGCTTCTCCTGGTACTTCTCCCTATCCCCTTCTGCCTGTGTCTTTTTGTATTGCCTGAATGCAATCTTTTTGGCTTTCAATTTCTTTGCTACCTCTTTGAAAAACCATAATGGTCTCCTCTTCCTTTTCCTCTTGCTAACCTGCTTAATGCATAATTCTGTTGTTCTTGTAATCCCCATTTTAAATACTGCCCACTGTTCCTCAACCCCTGATTCCTGTCCCATTCCTTAATGCCTCTTTCAAGTATCTCCCATTTTCCAAAGTCTGCCCCCTAAAATCCAGGATACGTGTTTTTGTGTGGTTTGGTTCTGCTCTTTCTGTGATTTCAAACCACAATGACTGGTGGTCACTGTTTCCCAGGTGCTCCCCCACTGTTACCCCATCACACTATCCCTGTTTGTGAGCTCAAGGTCCAGTATTGCCTTCTGCCGAGTTGGTTCCATGACCAGTTGCTTGAGGAAGGCACCCTGAAGGGAGTCCAGGATAAATCTGCTCCTAGTTGATGCTGCTGCTGGGATGCTCCAGTCCACGTCTGGAATATTGAAGTCTCCAACCAGTACTACCTCACCCTTGTCTGCCATCCTTTGGATGGCTAGCATCAACTCCCTATCTGTTTCTTCCTCCTGGGCTGGTGGTCTATAGACCACACCTGTGCGGATGGCTGTCCCCATTTTCCTTTCCAGCTTAACCCACAGTATCTCTCCCCATTTTGTTCCTCCTGGATCTCTGTGGCCCTTATGTCATTTTCACATACAGTGCCACTCCTCCTCCCTTCCTGCCTGCTCTGTCTCTTCTGAATATGTTGTAGCCAGGTATGGCCATCTCCCAGTCGTGGTTATCATTACACCAGGTTTCAGTGATGGCCACAATGTCCAGGTCTGACTGTACCATGACAGCCTCCAGATCTTCCATCTTGTTGCTAAGGCTCCTGGCATTTGCACACATGGCTTTCCATGATTTGACCTCCCTAGACTGTTTCACTGTTCTACTCCAGCCCCTTCCTTGGTTGTCATTTATCCCTGGTTCTCCTTGCTGTCTGCCCTTCTGCTGAATTTTGCCTTTTCTGCTTATCCACCTCTTAAGCACTAATCTCCATCTTTTGCACACTGCTTTGCAGAGATAGCCACTCCTCTGGTTCACTGGTTCCACTGCTAGCTGTGGGGGGTGAGCAAGGATGTACCCTCCTTGCTGGCCTGCCACCCCCCTTTGCTAGTGTAAATGCTTGTCAATGTAGCATTTAAACTTATCATTGAGTGCTTGGATTCCCCTCCAGGATGGATGCAGGCCGTCAGGCTTGAACAAACCTCCATCCCTCCAGGTGGGTCTCCAGTCACCAATGAATCCAAGCCCTTCCTCACAGCACCAGTTCTTCAACCATGAGTTAAAGTTCCTGGTGCATGCATTCCTATGCTCTCCCTTGCCCTCACAGGTAGTACTTCGAGAAAGTGACAGAAGTAGCTACTTGTGAGACCCTCCCAGTTTCCTAAACTCTTCCTGAACTTCCTTTGGCTCCCCATTTGCCAGGTCATTAGTACCTAGGTGGATAATGACATCAGCTCACTCTCCCGTCTTGCCTTCCAGTGATCCCCAGGATCTTCCTTCCATTCCTCCATGCCGTGGCACCTGGTAGGCACCTCACCTCCCTGTCCTCCCCTCCTGTGTTCCTAGCTGGATCCTCTTATGATGGAGTCCCCTACCAGGATTCTTCCTCCTCCCTCTGGGGTCCACTGCTTTCCCGCTGAGGTCACCTCTTTGGCTAACCTCACATCCTTTCCTTCCACTTCTCTGGGTACCTCTATTTGGTTGTCCTCATTTGCCAGTGTGGCATATGAGTTCTTGAGTGGAATAGGATCTGGGATGTGCCTCTGCCTGACTGCTCTAACCCTCCCTGAGCCCACTGTCATCCAAGTGCTCCTCGTTCTCGGCATCCTTTGAGGCAGTTGCATTGGACTGGGTGGTCCCTGGATAGGGGTGATGGTACTCCTGACCCAGTTTACTTCCGCTCTGAGTCTGGCATAGGTCTCCTGGTGTCTATAAATGACAAACATATTTCTATAACCATCAATGCAAGCATGGGAGAGGACTTGACCCTGTGCTCCATGCAAGGAATTGCCAACTAGTGCACATATAATGTAATATCTACCCCCATAGCACATGACAAGCGCCATTTTGTCTCCAGTGAAAAACCTCAGAGCTGAGTGATTCCAGCCTGGGGGGTTTACCAGTTTACAAATGTCCAGTTCTTTCCACCATCACTGTGATTCCTCTGGATTATTGCTTCCTACCCCACTGCAATTTATTTATTTATTTATTTAAAAGTTTTACCAGGAGGGCACACTGAGCAGAGTACTGCTCGATTCCAGGTGTGTCCTGGGGGAGAGGGACATAGAGAAACAATCCATCCAATACATATAGTGTATAATATTGCAAACATGAAAATACAGAGATATGTGCAACAATGAACAAAGTACATTATTACATACAGCACATACGAACATACAAAAATTGCCAGCAGCAAAGGGCCATCATGGTCTAGCTAGGCTGCTCGGGCATGCAGTTAGTTCCCTATTCAGCAGCTGCCCCACCCCCTCCCTTTACCTCCCTTTACCCTCCCCTTTGCCCTGTCCCACCTCTTCTTGAAGCATTCCACTGTGGTACATGCCACCACTTCAGCTGGTAGTGCATTCCACTTTGCCACCCCCCCATAAAGAAATGCCTCCTCGCCTCCCTCCTGAATCTACCCCCACCAATCTCATGTCATGGCCCCTAGTGTCTCTCTCCACCCTCCTCCTGAATAGACCCTCTGTGTCCGTTTTGATTATCCCTTTCAAGTATTTGAAGGTCTCAATCATATCCCCCAATCCCTCCTCTCCTCCAGTGTGTACATGTTTAACTCTCTCTTAGTCTGACCTCATATGGCAATTCCCCCAGGCCCCGAATCATCTTTGTTGCCCTATGCTGCATCCCCTCCAGCAGCCTAATGTTCCTTTGTAGGTATGGGTGCCAGTACTGCACACAGTACTCCAGGTGGGGTCTAACCCACGATCTGTACAACGGTAGAATAATCTCCCTTCTTCTCGAGGTAATTCCCCTTGCAATGCACCCCAACATTTCGTTGGCCATTGCTGCTGCCTTTCTGCATTGTGCGGAATTGTTCATTACTCCCATGATAAGCACCCCCAGATCCTTCTCCTCTTCTGTTACCTCCAGCTGCACTCCCCACAGATGGTAGCTTCTCCTCGGATTTTTTGTTCCGAGGCGTAGCACCTTGCATTTTTTTGCGTTGAACCCCAGATGCCATCTGTCAGACTGTGCCTCCAGCCTTGTCAGATCCTCCTGTAGCTCCTGCCACCCCACCCCGGTTGTCCACCATCGCTCCCATCTTGGTGTCATCCACAAATAGGCTGATTTTGCTGCTGATACCTTCTGAGATGTCTGCAATAAATATGCCAAACTGCACTGGGCCTAAAACTGAAGCCTGTGGAACACCACTTGTCACAGGCTTAGGGGATGAGTATTCCCCACCTACTACCACCCTCTGCTGCCTATCTTTTAGCCAGTTCTCCACCCATCCCTACCAGTTTTGCTCTTGCCCCTGTGCCCTGTAGCTTGATTCCAAGTCTCCCATGTGGTACTGAATCAAAGGCCTTACTGAAGTCTAGGTACAGGACATCCACTGCATGGCCCCTGTTAATTTGCCTAGTCCCCAGTCATAGTATTCCTCCAGGTTGGTCTGGCATGACCTGCCCTTGACAAAGCCATACTGTCTCCCATCCCACACCCCGCTCACCTCCAGTAGTGCCACTAGCCTACCCTTTAGGATGGTCTCCATTAGCTTCCCCACTATGGACGTTAGACTTACTGGCCTACGGTTCCCCAGTTCGTCCTTGGGTCCACTCTTGTGGAGGTATGAGGTAAGGAATTAAGGGAACAATCAAGCAACAAGATCAGAGACAAAATAACAGTTGGTGGATAAGAGGTTGGGCCAGTTCTTTTGTAGGTTCATCTAGCCACATGTACAGGTCATGGAGAAGTGTTCATTGATCAGGTGGTTGAGGTGCTGTGAAGAGGACAATTGCCAAATGCTTGCAGGGAGGGAGTTTCATAATTTGGGCATGCGATGTCTGAAAGATGCTTGGCCAGTCGAAGAAGACATAGGTGGTACCGTCAAGAGGCGGGTTTCAGAATTCCTTAGGGAACAGGCAGGAGGGGAATGGGCAGCTAACACTGCATCAATGTATGGCAGCAAGGACTGAGACCAGTACTTTGCCATGAGTTTGATGCAGTGAGACTGTTGGCTGTCATGGAGCAAGGAAAGATTGAGAGATCGACAGAGGTCATAGTGGTGGGTGGTGGTAGGCTATCAAGGGCAAAACGGCATAAAGAGTGGAAAAGTGGGTCCAGTCTGGCTAGGGTGTACTTAGGAGCAGCACTGTAGACTACATCCCCATAGTCAAAAGTAGGGAGAATAATTTTCTGTATGAGTTCCCTGCGAGCTGGCAGAGGGATGCAACCATGATTGTGGTAGAAAGCACCCAGTTTTGGGAGTAGTTTTCTGTGGATGGCATCAACATGTACAGAAATGTTGCGATGCTAGTCCAGCCAGACCCCGAGATATCTGAAGGAGGGGCAAGCCTCCAGAATGGTCCCATCCAAGGTGCAGAAGGAAGGGGTGGAGATGAGCTGAGAGAGTCTCTGCCTCATGCCGAAGGTCATGGAGACAGTCTTCTTGGCATTGAGGAATAGCTGGTTTGCGCGAAACCAGAGCTGAACTTCATTGAAGTCCTGCTGTAACCTGATCACTACATCAGCGGTTGAAGGGCCAGAAACATACAGGACTGTGTCAATCGCGTACATGTGTATGGATGTGTGTGGGCAGGCAGAAGGCAGGTTATTTAAAAAGATGGAGAATAGGAGCGGCCCGAGGACCGAGCCTTGGGGAACTCCTGTGGTAACTGGGAGGGAGTAAGAGGTGGAACCTCTAATTCTAACAGATTGAGTTTGGCCTACCAGGTAGGAGTGGAACCAGCTCTTGGTCTTAGTAGACAGCCCAGCAATGAAGAGCTTGTCTAATAGGAGAGCATGGTAAACCATGTCGAATGCCTTGGCTAGGTTGACAAAAATAACGGAGGTGATATTGCCTTTGTCCATGCCATCAAGAATGAAGTCAGCAACCTGTAGGAGTGAGGTGGCAGTGGAGTGGGACATCTGGAAGCCAGACTGGTATGGTGAGAAGAAAGAGGAGGCATTTAGAAAGGAGGAAAGTTGAGAGAGGACTAGGTGCTCCTGAAGCTTTGTCAGTATGAGAAGGGGGGAAATAGGATGGTAGTTACCGGGGACAGAGATGTTATCACCCTTTGGGAGCAGGATAACTGTAGCATGTTTCCATTCCAAGTGGATTGTTGCTAAGGAAAAGGAGAGATTGAAGAGATCAGCCAGGGGTGTGGCGATGGTAGGAGCAGCTAAGTAGAGCATCTTAGAATCCAGCCCAGTGGGGCATTTGCCTTTGTTTGGGTTTAGGGAGATCAAGGCTTTGAAAACTTCTGTGGGTGTAATCTGACAGAAGAAGAAAGTGGGGGCAGCAGATGAAGGGGCTTGAGCTGGGGGCTACTGCAAGAGGGTCCATAACAGTGGTACCGCCTACATTTAGCGTAGATGTGGAGGGCTGGGAGGGAGGAGAGAAGAGGGATTTGACCACTTTCCAGAATTTGGATGGTTGGGTTGCATTTGCCTGGAAGGTTTTGAAGTAAATTGCCTTAGCTTGCCTGATTTTTCTCATGCAGGTGTTGTGTAGGGAGTGGTATTTTGCGTGGTCAGCAGGGGAGCAAGAGTTTTTGAAAGGCTTCCATGCCTGGTCTCTGGCTCTAATGTGGGACATGATGTCAGCAGTGATCCAAGACAAGTGGGCACCCCTCACACAAGTCCATCTAAGTGGTGCATGGAGTTCCCATACTGCTAAGAACTTGACCTTGAATGTTGTCACGTATGAAGGGAGGCTCAACCTCAGGGGGCAGGCCGCTGGAATTTGGTGGCACTGGCAGTGGTTACTTGAGATGGAGGTGCTCCTGGGTCAAGTGTGATCAAGGCCTGAAGCTACTGTTTGCCATCAGGTCTGGATAACAAGCTCAATGGGTGGATGAAACAGTGAATTTAAATAAAAATGTGTTCCTGTTCCCATTGGCTCATGCAAGCTAAGATCAAGAAAAGGCAGAAAGTGCTCTACAGTCACAAGAGGGTGGGAGTGGGGTCCACATGCAAAGACGACCTTTACACACACACACACACACACACACACACACATATACACACACACACACACACATGCAGTGCACACACATGCAACCCCTAGATTACTATAACACAACTCCTACTTTGTACTGCTGTAAGAACCATGCCCACTAAAGAGGAGGGAGTGGGGAATAACCACAGAGGCAGTTCCTGTGTCTAGGCGTAATTTAATGTTTTTGTCTCACCTGGAACCATCCCCTGTGTATTTGTGCAGTCCCAGGCCTGGCTTTTCACCATATTCTTTGAGGCGTGGCCCACCGAGGCACCATCTATGTATTTTTCTGCACCACCCCAGTGGAACTGCTTTGGCCACACCACCTGTGACCCTTCAGGGGACAACTGCTTACCTCTGCTTCTTTTTCTTAGACAATCGACAGTGCATCCCTGTCTGACCGTTGCCCTCCTAAGTTGGTCACCCACCTGCTGCATCATTCTCCTGTCACATTCCTCCTCCAAATGGAGTCACCCTTGGTTGGTTAAAAAGTAGATTTCATCTTCACACCACACTGAATGCATTGTAGAAACAAGAAAATCAATAAAAAAATTCAAACACTAAGACCCCCGGGGCCATAAAACTAGTTGGCAAATTTAGAAAAACTCCTAACAGTAAACAAAGAAAAGGACACAGTGCTACACCCACAAATCAAAACATTCTGCACAACATATTTTTTAGTAAATTTTGACTAAGTTCACCTTTAAAGATCCCATGGTGCTCATAAAAGAAGAGTGGTGGGGTATTCCTGGTGTAATGGCTAACATTCCGTCTGTCAATAAAACAGGTCCATATAACTCAGTTCACAGGATTCACCTAGAAACAAGCTGTCCAAGCTTAGTGTAAGGGCCAGGCATCCCCATGTCTAGGGTTGTATTGTGTCATCTCAAATCAGAAAAGCAGCCGTCTTATGCCGCAGCACCTGTACCTCTCACCAATACCTTTGCCGCCACAGGTCTAGGGTGATGGGGCCAGGGACACCTTAACCATACACTGGAGCACTATTAACATGAGACCACACACAAATGGAGATTCAGACTGGGAGCTGGGACCAAGCAGGATGCATTAATTTTGCTGTCTTACGATGACACACAGCAAATTAAGGGGCATCTCCCTTTCCAAACCCATTTCTTCAGGATAAATATCTCACAGTGTGCACTGTCACTTCCCACAGTTAGTGCATGCTAACTGTACCGTAGTTACAATCAGGCTAAAACTTCCTACAACTCGTATACCTGCGCTGAACCCACAGCTACACATTAGTTTCCCCTCCCTTTGATCTAAAAGAGCTTGCTGCTTCCTCATCACTGGATTCATGTCCATGTCCCATTACTAACAGAGTTCCTAACCTCCCTCTCAGGGCCCCTGGAGCCTTTGGTGTTCCCAAGACCATTCATGCAGAAGCAATCTCACAGGTAGTGCATGCACTACCCAGGTGGCAAGCTGTGCCAGCACTTGTCTTACTGTACCCATGCGGGATAACATTATGGACAACAAGAAAAAGTATGATATATTCCTAATTTTCAAATTAGCTAGTTGGTCTGGCGGTGCATGCCTCCCTCTGGCAACTACACTAATAGCCCTAGTGGCCCAAAGAACAGGCTCCCATTGCCTGGCCCCATCCCAGGGAATTATCAACCCCAACTCTTGCCAGGTCTCCTCCTCCTCCTCCTGATGATCCATTTAATTTGGCTACCATGTCAGGGGGTGCTACAGTACTGTACAGTGCTGTAGCACCCCCTGGCATGGTAGCCAAATTAAATGGATCAACCCGGAAACCCTTGGAATGGAAACTTACTGTAGGTTGCAATGTTTCTACAGAGCATCTTTAATGCAAGACCTACTTACAAACGTTCTCTTTTTCAAGCTGCTCCAAGGCAGGATCCTGGCAACCTCCCTTGAGGGGTGGTTCTCCACAACTCCCAGTGTGGTGCCATGCTGGCCTTTAACTTCGGGTTCTTGAGGCAGACATCCTGGGATATCTCATTCTCCTGGCAGCTACCTGCTGTTCCTCCCTGTGCTCTGGTGACCTAACCTGTGGGGATCAATGCTATCTAGACCCAGGGACCCTGCAACCATCCCTGAACTCACAGGCCCACTCAGCTTTGTCACAAGCAGAGAATCTGAGCTCCTTCTGCTGTTCTTTTCCTGCTGTAAGACTCCCTTCTCTGCTTGCCAGTTCTCCTCTTACACTCTGTAGGGAGGAAGGGCAGGACCATGAATATTCATGACACAGTTGCCTGCTTTTAGCCAGAACATGCTGTTCACAAACATCCAGACATCCTGGGTAGGATTCTCAAAGCTATTGGGAGCTAAGTCCCACTCCATAACTGCAATTGCTGACTGAAATTGCCCGTAGCGGCGATGGTCGTGATTCACAGCCGCAGCAGTTGCGGAAGGTGCTACAGCTGCTCTCACCGGCCGTAGCTACTTTCCGCAGCTGCGGCGATCTCCCTGGTGACACCACCCACAAGCAGCTGTAAATCATGGAGCCAGTCGTAATCTGGCTCCACTTTTGTGAATACCCGCCGCTGCGTGTCTCCTACGGTTCTGCAAGTGACCACCCTTTGGTGCTGATGTTTCGCCGCAGCTGCAGGACTTTTGAGATCTCTGAGAATCCTGCCCCCTGTCTGCAAGCAGGATCTCCCCAAAGGACAACTCTGTGGCTCAGGCTTAACCCTTCAAGTGCCCTCTAGTAACCAGCCTTGAGTTGAGTGAAGAAAGAGGCTGGTTACATTACTGTACCTTTCCGGCTTAATAAATTCATTACTTTTATATTATAAATGAGTTAAAAGGATTTCACTGTTGCTGACTACTCTTGCATGTATTATGATCAGTTAATGTGATATTTGTTTTACACCGCTTGCTGATACTGCCTGTCACCTCTTATCCCAGGACAAGGTTGAAAATGTATTTATCTATTTGTACAGTCGAAAATATACCTTTGAGCTAAGAAGCTCATTTACAAAGGTTCCTCATCAGTGCAGTGGTTACATAAAGAATTAAGTAGTGTTGCACATAGCAGCATCAAGAAGCCTTGTCAGATACAGAGGTAGAGTATAAAGTGGCAGTATCAATTTACAGAGTCTAGCAGGTTTTGCATCAAAGCCCAGCAGGTAGAAGAAAACGGCCGGTCAGTTCTGGTGGCAGTCACAGCTGGATCCTTTAGTGAGAAGTTGTTTCAAAATTTTGAAAATGGGATTATTAGTCTCAGTCCATTTTTTTTCCGGTTAGTACCAATAAAAAAAAAATTGAAAATAATTAATAGCATACTCTTGCTTTTCTTTTGTTTTGGGGTCCCTTTTCCATGCTGCCGTAGTTGCCCACCTGATATTTATTTTGGTTTCAGAATCCCTGAGTTGAAGCCTGAAGGGAAACTTTCACTGTGGGTTTCTGCCCAACTAATATCACCACCAGTTGCCACAACTGATTAATAATTAAAAAAAAAAATAATGAAAGTGAAGGTGGAGGTAGCATTAAAAAGTGACCCTAAGGTGGGCCTGTCGGCGCAGCGGTAGCACTACCGTCGGCGGCACCGGCGACCTGGGTGCAGAAATGAGCTCAGACTGCCAGTACTGGCTGGGGGAAGAGGAGTATTTAGCATCCTATGGCACACTCTCCTCCTCTGAGGAGGGAGGGTCACCGTCCCTACTGCAGTACTGTCACCTGGGTGACCACAGGTGACAGTGCAGCTGAGGGGCGCCATGGGAGGGGAGGACATCAGCCGTGATCTGGAGCAGCAGCACAACTTGCATGCACATGACCTTGGACCTTCATGCATGCCAACATCCTAAGGGACAGGGGAAATAATGGAAAAGAACCCACAGCTGGCCTGACGATGGCCTCCAGTATTGCAACAAAGGACTGAACCCGGAAACCCATGGCCACCACCTGCTGAAAGTTCATGCAGATAGGGGGAGTAGAAAGGGAGTGCTCTCTCTTCCCTGCCTAGGGGGCAATCTGAGGCAGCATGGAGATAGAGTACTAAGGGCAGTATGGTAGTACATCTAGCCACAGGTAACTTGGAGGACCCTGAGGACATGATTCAGCTGCTGCATAGAAGAAAAAGTGACCCTAAAAGTTGACAAAATGATTCTTCAAAAGAGATGTAAGAAGCAGTCCAATACCAGAGCAAAGTGGAAAAAAATCCCATCACATGCCCAGATTTAAAAGACATGTAACCCTTCCTCCCAAATGGTGGGATTTACCTGGACTCCTTTTACCCATCCTGAGCTACTGCCTGTCATCTGTTTAGGCATTCTTTCCATTCCCTGCAACTCTAGCCTCTGTGGGTATCAGAGGAAGGTTGCTTCTTCATTGTGCAGCCAACCAAACTGTTTACTTCAGCACTCAGTGTGCCCAACACTGACTGCTGTACCTGCGGCCAAAACAGAAACCCAACCAGGTAGTCTTCACAGCCAAACCCCACAGCCAGCATGACATGTGGCTCCTCCCTGTGTTCCAATCCTAGCAACACCAGTAAGGCCATCAGGGAGCCCAGGGACACACTGGGAGGGTGAGCAGAAACACCATGTGTTTGATGCTCATGATGCCTGTTAGCAACGTGGCTGCCAGCTGCACCTTCTATGAGGGAACTGCCATGCCTACAGGAAGCAAGCACACTAGAGCTCCTGACAGGGTGGGGAATCCTTGATCACATCCAAAGCTGGATAGGGTAGTTGGGCACAGGGGTGCCTACGTAACAGGGGATCAGTGCTTCCTCTGCAGTTTGGCCACACAGCACTGGATAGGAAGAATAAGGCTCACCTCAGGTTGATTATGATGACAAGCCAATTTTTACTGTATAAAAACAACAAAGCTACAGTGGCAGCTACCACTAAACAGCCTGGCGTTTCATGCCTATTACATGCACTTTTTCAAAGGCTTTGAAAAAAGTGCACATAACAGGTGAAAACGTCAGGCTGTTTAGCTGTAGTTGCTGTAGCTTTGTTGTCTTGTACAATAAATATTGACATATTACTATTCTCCACCTGAGGTAAACCTTATTCTTGCTATCCAGTGCTGTGTGGCCAAACTGCAGTGGAAGTATTGTGTATTTTTACATGGCGGCACCAGCAGTCACTTCTGAGCTCTCTGTTGTGAGGAACATAGCAGGGGGTCAGTTTGTTGAAGATAAGGGCAGGAGTCCTAAAATATTAACTTCAATGGAGTCAGTGCTCCTTGTCAGAATGGAAGCCACCATCTTGCTGACCCCTGACCTTGACAGTAGCCAATCAGAGGTCAGGAATCTTGGCATGTGATCTGCTGGGGATTCTGGGACATTGTGCTGTTGCTTGATGTCCTTTCTGATGACCAATAGGGCATTGCGTGAGCATTCTGCATACCAATTCAAGTGACTAACAGCCTTTTGGGCCAATTAGATGCTGCCTTTGCCCAGAGAAAGGCTCATGGCAGATCCAGAATAAGGCAGTCAACACTGAGGTCTCACAGTGTGAGGAGGGCTTGTGCTTCTGGCCAGAGCCAACTGAGAGAAGCCTGCCTGGGGCTTCCATAGCCATTCACCAGGAGGTGATTTCAAGGTCTCTGTAACGTACAAAATACAGAGACTGGACTATGTGTTTGCTGATTGTGTCAGAATGACACCTTTTGATGAAAGAGACTGTTCCTGTGAAAGGAGACAAAAACGTGCTGCTGCAGTACAGCTGACAACCTGTGTGCGACCAGAGGCTGAGTACTGCTTTGTGAAAGCCTGCATCAAGACTGCAAATAGTTAGAGAGATGGCCTGTCAGTGCTAATGCTAGGCACTGGCTAACATACCACATGAGAGTCCAGAAGCTGAGACATTTGTCTGTGTTATGTGGCCCCTGTTCCCTAGATTGGTCTCTCCTGTGTAGGAGGAAGAGAGCGCAGCCAGTGCAGTTCAGAGGACTTCAAGAGCAGATAGCTTGATCCAAATCTTGAGGCACCTGAGACCTGCATTGTTGAGTCCCCCCCCCCAAAAAAAAATGCACACTAATCAACTGTTCCAGAGAACCTGCACCTGCAGAGAAGAAGAGTTAATACCAGAACCATGAGTACTCTCAAGACTTGTATTGGAACTGGGATTCTGATTAAAGTCTGACACCAAAGCTACAGCTTTGGCCATTGGGCCAGGATCTAGTGATATTTCAGTTGAGGTTTGCCGTTTAAGCAACTGCATGCCCTTAGGGGTTTTGGGTTTAACAAAAGTGTTTGTTCTGTTTAAAGTGCACCACTGCCAGCCAAACAGCTACAACACCATCAGGCCTGCACTGTTTCAACAGCTGGGTATCCAGTGAAGCAAAGAAAGCTCCCATTTGGTCTAAAAAGCGTTTCATACTGGTACCAGTGGGAAGTGGGCAGCACTCCCAGCATAGGTGGGCTAGTAATTCAAAAGGTTACAGCTACTGTATTGCATTGCCTGGTGGGGATGAGCACTGCTGCATAAGGTTACTGCTGTTTTAAAGTGTTTAGAAGGTCGGGTCTAGTCAGGCACCTAACTTTGGCTCTGTCACAAGTTCACAAGAGTACAAAACAGAGTTTTGCCTTGCATTCCCACATCCTTGTGAAAATCCCCCAATAAATATTTTAGTGGTATTTTACATTTTCTTTCATGAGCATAATGGGGGCTATGTACTAAAAATGAAATTGCCTTCATGCTGCAGAAGTGCGGTGCATAGGTCACCCTAAGTCAGAATGTTGCACACAGGAAGTCCTGCTGACCCCCAGTGGCATTCATGAGACAGGCGTGCACTCTTTCCGTACTCAATCCACCAGCCATTTGCACAGTTCAGGGGAGTGGCAGGGGACAAGCCCACACTCCATGCCATTTACAAAGGCGTGCACAGTTTGGCGAGGGGGACACTAGATATGACAGCAAGTACCCTGCCATATCTGTTATGTGCCCCCCACACAGAGTACCCCAGCCAGCTGCAGGAAAACATAGTCCCTCCCCATCATGCTGCCCCAGCCCTCCAGTCAGGCAGGAAGGGTTAGTGGTAGCCATTTGGGCACTCACCCAACAGCCATAAAATGTATGGTCCCAAACTGTCCCACAATCCCCTGCTCCATGCGGAGCTCAAGATCCACTATGGGACCAAGATGGGCATCTGATTGGATGCCTGCCATTGTCCACCAGTCCATCCCTGTGCACTAGCACACTGGGGGGGGGGCCGGGCCATGGAAAGGTGTCTGGCAGTGACCGGGATTGTGAATGCCAGCCATCGAACACTGACATCCTGACGTATATGTCCGGAGGGACAATGGGCTAATTGGGGTAGTGTGCTGTGGGTTTTCACCCATTGCCTTGGATCTTGCATGTTTATTTTGGCTTTTGAGTGCTTAAAAACTGTGTTCTTGCACTGAACACCTGTCCGTGGGTACAGAGCTATGTGATCCATGTATGCACCTCTTGCATGTACCCTGCGCCCCCGTTATTAGTAGTAAGTCATTAATTGCATTTTTGTTGATTTTAAAGAACAGTTGACACCTTTAGGACAACTTTAACAAACCATAATATTTACACACAGATGCACAGATATGAAGAAATGCGATGGCAGAGAAAGGCCTCACGGTCCATCTAGTCTGCCCAGTACCCTGCCCCCCTTCTGTTATGCTTCCACCCTCTTTTCCCAACCCCTTGAATCTATCCAAAGTCCTCTTGTACCCTTCCACCGTTTCAGCTGCCAGTACCTCCTCTGGCAGTTTGTTCCAGGCCTCCACCACCCTTTCTGTGAAAAACTGCCCCTTGACATTACCTCAGTATTGCCCACCTTCCAGTTTGAGGCTGTGTCTCCTCGTGTTCACTCCCTTCTTCAATTTGAACAAACTATCACCCTCCACCTTGTTTATTCCCTTCAGATATTTAAAGGTCTCAATCATGTCCACCCTCACCCTTCTAGTCTCCAGAGGGTACAAATTCAGCCCTCTCAATCTTCTCTCATGCCCTCTCCATCAACTCAACATTTCTGCATAGGTGAGGCCTCCAGAACTGCACCCCCATACTCCAGATGTGGCTTGACCATGGTTCTGTATAATGGCATTAGCACCTCCCTCTTCCTGCTATTAAAACCCCTCACAATGCAGGCCAACATTCCATATGCCTTTCCCACCACCCTACTATACTGGCTGCCCACCTTGAGGTCATGCAATACCATAATTCCCAGGTCTCTTTCTGTTTCCTTCTCCTTAATCCCCCCCCCCAGGGGAGTAAGGTTCCCTCCTATTCCTCCTCCTCCCCAGGTGCATCACCGAGCACTTTTGTGCATTAAACTTCAATTTCCAGGTGTCAGACCACCTCTCCAGCCTCTCCAGGTCCTGCCTCATGGCTTGCACCCCATTAGGGGGAATCCACCCTATTGCAGACCTTTGTATCGACACAGTTCAGCTTGTGTTTCATGTTAGTTCTGTATTCCTCCTCCCCATTATTTATTACTGAGGTCATCTGTATGAAAACAAAATCTTTGTTCCTGAAGAGTTCATCTATTCCTGTTGCTTTCTCCTTACATAAGGTCATAATGCACTGCTTGCGACCTCACAGTTACTCTCATGGTAACACATTGTTATGTCATAATATTGGATTATGACTCTAAGGAGTAAGAGAAATACTAAGAATATATGTGGAATGCAAGGTGAACTGTACCTGATTATTATGTTTTTAAAAGTTTTCTTTGAGGTGTCAGTAGCTCTTTAAGGTTGCACTGTGATGTTTCATGTGTGGGGGGCCGCTGTATGGCATTGCAGTGGTATTGCATTCCAGGGGGTTGTACAACTCTAACACCAGGCCAACCTAAACTTAACCCTGGGTGGAAGCACCATGCAAACTAAAAATATTTGGATGTGACCCCTTCCCCCAATCAGGAAAATAAGAACCCAGGTTCCTCAACCATGTTTTAGCCCACAAGGCAGGTAACCAGAATATGCATGTTGCCTGGTAACAAACAGACTCTCATACTATAACAAACTCACAAGGAATCAACATTTATTGACCGACTCCATGGAACCAAGAGATAAGGGATCCCTCTGACATGCTAATGACTCATGTTCACATCCTATCAGGAGAGGAGGCTAACAGGGAAGACGAAGGAGCATCTCATTTACACTCTCCCACAGGGTGAGTCATGCGGTGTACCACACTGCTAACAGTTCCTGGTAGTGACATGGTAATGGTGCCATTGACCATTGGTGACTACATACAGTTAGATACCCCCCACCACCACCAAGTGTGTTGCAGTGTGAGCCTATATGTGAGAAGAGAGAGGGTAGGGGCAACATGGGAAACCACCTGGTCTGGTATGCCAAATGACTGCCCTGGCATCCTCCATGCTAACCGAACCCTAAACACACTAAGGTCATTCCCCCAGCCACTGACTCAGACTGTAAGCACTTTCTGCCTCAGAAGGTGGGGGATACTTCAGACCCTCAGAGGTGGAAAACCTAGGGAGCATGGGGAGTGACCATCAGTAGTAGGGCTGAGTTAGTCAGGCAGTGGGCACCAGGGATGCCTGACAGAGAAGGGTGTCAGGTGGCAGAAAGTAGCAAAACAACTAAAATCACCATAAAGTAGAAATCATGCCATCTGTTTTGCTTCATGTGTATTTATCCTCCCATTAATGGTAAATACTTGTTTTTCTCCTACCACTAATGGTGAGCTACTCAGTCTTGATGGAACATCTTTGGTTGGACTTTGTAAAAAGTATTGTAATCTCACCTTTGTTCAAGGGAATTATCAAAAGGAAATTAATTATACTTGCTCAAGCAACACAAATGGAACAGGTCAGAAACCAATGTCAGGCTATTTGGTTTGGACGTAATAAAGTTGATTCTCATATAGAGAACTATTTAACCCTACCTCTGACCCCCTCATATAGGAAATGTATTACCTGGGCAAGGTTGGGAAATATTTGCTCCAAACATATATATTTTAATAGATGCTCTGCTGATAGGCCTTACTCTGAAACCTGCAGATGTAATAAGGGCTTTAGCAAAGATATTTATCACATTACGGTCCAATGTCCATTATATGTCTCCCTGAAATATGATATTAAATAATTTCCTCTTGAGATATGTAACTGGGAATTATGATCCGACGTCTATCCTTCTCCATCTCTTTACAGTAGAAGATGCAGAGATGACTGCAAAATATTTTCGTGAAGTGATAAACCTAAAAAGAAAACATCTCCCTCCTGAGACAAATTAAATTAGTCTGATTAAGGCACACCTTTAATACATGCTGCTTGTATGAACTCTTACCTCTTATCCTGATTTATATTGGAGTAACATGATGAGAGGTGGAAAAGAACCTTACAATTTGCACTAAATGCACTTTTTGCTTTTTATATACTGTATGTTATAATGTCCATTTTTTGTATTATGGATGAACAATAAATTCTGATGAAGATGATGATGATACTCAGTCTTGTAAACCAAAGATATGGGCAGGCATGACCCAGGGAACTTCTCAGGTTTAGGGCTATTTTTGGCACACCGGGAGTTCGCCTACATCCGTCAGCATACAGATGTTTTACTTTTACCCGAGCTGGGATTCAGTGTAGGACCACAGGACCATCACCCTCAACAGACCACAAACACAAAATATTGTTTGAGCACATTATCCTTTACTGAACAATAAACCATACAAGTTCATATGGGAAATCCAGAAATTTTAACATCATTCTGCATTATGGCTATGTTTCAACCAACAATCACTCCTCTTTCTGAGGTAACAGTTGTTTGTTCCTCGGGATCTGGGCTGCCTCCCAACCACTACAGCAAGCTGGTCTCTGCTGAGCTGATATCCAAACACTGCCTCTTACTGGGATGCATAATCTTCCTGTCTCATCCAAGGGATCATCATTTTCTGCGCTGCAGAAGCTGCACTTTGCATTCTGTTCTCCTCACCTCTCCTTCTCTTTTCATAACAGTCTCTATCCTCCAGTTCCTGTGCTACGTAAGTGTACTTTTACTTGTTTCCCACCTCCTGCTGTCTTAAAGGGGGTTCCACACTATGTGTGCTTCTTGTTCAGTGCTTTATTATTTCTCATACACAGACTGACTTTGGTAACATGAAGGCCCTAACCATCATTCTATATTTTTCATGTTACTGTACACTTTACGGATTCCAGGGTAGGTGATCAGGGGCTTGGTGTCTGACTGCATGGCCGTTGCTGACCCCTTCCTATTCTTGGGTGAGCAGAGCACCACCAGGCTAGACTCCATACACAACCATGTGTGCTCCAAGGTCTGCCAGCCTCCCATGCCCATGCAGGCCATCATTCCTTTAGAGTGGAACAGCTGTGGTCTTGCTGAGGTTCCAACCACCTAAGGTCACTTATTTCATCCTGGTCTGGTAGTACCTATTTCTATGGAGCCCTGCATGCTTCTTTGGGTGCTTTGATGTCTGCACTGGCACTCCTATGGCCTCAATCCCACAAGGCCACCCTTGATGTGTTGAGGGGTACCCACCACAAGCCTGAGAGTTATCAGGTTGTTTCCTTTGAGGGGAATCCTCCTGGGGATCCCACACCCTCCCAATGGTCCCACTACATACTTCTCTTCTGTATGAGTGTTACCAATCATACCACTAGATCCCATGGATGTGCCTCAGATCATCAGAGTGCTGTCTGTATCCCACTCAAATCACTAATGCTTGAAGTCTTCCTGAAGCTCCTTCCAGGTCTCCCTCTCACCCACTCCAGCTCCTACGTGCCCTGGTGTCAACCACCTTAACTTCCCTTAGACTGAAGTACTTAACTGACTCCAACTGCCCTGACACCATGAAGGCACCCTCATTTTGTACTCTAAACTCCTCCTACAAAGATATCACCTCAGGCTGACACCAGACAGAAGACCTGAGTTTGGGCACCCATAGCAAAACAACCACCTTCCCTGCACTGGAAGGATGGGATTGTTACAGTTGCTTGTAAAGCAGCTCTTTCTTCCTCACAACCCACTTATTCTAATCCATGGTACATGCAGTGAAGTCACAATCCTGAGTGTAGAGGCTTCACAATTGTTTCCATGCTTGCAGGTTTTGATGTCACACTGCCTACTCAACTACAGCAATAAACAGGTCGTAAGGAAGAAAGGGAAGATTATATCTGAGAACTGTGGGGGCAGAACAGATTTATGCTCCACCTTTTCCACCCCTTCTGCTTTACGGCTATTTTATTTATTGATTTATATTAAACTTTTCTCCAGGGGAGAACACACTGAGCTGCAGACAACTCATTTTATTGAGTTTCTGGGGCAAGGGTACAGTATATGGGACTGACAGAACAAAACACAAATGTATGGTAGTTTAACAGACAAAGCAATTCTCCTCAGCCATGGTCTTCATCCCTTCAAGGGTTCCAGGCCCTCCAGCACTCCAGCTCCTCAGAGCCACCTTGATTGGTCAAAAGATAGAATTAATTTTGCAGTACACTATAAATAAAGTACCAGTAAGGCAACACAGGAGGATGATAATTTATTTAACTCTAACCAGTAACTCCATTATTGGACATGCTCTAGTTCAGTTTAACTCTGTCCCCATCTTATTGAAACACACATGACACAGGGTACCACACTTCAGGTGTAACTTACTTGCAAAATACAGTCACTTACAGGATGCAGTGCACCACACCAGTGAGTCACAGGGGATGACACAGTCAGAGCCCAGACCAAAACCCTGCCAAGGGCTCATTTATCACCATTATTTACCAACACTGAGCTGGCAAGTCACAGGTTGAGATTTAGCAGCACTTAACATATATACATCTCAACATAAGTCTCTGTCCCCTCGTAGCAGCAGGGGAGTGGGCTATGGTGTGTACCCAGGCCCTTAAAGACACAACTATGTACACAGTCCTGTATAGCCATAGTTCAGAAGGGATGTTCCCTTCTTAATATTGGGTCACAGTACCCAGGTGTGAGCACCCAGAGCAGCTGAGGTAGAATGGCCACTATACTTTACTCTTTGCCCTTGGGTTTGTCTCAGAGCCAAGCAGTCACAGATTTGAGGCTTAAACTTACTCACTGCATTTCACCCCTTTCTCTCAGGTTCGGATGTCACGGTACCACCTCCTCTTCTGCAGTTTTTCAGGTTTGCACTGTTTAGGTCTGGTTTCTCCACCAGGAACTATAGAATTCCTTCTTTTGCTGGAAAGGGACATTTGTTGCAAAAGTCATCAAGTGGCCCTCCTTGAGGGTGAGCAAGCAACAGACTCTCACTGTTCCTGGCATCAGACCACAGGTGGGAACAAAGCTTCTGAAGACCCAAATAGAGGGAGCTACTGCCACTCTGGACCCAGGACTCTGCCACCATCCTGACCCTGCAAGCCCCCTCCAGCCAGTTACAGCCATAGAAAATACATCCATATGTAAGGGGTGTAAAGGGGCCAGGCACCATCTTACTCTGCCACTGAGCACACGGAGAGTTCAAGTTGTTTTTTTTTGCTATACTTTATATGCATGGTGCCTCCACCCAGAGACGCTTGATAGTGGTTTAGCTGACAAATTAGTACGACCCTCTGGGAAACTGTACCTGCCCACCTCCCCTCTAGCATGACTCCTTCCCCCACAATACCTCACAGCAAGATATGCTTGCTCATATAATAACCACACCCAAATTACAGTAACAAGTATTTTTATTACAGAACCAGTCCCTGCAAAGAAAATGGGTTAGCACAGATGTTCTTCACTCCATTCACTCCTTCTTAGGCACTCACATAGGTAGGAGTAGGCTAGTATAAGCCACTGCTTAGGCAAACCCTTCCTGGATGAACAGCAGGACAAGTTACTCTTATCTACCATTAACAAGGTCCAATGAGGTATGGTTCCCCTCCATTACCATGTATACATACACAGACCCATACACAGCAGGACACCTGTTCTGGAAGCTGATGTCCTCTCCTGCAAGGTACCAGCATTGTAGTGAAGCACCATGGGAGCTGGTTAAACAAAATCCTTTGGAATGCCATCGCTTCCAGGGGATTGTTTCCAGTGGATTTTCAGAGATGTATTACCCCAAAGTGTTGGAGATGCAGCAGGGCAACCATTTGCACTGTTGTGACAGCATGGATTCATAATGGGAAGGTCATGTCAAACAAATCTCATTGATTTCTTTGACTGGGTGACTAAGGTCGTGGATCGGGGGGGGGGGCAGTGAATGTCGCTTTACCTGGATTTCAGTAAGGCCTTTAATTCTGTTCCACACAGAAGACTTGTGAACAAGCTGGGCAGCCTGGAAGTGGGTCTCAAAGTGGTAAACTGGGTTAGGAACTGGTTGAGTGATAGAAGACAGAGGGTCATGGTAAATGGTGCTCAATCTGAGGAGAGGAGGGTGTCCAGTGGCGTGCCACAGGGAACAGTTCTGGCTCAGTCCTGTTTTAATGTCTTCCTAAGTGGCATTGCGGAGGGGCTGGAGGGAAATATGTGCCTCTTTGAGGATAACACTAAGATCTGCAACAGGGTGGATACTCCAAGAGGGGTGGAAAAAATGAGGAGAGATCTAGATAAACTGAAAGAATTGTCCAGAGTGTGGCAGCTGAGATTTAATGCGTAAAAGTGCAAAATCATGCATTTGGGGTGCAAGAACCCAGGGAAGGATTAAATGATGGGGGGAGAAACTGATGGTCACCAAACAGGAGCGGGATTTGGGGGTACTCATATCTGATTTCCTAAAGGTGGCCAAACAATGTGCCAAGGCTGTGGGGAGAGCCAGTGGGATGCTGGGGTGCATAGGGAGAGGTATTACCAGCAGAAGGAAAGAGGTGGTGATACCACTCTACAGATCACTAGTGAGGCCTCATTTAGAATACGGTGTCCAGTTCTGGAGGCTGCAGCTTAGTAAGGACATAGACAGGGTAGAAGCAGTTCAAAGAAGGGCCACAAATGTGGTGCAGGGCCTACACCAAAAGTCATATGAGGAGAGACTGGGACACCTCAATATGTATACCCTGGAGGAGTGATGAGACAGGGGAGATAATCACAAACCTACAAATATCTAAAAGGCATAAATAGGGTACCGGAGGGTAGCATCTTTCGGAAAAGGAGATGTCCAGGAACGAGGGGGCACGACATGAGGTTGAAAGAGGGTAGACTGAGGGGTAGCTTGAGAAATTATTTCTGCACAGAAAGGGTGGTGGATGTATGGAATAGATTCCCAGGAGAGGTGGTGGGGGCAAACACAGTGGGAGGGATTCAAGCATGCATGGGACAGGCATAGGGGAACCCAAGTAATAGGAACAAGGAGGTAAAGCCGGAGATCAAGTAGGATCTGTGGCTTTTACAGGAGGCAGGGGAAACGGGCAGACTAGATTGGCCTAGCTGTCCTTATCTGCCATCAGTTTCTATGTTTCTATGTGAAGCCTCAAGTTTTGAGACTGTATATTTGGTGCATCATTTCACAGAACAAGTGGTGGATTTGTGGAATAGACTTCCATTTGAGTTAGTATCAGCTGAAACAGTCCATGTCCTTAAAAAAAGCCAGATACGGTATGTACCTAGAGGATAGATAGGCTTGCTCACTGAGACAGTGGGGAGACTCAATGGACCAAAGGCCTAGTTTCATATGCTCATACTGTTGGTTCTTACAAAATGGGTTGATGATGAACCAATATGGATTAGTTTGTTTGGAATGAGGGAAAATTATTTTATACTCAGGTGAGCAAATTGTAACTTGATAAGTAACATCTTGCATGTCACATTGGGCAGAAATGGGATTCTGAAAACAGTACATTGTGAAGAAAGCAGCCAAATTGACATCCTTGTTAAGGACAGGAAAATAGCAGAAAATATGGAAAAGCAAACAAATTTAGATGTTATGGGGTTGCATCTGGTGGACAGTGTCGGGTAAGTTACTTTAAAAAAGTAATCAGTTACAGTTACTAGTTACTCTCAAATAAATGTAATCAGTTACAGTTACTGATTACTTGTGTATAAAGAGTAATCAGTAACTGTAACTGTAATGCATATTACTTTTTCTAGTACTTTCTATTACTTTTGACAACTTGTTCCAGGATACTTGGTGCTGGTCAAGTGAATTCATTTCTTTCAAAATAAAAATGTTCTCCCTTGGCCTATGTGTGCTTACTTGTCACTCCTACCACCTAAGCCTCTAACTGTGACCCATGCAAGCCTCTAACCCCCTGCCTCCATAAATGCACATGGTCCGCAGATAAACTCTTTCATGAACAGGCCTGACACTTGGGGTCCCACAGTGGTAAAACAGCTCACTTCATACCCTGCATGCCACAGATCCATTTAAAGAAATTTCCCTTGAAAAAAAAGTACTGAAACTCATTTTATTTTGGTTACAAGAGCTGAAGCTGTAATTCTGGGCATACGCATTAATGCCAACTCTATTGTGCATGTCTAGAATTGCGGCTTCAACTTTTATAACCATAAAATAGGGGCAAGATCACCTTTTTTGTTCTTTTAACATTAACAGATTAGCATCATAAGGACAGTTTAAAGTATCTATACAGTCAGAGGCTCTAACTCACAGCACTGCAACTTGCAGCTAGGTACCACCAATAACATTCATTCTATGCTCGCTGTGCTTGGGCATGTTTCATAACGCCATTCATTAGTTTGCTCTGGGCACTGAACAGCTGGTGCAAACTTTTTAGCGCGTGCAGTTCAGGGTCTTTGAATATCCTGGCTGTAGTGCTCTAAGATGATGTAGTAACATTACCACTAAACACCTAATGCAGAAAGAAAGCCCCAGTGCAACCTTTATGCAGCAGCTTTAATCAGTGGACACTGCTTTTCAACTGAGTCTCACACAAATCATATTTACAGAAGTGCAGCCTAATGCAAGTAGCTCAGAGGTTCAAGCACAATCTTACTCAGTTACACATCTACCATTTGAAGACATGCAACAACACAACTTGCTAGGCACGACAAGCCCCCAAAAAAACACAACTACATAATACATTAGAACTCATACCTTCATAAAACACCAAACTAAAACAGGTATAAAAAAGATAAATGTAACCCCCCTGCAAATGGGGGTTCCCAAAAGACTTCCAGGAGCTTGCTTGAATGCTCCAAGCCTGAATGGTGTTTGGCATTTAAGCCATTTATCAGTGAGTGTTTTTAGAACCTCTGGTACTGTCTCTTTAAGAGCTGTCTGCTTGCAGACATAATTAGTTTGTATGGGGGACTGTGTGTTTCTTTGATTGAGTACCACTCAAGCTGCTGCCAATTCACTTCATTTTTGCAGTCACTAGGAGTGCAAAGGAACCTATCTGAAAGATGTAACTGTTTGCCAGAAATTATTTAGAGTAATAATGAAATTACAGTTTGTCTAACCTGCTTTCTTTGCAGTCAGAACTGTGTCTGCTAGTTCCCCATTCTAGTTTTGAACTGCTGAACTGGACCAATCAGTGTGGGGTAAGCTAGCTCTAAAATGGTGCCTGGACGAATCAGAACTTGGACTCATAATCTGAGCCAGCCACAAGAGGATTGTATGGGCAGTGACTCTGGGAGATGTAGTTTAGACTTCAGTGCCTTTTTGGACCAACAGCAGCAGTCTATTGTGAGTGACAGCCAATCCAGTCAAGAACTGGGAGGAACTCAAAGGAAGTGCCGGTTTTGTCGGTTGGAGTTTCAGTTGAGCTTTGGCAGTGAAGAAGGAAGGAGCCTGTGCTTTTTCAGTGTGCAGTTTTAGTCAAAAAGCATGTGTAGGCCCAGAGTTCGGTATGCAGCTTGTGTAACAGCTTGTTAGGACTGAATCCGTCCTGTGAAAAGAATCAAAGGATCTCTGAAGAGTAGAAACCAGGCTCACCCTGTAGAAGACTGGAAGAATTGCTGAAAATTGCACTCGGTCTGTCAGGAACTGAATCTGCTGTGTGTTCTCCGGTATTGTGCAGTAATTGCGATCGGGATACAGATGCAGCCTGCCTGGTATAGTGCTTTCTTTTATATGGATGTGTGAAGAGGTTTGTGTACCTCAAGTGAGCCCTGCTGACATTGAAGGACCCTATCTTATTTGGAGGTCGTGAGTACTAATTCAGGGTTGCTCCCTGTTGAATTGCCACATTAAATCCAAATGGAATTACTGTACTGCTGACTGTTTAATTCTCCTTTTCTCTGTGTGAAAGGGCCCCTACCAGCTGCCACGGTTTGGACTAGCCACTGGGCTTGGGTACCCAGGGACAGTAACTGATAGGGATAGGCCTGTGCACAGAGCCATAGGTAGATATATTAGAGTGATAAGCTAATTAACCTGATTTCCCCTGTCCTTGTTATATCCCTAAATAAATCAGAGTTGCTTGTTTCAGCAAAGTTATACTGCCTGAGGTATTTGTCTATGTTAAAGTACTGTACTGTGATTGTTGCACTGTATCTCATTTCACAGGAGGTCCCAGTGCCGGAACCAGACCTGGGGTAAGTGTATACTGTGAAGGTAATTCTGATATATTGTGTGGGCCACTAGTGGGAAGAAGGGGGTTGCAGTGTCCCAGAGGGCTGTGACCAAGTTAGTTTAACTATTGCAACCCTGACCTCTGGGTGGAGGCACCCGCCATTGGATCCAGGCCCCTCAACCTGTTAGTGGCAAATCAGGCAGGGGTAGTAGCCCCTGGGATAGCGCCATCTAGGGGTTACATAAACATTTTGTAAGTGGAATAAATATTTCCTAAAGGGAGGCATATGTGTCTGCCAATGTACCTCCTGGAGATTTAACTTAAGCCTTCTTGTTTCACCAGTCAGTTCAGTTTTTCTGTTTTATAGAAACATAGAAACATAGAATTTGACGGCAGATAAGGACCGCTTGGCCCACCTAGTCTGCCCATTTTCCTACCTAACAGATAAGCTGCAGATCCTAGTTAACCAACAGCTTAATTCCTCCTACCCCCCCACTAGGACTGCCCTATGCCTGTCCCATGCATTCTTGAAGTCCCCCACTGTTCTTGACCCCACAACCTCTTCAGGGAGGCTGTTCCATGCATCCACAACCCTCTCAGTGAAAAAATACTTCCTCACATTACCTCTGAGCCATCCCCCTTCTATCTTCAAATTGTGCCCCCTTGTTCTTGCACATCTCTTTTTCTGGAAGATGCTACCCTCTTGGACTTTGTTAATTCCCTTGAGGTACTTGAAAGTTTCTATCATGTCCCCTCTCTCCCTTCTTTCCTCAAGGGTATACATATTAAGCTCCTTTAGTCTTTCTTCATATGTCTTCTGGTGCAGACCCTGCACCATTTTGGTTACCCTCCTCTGGACAGCCTCCACTCTGTCTATGTCCTTTGCGGAGATGGGGTCTCCAGAACTGCACACAGTACTCCAGATGGGGTCTCACCAACTGTCTGTACAGAGGGATAACAACTTCCTGTTTTCTACTATTGATGCCTCTTCCTATACATCCCAGTATCCCCAGCCTTCCTTACTGCCTTCTCATTGCTTGCCCACCTTTAGGTCATCTGATATAATTACCCCCAGGTCCCTTTCTATTTTTACTGTTGTCAGTATCTCACCCCCTATTGTGTACACTTCCCCAGGGTTTTTGTTCCCCATGTGCATTACCTTGCACTTCTTTGCATTGAATCTGAGCTGCCATACATTTGACCATTCCTCCAACCTTGCCAAGTCCCTTCTCATCCTTTCCACTCCATCTTGTGTATCAACCGTGTTGCAGATCTTTGTGTCATCTGCAAAGAGACATACTTTTCCTTCCAGTTCCTCTGCAATGTCACTTATAAAGACATTAAAAGGACCGTCCTAGTACTGAACTCTGGTACTTCCCGCTAGTAACCCTCCTTCTCGCTCACTGTGTACTCCATTTACTACTACCCTTTGAGTCCTGTTGTCTAGCCAATTTTTTATCCAGGCTACCACCTTGGGACCCACTCCAAGGCTGGCTAACTTGTGTATTAATCTTTTGTGTGGGACTGTATCAAATGCCTTGCTAAAATCTAGGTAGGCCATGTCCACAGCCCCTCCCTGGTCTACTACTTTGGTAACCCAGTCAAAGAAATCTATTAGATTCGTCTGACACGACCTTCCCATCGTGAATCCTTGCTGCCTTGGGTCCTGTGCCCCACTGGCCTCTAGGTACTCAACAATTCTTTCCTTCAGAAGTGATTCCATCATTTTCCCTACCACTGAGGTCAAACTAACTGGTCTGTAGTTTCCTGACTCTGTCTTGCTCCCACTTTTGTGAAGAGGAATCATATCTGCCCTCCTCCAATCCTCTACTATACTTTATAGAATTTAGCCAGAAGAACCCAGCTCCAGCAGAGATGCAACATCCAGTTTTAGATGGAGTGCTGCCATTTCCCATTCTAGCTGTAGATGGACTGGAGCATTGTAGGGGCAACTGAATTTACTTAAGATCACACAGTATTTGAAAGAAATGAAGAAAACAATGTTTTGCTGGCATCAGAGGGGGTTGGTGGTGACATAAATAGAGTGACAAGTGAATCAGTAAAGCAACTGCAAATGTTACCTGCTCTCCAGGCTCCATCCACCAGCAGTCTTGACATTCTTTCTGGCCAGGGTGGGTTCCTTAAAGTTCTCAGTCAACTGCTGCCAGATATTGTCACAGAGCTGTCTGCAGCCCATCCTTGCCTGCACAGTCCCATCCACTCTTACTCTCGGCCCATAAAAGTGTGTGCCCAGTCTTCTGCTGTTGTGTCCCAGGCAGCCCCATGCCAGTCCAGCTGGCTGCATTGCTGCATCCTGCTACTGCTTTGTCATGCCTAGTATGGCCTGCTTCTGCTACCTGCACGGTGGTCGATGAGTCATCGATGACTCCCTCCCCTCCCTTGCTGTAGCCTGCACTTTAGTCTCTCTCCCCTCACAGCCACCAACAGTGACTCCAAGTCTGAGGGAGTCTTTCAGTCAGTACCCTGAGCCTACCCTAACCCTGCTGGGCCACCACCCACACAACCTATGAGGCCATCTGCACTCCCATCACTCCACTGTCTGTTTTCTCCCATGAGACTGTGAATGTCTTGGTGCCGCACTGCCGGGGTCATTTCCCTCTTCTCGCTCTGCTCAAGTCTCTCATCCTATATGGACCAACCAAATCGGACAGCCTGATGCCAAAAAGACCGTAACAGAAGCTTTTTTTTTAATTTAATTTTAGCCCCCATGCACCCAGATGTCACTCTTCAGTTAAGCTGTTTCTTTAGTGCTGCCCAAAAAAGTTTCATCTCACTTCATGTGGCTCATGTGGTGTGCACAACTCCTGGCTCTCCCTCACTACTCATTGGAGGATTGGCATGCACCGAGGAGCCAGGGTGAAGATTTGGTTGGCTGGACATAAATATTAAACTGAATACACCACTACACAAATTTAAAAGAAGGGGACGAGGGTTGGGGGTTGGGATAGACTGAGTCTCTGGTGTGCTGTGTTCTGTCAGGCAAGCCTCGGAACCATAGACTTCAGCCTTCAGGCAAATGAAACTCCAGTTCATTATGGCTTCAATTCAGGGCAATATTGCAGCTCACAATTCTGATGGGGAGGGAGGTTAATCTGGCCCCAAGTAATATAATGAACTGTGTTACAGTAACTGCTTTACTTGAAAGAAAATGTAATCTGTAATACGTTATAGATTACATTTTCTTTCAAGTAATACATTACCATTACACATTACTTGCAAATGTAATCAGATTACAGTAACACGTTACTACCCAACACTGCTGGTGGATTTGTCCGAACAGAAGAGTGAAACATCAGTCCTCAAATGGAACAAACATATGACTATAACATACCTGTGACTAATAGATTTCTAGCTATTACAGGGTATGGCAAATGAATTCTTTCCTCAAGTATTTATTTTATTTATTTATTTATTTATTTATTTAGTTTTAGTTGACTGGGTAATGTGTGCTAGCCATAGCAATGACTATTTTCAGGCACGACTCAGGAGTTTACAGATACAAAACAACTGATTTAACATTTGATCAACACAGGCAAAAACAAATGCAAAACAGTAAAATACAATAAAGTAAAAGCATAGACAGTAGTAATATAAAGTAGTCAGCCCAACAACATGATACAAATTACATAGGCAATAACAGGGAATGAATAAGAGAGCAAGTGCAATAAATAAACCATTAAGCAGTAATCCCGGTAGAGAAAATGGTATAATAAACAAAAATATCCCAAAATCATAATTATACATAAAGGATAGAGTAGAGCCAGGATATGACCAGGGGTGTCACCAGAGGTGTAAAGTTGAGGGTGCTTATGCCCTTCAGTCAAAATCCTAAAAGCTATGGTGTCTGGGGCATGTCCTCCCCGGAAAATTTTGAAAATGTTTTTTTTTTATTTTATACTTTTGCACCCCCCTCCTCTGCCGCCATATCATCCGCCTGGTCACGGATCCTATTCCTGCATTTTAATGGTGAAATATGTATTTGAAAAGCCTTGATATTATGACATCTATTTCATGTTACATGTGGAAAATGTGGTTACTGGACCACCAAGGACAATGGAAAGAGTGACACCATTTTCCAACAGATCTGCTGAGAAACTTACAGGACCCAAGAGCAGTTAAAACACAATCCAGACATTATCCTAGCAGATCTTCTGGGAAGGTTACAGGACCCCAGTGCAAGTATGAGACCAGCCAGACACCATTATCCCAGCAGATCTGCAGGGAAGGTTACAGGACACCAATGAGGAAAAGTAAGAAAGTTTAGAAAAATAAAGTGGTTAGGAAAGTTATGGCACTCACAGGTTGGCTGTGAGCTTTTCAATTAACCCTGACCCGGCAAACACAATGACCCCCCACCCCCACCCCCATTTTCATCCAGTCTAAATAAACGCTAAAGCTCTCAGTTAGCTCAACAAGTGTCTTTGATTTTTATATTTATCATCAATATTATATTAAATGAATCCATCTGAGAATGAGTAATATATTTGTGTTGATTTTTAACTGAAAAAGATGAGAGATCCAATTTGAATATCTGAGATCTGCTCTCTGCTGCTGTGCTTGTTCGGATCTACCAACAAAAACTTCGCCACTTTGTTTTGTTGCACACAGCGGGAGTTGGGACTAGTGTGTACCGGTGTGTGTTGGAAAAAACATACCACGTGTTTGTCCACTGACTAGCCCCACTGTGCAGCAAGCTGCTATGATGTTGGTAGGATTAGGTGGGTGCCAGTCAGACCAGTCACAGAGAACCCTCCCTCCTCCTCCTCCTCCACATGTCTAGTATCACTTTACTCCCAGTCCGACTCTCATCAGAGTCATTTAGGTTGTGTCCCGTTGAATCGCTGATGAGTCCCGGCCCCTCCACCCGTCATCGCACTCTGCTGTGCTTACTGAATTATTCTTGATATGAATGAGCACTCAGTATCCACGAACGAACGAAAAACCTACTCCTTCCCTCCATTAGTCACTGTGTGCTACCTACTTAACTGCACTGCTACTGGCACAGTAAGCTGACTGCTCGTTCACACGTCTCACATTCACAGCATTTTGTAGTTCTGACATGACTCATGTGAGAACTAGAAAGAGCTGTGAACTTAAAGAAGTGTGAGACGTGAACGACAACAGAGTAGATCTGTGTTAGCAGGTTTTGTGTGATGATTGTCCCCCCTACCCCCGTATCTGCCTCATCAGTGGCTGCCTGCCAGTAGTCAACTCTTAATCCCCACCCCATTTGCAGCTGAGCTGGTAAGCTGAGCACTGAGCAGAGCTACCTACCTACTCTCTTCTCAGTCTCCTCTCGCCAAATGTCTCTGCTGGGCAGGGTGAAATCACAGTCCCCGGTGACTCCGTTCCCACATCTATTTTCTGGATGAGTTCTTCTGTTTTTCTCTCCTCTGGAGACTCCGACCATGAGTACTCTCTCCGCTCCCACGCTCCACCTCCTCCAACCATGTCCAGGCAGTGCTAAAACATTGCAGCTCGCACTGCATCACTACTGTGCTGTGCTCCACCAAGCGGTGGCACTGTGAAGCGCCATGAGTCCGGGACAATGAAAAAAAATTAATGCCTGGCTAGTGGCTGACAGGCTAGGCAGCTACTACTACTACTCATAAAAGTTGTTTTTTGAGCCAAAATAATTGGGGGGGCTTTAACTTAGCTTGGGGGCTTTAGCCTCTCCAAAATCAACGTGGTGATGCCACTGGATATGACTAGGGAGGGGTGTAGTAAAAAGAGAAAGGATGGAATAGTATAGACAGAAAGGCAAAAGTAGGGGTATAGGAATTTGGTAAAACTAAGAGTGCATGTAGATGACTAGAGGAGTGTACAGTGCATACCTGAGGTGAGAGGGTGCATAGATCAAGTGAGAGATAATGGACTAGGGGTGGTTTGAAACAGGAGCATGAACAGGAGTCAGCAAGATGATCATGAAGCAATTTCTTGAACGAGGCATGGGATGGTGCTAGCCTTATAGCTAGTGGGAGGGAATTCCAATGATGGGGGCATAACAGGAGAAAGCGCTATCACCTTTGGTGGAGTGGTGCCGAGGAATAAGCACAGGGGCATTAGCAGTCGAGTGAAGACCATATTTGGATGGCTGGATGAGGAATAGGTCTGCCAGGGGTTTAGGCATTTGGTTGCAGATGACTTTATCTATGACCGATCCAAGCACAAAGTCTCTAGATGCATTCGGAGAAAGCTATCCGAGTTCTGAGTACAGTAGGCAATGATGTTTCAACCGATGTGATGAGGACACATACCTGCAGATATTATTATAGGTGACATCCCACTTCCTGAGAACAGTATCACTTGTAGAGGCATACGCTACAACTCCATAGGTCAGTGATGGAAGGAGTATGCCACGGGCTATGGCAAGCCTCGCTGAAGGTGTGAGCCTATAGCTGGAACGATAGGCCATACCGAGTTTTATGTTAGCCAGCTTGCAGGACTGTTGAATATGGAGATCAAAAGAGAGAGTTGGGTTGAGTGTGAGACCAAAGTATTTAAATAAAGGTACAACATCAACGGAAGAGCCATTTAAGGTAGCAACTTTGAAAGTGGGTTGAGAGAGTTTGAGTGTGGCATTAGTACCAAATAGCATAGCTTGAGTCTTAGATACATTCAGCAGCAGTTTGTGGCTGAATAGCCATTGCTGAATCCTTTGCAAGTCAAGTGAAAGTTTTTCGTTTACTTCTGTAATGTTCTTAGCACTGGCATAATGGACAATATCATCTGAGTATAGTAGGGAGGCAGTCTGGAGAAGATTAGAGGTAATATCGTTTATGAAAATGGAGAAAAGCAGAGGCCCAAGAATGGAACCTTGTGGCATGCCAATGTTTATGGTCGCAGAATCAGACAAGGTGGAGTTGAATTTAACTTGCTGGGTGCAATCTGATACGTAGCTGCCAGACCATGCCGTGGCATTTGTGAATGGGTTATTCTTGCAATGGTTCTATGAATCAGGATATCCCCATTGTGAGCTCTATAATTGATTCAGAATATGGTTTACAGATACTCTCATGGAACATTGCAGGACTAAAGCAAACATTTCAGGACACTAATTGGCTTAATTTTATTTGGAGCTCAGACATAATTACTATCCAAGAGTCAAGGCACAACGAGACCCTTAATATATCTATAAATGGTTATCAGGTCTACAGCTCAATAGGTATGAAAAATAATACATTTGGAAGATCTTCTGGGGGTCTGATCTCTTACTTTAAAATTGGCTCTTTTATCACCACTAAAATGATACGTGCTACAACAACCTTTTTGGTAACATTATATTAAAGGAATGATAGTACCTTCTTTGTAATTAATGTGTATATTCCACCTCAAGGTTCTACCTTTTATACACACAATATATGGAACCTTTTTGAAGCTCTTATTACTGATCTTGTATATACATTCCCTGTGTGTGATCTTGTAATAGTGGATGATATGAACTCAAGAATAGGAGAAGTCTATGGCCTCAAAGACAACTCAGTACTGGATGCTATAAATTAATTACTTGTGATCCCTGTCAGATCAACATTAAATAAAACTACAAATAAGTCTGGGATTTATCTGATTGAACTGCTTAATACATTTAACATATACCCATTAAATGGGAGATCAGATGGCAAAAAGCAGGGAAACGGTATCTATCTTAAATTCACATATGCCTCCCTCCCAGACCTAGCACTCTAGACAGGTAAAACTGAAATATGGAACAGTTTACAAGTAATACCCAGAGGGGAAAGTGATCATCTTCCTGTTATGTTAAGAAGATGGAATAAGGATTCTAACCCCAAAATAGCTTTACTGCTTAGTACAGATGAACTAGGAGGGAATAAAAACATTGCATGTAATTATAATTTAGAAGATTGCACTATTATAACAATTAAATCTGCTTTGGAACCTTTACAAAAAGATGCTTTTCCTTTACTCAACACACATTATGTGGAATAAAATTGAACAGATTTCTGATATTTTAAAGAATGATTTATATAAGCATAATGGGGCCTATTCACTAAGGTGCAGAGTGGGTATGCACCACGTAAAGCCAGCACGTATCCAAGCGTGCACCTGCTCACACCCTTCCATGGCCACTGCACCCCTAACACGGCATGCTGTCAGCAACTATGCTCCCCCTTAACATCCAATCCCCAGCTAATAATGCAGCTCCACACCGGGGTGGGCCGGGGGCCATGCCAGCACACTGCGCAATTCACTAAACTGTGGAGTGCTGTACACAGCATGCTGGTGGCTACATGAATGAGGAGCAGTCATAAACCTGGGCAGCCAGTTACGTGCCCCCGGGATACATCTGTCGGCAGTGGTGGTGATAGTGGGGGCATCACCTCCCCAACAGGGCTGCCCCTGCTGTTGGGGCACACTGGAAGAGCTGGGGATGGTCTACTGAGGAACCCCCCCCCCACATCGTGGCTGGCACACTGTGCGCCAGACGCCAACATGGTATCCCACGGGAGCATGGGATCCACTGTGGGGTCTGAGTTAGCAGCTGATTGGCCGCCCATCCAGATCTGCTGCTCCACACCCATCTGCTCCCTGCAAACCTGCATGCTGGGGGGGCAGGGCCACGCCAGGGAGCCAGGCAGGGACCAGTGGTCATGAAAGTGGTCCCACTCAGATCTCCCACAGGTGTGGAGCTGTGCTGGTAGAATACATGCCTTAGGCATGTATTTTCTGCCCGTTGGTGAACTGCCCCATTACATGTAAAACTGTGAAAACTCAAAGCTGGTTTGAAGATGAGTGCAGAAAATGTAAAGCAAAAATAAGAAAACTAATGATTGTGGCTATGACAACTAAGGATAAATGCATGTACAAAAATATTATTAAGGAAAGAAAATTGTATAAAGCGTTTCTAAACAAAAAAAGAGAGACTATCATCATGAACAATTGGAGACAATGCATATAGCTCTAACTAGTAAAAATGAAAAATGTCTTTGGCAACTTGTTGCCAAGGGAACTAACGGTTTTAAGTCAGGAATTGATTCTTACATTACTGAACAACAATGGGTATGACAATTTAAAGAGATCTTCTTTGAATACAGAAATAACAGGCACACCAATAACAAAAATAAGTGATGGTACAGATGAGGCCCCTACATTCCCTCAATGCTGCCGCCCTGCAGCACGATCTCCTACATGCTGACTGGCAACCTATCCTCTCTGCCCTGGACGTGGACCTTGCCTTATCCCAATTCTACAATATCTTTAACCTCATCTGGAATTTTCACGCACCCCTTAGAATTACTCCCGACCTTATTGCCTTGTGTCATGCCAGGGACAAAGCCTGGAGACTACAAAACCTCCCATGCCCTAAACAATCTCCTTTCTTACAAACATCTCAGGAGCAGGTGCACTAAGGTTACTTGCATGTCAAAGGCATCCTATTTCAAAACTCTGCTCGAGCGGAGTCAGAATTCCCCAGCTTCTTTCTGGAAGGTGATCCAGTCCATCGAGGATCCCCCCTCCCAACAAGCCTGCCCAGTCCTCAGAATTGACAGCTCTCCTATCTCTGACCCTGCCTTAGTAGCTGAGGCTTTCAATAAGTTTTTCATCTCCAGTGCCCTGCCTGATCCCCCTCTCCCCCTCCACCTGTCCCTTTTCCTTGCCGTACTGAATTCCCCTCCCCTCCCACCAGCTTCCTCTTCCACCCACTTTCTCCTCATGAGGTTTACACAGCACTCATTTCCCTTAACCCCTCCAAATCAAGCCCTGATGGTCTCCACCCTAAACTGCTTCACATCTCCACACCTGCCATATCCATTCCCTTGACACATATACTAAATCTCTTTCTCTCCACAGCTACCTTTCCCAATGCCTGGAAATCAGCCCAGGTCCTTTTCCTGCACGAGGGAAACTCCCCTGGAAACTACCAGCCCATCTCGTTCCTTCCCTTCCTGGCTAAAGTACAAGAATCCCTCATTCTTGCTAAAATCTCCAATTTTCGCTCCTCGAATAATTTACTATCAGCTATTCAATCAGGTTTCCAGAAACAGCACTCCACAATCACCTCTCTGTTGTGTCACTTACTCAAACCTATCTGCAATGGACAAAAGCCATATCACCACTGCTATTTTCATCGACTTCGCTAAAACTTTTGACTCTGTCTCCCACCCACTCCTTCTTCAAAAATGTAATTATTTTGGGCTTGTGAAACCAGCGGTAGACTGGTTCCACTCATATCTCCAAAACAGACATCAATTAGTCCAAATTGGTGATGCCCTCTCTACTCCTCTCCCTACACTATCCGGGGTTCCTCAAGGCTCCATCCTTGGCCCCATCCTCTTCGCTCTCTTTATAAATGATCTTCCCTCAGTCTGTCTCTCCTCAAATAGCCACATGTATGCAGATGACACCATCATCTATGCCTCTGGCCAATCTTTCAACTGCGTTCTCCCTTCTCTCCAAAATGACTTCCTCAGGGTTAAACCTGGTTCCAATTAAACCAACTAAAACTCAATGCCAAAAACACAATTACCATGTTTTTTGGCTCCAGACAGAAGCTTGCCTCCTCCCACCCCACCCCCAGCAATCACCACCCTGGACTGTTCACTCCTTGAGTTGGTCTCAGCCTTCAAATACCTGGGTGTCTGGCTGGATAGTCAGCTTAACTTCTCTGCACCAAACTCTGGCCCAAACTAGCAGTCCTTTACTGCCACAAGCCTGCCTCCCTCTCCCACTCGACATGAACTAGTACTTAAAATGATTCTGCCAGTGCTGGACTATGATGATGTAGTCTATGGCACTGCCCCAGCCACCTCCTTCTCCAAGCTGGATACTCTTCTGAACTTATTCTGCCATTTTGCCACCTCTTCCTCCACACCCACCCATCACTGCCTCCTTTATGCCCCACTCTCCCTCGCTCCACTATCTCACAGGCTTACTGTCCACTGTGTCTCCTTCATAGGTAAGTACTGGTTTGGCTCCCTTTCCCCATCTGTCTTCCCGACTTGCAACCACCAACTCCACTACCTACTCTGTTCGCCACAGAGACCTGTGCTCCTTCTCTATTCCTCGTGCTCACTCTGCTGCAGGCCAGTCTGCCTTCTCGTACCGCCTCCCTCTTTTATGGAGCAATCTACCCTCTGGCCTTCATCTTGCCTCCCCATTTTCATCCCTCAAAAAACTCATCAGACTCCTCCCCTCCCCTTCCCTCAGTGCCCCCAGTGCTCCTGACCCTGCCTTCATCTCACTCTCTGACCCCTCGTGGGCTTTTCCTGCCATCATCCCTGTTGGATTTACCTTGCTTTCTCACCCCCTTACCTAAAACCATATTCTTTCTCCTCTTTACCCCCCTTTCCTCCCTGTGAAAATGGTTCCTGGCTGGCCTGTGTAGGCTACCCTCCTGAACATTAACCTCAGCCCTTACTTGCTCCAGTTCCCCTATAAAAGGGGCCTACTGGTGTTTAAAATAAAATGACTGTCCTGCAGTTGTTGTGCTACCACCTTATACTATATCTTACCTTTGTACATATTGTGTATATTATGCCTGCACCTAACTTATACTCTTGCAAACTGTTTGTAACAAAAGTTTACTGTAATAGTTGTTTAAACTCCAGTGCTTTGTTGCTTTGTACCCAGGTCGCACCTGAAAATGAGCCTCAGCTCAGTGTGCCTTTCCCGGTCACCAAATTTTAAATAAATAAAAAAAATCATTACTCCAAAACACGTATATTTTATAATTAAAACTTTAAAATCTAAAAAAAAAAGCTCATGGGCCTGATATGATGCCTGCAGAAATATATAAATGCTGTACTGCAGAACGGAGTAAATCTTTGGCTACATTTTATACTAAGTGCATTAATAAAAATGTTATCCCTGATTCCTGGAAGGGCACAGCAATAGTTCCAATACATAACAAGTATTTGTCAATGCCGAAGTTCATCACTGGAATTGCTGTTGGTACACACCAATTGGCAGAACTATAGTTCCCAGCAGAAAGAACAACTTATGCCACCAAGTACAAATTCCCATTGAAATACACTGAAGTGCATACCTGTTTCCTCAATTCGTGATCTGGCTTTGAAGATTAAAGATGTGTCTGCACTTCAGAGAAGAGGAGGGCACTGCAGCCCCACCATGGGTTGGGGGACTTTATGGTTGAAACCCTAACGCCCCGAGCATTTGTTGGTATTTGCACTACAAATTTTCAACATGGCCTTTTGTGGCCCCTGTGACACTTGAAAAGCTGTTCTGATCACTGTATCATTTTTGTGATATAAAAATGTGTTATTGACTGTCTCTCATAAGAGATGCTGAGACAGCATGTGAGATCACACACACACACACACACACACACACACATACGTTTTAGATACAAGGTGTTACCTGAAAGGCCAGGGCTAATTATAGATTAGACCAGGCCTTAATCAAGGATCTCCTGTTTATCTAAGTTAAATATAGCTTTAAGTGCTAAGAGGGAAATCAGTATCCATTTTATGATGTTTAGAGGAGGAAACCAAGTTATGGCACACAGGTGCAAAATCATAAATGCTTTGATGTCCGTGTGAGAGAGGATACTGCTCATAGATAAAAGGAAATTTAGACTTGATTGGGGAAGTCAGATGGGGAAAGGCATTTCTGCTGATGTAACCTTAATTAACTTACCTTCTAAATGATAAAACATCCTGGCTGTATGATTTTTAATAAACAGAGGAGGAGCTAGGTGACCTCACACAAAGGGATTGGCAAAGACAGTTTTTTAAACAGTATTCCATTTTTCTTCAGAGACACTTCTATCTACACTCTGATAAAGACACATCTTTGAGCACTTTAAGCAGGTATTCAGAGACAGAGAGACAAATCTAAGTACTGTAGTAGGAATTGCACTGTTAAAACCTTGTTCTTTTAAAAGATTTTATGGTTCTTGTGATATATAGTTCTGTATTTTATGTTTTACATACTTTTACCTATTTTAGTAAAACTCTATTTTTAGAGCCTACTTGGTCTGTCTTTGAATTTCTTTCTTTAACAAGTGACGTATATATGGTTAAAGGTGACACTATGCATAAGCTTGAATGGTGTTACCAAACTAGAAAGGCAAGAGTTTAATCTGAGGCCTTTTATTAGAGTTTTTAAGGGTTCATTTTTATATACCTGGCTAGGTGCCGTAGGCAAAGATATCTGGCACCCTGAAGACAGAATTGTCTGAGCCTGTACATTAGGTACACTAACAATAGGTTCACAGTTTGAATCCCTCCAAGACTTGAGACCAAAGGTTTATTCGAACCCATGAAACAGACAGGAGAGTTATCCTGTTTCTGTTAACTGTTCACAAGACTGCGCTTGGAGGTTGGCACTTTGGGAGTAGAGGGCTGACCTGCTGAGCGGGTTTGTGACAGATTGGTTGGCAGCGGTGTGATATTTGGTATTACAAGCTTTTATTGTTCAGTGTGTCAGCTTGAGACTGTCAGCTCACTTGCAAAGAAAGAAAAAGGCAGTGATTTTTTTTTTAAAAAGGAGACAAAACTATATCACTTGACGTACAGTCAAGTTTCTACCCGTTTTATTTTTTTTTCTAAAGTGCAAGTCAGAGTAGCCGTAGTTAGGAAAGAAGATGGCTTCCAACTACAGCAGGCACACTGTGGACTACTTAAAGCAGTTGTCCAGGGACAGAGGAGTCCCGTTCGAGGTGAAAGCCAGCAAACATAACCTCGTAGATGCCCTGATGGTAGCAGATACTCAGAGCAGCGAGTCACAGACCATGACCGAAAAGGACCAAACCTTGAGCGTGGCAAGGCTAGTGGCCAGTGCTGTGTCCAGATCCAGTGAAGATGATAGCAGGGCCACTGTCAGCGAAGGGCCACAGCAGCAGGAAAATGTCACCAGTATCCTGGATCCAGAAGTACTCAGGCTGCAAACTGAGTTGCCCAGAATGGAGCTGGAGTTCCAGAGAGAAGAGAAGCATGAACAGTGAGCTGCAGAGGAGAAGAGGGAACAAGAACACCATGAGGCAGAGCGAGAACGCCAAGAGGCAGAGCATGAACATCGAGACGCAGACTGTGAGGAGCAGGAGCGCCAGAGGCAACATGAACTGGAGAAACTATGACTCTAACCAGCGTCACCAGAGTGGGAAAGTGGCTTGGATTTAACTGGGACTACAGGACTGGGTTACAAATTGAATTCCAAATTAATAGCTGAATTTAAAGAGGGGGAGGATTTGGATGCCTTTTTAAATTCTTTTGAAAAAGGTTGTATTCAGGCTAAAATTCCTAGAGAGTCCTGGAGCTTCCAGCTATCCCCGCTACTTACCAGGAAAGCTCAGGATGCATTGGGTCAAAAGGACAATGAGGACAATGATAATTACAGCAAACTTAAAGCTGCACTGTTAAAGAAATTTGAATTAACTGCTGAATCATACAGAGCTAATTTCCATAAGCTCTGGAGAAGCCCTGACATGAGCTACGAGAAGCTAGCTATGAAACAACATCAGTTTTTGAAATGTTTGTGGGAAGGAATTGAGGCAAACTCTGTTGATAAAATTGAAAATGTGATTTTGTTAGAACAGTTTTATTGGGCATGCCCCACAGAGCTGAAAACCTGGCTGGAGGACCGAGATCCCAAAACAGTGCAAGAGACTGCTGAACTCTCGGACCACTATGCCAAGAGCAGACCTGCTCTGAGAGTGAATGGGGTGGGCATGGCAGTGCAGAAAGGGAAAATGTGCACTTTCAGGGCAGCTAAAACCCTCACTACCTCCACCGAAACCAGTTAGCCCCAGGTTTCAGAGAAAAGATTTCTCTGAAAAGAAAAGTGAATGTTGGTTATGTAAAGAAACTGGGCATATTGCCAGACAGTGCCCCAAAAGAATGAGCAATAATATGCAGAATGGTACTAGAAAAGAAGAGGGTTGTTTGTGTGTCCCTGGGAGCATGCCAGTGAACATGAGAGAACACGTCATGAAGTCATGGTGAGTGGTGTACCAACACAAGGGTTAAGGGACACAGGAGCATCATTGACCTTGGTAAAGGGGGATCTAGTAGAACCTAGTCAGCTTAGACCCAATAAATACGTCTCTGTAAAGGACTTTACTGGTGAGGTGAAAACATTTCCCCTCGCTAGTGTTCTCCTAGACTGGGGTGAAACAGGGGGAACCGTGCAACAGGTGGCAGTAGCCAAAACATTAGCAGTGGATGTGATCCTGGACAACAATCTCAAACAGAGGATGGTGTGTGCAGTTACCCGTAGCCAAGGGAAAATTGTAGTTCCCTGAACCCCACAGAAGCCACCGTGGAAACCACTGAGAGGCTGGTTCCCCAGCCTGTGTCTCCAGATGGGGAGACTAATGAAAAGGGGGTAGAAATTTCCCCAGTAGAAAGTAACCATACAGCTACTGAGGGTTACTTTGAAGAGGGAAGGGTTATCCATTGTCAGAGGGTTGGGATTGATGGTGATCCTGAGTGCCCTGACGCTAGTGCTAGGGACCCTAGTTTAGTGACTGAAGGGGACCTGTCCCATGCCTTGGGAATGTGTGAGGGGTTTGCAGGTGCTCAGAGAAGTGACCCTAGTTTAGAGAAGCTGAAGGCTTAGGCAGACTCAGACAGTGCACAGGGAGGTGATGGCAGACATAAGCTTTATTGGGAAAATGGACTTGTGTATACTTAGGCTATGCAGACAGAGGGAGGGATGCTAGGCAGGCAGCTTGTCATTCCCCAAGGGTATCATGAGCAGTTGCTCAAGATTGCACATGATATTCCCTTGTCTGGTCATCTGAGAATTGTGCGCACTATGCAGTGGTTGGCCCAGAATTTCTACTGGCCTAACTTCACCCAGCAGGTGAAGGAGTATTGCAGGTCTTGTCACCGGTTCCAAGAAATAGGGAAGGTGGGCAAGAAAACCCAAGCTGCCCTGATTCCATTGCCCATAGTGGAGGAGCCATTCCAGAGGGTGGGACTGGATATTGTGGGGCCTTTAAATGCCCCCAGCTCCTCAGGAAAGAGATTCAATCTGACTGTGGTGGATTATGCCACACGGTACCCAGAGGCAGTCGCCCTATCCTCACTGAGGACAGATAAAGTGGCAAATGCCTTACTTGGGATTTTCTCACGTGTTGGGTTTCTGCAGGAGGTTATCACTGATCGAGGGGGTTCCTCCATGACGGACCTGATGAAATGTTTATGGGGGAAGTGTGGGGTGGTGCAGAGATGCACGACACCGTATCACCCACAAGCCAATGGACTTGTGGAAAGATTCAATGGTACCCTAAAGTCAATGCTCCCGGCATTTGCTGAACAGCATGGGAGGGACTGGGAGAAATATCTTCCCCACCTGTTGTTTGCATACAGGGAGATGCCCCAAGAGTCGACAGGATTTTCCCCCTTCAAACTCTTATATGGACGCAGGGTACATGGGCCCCTTGACTTGATCCGGGAGGATTGGGAAGGCAAGCACACCACCCAGAGAACTCCCATTGTGGATTACATCCTTAGGTTTAGGGAAAGGCTGAAGAAGCTTATGGGGACAGCCCAGAAAAACCTGGCAGCTACCCAACAGAAACAAAAAGTGTGGTATGACCACAGAGCCAGAGCTCACTCATACATGGTGGGTCAGGAAGTCATGGTCCTTATTCCGGTCTGGAAAGACAAGCTTCAGGCTGAGTGGGCTGGACCATACAAAGTGGTTAGGAAGGTAAATGATGTGAACTGTATTGTACAGTTACCTGACCAAAGACAAACAGAAAGGATATACCATGTCAACATGATGAAGCCATATGCAAATAGGGCTGAAATGGTGATTGCAGTGTGTAGTCCTGGGGAGGGGGACAGACGAAGGAGATCCCCTTCTGGACTTGCTGGAATAAAGTATGCGGAAGTCCTCTATGGAGGCAGTAAAATTGTCTCCCCAGCTGTCCCTGAACCACATCCAGAAAGTAAGGGAGGTTTTAGCAGACTTTGCCCCATTGTTTAGCACCAAGCCTGGCCTAACCCCCTTAGCAATGCACAATATGGAGACAGGGACACAGACACCCATACGGTGAATAGCATATCGGTTGTCAGAGGCTGTCCAAAAGGATGTTAGGAGGGAAATGGAGGAGATGCTGGATTTAGGGGTTATCCAGAGATCCCACAGCCCCTGGGCCTTACCCATAGTCCTTGTGCCTAAGCCAGATGGCTCTACTCATTTCTGCATGGACTATCATGGACTGAATGCAGTCATGAAGTCAGACACCCACCCGATACCCCGGATGGATGAACTCCTGGACAAGTTAGGGGGGCAACCTACCTAATGACCATTGACCTGACCAAGGGGCATTTGCAGGTAGAGTTGATGGACAGAGCTAGGGACAGGTCGGCCTTCATCCCTCTGATAGGCTTATTTGAATTTAAAGTAATGCCTTTCGGAATGAAGAACGCCCCGTCCACTTTCCAAAGGTTGGTGAACCAGGTGTTAAATGGTGCTGAGGAGTATGCCATGGTGTACCTGGATGATATTGCCATCTTTAGTGCCAGCTGGGAGGAATGCATATCCCACCTTAGGGAAGTGCTGGGCAGAATACAGAGGGCTGGGCTCACTGTAAAAGCTGAGAAGTGCCAGGTGGCTATGGAAGAAGTGGCATACCTCGGGCATGTGGTAGGCTGGGGACAGCTCCATCCTAACCAAATAAAAATAGAGGTAATCCAGGTGCAGCCCAGACCAGAAACACAGAAGCAGGTCAGGAGGTTTCTAGGGACAATAGGGTATTACAGAAAATTTGTACCCAGTAACAGTGCCCTGGCTGCTCCCGATCTGACCTGACAAAGAAAAGGATGCCCAAGAAAATTACCTGGGGCCCAGCCAGTGAGGAAGCCTTTTCCCAACTAAAGGAGGCACTGTGCAGTGCTCCTGTTTTGACAAGTCCTGACTATAGCAGACCCTTTATAGTTCAGACTGACGCCTCAGACATGGGTATTGGGGCAGTACTGAGTCAGACATCCAGCCAAGGGAGGGATCACCCAGTAGTGTACCTGAGTAGGAAGTTACTTCCCAAGGAGCAGGCATATTCTACTGTGGAAAAAAAATGGCTTGCCATAGTGTGGGCCCTAAAGAAGTTGGAGCCATACTTATATGGGCAGCATTTTGTGGTGCAGATGGACCACAACCCCCTGATTTGGCTGACGCAGATGGGGAAAAACAATGGTAGATTGCTAATACGGAGTCTTGCTTTACAAGGGTATGACATGACAATTCTACATAGGGTTGGAGCCAAAAATCAGAACTCAGATGGATTGTCTCGTGTCCATGAGGCGTGAACTGATTTGGGAAGCTCATCCCAGGTAGGGGATAGAGCTATCAAATTCAGTCTAGATGGGAGGAAATGTGACACTTGGAAAGCTGGTTCTGATCACTGTATCATTTTTGTAATATAAAAATGTGTTATTGACTGTCTCTCATGAGAGATGCTGAGACAGCATGTGAGATGACACACACACACACACACACACACACACACACAGGTTTTAGATACAAGGTGTTACCTGAAAGGCCAGGAGCTAATTATAGACTAGAACAGGCCTTAATCAAGGATCTCCTGTTTATCTAAGTTAAATATTGCTTTAACTGCTAAGAGGGAGATCAGTATCTATTTTATGATGTTTAGAGGAGGAAACCAGGTTATGGCACACGGGTGCAAAATCATAAATAATTTGATGTCTGTGTGAGAGAGGATACTGCTCATAGATGAAAGGAAATTTACAGACTTGATTGGGGAAGTCAGATGGGGAAAGGAGTTTCTGCTGATGTAACCTTAATTAACTTACCTTCTAAAATGATAAAACAACCTGGGTATATGATTTTTAATAAACAGAGGAGGAGCTAGGTGACCTCACACAAAGGGGTTGGCAAAGACAGTTTTTTAAACAGTATTCTGTTTTTCTTCAGAGACACTTCTATCTATACTCTGATAAAGACACATCGTTGAGTACTTTAAGCAGGTATTGAGAGAGAGAGAGAGACAAATCTAAGTACTGTAGTAGGAATTGCTCTGTTAAAACCTTGTTCTTTTTAAAAGACTGTATGGTTCTTGTGATATATAGTTCTGTATTTTATGTTTTACATACTTTTATCTATTTTAGTAAAACTATTTATAGAGCCCACTTGGTCTGTCTTTGAATTTCTTTCTTTAACAAGTGAAGTATATATGGTTAAAGGTGACACTATGCATAAGCTGGAATGGTGATACCAAACTGGAAAAGTAAGAGTTTAATCTGAGGTCTTTTATTAGAGTTTTTAAGGGTTCATTTTTGTACACCTAGTTAGGTGTCTGTAAGCAAAGATATCTGTCCCCTCAAAGAAAGAATTATCTAAGCCTGTACATTAGGTGCGCTAACAAGAGGGTCACAGTTTGAATCCCTCCAAGATTTGAGATCAAAGGTTGATTTGAGCCCACAAAACAGACAGGAGGGTTACCCTGTTTCTGTTGACTGTTCACAAGACTGCACTCGGATGTTGGCACTTTGGGAATAGAGGGCTGACCTGCTGAATGGGTTTGTGACAACCCCCACCTCATGAAAGCATTTGGGACCTCTGCTCATGAACAGTGGCACTGTGATTTTGTTTATCTGTCCTGAACGTTGATTTCTCACAGCAACCGCGCCATTCTGCACCAGATGTGCGAAAACATATATCAGGCAGGATGTGAAAAATTACAGCTGTACCATTCATAGGGAGGTGTCAAGAGATGGCAGTGTTGAAAATCTGGAGTGAAAATATTAAAAATGCTCAGTCGTATGAGCATATGTGGAAACTGCGCTATGCATGCTCGTAACACAGTAATTTAGTGGAATTATTTCACCAAAGTTTCAACACAGGCATTTTGTGACTTCTGCTCATGAACACTGTCACTATGATTTTCTTAATCTATCCCGAACATTGATTTCCCACAGTGACCATGCCATTGTGTGCCAGATGTGCGAAAACACATTTCGGGCAGGATGTAAAAAATGACAGCTGTACTGTTCATAAGGAGGTGTGCAAAATTGACAACGTTGAAAATCTTGAGTGAAAATATTATAAATTCTCAAAGTTACGAGTGTGCGTGGAAACTGCACGATGCACGGTCATAACATAGTCATTTTATGGACTTTTGTCACTAAATTTTCAACATAGACATTTTGGGACCTCCACTCATGACTCATGAATAGTGTCACTGTGATTTTCTTAATCTGCCCCAAACACTGATTTCCCACAGAGACTGCACTATTCTGCGCCAGAAGTGCAAAAACACATTTTGGCCAAGATGTGAGTAATGACAGTTGTACGGTTCATAAGGAGGTGTAAAAAATGGCAATATTGAAAATCTGGAGTGAAAATATTACAGATTCGCAAAGTTACTCATGTGCATGGAAACTGCAATGCACGCTCGTAACACAGTCATTTTTTGAATGTTTCACCAAATTGCAACATAGGCTTTTTGGGAGCCCACCTCATGAACAGTGACAGTGTCATTTTGTTAATTGGTCCCGGAAGATGATTCTGCACTGTGACCGCAAAATCACCTTTCAGTACTTAATAACCAGATGACAGTCACTGAATTCGTGAGGTGTGGACCCAAGAACCCCATGTTGAAAAAGTGGTGCCAAAATTCACAAAAATGTCCAAGATATCCACCTAAGTTTAAAAAAACCACTTACAGTATGCCTTTATACAGATTACTGGCATTTCTTCAGTTCGTGGACAGCTTTGAAGAGTGCAGACATGTTCCCGCTCCACCGAAGATCATCGCGCCAGGCTCCGGAGGTAAGTAAGGAGTGAGTGGGGTGTGGGGAGTGGGGGTGCACAGAGGGTGGGTGCAAGTTGAGGGAGGGAGTACTGGAGACAGCAAGGGATCATTTTCTCTTTTTACAGGTATAAAAAAAGGCAACATGGGACTTTTTTTTTCTTACAGGTGTGGTGTGCCACCTGGGTGTTTGTTGGGGGGCTGGAGCTGACAGGGATTGGGCACCCTGTCGGCACATATAGAGTGTCTGGGGGAGGTATATGAGCTGATGGGGATTGGGCACCCCCCTTGGCACATAACAAATGGGGGGGACATTATGCCGATGGGGATTGGGCTCCCCCATTGGCAAATTAACTTGGGAAGGGGCATGTTGACAGGGGAATTGGGCACCCCCATCAGCTTTGATGGGTACTGTGAGAGGCAGACAGTGATAGCCACCATTTGTTTATTTGAAACAAATGGGGGGACATTATGCCAATGGAGATTGGGCTCCTTTATTGGCAAATGAACTTTGGAGGGGGCATGCCAACAGGGCTCAGTGCATTCACACTGTAAGCGCTACAGCAGTGTGAACGCACAACCAAGAAGTCAACAATGCAGGGCTTTACACAGTAAAGGACCAAGCTGTACCACTATTGGTGCGGATCTGTCCTTTGAAAAGTTGGCCAACTCCATCCCAACAACAGAAAGTGACTTATCAGAGGCCTGCCAACTGATTCGCCTGCTGCTGACTTGTCCCTTGGAACTGAACTCTCCATTGGACACACACCCCCGTCATCCCTGTAAAGCACCTCTCATATCAATGAGTTTGTCTGCACCTGCGCACCATGACAAACTCAAAAAGGGGAATCTTCGAGACCCCACTATGTATAGGCCAATTAGTTTGCTGGATATAATCTCTAAACATTTTTCCAAAATCATGCTTGAACATCTGATTCAACAAATTATTGCAACAGGTGAAATTGATGAAGCCCAGTCAGGATTCGGGAAAGGGTACTCCACAATGCATAGTTGTTACACACTGCATTATTTAATTGAAAAATATAGACAGATAAGAAAACAAAAGTTATGCATGTTTTAGAGATTCTTCCTCTGCATTCAACACAGTATCCAGAAAAATCTTATGAACCCTAATGCTTGAGAGAGGTATACAACCCACCCTGTTTAATTAACATCATTGCTAATTTTTATAGAGATATTTGGGCAACTATAAGATTAAATCACATTGGCCAAATGTCAGCCCCCTTTAAGACTCACAGGGGAGTCAGACAAGGATACATTCTTGCCCCAACATTATTTAATCTTTATATAGATCCTATATTAAAACAATTCAATAATTTGCAGTCTAACTCCTCTAAGATCATTGATACCAGTTGTTTATCACTTGCTTATGCAGACGATTTGGTAATTTTTTCACTAACAAGCAGAAGATTACAAAAAAATTAGATATGTTATATCTGTTAGCCAATAAATTTAAACTCAAAATTAATTATTCCAAAACTAAAACATTGATCTTTGTCCAGGGTTAAGAAAGTACTAAATGGAAAATTGGTGAGCAGTGTTTAGAAACAGTCAATTCTTATGTTTATGTATGCGTAACTTTTACGAACACAGGATCATGGACTAATCACATTAATAAAATCCTAAACACTGGTAAGAAAACCACACTGGGAATTAATAGGTTTAATTTCATGTATGGGGGACTTACTATTCAGCCATTAACTAGTGCAATTAATTCATAATACATCACGTAGATCCTTTATGGTACTGAAATTTAGGATATTAAACACGAAGAGAAACCCATTATACCTGTTTTTAAATTCTTACAAACCACTCTCAGTGTACGTGCCTCATGTCCAGCGATATATTTAAGAACAGAACTGGGTATTATATACATCAATGCAGTCTATGATACTAGAAAGATAAATTATTGGATACACTTGTCCAGACTTTCTATAAATAGACTACCAAAGACGTGTTTACTTGAAAAACAAAAATGGATTAAAAATGACTGCAGCCTTAAAAATTGGCTCAAAGATATAAACGGTCTTTTGACTAAATATAATTTAACTTTTCTGGAAAAATATGTCCAAAGGGGTATAAGTATTAACATTAAATACAGAAAATATATTAAAAATAGAATAGATCAATACTTGAACAAGCCAGAGTTGGAGAAAATTTCACATACAAATTTTTCAAAGTGGCATGCGGAAAATACATATTCAGTAAAATAGAAATACTATTTGGACGTGCAGCATGATCCAGATCTACAAAGAATTTATTTAAGAGCTAAATTAGAATTGCTAGACAGCAGTCTCTTGGAAGCCAGATATAGCAAACATACGTTAGAACCAAACTGCCATTGCCTACATGGTGGTATAGAAGATCTTACGCACATGTTATGGTACAGTACAAGACAAGAGATTACTGGCTAGGACCTTTTATATCTACATCTGGTACATGTGATAAAACTGAATTGACTATGATCTCGATGACCACTGACGATGAATGAACAATAAAATGGATTGCAACATATCTATCATAATAAAATAAAAAAAAAACAGAAAACAGCTATTCTAAAAACTTAAGAAAGAAACATATTCCTTCCCAACCATTATTTGTACATCAAGAAATCTATGAGCTCTCCTCTGACCAACCTTGAGTTAAGACATGGGATATGCAAATCTATATAAGCACTGTTTTTATCTTTGCATAGAATATATAAGAACTAACACCCTTTTCTTATATTTTTACTAGTTAATTGTAAATCTGATATAATGTATAAATATTTAATCGTGTGGAACTGTCTTGGAATAATATTGTATGTGTAAAAACTTTGTCATGTTTGTGCTTTTAACTTTTTGTAATGACTATAATAGTCCAACAATAATATTTTCTACTACTACTATAAAATGGGTTAAAAATATCCTGCTTCCTAATTATGTAATTGAGCTCAGAGAGCCATATGTTAATCCTCCAGAAATGCACAGGATGGAACAAGTTCAGGCAGTACGATTTGCAATTTGGGAAAATAACATATAGAATTCATGTGTAGCAGTGCTCATTCCAGATTGCCATCACAAACATGACTGCTACCTTCACTCACTAAAATCCTTTAAAAAGGTCATAAAAAGTAAAGCACCTTACATTTTATAAAATAAATAATAAATCATTCATCCCTCTCCATATTCCCTTGTTGCACACGTAAGTAATTTAAGAAAACAGAGAACTCTTCACAGTTTTGTTTTAAGGTATTTCTTAGGCGAGCATGACAAATCTACTCTATCCTTACGAGTTTGCCAGTGCACTCTACATTACATACCATACCCCACAATGTTTGTCACCTGGCAAGAAATAGGACACAAGAGTACACCAACAGTAAAGGCTTTTCCTTAATTCACCAGTAGCTTCACTACATAATCTTCCCCATCCTGGCCCCCTGAATCAAGCTGTTTCCCCACCTCTGCCTGCCCTGATCTTGTCTGCCCAGTGCCTGAGATTCCTGCTGCTTCTTCCCTAGCAGAGATTTGAATCAGTAATTGTGTTTGCAGGGTCTATTAATAGCCTGCCACTGCTACTCCTAATCTGCCACTACCTGCTTGGCAGCCACTAAATGCGACTACCAGGATTCCTGGAGGTCGAATGTAAAGACTACCTTCCCAGAAATATGTAGGAAACATCCTAGTCTTGCTGCTGATCTCTGGAAACACTCACCCTAACCCTGGCCCCATTCCAACCCACACTCAGACCCCAATTCCTACAGGGTAATTAAGGATTGTGGCCTTGAACATTGGCAGCCTCCTAGCCAAGCTAATGCAGTTTGAGGCTTGGGTGGCACATACTCTGCCTGATGTCATTGCTCTGAGAGAGACCTGGCTCTCCCCATGAACAACCGACTCGGTAGTCTCCATCGCTGGATACAACCTTCATAGACGGGACCGCTCCAGAAAAAGAGGTGATGGCTACATAATATACACTCGGCACCACCTGCAGTGCCACAGAATTCAACTGGCTACTGTCAACAATGGGAGGCAGTGTAGCGCAGTGGTTTAAGGCTCTGAGCTGCAAATTTGGTGACATCCAGCAGGCCAGACCTAGGTTTGAATCCCACAGCTTCCACTTACATACTGTGTGACCCTGAGCAAGTCACTTAACTTCCCTGTGCTCCCAGGTTGCGCCTGTAAAAAAGCTTTCAGCTTAGTGTGCTAATCCTGGTTAAACACAACTAAAAAAAACAATGACTGTGAATGCCTAGCAATAAAAATCCTACTAGGCAAGGGGCCAAAAGGCCTGATCGTTATGGCAGTCTACATTCCACCAGGGTGGCAGCAAACTGGGCTAGAAGCCTTTGCTAATCTTTACACCCAGGCTAGCCAACACAAGGAGACTATTGTACTAGAGGATTTTAACTCCAACTGGCTTGCCAGCTCCAGTGCAATGCAGAGATCTTGTATCCAGACTCTACCTAAAGCAGGCTATCAAGAGCTGCACCAAACAAACTACCACACCGGTACAAGCACTCTTATTGACTGGGTACTAACAAATCACTCAGAAAGGCTAACTGATGTCAGGGTACTCCCAGTTACTCTGAGTGACCACTCACCTAGCCAGTGTGAGTGATCGACAAAATGGACCAACCCCCCACCCAAATTGGTGAGGGACAGAGTTATAAAAAATAGCGCTATGACTGACTTCAGGAATCACCTTTCAGGCATCAACTGGAGCTTCCTTGACTTATACCCTTCTGTTGACACTGCCCTCCAACTCTTCCTAACTCATTTCAATGCAGCTGCGGACAAGTTTGCCCCATACCGTCAGAAGATCATAAAAGGTCGTAGTTTGGACTGGGTCACCCCTGAGCTTTTCTGTATGATGTGGCAATGGGATCTCCTTTAGCACCGGGCCAAGTCAACAAGGATAACTACGGATATCCAAAACTACAAAGTGGCCAGAAACAGGTGCACCTGGGCAATACGACAGGCCAAGGCATCATTCCACAAGAACCAACAATCTCACTGCTGGCATAACAGGAAGAAGTTCTGGGACTCAATTAAAAACCTCCTCTGGTCTGATGACAGGACTCCCCACACTATGCTCCGCCACAATGACGAAATCATACTTTATGATGCTGGCATGGCCAATATCTTTAATAAGGCTCTCTCTGACTACAGCACAGTCCTGCCTCCCAGGCCTGCCACACACCCTGATGGAATGGCAGCCTCCAACCAATTGCCCTCCTCTACCACTGCCAAGCCCAGCCCAAGCTTTTACTTCAGACAGGTGACCATAAAGGAAACAAGAAAATGCCTTGTAAGTGTCCTGGGAAAAACAAGGATGGGGGTGATGGAATCGATATAAAATTGATTTCCATTGCCTTACAAGAGGTCAACTTTCCCATCACCAAGCTGTTTAAACTGTCTCTCCACCTGTCCACGTTCCCCTCTACCTGGAAATCCACTCTGGCCACTCCTGTGCACAAAGGAAGCAACCAGACACTAGTATCCATCTTCTGACCTATCTCAGTTCTAGCTCCACTCTCCAAAGCACTGGAGAGAATCATAGCCGACCAACTCATTGACCACTAGCATAAATATAAACTCCTCTGCCCCCAACAGCATGGCTTCCGCAAGATGCATAGCACTAATACTGCCCTAATTGCCTTCACAGACTACATGCACGAGGCACTTGACCAGGGCCAACTGGTCAGAACATTCTTCATAGAACTAACCGAGGCTTTTGACCTTGTGAATCATAAGCTGCTGCTGCATAGACTAAGCTGCCTTGAACTATCCCCCAACACAGTCAGTTGATTCTCCAGCTACCTGTCTGGGTGCTCTCAGCATGTGAAAATCAACAGCGCCATCTCCGAGACCAGTGAAGTCACCGTGGAGGTCCCGAAGGAGTCCATCCTGGGCCCACTCCTGTTCAGCCTCTTTGTGAACAACCTTCCAGAAGTGTGCCCCTCCTCCGAGGTACTGCTATATGCAGATGACACGGTGGTGTTCTCTCGAGGCTCTTGCCAAGATGCACTCACTAAGGACATACAGTACAACTTTGCCCTCCTACAGGATTGGCTCAAAGATAACCTGCTAGCGCTCAACAGCAAAAAAAACAAGTCAATGCTCTTTGCCGGAAGCCAAAATAGAGGGTATACCACTCCTTTCTCAATTTTGTGCAACTCCCATGCCACCCTTGAGCAGGTGCCCTCATTCCGGTACCTAGGGATTACAATCAATGAGTCCCTCTCTTTCAATGAACATATACAAAATATTACCACTGCTGCCAATAGGAAGTTAGGGGCCCTATATAGGCTTCAGTTCCGCCTCACACCTGAGGCTAGGGTCCAGGCAGTAAGAGAGACAGTTCTACCCATCCTGAACTATGGTAATGTGACATATGGTGCAGCCTCTGAAACCAGCCTGCACAGGGTCTATACTACCCTCAACAAAGCATGCCGCTTTGTTTTAGGCACAGATCACCTTACGCACACATGCAACCTTTACATTGGGATACGATGGCTTCCTCTCATGGACTGAATCAAGCTCCACTCCTGCCTTCTAGGGAAGAAGGCCCTTCTAGGTCTTGCACCCCCCCTTCCTACAAGCCTTATTCCGTCCGGTCCTGGATGAGCACTCCACAAGAAGTGTTACAAGACACACCCTAGCAGTGCCTTTCAGAAGAACTGCCTTGGGGAGGCGAGCCTTTGCAGTAAGGGCCCCCACCTTGCTAAATGAGCTCCCCCAGGCCACTATTAGCCTTACTCACCTTGGTCAGTTCAAATCTGAAATTCGGAAGACCATCTCCCCCCGAGTACAATGTTGCTGTAAAGAACACCCAAGCCATTTCTAGCCCTCCCAGTGACCCCTGACACAATATGGCTTGGTTGCAGCAACCCATGGCTCCTTAGACTCTCCCGCTAATCCTCACCTACCCACCCCTTGATCCCCCATTCCCCCAACCCCTCCCCAACTTAGCCCTCCTGACTCTCCATACCCCCACCTCCACACCCATTTAGCCCCTGACCCTTGAGCTATCACCCACCGTTGTGCTCTTCCCCTCACCCATCTAGCCTGTAGCCTGCTCTCCCTTAATGGCTGTACTTGTTGGTGGTCACATTAATTGTTCTCTCTGGGAACCTATCTAAGCTCCATAGCTGCATTCTGGGGATTCTCATACTTTGTACATACAGTAGTTGGAATCTGCACTTTATTTACCTAATCTGTTATGGGACTATTTTCCTCTGTATTATGTAATTAAGTGATGGCTTTTGCAATGTATTCTGTCTCTCCCCATCCTTCTAGTTGTAATGCTGTATAGCTTGTTTAATGATGTGTAACTGACAATGCCTACTAGCTGCTTCTGTTTTTTTTTCCACTATCCATGTATTTGATGTTCCCGCACCCTCTGTTCGACAAGGATCCTTTGTAAATTAGCTTTTAGCTCAAAGGTTGTAATTCTGATTTTACAATAAATAAAAAAAAATAATAATGTCTGTCACTTGACAGGTATGGTAGGCAGCATGAGGAGGCCTTACGATGGCCCCCTAGTTCTGCCCGGACCTCTCAGCACCTGTTCTGATAGGCCAGGTGATTTCCAACTCACTCAGCTTTTCTTTTTTTTTTTTCATACAGATTTTTATCATTTTTTTTCTCCCCATTTTCTCCCCATCCCCATGCCCCGGGTGTACGCATGCCTGTGGAAGCACATGCACGCCATGCCTGGGGGCACCCTCCTGCTACACTGCTGCACCCTCCCACCTATGCTACCCACCAGGCCTCCACCCGGTGGGAGTGGAACTATGGGGGGGGTGATGCCCACCCTGTGAGAGGACAGCTGAGTTTTGGTTGCTCCATCCTGCTCCCTCTCCCCCAACCCGGCTCATGTCAGCTCTCCGACAAACTTACTCAGCTTTTGACTTTGTAACATTTTGCCACCGCTAGCAGAGCCACTGGCCCTTCCTAATGAACAGGATTTTTGTCTCATAACTGCTCTGTAAAATGCCAGTATAGTACTGGAAGGACCCCACAATGCTACTCCAAGGTTTACCAGGTCAGGCAGAGTCAAAGGGATGAACAGAGGACATGAGTGAAGGATGGTTGTGGCAGTGTACAGGGGACCAACCAGCCAGAGCAAGAAGTAGCAGGTCAAGGACAGCACGGGAGGGGCATTAAAAGTCACCCCAATGTTGATGCTAAGAAGGACTGCCAGGAAAGACAGTGGCAAGGGACCAAGCAGGTGCATGCCTCCCAATAATAACAGGCAGTGATGGAGGCCAGCTGAATTTTCAGGGATGTATCTGGCCCCACAACTACTGTACTTTAAAGGTATAGGGATTTGGGGTGGGAGTTGGGGAGTCAGGGAATGGGGGTGTCAGGTCTGTTTCTTATGTTTGCATTTTGTTACAGTTTACACAGTCTGGGGGAGCTTTGTTATTTTTTTCTTTCAAACCACTTTTGGCCTGTTAAATGTGGTTCTCACAGCTCAACTATTCTTAATTTTGCACAAAAGTTCAATTTGGTCTGAAGGTACTTGACTAGTAAAAGAGTTTGATCTGTTTGAATATTCAATGAAACCAAGCTTACATCTCTATTTTAAAATCAAAAATCTTTTAGAACCATTTGGGGATCTAATCTGAAAATGGAAAGCTTCCCCATCATCCCCCGTCCCCCGTTCTTAGTCCCTCATCTGCATTTTGCTGCTTTTTGCAAACTCAGCCAGTAGAATCATGTTTCAGAAGCTGAAATCCAGATTGATCTCAAAATGAGACAGGAACTGAGATCTGCTTTCCCAATGTCAATGTTTTCCATCTGTCTCGAGCACAGATTGTCAAGCACTCATTGGTTAGAATGGTCTGATATGAACTGCCCATAGCAGCAACCTCTACAAGAACCTGTGAGGGTAGGCCCACCTCACTGTGTCACAGATGAAGGGGAGCTGGCTTTTCTGTCTGTTTCAAACAATGCATGTTTTCTGTATAACCTTACCTTGTCACAGCTGGATATGAGTCTCTTTTTCTCTCCATTTCAGACGATGCATATTTGCTGCAGGATCTTAACATCGCTGAGTTGTACCCAGATACGTTTGGTTTCACCACCTACCAGGGCTCCATGACCACGCCCCCCTGCTATGAAACTGTGACTTGGATTATTATTGATAAACCACTCAGCATCACATCTGTACAGGTAAGGCCAGGATTAGAAATGTAGAGATAACCATACCCACCTCATGTAAAACATACTGTGAGAGGAACTGATGCCAGCTAAACTCAACCTCAGGCTGATATAGCTCAACTGGTGCAATAGAGCACTGGGACAGTAATCCTGGAGCCTGGGTTCCAATCCCAGTTTGGTCACAGTATAGAACTGCATTGGTGATTCAGTGCTAGAATTCTCACTTGCCATGTGGGAGGCCTGGGTTGAATGAATAATGGTAGAACTGCTGTCTGTTGGACTCAGGGTCCCCAATTTGATTCACGCCAAGAGCTAGTGGTTTATCTGCCCAAATAAAAAGGGAGCAGATATTTAAAAAACAGTACACCTGTTTATGTTAATACTGCTGCTGATACCACTCTTAGGGTTGTAAGTCAAGCTCTTAAGAGTTTGATTCATGCAACACCCATTTACATGTCCTAGCTTTCAAATGGGCTGTTTGTGTGATGATGCAACTGTTTCTCTTTGATTTTTGCTGCTTTATTTGAGTGCTGAACAGATCTTTTGCGTTGTGATCAGCATTGTGAAAGCTGCTCACTGATTGGTGCAGTATTCCATAGAAATGGATCCACTCCAGCCTTCAAGATGTCAATTATGACATACCCAACAGCAAAGATAGCATTCTATTTTGGAGGTTTGGTTTGAGATAACGCAATTTGTGGTGAAGATAAAAATGAGATGACAAGGAAAATCTTTATATGTAACCTCAAGAGAACATAATATCTTGGGGGGAATTTCAAAGCTCCTCGCACAGACACAGGAAAAGAATCCACCTGTGGCTATGTCAGTGAGCCTATGCCGGAGCTGCCTGCAGCTATTTTCAAAGGCTGTGGGTAGTTTACAGCAATGCAAACTGTGGTACCTTGTGTCAATAAATGACACATATCAAGGTTTGTTACCCCTTGCACCATTAACTGAAGCAAGTAAGAGAAAAACGAGCCCAACAATTGGAAGCATGGGCATGTATATGTAACCCCTAGGTGGCACTATCCCAAGGGCTACTACCCTTGCCTGCTTGGCTAGTAGCAGGTTAAGGAGCCTGGGTAATGAAACGGGTGCCTCCACCCAGAGGTCAGGGTTGTTAGTGGTCAAGCTAACCTAGACAGCCCTCCGGGACACTGTAACCCCCCCTCTTTCCCTTCTAGTGGCCTGAACAATATACAATAATCACTTTCACAGTGACCCTTATTCACCAGGCAATTACCCACACTGTTTGCACTTACCACCAGGGCTGGTTCCTCTAGCTTGACCCTGGGGACCCCCTGTAAAACAAGGTTAAGCACAGCAAATAACAACAGTACAATACTCTTGGCACAAACTGGAACCACAGTCAGGTTAAATGCAAAAAAAGTTAAATCTGATTTATTCAGGGGACTTGAACAAGGGAGAGGTGTAATCAGGTTGATTTGCTTAAAAGCTATATTAATCAGACAGTTATGCATGCAGTTCAGAGTCCCTACACAGTCACACGCTTTGGGTACCCAGGTAGGAAAACGGTGGGCTAGCCAGGAATGTTGCAGCTGGTTGGGGTCCTGTGATGGAAGAAAGCAACATCCACAACACACACTATTTGTAATCCAGAGCTGGAGGGCTCAGTTCGTGAAAGAAAAGGCAACAAGACAATCAGATGACAACACTTTAGATTTAGCTGTTGTTGCAGGGAGCTACCCTGATGTTTACTCATGATACCCAATACTGGACACAGGCAGAATGAAATCGAGACTGCAGGCTGTTGAGCTGGAGTGCCCGGAGAAGCAGGGCCTACACGAATCACTGAGGCATCATTCTTGTTCAAGGCGTTGAGCAGAGGGGCTGATCCCCAGGCCGGTCTCTTGTCAATGACGTTCTCTGAGTAGCAGGTATTCTGGCTGGGCCAGTGTAACAGGGCCCAGGCAAATGGAAATGGATACGGATTCAGTCCATGGAGTTGGATACAGCCTCTAGCAAACAAAACACAGTTCAGACACACAGTGGGGAAACAAATCACGACCCACTAGAAGCACACAGCACATTCACATGTAAGGAAATTCCACTGTACCAGGCAAATGGCTCTCCGGTCGCAATTACAGAGTCTCTGCACAATCAGGGAGTTCAGAGGTAGCTGGAAGTCCTAACAAGCCTGATCACAATTCAGTGACTTAATTCGCTCTTCAAGTTCAGATTCAGTCTGAAAAAAAAGCACAAGTTCCCTCTCAGGAACAGCATGCAGGCCAAACTCGGGCCTTTCCACGGTTCTTCTACTCGAATGCACTATAGACTGCTGCTCGAACTATCTCGAGCTGTTACTTCTTCACTTCCCAACTCAGATCTAACTGAAACTGCAAGCAGTGTGGGACTTTCCCCAAGATCCAAAAGGTTCGGTTGGCTGATCTGTCTGTCAGTCACAACAAGGGCTCCCCCTCCAGGTTATTTTAGGAACCAAAAGCCCAAAACTACAATTCCTACAAGTTTTGGCCCCACCAAGCCCCTGTAGGCAGGCTCCATTTTAGAGTGCCAAATGTACTGACTGGCCCATTTTGCAGTCCAGGACCAAGATGATGGAAATAAACAGAACTGTCCATGCTGCAAAGAAGGCAGGTTAGAACAAACTGCAGTATTATTACTACTCTAACAAATGATCAGCAAACAAGTACATCTTCTAACAGAACTCCCTCTCAGATTAATTATGATTGCAATCCAGGCAGCTCTTAAAGAGACAGTACACATAGGCTATACAGGCACTCTCTGACAATCACATTTAAACTGCTAAAACGCAGGACACCAGCCTGGCAGTGAGCATTTAGGGAAGCTCAAGGAAGACTTTTCAGGAACCCCCATTTGTAGGGGGGTTACATATAGATGTAGCTGGTCTATAGTGAGGATGTAACTCAGCAATGAATGGGAGGATCAGTGGCACAGCCACTTTGAAAATCCTGCCCCTTGTTGTCAGTACTGATATCTTGAAGGTTAGGTACAGTATAGTAGAATACTGAACCAACCAGAAAGAAGCTTTTACAATGCCAATGACATTGCAATTTCACTGAATAGCACTAAAGCCTGCAGTTATGAAGCTGATGTTTAAATCAAACATTTTTTTTATTTATTTATTGATTGATTTGAATTTGTTAACCTGGTAAGGAGCACAGGACCAAAAGCCCCTTTTCAGGTTTGACCCAGGCCAAAGGCATTCAAACCAACATAGTATTACACGACAATAAAATATTATAAATCACAATGATACAAAGTTTTATAAAATCAACAATTACAAGTGCAAGTCTCAAGTAAGTAATGCCGCAATTTGAGTTTCAATAAGTTAAAAGAGGTAACTTGAGCACAGTGCAACAGGTAGGACATTCCAAAAACCCGGAGCAGACATAGACAAGCCCTTGGAGACCATTTTTGTTTTACATAAAAGAGTAACTAATTGAACACACTCAGAATATGCAATGGTCTGACTGAAAATACAGTGTTTGTCATCACTTATGATGGGGTGGACTTTCATAATTCACTTGTGGTTCTGCCAACTGTGAGTTTTGGCCCTGCCTCCTCACACTTGTGTACCCCCCTCCCCCCAGAAATACAAGGGTTACTATGTTGCCCTTAATTCCTTTTCCAGTAGAATAAAGAATTGCAGTTTTCAGTCTAAAAGAAAGAACAAAATGTAACAAAACATTTTCTGTTTACTGCATGCAAAGGCCTTAGTGTTTTAGGAAGCTTTGTACCTTTCAGGTACATCCTGTGCCTGTTTAGCTCCTGCAATACTCTGTAATGTCTAGTTACCTGCCCTCAGGGGTATAAATATGGGTAGCAGGCAGAAGTAGTTCAGTGGCCTGAGGATCAAGTTAGCATGCAGTAAGAACTCCATGCAGAAGAGACTGAGTCAAAGCTCTGGTTGTGACCAGATGGAGGTGGCTTCCCAGGCTTGGTGGGGTGGCAGGGTCCTGAATCTGGGGTATCATTTGTCTTCTCCAGGCCAAGTCTATGGAAGCTGGATCCTGGCTGGGATCCAAAGGGGGGTTGGCAAGGGCATGTTAGCCGCTCCTTCTCAAGGGGAGGACCTGATGGTGATTGCTGGTAAGCCCTGAGGGTCTGGATGAATAGATTAAAGATTTTTTCCAGGTACCAGGCTTTGAAAAAAGGAAGTGAGTGGGGACCATTTACCTAAGGACAGGGCCATCACTGTGGCATTGAGACACAAAGGTTGGTTGAGATGCAATGAGCACTCTGTCTGCCTCAAGTTTAGCATCTTGAATGGGCACCGTTTATGCTTAGCTATTGCCATAAACGAACACTGTGGGCTGGTTACGCTGTCCAGTTGGGTGTAAGATCCTGGGGGGTGGGACTGCAGAGTTCAGTGCCCTGTTGGTGTGTTTGGCAGATGCTGCCCCACAGAGACGAGGAAAGTATCGGGGACACTAGGGCATCAGGCTATGGCTAGTGAGAGCCACTCTGGTGGTTCAGCTAATTGTAAATCAGAGCATAAATCGCTTAGTTTAAGTATCTCTGGCATTTAGTACTGCTAAATGTGTAGTGACCCTAGGAACATAGTAACACTAGATACCTCGTTGCCTCTGGACACATAGTGCTAAAGAATGATCTGCAACTCAACTAGGAGGGTTATGCAAACCGAAAAGTCATCTGGTCAAATCTGCTGCTGAACCAGTGGCTGTGCACATGTCTGTAAATAAATCCCTTTTGTTCAGCAACTTCTGTTTCAAGTGTAGTGCTTTGTGTCCTGGGGTTATTGTTTGGGGCAGAGGTACCCGAGAGGGATTAAGAATTATCTAAAGTATTGCTGATTGACTGTCAATCTCATCCCCGTGCCACTGATCGATTTCCCCCAAGGAGCCACCTATACCAAGCCTGATTACCATCCATACTGTTCTCTTACCCAGTGGGTTCAGTGCTTAAGTGTCCTGGGGCACTCTCTGTAATTTGCCACAGGCGGGGGCACCGTGCTTAGTGCAAATACTGTATGTTTTATTTTCCTGTAACCTACTGTAGGAATGGTTATAGAGCCCAGGCTGGTCTCCTCGGTGTAAAGGGACACACTGTCCCCCAAGGACCCAGTATGGCTGCCAATGGATGTCTGAGCCTGTGGCACCAGTGTGCACAACCCACCCTAGACTGAGGTAACCAGACCATGGCAACTGAAAATAAACTGCATGTTGTGAGACAGATCATTACATATCCCATATTTATTTTCACAGATTTACCAGTACTGATGTTGCATAATCAAGGCCCCTGGAATTCCGTGATTACATAGCTGTGGAATTTTCCACAGAACTGGCATCATGTCACAGAATATATGTTGTGCCACGGAATTTATTGTTCTTGCCAATTTTTCATTAAAATGTATGTTTTTCTATATTGCCTGGGTCCTTTCCTTGTTTATCTTAAAGCCCCTCCTCCATGCTCAGCATATGAGTTCCTCAATGACATCATATCATACTTTAGTCAATGTCTGGACTGCATTTTACCACAGAAACAATAAGTCATGCTGCAGGAATGGACAAATGCCACCACAGATCTCAGTCACTGAAGTGCCATGGAGAACTAGGGGTCTGAGTACCATTCTGCTTACCAAGGGAATCAGAGGGTACAAAGAAGAGGTGCCCATGCACAAATATCCATTTAAGGTATGGATTACACTGGCCAAAGGTGAACCATCATAGTAACATAGTAGTTGATGGCTGTTAAGGATCACTAGGCCCACCTAGTCTGCCCATATTCCCTGCCTGTATCAGTAGCCGCTGACCCTACTTGGTCATCGGCTTTTGCCTCTTTTCCCCACATCTAGGGTTCCCTTATGTCTATCCCATGCATATTTGAATCCCCCCACTGTGATAGCATCCACCACATCCTGGGGTAGGCTATTCCAAGCATCCACCACCCTCTCTGTGAAGAAAATCTTCCTCACATTTCCCCTCATCCTGCCCCCTCCAATCTCATATCATGCCCCCTCATCCTTGCACAAATCTTGTACTGAAAGATGTCACCCCCGTGCACTTTGTTCAAGCATTTAAGATACTTGAAGGTCTCTATTATGTCCCTCCATTCCCTTCTCTCTTCAAGTGTATACGTATTGAGGTCTTTTAATCTGTCCTCATATGTTTTCTGATGCAAGCCCTGCACCATCTTGGTCGCCCTTCTCTGGACAGCCTCCACCCTGTGTCTTTGCAAACATGTGGCCTCCAGAACTGAACACAGTATTCTAGATGAGGCCTCACCAGCATTTTGTACAATGGCATCACCACCTCTCTTCTTCTGCTAGTGATACCCCTTCCTATACATCCCACTGGCCCTCCTCACAGCCGTGTTACACTGTTTGGCCACCTTTAGGTTATCTGAGATGATTTCCCTAAATCTCTCTCTTCCCTGGTGACTGTCAGCAATCCCCCTTCCCATTCTGTAGCTCTCTGCAGGGTTTCTTCACCCCAGGTGCATGATTTTGACTTTTTTGTATTAAATTTCAACTGCCACACCTTTGACCATTTTCCAGCTTTCCCAGATCCCTCCTCATTCTTTTGACCCCCTCTGGAGTGTCTACTCTGTTGCAGATTTTGGTATCATCTGCAAATAAGCAAACCTTCCCCTCCAGCCTTTCAGCAGTGTCACTGATGAAGACATTGAAAAGGACTGGCCCCAGGACCAATCCCTGAGGCACCCCACTGGTCACCCTCTTTGCCTCAGATTCGATCCCATTTCTTACCACCCTCTGCTTCCTACTACGACCCTCTGCTTCCTGTCCCTGAACCAGTTTCTAACCCAGTTTCCCACTTTGTGGCCCACCCCAGGCTCCCTAGCTTGTTCACCAGTCTTCTGTGTGGCACGGTGTTGAAGGCCTTAATGAAATTGAGGTAGACGATATCCATTACTCCTTGCTGATCCACCTCCTTCGTCACCCAGTCAAAAAAGTCAATCAAATTTGTTTGACATGACTTTCTTGCTATGAAACCATGCTGCCTTGGATCATGTGCTCCTATGGTTTCCAAGTGTTCCACAATCCTTTCCTTAAGCAGTGCCTCCATAATCCTACCCACTACTGAGGTGAGTCTGACCAGCCTATAGTTTTCTGCCTCTTCCCTGCTAACACTCTTGTGGAGAGGGACTACATTTGTCCCCTTCCAGTCCTCTGGAACCACCACTGTATTGAGCAACTCACTAAACAGGGATGCCAGCAGTGCTGCTAGCATCATCCATAATTCCTTTAATATCCTGCGGTGTATATTATCTGGTCCCATCGCTTTGTCCACCCTCAGTTTTGTGAGCTCCCCCAGGACCCTCTCTGCTATAAAAGGACTGGTATTTGCCTCTCTCCTCCTATTGTTTCTGCTGCCTAGCTGAGGTCCCTGTCCCTCCCCCTCTACCGTGAATACTGTACAGAAGTATTCATTCAGTATCAATGCTTTTTCTAGGTCACCCTCTATGCACACCCCTTCCTCCCCTTTGAGCCTTACAATCCCTCCCCTGGCCTTCCTTCTATCACTAATTTATCTATAAAATGTTTTGTCCCCCCCCCCCCACTGTCTGTGCTAATCTCTCTTCTGTTTGTGCTTTTGTGCTCCTAACCGCTTCCCCGCCTCTCTTTCTGTCTCTCTAGGTACACCGATGTATCCTCATCCTTCTGAATCTCCTTGTATTTTCTGAAAGCCCCCTTTTTGTTCCTCACTTTCACCTCCTAATGTGAACCATAGTGGTTTCTTCCTTTTTTTCCCCTTGTTTCTCAGCCTAATGCACTGGTTTGTCACCTCCACTATGGCTTCTTTTAGGTGTGCCCACTGCTCCTCAACCCCTCTCCCAGATCCCTTCCTGCCAGGGCTTCTTTGATCCCCACTCCCCATCCTGGTGAAGTCCGCACTCCTGCTATCCAGGACCCTTGTCTTTGTGTGCCTCTCCTGCAACACTGTACTGATGCTGAACCACACTGTATGGTGGTCACCGGACCCTAGGTGCCCATCCACCATGACTTCCTTTATCCTATCTCCATTGCTCAGCACAAGGTCTAAGATCATCTTGCTCTGATGGGCTCATGAACCAACTGCCTGAGGCCTGCCCCCTGCAAGGATTCCATGATGTCTCGGCTCCTGGCTGAGGTAGCTGTCGGGATGGTCCAGTTTACGTCTGGCATGTTAAAATCACCCACTACCAGTACCTCCCCTTTGCTGCCATCCCATGTATTTCCTCCACTATTGCCCTATCTACCTCCTCCCTCTGTGCTGGAGGCCTGTAGATCACTCCTGTGCCAATCGCTGTGACATTTCCTGGCTCAAGTGTGGCCTACAGTGCCTCAGCCTCCCCCTGTTTACCCTGCACTGTCATTGCTTTAATACCTTCTCTGATGTAGAGGCCCCCCCTTTTTACCCTCCCTGTCCCTCCTGTGTGGAGCGTAACCTGGTACATTTACCTCCCAGTGATGGTTTTCAATGTACCATGTCTCGGTAATTGCTACTATGTCCAGGTCTGCCTCTGCCATCAAGGCTGCCAGATCTGGGATTTTATTTCCCAGACTGTGGGCATTAGTATACATGACTGTCCATGTCTCGCACCCTCTTCCTCCATGCATTTCTACCTTTGCCTTTTTTGTTTGCTCCCTCATTCCAACCCTGTTTTTCTTTCTCTTGCTGCCTGTTTTCCTCTGCCTTATCTCTTGTAATGAGCCAGTCATATTTGTCCATGTTTCCCAGTCTGTCCCTCTTGTACATCTACACTTGCCTTCCTGTTCTCCCTTTCCAACCCTGGTTTCTTCCTTTTGCTGCCTCCCTTCCTCTGCCTTACCCCTTGTAATGAGCTCAGGAAAATCTGTCTACAACATTTCCTTCTGATCCATGCTGCTAGCTACTCTGACCTGTGTGGGTTGCCTAAGTCTCCCTGCTCCCGACTACCCTCCCCCCTTGGCACATTTAAATGCTTGGCTAAGAAGCATCTAAACTTTTCATTGGGAACTGCAGTCCCCTCATTGGATGAATTAAGGCCGCCCCCTCTGTACAGGTCCCTATCCCTCTAGGTGAGTCCCCAGTCCCCAATGAAGCTAAAACCATTATCTCTGCACCAGCCCCAAAACCAAGTATTGAACTTGATAATGGGGGATTTCGAGCCTCCCCCTGCCGTGGACTAGCTGGCAGCACCTCCGAGAATGTTACAGAGCCTGCTACCTCTCCAAGATGCCTACCCAACCCTCTGAAGTCCTCCTGCAGCTGCTCTATGCTTACTTCCTCCTTGGCTAGGTCATTTGTCCCTAGATGGAACCATGACCTCCACTCCCCCCCTTGCTACTGTTGTGGCAATCCTCTGGATTTTCTCCCCCCCGAGCTGTGCCTCCTGGAAGGCACTTGACCTCCCTCTCCTCCCCGCTACCCATACCCAGATCCATTCCCTTGACTATTGAATCCCCTACCAGGATTAGCTTCCTTTTCCTCTGGGGTCCTCTACCTCCCACCCCGGGTTTCCTTCCTGGAGGACCTGCTCATCTTCCCTGGTCTGAACCTCAGGTTCCCTTGTAGGGCTTGCCCGCTCCTCCAAGACAGCAAAGGAGTTTGTAAGTTGGACTGGATGGGGTATGTGCTCTGACCCCCCACCCTCCCTAGAGCCACCACAGTCCAGCCAGCCCTCTGCCTGGGCATCCGTTGCGGCAGCATCTGCAGAGACGATGGCCTCTGGGTGGGGACAAAGGCCACCAGTACACCTGCCAGCTTGGACCAGAGACTGGCAACATCTGCCCTCAACCCAGTGCCATATGGGGCAGTACTGCAGTACCCAGAATGTCTTTCTGAAGACTGCAGCCTTGCATCCACTGCACTACTTCCTGTATTTTCCTTTCCTGCACTGCTATTTCCCCCCTTTTCAATCCTTGGTAAGCCCTCCTGCTGTTTTTTATCCCCTTTTCCTCTCTCCTTTCCATTACAATCTTCTACTTCGGTACTGCACTATTGGAGAGGCATCCCCTCTAAATTGTTGTGCCTGTAGTGGATTGACCCCTTTAACTGCACTTAGTTCCCTGTGGTCTCAGGAAGTTGTACCCTGACGGTTGCCTATAAAGACAGAGGAACCCTGGGGTGGGCGGCCCTATCTTGGGTCCTGGGTTCTGCAAAAAAAAACAATCAGCTTTTTGTAACAGAACAGTGTATGAATCAGGATAGGGTTACCAGATGTCCTCTTTTACGAGGACGTCCTCTTTTCCAGCTGCCAGATATTCTTCATGTACCATCCCTATCCTGTTGTATTATTATTATTTTTATAATTTTTTTACTCTCTCCTACCCAGGACCTCCTTGTAAATGAGCTGTGAAGGCGGTGGAAACTTTAAACCTATTTACTCGGGGTCTGGCACAAGGGCTCATTGGAGGAGGGACTAAGTGTCCTCTTTTTGGCATCCCAAAATCTGGTACCCCTAAATCAGGAGAAACAAAACCAAACAGCTGCAACCCCAGTGACACCCCTGAAACAGCCAGAAATGTACAAGCAAACAGAAGTCTGTACTCCTGCCCAATCAAAATGGCTAAGGCAACTGAATTTCAGTTAAGCAAACACATAGCATTTAAAAAAAAAAGTTTTTGTTTCTTTTTAATCCCTGAAACCTGATGCCTGTTCTTTCTGCTGCTTAAAGTACAGACTCTCCAGTAACTTAGCAGTAAACAGAAGCTCCTACTCCTGCTCAAACAAAAGAAATTAGTACAGGCATAGAAAAGAAATCAACACAGCAAGGCAAACATACTGTGCTGTTTTATTTTAATAACGTGCTAGAGCACGTGCAATCCAGCAATACTGCTGGACAGACTCCCCAGTGTTTTGCAGCTCACAATGTGGCTTCCTCAGAGGGTGGAGTCAACATGCTCCAATCTTCCATTGATAGATAGAAATTTAAAAGTACAGCACCAATTTTGCCACTGTCATGTATACAAAAACACACACATTCTAAATTGTTAATATTCTTAATAAAAAAGTCATACAAAATTATATAGTAAGTAGCATATAACTACAAGAGAATTAAGAGCTCAACTGTATATAATTGCAATAGGGAGGTATAAATGCCAAACTGTTCAAAATAACCAAGTTAAATACCACCCCCCCAAACCTAAAATATTTACTGCAACACATTATTAATAATATTTACTTATTGGTGCATTCTTAAAACATGATACAAAATTCTTAGAGTAAAAATTAGCCTTGTGAGGGCTAATTTACAATACAGGATCTAGCAATTGTAAATAAGACTCAGTCAGTGTTCTCTTATATCCATAAGACAAACTGATTTTGGATACTTACTTATCAGGTGGAGGTAATGCCTTCTTGCATTTCATGATCAAACCAATGCAGGAAAAACAAGAGATTAATGTTCAGTACTACAATGGGAATTCCTCAAAGGTCAGGCCTTATTGAGAAGGGACAAAAAGAAACATACAAACATAGTTTGACAGCAGATAAGGACCACTTGGCCCACCCAGTCTGCCTATTTCTCCCTACCTACACTATTACTGCAGACCATGTCCGATCTACAGCTCTTTCTCCCTCCCCACTTCCTTTCTACTATGACTCCCTTGTGCCTATCCCATGCATTCTTGAACCCCACAACTGTTTTCATCCCACCTCCACCTCCTCCGGAACGCTGCTCCAGGAATCCACCACTACTCCTGTGAGAAATATTTCCTCACGTCTCTCCTGAATCTACCCCTCTCAAGCTTCACAGCGTGTCCCCTTAGAAACATAAAATTTGCCGGCAGATATGAACCACTTGGTCCACCTAGTCTGCCCATTTTTCCCTGCTTATAGTATCACCACAGATCGTACTTAATCTCCAGCCCATTCACTCCCCTTCCCTTTCCTTAAGATTCCATTAAGCCTATCACATGCATTCTTGAATCCCACCACCTCTGCTGGAAGGCTATTCCAGGAATCCACCACTCTTTCTGTGAAGAAGTATGAATCTGCCCCCCCCCACCTTCAGCTTCATAGCATGTCCCCTTGTTCTTGAGCACATCTTATTTTCAGAAAAATATTTCCCTCCTGTACTTATTTACCCCTGTGAGGTATTTAAAGGTCTATATTATATCCCCCCCTTTCCTCACTTCAAGGGTGTACATATTTAGGTCCTTTAATCTCTCATTGTAGGGCTTTTGATGCAGAACCTGCATTATTTTATTTGCCCTCCTCTGGACTGTTCCACTCTGTCTATGTCCATTCTGAGACATACAAACATACAAATATATGAATTTGCCAGCAGAAATAGGCCACCTGGTCTATCAAGTCTGCTTGAGTGTGCAACTAGCACCCTCACCTTGCAGCTGCCCCCGGTCTATCAAGTCTGCTTGAGTGTGCAGCTAGCGCCCTCACCTTGCAGCTGCCTTGCCCCCTCCCCTTCCCAATTACCCCCCTCTCACCCTGTCCCATCCCCTTTTGAAACCACCCACTGTCTTACAGGCTACCACCTCCTCCAGTAGAGCATTCCATTCTGCCATGACTCTCTCAATGAAAAAGTGTCTCCTCATTTGCATCCTAAATCTTCCCCTCCAATCTAAGGCCATGCCCTCTCATGTCCCTCCCCCTTTTCAGCCTGAGTATTCCCTCAGTACCTACCTTGTTTATCCCCTTTACATACTTAAAGGTCTCAATCATATCCCCCCCAGTCTTTTCTCTCCTCCAAGGAGTACATGTTTAACTCTCTCAGCCTCTCCTCGTATGGTCTGTCCTCCAATCCCTGGATCATCCTTGTTGCCCTGCATTGTATCCCTTCCAGTAATTTCACATCCTTCTTCAGATATGGGTGCCAGAATTGCACACAGTACTCCAGATGAGGTCTGCCCTGTAAAGAGGCAGGATCACCTCCCTGCTCCTGGAGGAGATCCCTCTCGCGATACAACCCAGCATCCTGTTGGCTTTCGCTGCCGCCCTCCTACACTGCTATGTATTGTTCATCTTCTCTGTTACAACCACCTCTAGATCCTTCTACTCTTCAGTGAAACCTAGCTGCACCCCTCCCAGCTGTTAACCCTTCCCTGGGTTCTTTGCTCCAAAGTGCGGGACTTTGCACTTTTTCGCATTGAACCCAAACTGCTATGCTTCCGGCCACTCCACCAGTTTGGTCATGTCATCCTGCAGCCCCTGCCAACCTGCTATATTGTCCACCACTGCCCCCAATTTGGTATTGTCCGCAAATAGACTGATCTCATTCCTGATGTCATACGAGATGTCCGCTATGAATATTCCGAACAGCACTGGCCCCAGTACAAATCCTTGTGGCACCCCGCTCATCACAGCCCTTGGAGATGAGTTCCCCCTCCCCATTACCACTACCCTCTGCTGTCTCTCCTGCAGCCAATTCTCAATTCATTTAAATATCTTAGTCCCCACCCCCACGTATCTCAACTTCCCTCCCAACTTCCCATGCGGCATCAAATCGAAGGCCTTACTGAAGTCCAAGTATATGACATCCACTGCATGACCCTTGTCATCATCATCATTTTTTATTTGTAAAAAGATGCCTTTCCAGAGCTTAGGGTGCCTGAACAATCTCATATAATAAGACAATCTAATAACACTCTAAACAGAGAAACACATTAATACTCTTTCACGAACAACAGATCAATCAAAAACCATTAAAAGCTTGAAGAAAAAGATATGTTTTGAGGTCAGCTTTAAAACCCTCGACGGTCAGGGTAACTCGTATCCGGTGAGGTATAGAATTCCACAGGGTAGGAACCATAAAGGCAAAAGATCATGTGCCAGATGTTTTCAAACATACCCTGGGAATTTCTAGCAATCCCTCATCGGAGAATTGGAGTGTGCGGGAGGGGCAGTAAGGATGCAGAAGGTCTTGCAGGGACTGGGGTACCTGATTGTGTAGGGCTTTATAGATCAGCAACACAATCTTGAAGGTTATCCACCACTGTACTAGCAGCCAGTGCAGTTCACGCAGTACAGTTGTTATGTGACCGGATTTAGGGGTTCCAGTTAACAACCTGGCTGTCATATTCTGCACCAGCTGTAATCATCAGATATCTACCCCCAGTAGCCCTAAGTAAAGGGTGTTGCAGTAGTCAAGCCGAGTGGTGACAAAGGTATGGACCAGTGTGGAAAGATCTTCAGCAGGGACCAGGTGCTTCACCCTGGTGATATTTCTCAGATGATAAAAGGCAGATTTTACTACTGCAGAGACCTGAGATTTCAAGGTCAAGCCTTCATATAAAATCACACCAAGTTTTTGGACCTGGCTTAAAAGACATAGTGGGGTTCCCCCAAGTTTTTATTCCAGTGGGTTCCCCCCCCCATGCCCCAGCCGGTTCATAATCTGGGTCCACAACCAACACCACCATTTTTCCCCGAGTTCAGTCTCAGCCAGCTAGCACTCATCCAATCCCTTATCTCAGTCAGACAGTTGTTAAACACCGAGATAGTATCTAACTCTTGCTCAGGCACAAAAGACAGGTACAGCTGAGAATCATCTGCATAACAGTGAAAACTTAAGCCATACCATCTTATATTGTCCAATTCCCTCATGACCCAGTCATAATACTCAACTAGGTTCATCTGGCAGGATTTTCCAGAGACAAGTCCATGCTGGTGACTGTCCTGGAGCCCATTGTCTTCCATAAAGGTCACCAGCCTTTCCTTAAGCATCGTCTCCATCAGCTTCCCCAAGATGGAAGTTAAGCTTACTGGCCTGTAATTACCTGGCTCATTCTTTGGTCCACTTTTATGGATGGGTACCACATGAGCAATCCTCCAGTCATGCAGTATGCACCCTGTGTCCAGGAAGGTATTAAATAGTTCCGCCAGCAGTTCAGCCAGGATCTTGGCCATTTCCTTTAACATCCTGGGGTGTATGCCATCTGGTCCTGGTGCCTTATTCACTCTTAGAGCCCTTAACTCCTCCAGTACCCTACCCTCAGTGATCACCCCATCCGTTACCCCATCTCCCCCCCCACCCTGCCAACCCCCTGTGGTAGCTGCCCTCCTTAATCCCTCAGAACACAGAACAGAAATACTCATTCAATGCTTCTGTCTGATCCACCCCTTTCTCTGCCCACCCCCCGTCCTTCCTGATCTTCACTATCTGGTCCTTGCAGCTGCTTCTCTCCTGTATGTATCTGAAGAAGTCCTTTTCCCCATCTCTGATGCCCTGCACCAGCCTCAATTCCCTGGAGACCTTAGCTGCTCTGACTCCCCTGGTAACGTCCTTGGACCTCTTCACTGACTCCTCCCTATCCTCCCCCTTCCTGGATTTCTTGTATTTCTTGAACGCTGCTTTTTTAGTCCTCACAATTTCTAAGACCCCTCTACCTAACCAGCTCCGTTTTTTAGCCCTTCTCTTTTTGCTCTGCAATCTGGTACATGTCTCTGTAGCCTCCAATATCCCCAATTAGATTTTTTCCCAATTCTGATTCTCATCCCAATGTGGCAGTATTCCTTCCAGATGCCCCCTTAAGACTTCACCCATCCTATCAAAGTCAGCCTGTCTGAAGTCCACCACCTTGGTCCTTATACTAGCTGCTTCTATGCTCATATTAAGTGTGAACCACACCTAGCGGTGGTCACTCCCAGCCAGTGGGTCCTCCACCCCCACCTCCCTTACAGCCTCCCCATTGGTCATAACTAGATCCAGAGTATTCCCCAACCTAGTCAGCTCAGTGACCATCTGTGCCAGGAAGCAGTTCTGGAAGGCATCCAGGAGTTTTTGCTCCCTAGCACTCGAGGTGGCTGGGGTACCCCCAATCCACTCCTGGTATATTGAAGTTCCCCACAATCACTGTGTTACCTTTTCCCACAAACCTTCCTAATTTGCTCTGCTAGCTCCCTGTCCAGGTCTTCCCCTTGAGTCGGAGGCCTGTATACCACCCCATCCTGAGAATCCTATTCCTCGTGTCCTGGAATTACATCCACAAGGCCTCTGCCCTCCCCTCCTCCCCCCCTCTTTCTTTGCACACTTTATCCCTTCCCTTACGTACATCACTACCTTGCCCCTTTCCCTTTGTTCCTATCCTTCCTGTAAATCCAATACCCTGGGATCATCAGGTCCCAGTCCTGGTATTGGTTGGCCCTTGTTTCTGTGATGGCAGCTATGTCCACCATCTCCTCTGCCAGAAGAGCCTGTAGTTCTGCAGTTTTGTTCCCCAGACTCTTTACATTCAAGGAGACAACCCTCCAAGATGTTCCCTTGCACTCCTTCTCTGATTTCCCACCCTTCTCAGCCCTGCCCTTCAATTCCTTCCTGCTTCCAACCCAGTATGTATGGGGGTGGGGCTGTAGGCTCATTTGTCTCCCCTCTCTGGAGAGTCTTCCCTTCAGCAACCCTCTTGCCACCCCCCGCCTAGTTTAAATTAATCTTTGTTCCTATGTATTATTCTAACCTCTCTTTTAGCATCCCCTTTGCCTCCCTGCTCAAATGTAATCTGTCCCCTTAGTACAGATCCCTATTGTCCCAGACTCTGCCCCAGCCTCCCAGTAACCCGTACCCCTTGGATTGACACCAATTTCCCAGCCATCTGTTGAATTCATCTATCCTACCCTTCCTTGCCGTACTTGCCCTGGGCACTGGGAATACCTCAGAGAAGGCCACTGAGCTCCCTACCTCCTCACTCAACTTATCCAGTTCCATGAACCTCTCCCTAACCACCTCTACCATTTCCCCTGCCAAGTCATTTGTACCCACATGCACCACCACATGTGGTTTCTGCCTTCCCCTCTTTGCACACTTGAAAATAGCCTGTCCTGCATTATCTGCCATCAATCCAGGTCCAGACTCTACCCATATGCGACTATGTCTTTCTCCTTTACTCCCCCATCTGACCCCTTTTAGTATGGAATCACCCAGCACTAGCATGTTCCACCCCCTCATTTCTCATCCCTCCCCCAAACTCTCTTTCCTTGTGCCTGTCCCAAGAGTCCACCCTGCCCTGCACATTTGCGTCCCTATCTGTACCCTCAACTCCACTCCCAGCTGCCTCCCCAGTCCTGCCCCTTCCTGTAACACCCTCTGTACCTGACTTGTCCCCCTTCCCACCTGAAGCTCCCTCATCCTCAATGCCATACCTACCCTTTGCCCTGAATCCCCCCTTTCATCCCCCCGCACTGTAACCTCCATGTCCACCCCCATAGTTGGACCCTTTTTTCCCCTTAACCAGGATCCACTTCCCCTCCCTCAGAGCTGTGCCTCCTGGGAGACACATAACCTCCCTCTCCCTCCTGATGCCTGATCCTAGCTCCATACCCTGAACTATTGAGTCCCCCACTAAGAGAAGCTTCCTTCTCCCCTAAGATTCTCTGGCCTTATCGTATGTGCCCCCCTCCTGGTGGGTCTGCCCTTCACCCCTGGTCACAACCTTGGGTTCCCTTTTAGGGTTCTCCCTCTCATTGAGAACATCATACTTGTTCTTTAGTTGTACCGGGTGGAGGGTGCCTGAGCCCACTGCAGTCCATCCACGCCTCTGACTGAGTACCCTCTGTGGCAGTGGCTCGTTGTGTGGTGGTCTCTGGGTGGGGGCAAAGGTTCCCAGTACTCCTGCCAACTGTGCTGGTAACCTGCTCCTCCCTCAGCCCAGAGAGGTGCCTACAAATGGGGCAGCATCGTAATTCCCAGAAAGTTCTTCTGAATACCACTGTTCCACATCTACTGCACTGCACCACTCCTTGTGCCATTATTTGCTCTTTAGCTATCAGACCACCCCTGGGCAGAGCCTATATGCTCCTCCCAACTAACTAAGCATTTAATAAAGTGTGGAGGTGGGCCAGCCCGGTGGCGCTGAGGGTTGAGGTGCTGGACGCCATACCTCATGCTATGCCAGCGACCCGAGTTCGGGAATGAGCTCGGGCGCTGGGGGTCGGCAGGGGGCGGGGAGGATTGAGCACCTGCTGGGCTGCTGTCCTCCGGGGGGATTGGGGGAATCCCGGCATGCCAGCAGCTCCTGGTGGAGACCAGGAACACTGCAGCACACTGGGCAGCATGCAGATAGTGTGGCCTGATGCCAGGCAGGGTTGCCGTGTGCCATTGCTTCGGGGGCATGCCCATGTGGGGGGGGATTGCGAGCACCAGAGTAAGGAAAAACCAGGTCAGCAGGGATAGACGATGGCTCCTGCCCCCATGCCTGTAGCCAGGTCCAGCCTTCCTGACCTCCCAGGTTCCTCCACCCAGGTCCTCGCCCACACCAGAGACTGACTAAGAAGAGCACCCAAGGGAGGGGCGGCCCCACACCGGAGGGATTAAGCTAGGGTTGCCAAGTGTGGTGTCAAGGAGGAGAGAGAAGGTACAGGAAAGGAGGAATTCAGGCTGGGCAGGAACCGGCAGGATGCTTGAGAGAGGCTCCTGCTGACCATGACCGGAGGGAAAAATAAGTGTAAAAAAAATAAATAAATAAAAATAATGTGTGGAGGTGGGATGGGTGGGAGGGCAAAAAATCTCAGAGACAAAATGCCTCCTGGACAGATTCAAACTCACACTTCTTCCTCTCCCAGAAGCAGAATGAACAGTTAAAGAGAGATTCAGACTAGCAACTCCTACTTGATTGGCTCCTCTGTTTCTGGGCAAAGAATCCCCTTCCCCAGCAGCCAACAACAGTTAAGCAGTTAAAGAAAGATTAAAACTAATCCTCCTCCTCCAGACAAGCCAGCAACAGTTAAAGAAAGATTCAAGCTAATCCTCCACCAGACAAAATGCCTCCTGGACAGTTGAAGAAAGATTCAAACTCACAAAAAAATCTCGGAGATAAAAAAAATCTCAGAGACAAAATGCCTCCTGGACAGATTCAAACTCACACTCCTACCTCTCCCATGGGGCTCGATTTTCAAAGCCCTGTAAGTACACATAACCCCTGGCATGCGTCGTTGCTTTACAAGATTTGCGTCATTCTCCCAGTCGGTGATAGGGATTTTCCAATCCCGAGCACCAAATACCAAGAAGTTAGACCTGCTTTTCTCTGGTCTAACTTGTGCCATTTTGGGACACCCTTTTCATGGGTTTTGTGCCAAATCTTCAGTGCAAGCTGCCAGAAATTGAGGAAACTGTTGCCACTGTGCCCAATGTACCAAAATTGGGTGCAGTTGCATCAAAGTAGTTTGACGCAGTTGCACCAAAAAATGGGCTGGATGCAGGGCTTGATGTAAGCCTGCATTATCCTTTGAAAATCAAGCCTGTGGTCTCCAGAACTGGACACAGTACTCGAGGTAAGTTCTTACCATCAGTCTGTACAGAGACAGCACCACTTACCTCTTTCTTTTTTGCCAGAAAAGTTCTTACTGGGGTTTCAAACAGAACAGTGTACAATTCTTAAATAATTTAATACAGCAACACATCTCATCACAGAAAAAGTGCAGCAGACAGGAAATGGTTTACAACTCCACCAATACATCTTATTGTCAGGGTTAGATGCTAAAGGTAACAGTGAAACACCCAGGTAAAAATAAATAAATAAAAAAACCTTAGAGGTCTTTTTGTCTGTTACAATACTTGGTCTGACTAGTACAGTTCTGGAGCATTTAGGATGGGAGGTGTAGGAGAGTGAGTGGATAAGGTACGGTAACCCACATGCTGCAGGTTGTCGTAAAGTGCGTAAAAGACTCTTGCCGTAAATCTTTGGCATGGCATGTCCAGGGTTATCCACTTGTTCTAATATCTGTGCAGAACCTCATCAAGGACTACATTACTATAAAGGAAAAGTAATGTATCATGTGACTGATTTCTGAATGAAGAGGGGAGAGGCCCAATGCATGTTATTACAGTGTTACACGAAGACACCCACCCTCGACCCACAGTGCACCAACAGTTCACCAGCACAGCAATCATAATTGTTCTTATGATGCCAAATGTACAGAGAAACTGTGAGGCTCAAGATAAAGGAACCCTGGGTGCAGGTGGGGCGAGGGACTCCAGACTTAAGAGCAGTCCTGCCTGGTGGGGCAAAAGAACAGAGAAACCATACAGGATAAAGACCTGACCCGCGTAAGGGATAGCAAAACAGTGGCAAAGAATGCCTGGGGGATAATGGCTCCCTGTGTGCAAGAAGGGTCACATTATGCAAATATACCTGCGGTGGGGGGGATGAAATGCTTTGGCGGGTAATATGGGTAGCCGCTCAAGGCTGTGGGGTGGATACAGCTCTATTCTGAGGGCTCCAAAAAAGGGATGGCAATGGCTGGCATCCTTATCTAGCGGGTAAGAGGGATACAGGCTGATTCCTCTGGGCTTCAAGGAAAGGGCCCCATATTTTGACAAAAAGGTCTTGTTTCCCCAGCTGCATACTGTGCAACTTTTTTGTAGCAAGCTGTGAGGATTATTAAGTGTTTCCATTCCTGTGGATCTGAGGGTGCAGGGTTACTCCAGTGCTGGAGCAGCACGTTTCACAACTCCCAGGACATGGTTGACCCAGAGCAAGTTATTGCGGGAAAGCATGGTGTCTTCCGAGTCAGACCCTGTAAGGACAAGTAAGGGTCCCTTAAGAGTGGGGTCTGCACTATTTCTCTGCAAGAGGACCACACTGCCTCCTGTCTCTTCCCACTTCCCACATCCCTCACCCTAATTTGCTTACTTAATTAGCACTTACCAGCACCTGTGCCTCATGTTCTGGAGTTGCACTTATGTCTTATAATCTGTCTGCACAATGTTATGTCTAATGTCTATCTGCATTTCTAGTTGCTTAACACTACTTTTCATAAATTATATAACTGAATTTTGTCTATATTTGTGGCCTTCTTTGGCAATATATCTTTATGAGCTCCCAGCTACTTAATACTATTTTATATACATTGTAAAACTGTAATTGTTTCATATTTGTGGCCCTCATTTGGCAAATGTACAATTTTTGTTTTTTTCCTGTTCCTCTTGTACTCCTTCCCCCAGGACGCACCAGGAGATGAGCAATTCCTATTCTTCAGCATGCTTTCCTGGTGAAACTTTTCAATAAATAAAATAAATAATCATGGCATACCAACACTGATTGGTGTCAGGACATGACCACAGCACATGGTACAACGAGTTCTGGGGTGAGGAACACCTCCAGTACTCACTTGTTGGGGTGAGGTCAGTCCTGTATAGCCACTGTGGTGTCCTATAAGCCCTGTGAAGAATCTGGAACTCCAGTGTTTTGGCTTGCAGCTCCCTGTTGGCTGCATAAGACAGTGTGTAGACTGCATCCCAATGTTCCTCAGGGATAATCAAATCCAATTCTTGGGCCCACTCCTCATGACTGTCTCGATGAGGAGTGGAGTTCCCTTTGTATAAAGTTTTTCAGTTTCCCTGACAGATGGTTGGGTTTGATCAAGGTACCATATTTACCCATTGATCAAGAAGTGGTGGAAGGGGGAAAAACATGAGAGGGAGAGATTTTAACTCGAAGAAGACCTTTCAAGTGCAAATACTTCCAGAAATGTGTGCAGGCTATGCCATACTTCAGTTGCAGCTGTTGAATAATTAGAGAACTCCATTTCTGGGATGATAGAGGTCACCCAGAGTCTGGATCCCTTTATGCTGCCAGGCAGGCCAGTGAAGGGGGTTTCCCCAAATGGAGAGTTGGGGATTATCCCATACAGGCCACTCCCATGAGGTTCGAGGGTCCCAATATAACTGCCCACTGTATTTCTCCCAGATTAAATGCATGTGTTTGGAACAAGGAGACAAAGTGCGTTTGGTTCCCCAGCCTGAGAACACCAGAGATGGAGGGGTAGGGAATTAACCCTGGGATTCCTGGGCAACCCATAGCGAAGATAAGGGGGACAGGCTTGGTTTGTAGCAGGAAATGGCTTGTCTGAGCAGAATGTAGTCATCCATTTGTCTTAGATTTTGCAGGCCGAACCCACCCGTGTACCAGTATGTCTGGAGAGTAGCCAATGTAATCTTGGTTGGGGGGGGGGGGTTCCCTGCCCAGATAAAGAACGATTGCATGGAGGCTAGTGATTTAAAAGTGATGTGGGAATTTGCAAAGGTAAGCTGGATAAAATGTACTGCAGTTTAGGGAAAGTAACCACTTTAAGAGCATTTACTCTACCCCATGTAGAAAGGAGGAGAGACTTCCACTTCCCTACATTGGAGTCCAAAATGTCCTGCATAACTCTGGTGTTGGCTGCTGTTGTGCCAGAGATAGTGAGGCAAAGCTGATACCCAAACACACCACTCTTTCAGGAGCCCATTAATATGGGTATCCTGAAAACAACTGCTGTTGGCACTGTTGATTAATGGGCATTATTTGGGATTTCACCCCATTCAGTACGTACCCGGAAAGGGAGGAGTACTGATGAATGATGTTTTGGAGGGTCTGCAGGGAAGTTAGAATATCAGACAGGAACAGTGTAATATTATCAGCGAAGAGAGCCAACTTATGTGCCTCACCTTGCATGGTTATACCTGTGAAAGAGGCAGCAGCATGGATTTTGATGGCCAGTGGCTCCACGGCGAGCAGGAACAAAAAGGGTGAAAAGGGGCATCCTTGCCGTGTGTCTTTTCCTAGTAGAAAGGGTGGAGAGATATAGGAGTTGATAAGTACAGAGGCTGACAGCTTAGTGTAAAGAAGGTTTACCAGGGAAATTAGCTTATAATGGAACCCAAATTGGGCCAGGGCATCCCTTGGGTAAGTCCACGCCACCCTATCGAACGCTTTTTTGGCATCGAAGGTCAGTGTGGCAGTGGGTTTAGTAGACTCCTGTACCTCTCAGAGAAGGTCCAGGATATGCCTGGTATAGTACGCCCTCAACTGGCCTGGGACAAATCCCACCTGGTCGATATGTATGATCTCTCCCATCACCTCCTGTATCCTTCCTGCTACAATTTTTGTGAATAGTTTCACATCCACATTTATCATGGAGATAGGACAATACTGTGAACATAGTATTCTATTCTTCCTTTGTTTTGGAATGAGCGATATAGGCACCTGCAGGAAGGTTGGGGGAAGGGAACCCAGTTCCCAAGCCTTGTTGTAAACGTCAGAAAGTTTAGGCACCAGGGCTCTACAAAGGATCAATAGAAGTCCATGGGAAATCCATTTAATTCTGGTGACTTGCCCAGGGACATACTCTGAATTGCATTATGAACTTCCCTCGAGGTAATGGTCTGTATCAGTTCGGCATTGACTAAGTCAGGGACCTGAGGGAGGACAATGTCATGATAAAAGATATCAAAGTCCGCGACAGAGGGAGAAACCTCTGATGAACAAAGGGAGTTATAAAATGAATAGAATTCCTGATTGATAATTTCCAAGAAAGTAACTATAGTGCCACTAGGTGTCTGAATATGTGGCATATATCTCTCCACCTCTCTCACCTTAAGACGTTGTGCCAGTAATTTGTTGGGCTATCCTCCTGTCTCCCAGTAGGTTTGGTTTAGACAAATAAGGCATATTCCATTCTGTGATACAAGGCCTCCTTGAGTGCTGCATGAGCATCATTTAACTGGGGTTTCAACTGAGGGTGCATTAGGGGGTGGGGCTGGTAGAGTTGCTCAAGCTGCTTGAGCTGCTTCTCCCTTACTGAGTAAGTTGCTCCCACTGACAGCGTTTCTAGGAGGAGAAGGCAATAATCTTCCCCCTCACCACCACCTTCATGGCCTCCAAGTGGGTGCACTTAGAAATCCATGCCATGTCAATAAGTTGAAAATATTGTGGCATACAGTCGGTGAGTTCCTCCCTGAATTCTGAGTCCTGGCAGAGGGAGGTGTTAAGCCTCCATTTGTTTCTGGGGCTGGTAAGTCTCCCCCATGCCAGAGAAAGACAAAAACGGGGCATGGGCCGACACTAAAGTGTTACCGATGCTGGCATTCCAAGTGCTGGATACCAGCTCATGGGATTCAAAGAGGACATCGATTTTGCTATAAGACTTGTGGGCCACTGAGTAGCATGAAAAGTCTATTTCATTGGGGTGAAGCACCCACCATATGTCTCAGAGTCCTACGTTATGAAAGCAGAACCAACCCAAGCAGCCACCAAATGTTCCTGCAGGTGACCTGACCCAGTTTTGTCCAGGGAGGTAGTCAGAGATAAATTTAAGTCTCCCACTAGAACAATCCCTGTTGGGTTGAGGCGAAGTTCTTGTAGTACATGGTGGAAAAAATCAGAGTTGGGGTTGTTAAGGGCATAAATGCTACCAAGCATAATTGATTCTCCCTGGTAGGTCCCTTCTACCAAAACCATGCAGCTGTCAGCATCCCTCACCTTTCTATGGATTCCCAATTGCACCCCTTGCTGGCATAATGTGGCTACACCCCTTTGCCTAGAGGTGAAGCCACAATGGTACACCTGTTCCACTCAAGAGCAATTAAGCCACACAGCTTCCCCATCCAAGAGATGTTTCTCTTAAATCAATGCAATGTCACACTGCAAGTTTTTCAGATACAGTAAAATCTTCCATTGCTTTAGTGGACCATTGAGTACTCTAGTGGCCCAGGAAACCATTTTCAGGGAATCAGACTCCACCATTTTAAAAATAGTGAGATGAGGGCACGTCAGGTTCATGAACAGTGGAATACAAGCCCCTCTCCCCCACCTCTTCAGCAAAAACCACAGGACTACAACCACCCCTAGATAAAAGACATAAATGATTGTCTAAGCTGCTCAACAGGAGCGAATACCAAAGGTTTAAATGGTTGCCTAAAAGCTAAGGAACTAGTAAATTATGGCACAGTAATAAGAAACAATATGTACAGAATGAAACACAATCAAATATATGGAAACTAAAAAAAAAACACTGCTCAGCCGAGCGATTCCACCTGGCAGAGGCAGACAGTAACCATCTCTACAAGATAGCTCGGAGGGGTATTAAGCTGTTGCTCGCAGGTCCCCGGAGTGCACACAGGAATAACCCCTGCTAGTCCCTGAATCCCCTCCAAAAACTTCCTTAGCCATAGTTAAAGTGAACAGTTTAAGTTGTCATGATTGCTATGGGGCGGAGGGCTGCAGAGCTGCTGGCAAGTTCTTGCAACCAGCTGGATTCTTGAAGGCAAAAAGCAGGGTTCATGGAGGCCCACAAAGCCAGACAATTACCCGGTCAACTCCTGTGTGTGGTGCCCTATTAGCCAATCAGCTGGCATGTTAACATCACTGGGAAAAAACTGAAATAAGGCTAGAAAATGGCCAGGTGGCAGCCCCATAACATAAGAGTGGAAATCAAAGAGCAGCCTACAGTACCTGGGGGTCTGTGACTATAATTCCAAACCTGGCTATAACCCAGTGTACTGTTAGAATTAATAGTTTCCCCATGTCATGTAATACAGATTTATGAAATAACATTAAAAGAAGAAAGGATACAAAAACAGCAGTTCAAGGAGTCCAGTATACATAAACAGCCAGGAGCCCAGTGGAAAAAGTAAAGTTGGGCCCAGCTCCGCTTCGGTGTCCCCTCCAGGTAGCATCCCCACCTTAGGCTGCACAGAAGTCATGTAGGGAGCTAGTGTTCAGACCTGCAGAAGTCCCATGGACACCCAGAGATCAGATTCCTCCAGATCAGCACAGCAGACACAATTTGGAACCGCTGAGATCGGTTAAAAAGTTGAAGTTTCAAAAGTTCAGGGCCCGGGGCAAAGAAATAATATGGATTCTGTGGCTGCAATGTGGGGCTCACTCCATACACCTGGGGTGGCAAAAACATACCTGAGATGAAAGAAAAAATGGACAGGTACTGGCTCCTAGCCCCCTACCCGAGATCACGGTTGCAATCACAGCTCAGGCTGAGTGTTCAGTGTCCAAATGGGCTTGTACTGATGTATCCATCTGGGTCTTTGCCAATTCTCCAGTCAGTTGCACATTTCTTGGGGATCTGGATGGGCCAAGTATGATCTAGAAATAAGCATTTGCTTCTTCAGGAGTTTGGAAATGGAGCTCCTTCCCCTGAAACTGCACGCTGAGAGAGGCTGGATAGAGTAGGGTATAGGGGATTCCCTGATTCCTGAGCCCCTCTTTAATTTTATCAAAGGCTTGACACCACTACAAGACAAATCGTTGGTAGTCTGGCTAAAGGAAATTTTGACCCAGCCACAGTAATCTCTTTGAGCTCTCGTGCTGTCAAAATTAATTTCTTGTCTTGGAAATGTAGCAATTTGAAAATAAGAGGTCTGGGTGCGGGATTCTTACCTTGTGTTCCAGCTCTCCAATTTGCTGAGCATGGTCCACCTCAAAGTCATACAGGGAGGGATCAAGCCCGAGCCACAGGGGCAGATTGTCCTAGAGATATTGAACAGAGCCCTTGCTCTCAAGACCCTCCGGCAGCCCTGTTATGTGCAGATTCTTGCGGTCTGCCTTCCAGGATTTTGTTCAAAAGCCAGTGGATGTGAGCTCCGACTGTCTGAAGTCTTTGACCATGGGCCATTTTGATATCCACAACTTCCTTGATTCTTTTTTCATTCAATGACACTCATCCTGTCAATGCTTCAAGGGTTGCTTGAGTCATGGTCACAGACTCCACACTATGGGCAATCTGATGAAGGAAGATCGGTGGAGTTTGCTGAGTCCTTTGAAGAGGAAGTTCAACCCTGATGAGACGTCCCCATCTTAGCTGCAGGCTGCTATGAGGCAAACTGAGAGATAAGATCTTTTTTATGTTTCAGAGATGAATCTGGCATATCAAACTCCACGGGTCACTCCAGCATCACTTCCCACATACTCTCCACACAGATTCACTGATGGCTGCATTGAAGAAATCTGTGATAGAGGCAGATTACACTGGTGCCAGCAGAGAGCTGAAGGTTTAGGTGGCCATCTTAGAAGGGCACTCACATGACTTCCCCACTTCTCTTTTTCTCCTTGTGATACCCCTCCCTATGCCCCCAGCATCCCACCCATCCTCCCAACTTCCTTGTCACACTGCTTGGCCACCTTTAAGCAATCCAATATGATCCCCCAGGTCTCTTTCCTGCTTGGTGGTTGTCAGTACCACCCTCATTCTGTACTACGCCTCTGTGGTTTCTGTGCCTCAAATGCATTATTCTGAACTTTTTAGCACTGAAACCTAGTAGCCATACCCCTGACCACTCCTCAAGTTTTCTCAGGTCATTGCTTATCCTTTCCACCCCTCATGGAGTGCCCACCCTATTGCAGAATTTGGTGTCATCTGCAAAGAGGCAGGCTTCCTTTCCAGCTCCTCTGCAATGTCACTTATAAAGACATTATAGAGGATCGATCCTAGCATGGATGCCTGAGGTATCCCAGTGGTCACCCTCCTTTCCTCTGAGTGAACTCTGTTTACCACCACCCTCTACTGCCTATCCCTTAACCAATTTCTTATCCAGTTTACCATTTTTGGACCCACTCCTAAGCTACTCAGCTTGCTTATTAGTCTCCTATGTGGAACAGTGTCTAACACCTTACTGAAATCTACATAGGCCATGTCCACTGCTCCACCCTGATGTAGTTCCTTGGTCACCCAGTCAAAGGACTCTCATATTTGTTTGACATGACCTCCCTCTGTGAATCCATAATGCCTCGGGTCTTGTAACCTGCTAGATTCAAGATATTCCACAATACTTTCCTTCAGCAGTGATTCCATTAACTTTTCCACCACCAAAGACAGACTGACTGGCCTAAAATTGCTAGCATCTTCCCTGCTACCTCTATTGTGAAGTGGGACTACATCTGCCCTCCTCCAGTCCTCCAGAACCATTCCTGTTTCCAATAAGCTGGTAAGTAGGACTGTCAGAGGTGCAGCCAGTACCTCCCTGAGCTCCCTCAATACTCTTGGGTGGACCCCGTCTGGCCCCATTCCTTTGTCTACTTTCAGATGTTTGAGTTCCTTCAGGACTGTCTCCTCTCAAAATGGACTAGTATCGTTCTCCCTCCCTCCAATGCTCCTGTTACATTTTTGTGGCCCCTCCCCATCTCTTTCCTCTGTGAACACTGAACAAAAGTATTTGTTTATGATTTATTTATTTATTTCATAAGTTTCACCAGGAAAAACACAGTGAGCTGGTAGCAGCTCATTTCCAGATGTGTCCTGGGGGAAGGGGAAGAGAGGAGCAGAGAATATATATAAAATACAATGCATAAATAATACAATAAATGATACTAATAAGTCAAAATACACAGTTTAGGATTCTTAAAGAATAAATTGCAGACAACAAAATGACCATACAGTAAATTGTGGAAAGGGCAAAAGAACATCAAGCAACAGGAGCAGCAACAACAACAAAATAACAGGGGAGGACTGTGCTGCTGTCAATGACTGGCAGAAAGGTTAAAAGGTGGCAACTGCAGGAGTGAACAGATAACTCACAGAAGAGAGATTTCAAAGCAGGAAAGGAAGGAGCAGAGCAAATGGAAGGGGGGAAAAGAGTTCCATAGTTTAGGGAAACGGAACAGGAAAGCAGCTTGGCCAGCAGCAGATTTCATTTGAGTGAGAGCAAAGAGGCGAGCAAGCTTTACAAAAGTAGGAGGAACAAGGGATTTGTTCAGGATGTCTGCCTTTTCCTTATCCCCTCTGCACAGTCCCCCTTCCCTTCTTAACCTTACAGTCCAACCCCTTGTCTAATTTTTTTTTTTTTGCTTACATACCTAAAAAATGTCCCCTTTTCTTACTGCTGTGGTTATTCTCTCTTCAGTTTGCACCTTTGCACTCCTTACTGCTATCCCTGCTTCCGTTTCCCCCTGCTTTGCCTCCCTATTCTCCTTCCTCTGCATCCCCTTGTACTTTCTGAATGCTACCCAGTTAGCTTTACCTTTTCCAACACTTTTTTCGAGAACCATAGTCCTCTCTTTTTCCTCTCTTTTGCTCCCTTGCTTGACTCCAAGATTTGTTACCTTCACTATAGTCCTTTTTAATTTCCCCCACTGTTCTTTCACCCCACCTAGTCATCCCCCCCCCCAAATCAGGTCATCCTTAAGGCATTCACCTATCTTTTTAAAATCTGCCTTCCTGAAGTCCAGGACCCTTGCTTTGTGTGGTTCAGTTCCGTAGCTGTTCTTATATTGAACCACATTGTACAGTGATCGCTCATTCCCAGGTAGCCTGCCACGTTGACGTTTGCAACACTGTCCCTGTTGCTGAGTACTGGGTCCAGTATTGCCCCATCATGAGTGGGTTCACTGACTAGCTGCCTGAGGAATGTCCCCTGCAGAGAGTCTAAGCTTTCCCTGCTTCTAGCTGATGCCACAGCTGGGAGGCTCCAATCTACAACCAGCAGATTGAAGTCCCCCACCAACTGTACCTCACCCTTTTCTGCCATTTTGCCATGGCTTCCATCAGTACCTTATCTAACTCCCCCCCCCCCCGTGCTGGAGGTCTGTAGATCTCACCAGTGCGAATAGACTCTCCATTCTCCATCTCTAGGGGTGACACCTAGTACCACTGCCCCCCCCCGTATTCCCTGTATCTCCATGTCTTTAATGCCCTCCCTCACAAAAAGTACCACACACCCTCCTTTCCATCCTATCCTGTTCTTCCTGAGGAGCGTATAGCCTGGTATAGCCATGTCCCAGTCATGGTTTTCAGTGCGCCATGATTCAGTAATGGCCACAATATCCAGGTCGACCTTTGCTATGATTGCCTGTAGGCCTGGAATCTTATTTCCTAGACGTCTATCATTCACACACATGGCTTTCCAGGTTTTCTTACAACTCAATTTGTTGCTTCCCTTTTTTCCTTTCTGCTTTCCCTCCATCCCCCTCTCTTTTAATGCACCTGTTCCTATTCCCCTTTATTTCTCCCATCCTACTTCCTGTATTAATTTGCATCCCGGGAGTTTCAACTTCTCTCGGGTTCTTCCTAATCTTTATTTGAGCCTTTTGGGGGGGTTCATTTCTGCCTCCCAGATGTCTTCCACCACCCCCTTCATCTTTAAATGTTAATCAAAGTAATGTTTAAACCATCCAATAAGGACTGTGGTTCCCCTTCCAGATGCCAGATGGATGCAGGCCATCCCCTCCTGTATGGGCTGTTATCCTCCCAGGTGGGTCCCATGTCCCCAGTGTAGCTAAACCCTTCCTCTCTGCACTATTCCTTCAGCTATGAGTTGAAACTTCTGGTGCAGAGATTCTCTCCCCTTGTCATAGGCAGGCAGCACCTCAGCGCAAGCCACTAAGCGTGCTACCTAAGCCCCCTTCCCAGCTCCCTAAACTCCCCCTGCACTATCCCAGCTCCATCCCTAACCCCAGACATTAGTCCCCAGGTGGACAATGACATCCAGCTCTGCTTCCTCTCTTGCTTCCATAGCAGTCCTTACGATCTGCTTCCCATCCCTCTGGGCCGTGGCACCACATAGGCACCTACTCTTCCTCTCCCCTCCCTTTTCTGTTCCCAAATCTATCCTTGTCACAATTGAATCCCCCACCAGAAGCTGCTTCCTCCTCCTCTGGGGTCCAGTTCGACTATCGTTTGGGTCTCCGCTATGGAAAACCCCCACATCCTACCTGGCCTCTACTATGGGTGCCTTTTCCTGGCAGTCCTGCTTTGCCAGACCAGCATATGAATTGCGTAAAGGCACCAGATGAGGAATATGCCTTTGACCTACCACCCCTGCCCTTCCTGAGACTGCCACAGTTCAGCCATTCCTCTTCCCTGGCATCCTTTGAGGCAACAGTGGCAGACTTGGTGGCCACTGGGTGGGGGAAGAGTTCACCTGCATCTCAGTCAATGCGGCCCTTTTTACAGCCAACACTAATCCTTGAGGCACCCCTTGTTCTTGAGCACCTATTTTTTCTGAAAAATACTTCCCTCCTGCACCTTATTTCTCCCGTGAAGTATTTAAAGGTCTCTATCATATCTCTCCTCTCCCCCATGTCTTCCCGGGTGTACATATTGAGGTTCTTTAGTCTCTCCCCATCGGGCTTTTGATGCAGACCTTGCACCATTTCAGTTGTTGTCCTCTGGTAGCCTCCACTCTGTCTGTGTCTTCTGTCTTAGAGAAACTGATTGGTCCTTTCTCGAATCAGTTACAGATCTAGATGTTTGCTTGGAAAGGTTTTGTACATTATTAAGTACCATCTGTGATAAATATATCACTAAGAAAACAAACTCTGGTCAGAGCCGATATGGCTGTGGAGGGTTTTTAGGAGTTGCAAGAGCATTGAAAAAAATATGTGGTGCTCTTGCCTCCTGGAGTCAGCCATAACTAGTACTGCAGCGATCACAGTACTGCACATGCGTGATACTCATTCAAGCGCAGTTTGCCCAGGAGTCAGCCATGTGCAACATGGCGGCACTGATATGACTACTTATGCATGATATTCATGCATGCGTAGTTTAAGTCTGTGCTTCCATGTTGTCCATGGTGGTCATCACTTCTGCAGTTGCAGAAAGGAGAAGTAGTGCACTGGGAAGAGGGGGGTGTTTATTCGGCCCATGGAGGGGAAGGGCTGCACAAACAGAATCATTTGAAATTATGCCAGAGCACTGTGGCAACACATCAGACTGCGGTCTGGTTACGTGATTCCAAAGTGCTCTTATACAAATCTAATGATGGCACAACATCTGTGAAGCTTGGCCCATGCAGCCATAAAAATCAGACTCAGCAAGAGACTATTGACATACCTAAGATCTGGTCTGGGACTTGCTTGTCATCACAGTCACTTTCTCATTCTTTTCTAAGCAGTAATTTCTGGTAAATGTGCCTTAACCATATATATCTCAGTGCTGCTAGACTACTTCTGGGTTTCCCCTGATTGTAGTAGGTGGGGGTAGTAGCAGTCTTGAAGTGGTAGCTGCTTGTGGTGACACTGTCTGAATAAAAGTGGTACCCATGCGCGTATTCACATTTTAGAAATTACCCCTTTCCTTGTTTTTGCTGTAAAAAATCTGACCCATTTAATACAAAAAGAAGGAGTCAGTTATGGCCTCCACCTCCCCCCCCCCCATTTGCTTCAAGTGAGGAATGTGATAATGGGTTTGCATCAGATGTACAGTGGCAGCCATAGATGCGTAATATTGTTAAACAGTAATTAACTGTATGTAAAAGCTTGTTTTTTTTGAATGTGTGCTTTCTTAATGTTGTCAATACTACTCCACCCATTTTGTACTCTGCCCCCAGATTTCTGTGCCCCAAGTGCATTATTTTACATTTTTGTGTTAAAACCTAACTACCATACCCTTAACCACTGTTCAAGTCTTCTAAGGTCTCTGCTCATACTTTTCCATCCTGCTGCAGATCTTGGTATCATCAAGCAGAGTCAAACCTTCCTTTCCTGCTTCTTTGCAATTTCACTTTTAAAGACACTAAAGAGGACTGGGTCCAACATTGATCCCTGAGGTACCCCTCTTATCACACTCCCTTCCTTGGAGTGAACTCCATTTACTACCAGCCTCTGTCAGCTATCCCCTAACCAATTTCTTACCAATCAGCCACATTTTTTTCTCTCTGAGCCAACACAGTAGGAGTCATTCAGAATATATGTAATTTTCTCAGAAAGTATTTAAGTTACACATACACAACTTGCATGAAAGTTGTTCAGGACAAAAATGCCTTTCAAATGAGCATATTCACTAAGCTGCACTAATTATATTTTTTAAAATATGGACATCTGATTACCTGAATTTTCATTTTTCTTCACTATTTTCACCTTTTGGATGTCTATATTTAAAAAAAATATAATGAATTCAGTTTAGTGACTACCCTCATTTGAAAGGTCTTTTTATCCTGAACATACATACTAGTGGTGTATGTGTAGCTTGTATACTTACTGAGATATTTACATTTGTCTGGCATTACTCCTAATGGGTTCACTCAGAGAAAAAAAATGAGGCTGTTTGGAAGTGCAGTAGGAGTCATATTAACATACAAAGAAGCCAACAGAAGAAGGTCATTTGGTCTAGCTAGTCTGCTCATATTGCAGGGTTTAGAGCTTGAGCTACTGTCCCCACCCCACTCTTCCCATCCTCCCTACCCATGATCCTTACATTCCCCTTGTGCCTATCCCAGTCTTTCTTGAAGCTGCTCACTGTGTTCAATGAGATCACCTCTTCTGGCAGTGTATTCCAAGTGTCTACCACCCTCTCTGTGAAGAAGTGCATCTTGGCCATCTTCTTAAACCTCCCACCCTCCATCTTAAGACTGTGCCCCCCTTGTGTTATGATTGTCACTCAATTAAAAGACACCCTTCTAATTCATCTTATTTATATCTTTAAAGTATTTCAAGTCCCAATCATGTCCCCTCTCTCTCCCCTGTCCTCCATGGAGTACATGTTCACTGCCCTCAACCTCTCCTCATATACCTTGGCCTGCTGACCCACTGTCATCTTTGTAACCCTCCTCTGTACCTTCTCCTGAAGGTTAATGTCTTTTTAGCATGTGGGCAGCAGTACTGAATGTCATATTCTAGATGTGGCCTTACCAGTGACCTGTACAAGGGCAGTGTAACCTCCTCTCTCCTACTACTGCTCTCCCTAGTTATGCATCCCAGCATCATGTTTGCCCTTGCTGCTGCTTTCTTGCACTGTGTGGAGTGCTTCAGGTCACTAGTGATCATCACTCCCAGGTCCCTCTACTCCTCTGATGCAGATTCCAGGACTCCATCCAGGTAGTACTCTGTCTTGGGATTCTTGGTTCCAATATGCATAACTGCATTTCTTGGCATTGAAGCCAAGGTGCCAGATCCTGAACCATCTCCCAAGCTTTTCTAGGTCATCATGTAGGTCCCATATCCCTTCAGCTGTGTCCACTCTCCCACAGAGCTAGGTGTTGTCAGCAAATAGGCACATTTTGCCCTTTATACCATCCCCAATGTTATTGATGAAGACATTGAACAACACCAGCCCCAGCACTAGCCCTGCGGTACCCCACTTGTGACCTTTCTGGTGCCAGATAACTCTCCCCCACAACCACCCTCTGGGTTCTGTCCCCCAGCCAGTTTTCCACCCATCTGGCCTTCTTATCCCCAACCCCGAGATCCACCAACATCCTGATCAACCTTTTGTCGGGTACAGAGTCAAAGGGCCTTGCTGAAATCCAGATAGAAGATGTCAACCTCTTGGCCACTGTCTACTGTCTTAGTGACACATTCAAAGAAGTCAATCAGATTTGTTTTACTCAATCTCCCCCCTTCCCCATGAACCCATGCTGCCTCAAATCCTGGAGACCATGCTCCTCTAGATATTCCACCAACATTTCCTTTAGTACGGTCTCCGTGAGCTTGTCCACAATTGAGGTATGACTGACTGGTCTGTAATTCCCTGGGTCATTCTTGGGACCACTTATGTGAAGGTACACCACATGTTCTGTTCTTCATTCCTGCGGTACCATGCCTGACTCTAGTGAACTATTAAATAGGTCTGTCAGTGGCCCTGCCAGCTCCTTGGCAAGTTCCCTTAGTATCCTTGTGTGTACTCTTTCTGAGCCTGGTGATTTGTCCACCTTTAATGAAAGCAGCCCCACCCTCACTCTATCCTCCTCTATCCTCCTCTATCACCATATCTATGTTCCCCTCTCTCCCTGCTCCTCTTCTCCCTCCTGAAGGCACTGGTTCATCCTTCTCCCTGGTGAAGACAGAACAGAAGTATTCATTTAGTATCTCTGCTTTTCCACCATTATCCTCTACCCACTCTTCCCCTTTCTTAAGCCTAACAATCCCTTCCTTCTTATCTCTTTTTTCACTTATATAGCAAAACAAAGATTTCTCCCCCTTCTTAATTCCTTCAGTTGTCTGCAGCTCTTTCTGTGCTTTAGCATGCAGGACTTTCTTACTTGCCTCACTAGCCAATCTTAGGTAATTTCCCCTATCCACCTCTGTCTTGGTCTTCCTGAATTTTCTATACGCCAGCCTCTTTTCCATTCCTGCCTGGGCAACCCCAGAACTGAACCAGCTGGGCACTTTGGCCCTTGTGTTTTTACCCCTGAGCCTAACACATTCCTCTGTGATAACCAGTATTCCTTCCTTAATGATGAACCACCTTTGGTCCACCCCATATTTGCTCTGATGCCCACCCGGAGGCTCCTTAGTACTTCACCCATATTCCTGAAGTCTGACCTTCTAAAATCCAAGATTTTCATCTTAGTCAGGATGCTTTCCCTTCCCATATCTAACTGGAACCACACTGTGCAATGGTCACTCCCACCTAATGGCTCCTTGACTGTTATTTCCTGTACATGCTCCTTGTTTGTGAGCATAAGATCAAGTATTGCTTCTGCTCTTGTTGGTTCTATGACACCCTGAGTCAGGAACCTACCCTGCAGTCCTTTCAGGATCACCTGACGCCTAGCACATGTTGTTCATGGTATTCTGCAGTCCACCTTGTGCAGGTTGAAAACCCCCGCAATTACTACCTCTCCTTCCCCACAAGTTTCAATATTTGTGAACTCAGTTCTCTGTCCCTCTCCTCATCCTGGTTGGGTGGTCTGTACACCACCACCAACCTCACCTTTCTCCTTCTAGTGGACCTTAATTGAACCCATAATGCCTCCACCTCCCCTTCCTCCAACTCCTCCCTCACGCAAGTTATTCCCTCCCTGATATAAACTGCCACACCTCCCCCTTCCCAACTACCCTGTCCCTTTTGAATAGTTTATATCCAGGGATCACAAGGTTCCCGTCATGGTGTAGTGATGCCCACGTCTCGGTTACTAGCAGTATGTCCACCCATTATCCTCCACCCACTCCTCCCCTTTCTTAAGCCTAACAATCCCTTCTTTCTTGTCTCTTTTGTCACTTATATAGTGAAAGAAAGACTTCTCCCCTTCTTAATTCCTTCAGCTATCTGCAACTCCTTATATGCTTTAGCACGTTAGACTTCTTTACTTGCCTCACTAGCCAACCTTAGGTAATTTTCCCTATCCACCTCTCGCTTGGTCTTCCTGAAGTTTCTATAGGCTAGCCTCTTTTCCCGTACTACCTGGGCAACCCCAGAACTGAACCAGCTGGGTGCTTTGGCCCTTGTGTTCTTACCCCTGAGCCTAACACACTGCTCTGTGGCAACCAGTATTCCTTCCTTAATGATGAACCACCTTTGGTCCACCTCCATATCTGGTCTGATGCCTGCCAGGTGCCTATTTAGTATCCAACACACTCATGTGGGCACAAGGATGTGGTGCTTCAATACTTAAAAAATAGAACAATTATTAACAAAAAAGTAGAGCACTCACACCTCAAATATCAACAAGGGCACAATTATTAACAAAAAAGTAGAGCACTCACACCTCAAATATCAACAAGGGCACAATTATTAACAAAAAAGTAGAGCACTCACACCTCAAATATCAACAAGTTCACCGGTCTTCTTTGTCACAAAAATTTATTTAAGTATTGGCATAATAAAGAGCAACCTGATGCATTTCAGATGACTACGCATCCTTTATCAAAGAAGACCAGTGCCCTTGTTGATATTTGAGGTGTGAGTGCTCTACTTTTTTGTTACTAATTGTGCCTATTTAGTACTTCACCCATTTTCCTGAAGTTCGCCCTTCTAAAATCCAAGATTTTGGTCTTAGTCAAGATGCTTTCCCTGACCATATCTAATTGGAACCACACTGTGCAGTGGTCACTCCCACTCAATGGCTCCCTGACCATTATTTCCTGTACATGCTCCCCATTTGTGAGCACAAGTACACTTTAGAAGGTATAATCCACACATAGAATACTTAATGGTAAGAATTAGACTGCCCACTTCCACAGAGGATAGAGGATAGAGATTATTTATTTATTTATTTATGTCTTTGATAACCGGGTTAGTGCACTGATACAGAGGACCGTTTTCAGTCACGCCCAGATATGTGGGCCATAGTCATTGAATCCCTGCTGCAAACAAGTCAGTGCAATAAAGCATACAAAATGGCACTGGAAATGATGAGTTTTGTCGGAATGGTTTTCACAGTAGGCAAAGCAAGGTGATTCTGTCACTGCGCAGATCCCTAGAGAGGCTTCACCTGGAGTGCTATGATCAGTTCTGGAGACCTCACTCAAGGAAAGACCTAGACAGACTATGGCTCTAAACATCTATTCACTGAAATACAGAAGGGACTGTGGGTACATGATTGAAACATACAAGTTTCTCTGTGATATAAAGAAGGTAAACTGTTATGTCCTATTTTGTACAAAATAGGGATGCAGTCACTAGTAGCATGAGTGGAGATTGGTAGGATGCAAATTCCCTTCAAGTGTTTAAATGGGACTGGGACAGAGCAAGAGGAATCACAGTCCCCAAGAGGGGCAGTAAGGGTTTGAGGTGTGGTAGTGGAGGAAGGGGTGCAGTACAACAGTGCAGTAGGCCAGAGGAGTGAGTTAGTATAGCAAGGGCAGAGTAGACAGATACTCAGTCTCCCTTTAGTCAAGTTCTGTGTTTCTATATTTCCTCTCAGTCGTGCACAGTAACACACCATTGCCAAAAACCCTTATTTAGATACATATCAATGTGCTTCAACAGATCCCTAGACATCGCAGTGTCCTGCACACATACACAGAGTTATACCGTGGCCTTTCTCCCATGCACAGTCATGAAGCAGTAATCCACAGTCATACAAAGATGTGTAACTGTGTTCTGCACTACAATAACCAGGCATAAGTGTGCTGTGCCTATATACACATTAGTACCATTGCCTTCCACTCATAGGCACACATAACAGTACCTTGCATCAATACAAAGATATGCAACCATGACCTGAACTAAAATAATAGTACACAAGTGCCTTGCACACATATGCACATTTGTACCATTGCCCTGCACCTATACACACACCCCCATGAGAGTACTGTGCACCCATGTAGACATTCACAAGAATGCTGGGCACAAAAATCAGTGCAGATAACAGAGTCCTGCAACTTTACACACATTTGTACTATTGTCCTTCACCTATACACTCCTCCATAATAGAATACTTCATCCATAAAGATATATTACTGAGCAGTGTACTATAAACCAGGCATAACTGTCATGCACCTATATCACCATATCATTCACCCATACACACCAACGTAAAAGAATAGTGAGCCGCTGACTTTAAAAAGGGATCTGAAAGTACCGTGCAACAACACAGAGACATGTAAGAGCACCAGTCACAGAAATCCATGCACATAATAATTTACTGCAGACATACACACCTACGTAATATTAACTAGCAAAAACAGACAGCAATGCACAGATTTGTAACACTATCATGAACCCATAAATACAGACACTACATTGCCAGTAACAATAAAATAAATACCTGTCTCTTTCAGCCACTTTTACAGATGCACAGTTAGCATTCAGCAGCAATTTAGATATGACAGTTGTAATATACATTACTCTGGTATTTTGTTTTTTGCTGTTTAAATGAAACAAAATGGTGGAACATGCATCTGGTTTCAGCAACACTGACAGAGTAAAACCAATAATATCTAAAAGAGTTTGTGAAATTGTAAATTGAGCTTCTGTAAAGTGGTCAGCACATAAAACACTATGATCAATTGCTTCCAAGCAGGCACATTTAACAACAAGTGCCCACTGCTTGCACCGATAGTTAACTTTAGGAAAGTGATAGAAACTGTGTGCATACATTTTCCCATTCTTATAACCAATGGCACAGCAGTGCTTCACATCAGCAAAAAATGTAAACAGTAAACAACAAAACTGAACAAAAAGTAACCACACAGACAGACAGACATTAAAGTCAGTTAAAAATAAAATTCAGAAACCACAAACTAGAAAGCACTCAGGCCAGTAATGAAATGCCACACAATTAGCGGTTAGGCGTGAGAAATCCGCAGCACACTACCCCAGTGCTTCGTGTCCTCTCCTTTTTAAAAAAAATAAATAAAATATACTGTAACAAACTTTGTTAACAAGTTGATAGCATTATAAAAGCAGGGAAATAAAATGATTGTGCTAGTAAATAGGGCAGTAGAACTCACATTGTTTGTTGCAAAATCACTGTCAGCAGTGCTATTTAAACTGTCAGAAAACACAATAAATTTTGAGAGTAGGTCAAACACTGGCACAGGCCACTCCAGTACTCACATTACAGACAAACACTGCAATGACAGACTGTTAGACACATAAATCTGACAATTTAAAAGAAATTACAAAGGACTCAGTATAAGGATATGGGGAGTGTGTGTTAAATCAAACCAAAATGCCTTGACTACAGCATATTGCTGACCAGGAAATATTAAATTGGAACAGCATCCCTGACAGATCGCAGTGCTCATGGACCACCCACTGATGTTACAACGCTGCAGACGCTGGCAGCCCAGCTTAGCAGAGCATCTGGAAGAAATTTCAGCAGTCAGAGGAAAATGGAGCTACGAACATGAAAGCAAAATTACAGTATTTATTAAGCAGAGGGGTAAAAAAACAACTAGGGCCCTGCTTTAAAGGCATTTCTTTATTAACACTACCATTTGTAGTAAAAAATAAAATGTTGCACATGATCTTTAAACAGAAAGAAGGGATTATTTAATTCAGACGCCATAGTGATTTGCATTAGTGGAAGAAAACACTGAAAAGTCCAAAACATGTGTTCCACGATAAGCCATTTTCCAGCTGAGTTTCAGCAAGATGGCTGTAGGCTCCACCACAGCCATAAAAATGAGAATATGATCTAAAAAAAAGGAGTGAGTTACCTCTGAGTTGCTCAAACTAGTGAAAAAGAGAGACAAGGCCTGGAAAATTTATAGGGACAACAGAGTGTCCCAATCTCTGGTGGATTTTAAATATTGGCGTAACAAGTATAAATCAGAAATTAAAAGGACAAAAGTTAATCACTTCAGAGATAAGTAACAAAAGGACTTGGGCAATTCAAAAAATATATAGGCTACCCTTAACGCCCTCCTTGGGAAAGACAGCAAAACAGAAACCTCTGTGTTAAGAAAAGATCAAGAAGTCATAAATGATCCCAAGCAAATCTCTGAGATGTTTAATGAATATTTTGGAAATCTAGATAAGTTTACACCTGAGCCATCTCTAAATATGCCTTGTTCTGGAAGTAAGAGTTTAATAGAGACTAATAACCCAAAATTTTACTTTCGTATAAACTCCCCCAGCATTATCCTGAAATATGTTAATAAGTATAACCCTAGGCCCAATATTGATTCAGATGGGCTTGATTTAAAAATACTTAAATTGACTATTTCTGAACTAATTAAACCAATTTCTTTACTTTTTAACCACCCCCTCAGGTTCAGTATTTTCCCTGCAAAATGCAAAATGATGTTGCTAATTATAGACCTATCGCCCTATTGTTTCCCCTTTCCAAAATATTTGAGCAAATAATTTTTGACCAGGTCACAGCCTTCTTGGAGGATTATAAAAAGTCACAGCATGGTTTAGGACTCAGCACCACACCACAACAGCCTCAGTAAGGTTAACAAGCAGTATACAGAGTGCCATTGACAAAGGCCACTTTGCTGCTGGAATTTTTGTTGACCTGACCAAGGCTTTCAATGTGGTATTTCACTCCTTGTTGTTAGAAACACTGACTGAAAGTCACTTTTCAATCAATACCATCACTTGGTTTTCAAGTTATCTTACAGAAAGATACCAAGTGACTTCTGTATCAGGATGTTCCTCTGACCCTTTACCTATATATTGTAAAGTACCACAAGGATACTTTTGGCACCCCTTTTATTTAAACTATTTCTAAATTCTTTGCCAACATCCTGTAAGTATTCAGAAGTAGTGTTGTACGCAGATGACACGACAATAATAAACATTAACTCGGATGTAAACAAGGCCATTGAACAAGCACAAACTGACTTTAATTCACTCCAGACATGGTTAATAAATAAATGATGGTTCTCAATGCTAAAAAAAAATGAAATATGTGATATTTGCAGGTCCAAGGATGGCCAGGCCTATAGAAAAAGTGATATGTGACCTCAATGGTAACCTACTCCAATGAGTGAATAGTTTCAAGTAACTCGGTGCAAGCATCAATGAGGCCTTGACCTTTGAATATCACATTGAAACAGTGATCAAGAAGGTGCACCAGAGGTTGGGTGCCCTCTTTAGAATTAGGAATTGTCTGACCTCAGAGTCCAGGAAACTTCTAGCTAATAGTTTCCTGTTCACTATTGTAGACTATGGTTCTTTTTAAAATGCATTTATAACAACATAAGGTCAGAAGGGAACAATAGCAATCCAGGCAGTTGTTGGTATGCAGCAGCGAGTTGGTAGCTTAAAAGACGCATAAGCTATTTTTTAAAGGTGCTATGTTGAATAGTCACCTTATTACTGCTCGCCATTAATGATGCGCTGTTTTCTACATTGCGATTTTGCGATTACGATTTTTACATGGAACCGCCAGCTGTTTGCCATTGGACGACAGGTTTAAGTCAAATGTGATTATGTTAACATATAGAAATTCCCTTGGTTTACTCCATAAAACAATTTCAGCCTTAGTTAAGACTAATTCATACTTTCCTGATACCAGATCAGCCTCCTTTAGACAATACATTGTCCCCTGCTTCAAAAAATCTTGTAGTCAGAGGTCTTTTTATATAAAGTTCCACTGTACTATAACTCTATCCTAGTAGAGATTAGGGATATTAACTCTATTTCAATTTTTAAAGGTCTAGTTAATGATTATTTATCACTAAAAACTATGTGCCAATGTTTTGATACTGATTGAATGTATTGATTTTGTTTGCACCTGTATGTGTAACTAATTGTGTTTTATGGCTGTATGTTAAACTTGTCACTAAGAACATTGGCATTTATGCTCATTGGCTTACAAGTATAAACACGTTCTGGCAGAGCCACTACGACTGTGAATGCATTAACTAGAGAAGGGTGTTTCATGGGCGTAAACATAAACATTTATTTATTTAAAAAATATCAGATTTACAAACCTTTGAGTCAGATACTCATTTACACAGGCACCACATCAAGAAGACCAAAGCAGTTCAAACAATATACAACAGCTAAAGCAAATAGACATCAGGAGTCAAAGAGAAGCCCAGAGTGTTCACATGAAGGCTGTTGCATACACTAATTTTAAAGCAGTACACATGCTAAATCTAAGGGCATGGCTACATCACTGTCTCATGAGACAGGGGGCATTGTAGGAGAAAGAAAGCCAATAAAAATATTTGTTATGGAGATCCCCAGGGGTCGTAAAACTACCATACAGCTAGCAAGCTAATTTAGGAAAACTCCCTAATAGACAGACAGCGAAGGACACACTAGGATTTAACATACATATCAAAACACTCTACATAACATATGTTTTTTGCACATTCTGGGTGGACTACTCCTTTAACTTTCTGTGGTCTCAATTAACTCCTCAAGCCAGAAGAAAAATAATGCTCTAAAGTTTCCTATATACTACACACATGCACAGAAACTGGAATAACAGGTTCCAAGGAGTATACACTCAGCAGGAATGTTAGGGGGATGGCAGCTCTGATAGAAACTGAGCCAGGAAAAAAGTAAAATATATTTTATCACAGACTGTTTACACCAAGTACATGAACCTGCATGATTTATCTGTAAAGACAATTAAAAATGTATTTCTAAATGCATTACTAAAATAAACTATAGATAGATAGATAGATAGATAGATAGATAGATAGATAGATAGAGATAGATAGATAGATAGATAGAATATGGTAAACAAATATTAATCCCAAAAGCTGAACTACTTTGTTTTCAGTATATAAATGTTTAAGAAATACCTGAAAGCTGAGTCTTTCCTTTTGAGACACCAGGTGACTTTGATAATCATTTGTTCCAAGGGTTTTTAAGTCAGTTTGAATGCATTAAATATTATCTGTTTTCCTAGTCCTTAACAAAATGCAGGGACTGCACAGATTTGTTCTGTTTCTTGGCCAGATACCAAACTAGTGACTCTTCTTTCAGCATGATAGGATCCACCTCATGACCCTCCCACATGAATAAAAAAAAAGGTGAGCTGGATTTTTAGGAGCTTCTTGGTGGAGGTGGGTTGGATCATACTTCCCCCAATAAAACAATGCTGCCTCCCACTACTCAGGTTCCAGTTCTTGTACCACCCATTTAAGAAAGAAAATAGTACCCTGCAACCATTAACTAACATGAAAGCATATTTATTTGAGGGCGGAAAACATTTCTTGAAAGAGGGTAAGGCGGAAGAGACTATTTACACCTTCAGTCAGTTCCACAGACAGAGAACATGACATCACTCCTTTTGTACATGCAATACTCCTGTGGGTTCTACCCACAGTCATAAAAATAAAAATGAAATTATATTCCTTTCTGGAGATGTGATCTCCAGAACTGGACACAGTACACCAGGTGGGGTCTAACAAGTGATCTATACAGAGGAAACACCACCTCCCTCTTTCTGCTGATGATATGCCTCCCAATTCACCCCAGTATCCCACTAGCCCTCCCGAATGCATTGCCACCTTTAAATAATCAGATATGATGTCCCCCCAGGTTTCTTTCCTGCTTTGTAGTCATCAATACCACTCCACCCATTGTGTACGCTGCCCCCAGGTTTCTGTTCCCAAAGTGTATTATTTTGCACTTTTTCACATTGAAACTCAACTTCCATACCCTTTACCATTCCTTTACTTCTCGCAGGTCTCTGCTCATCCTTTCCACCACTTCCAGAGTTTTAACCCTAATGCAGATTTTGGTGTCATCTGCAAAGAGGCAGAACTTCCCTTCCAGCTTCTCTGCAAAGTCACTTATAAAGACATTAAAGAGGACCAGACCCAGCACTAGTCCCTGAGACATCCCACTGGTAGCCCTGCTCAGAGTGAACTCCCTTTACCACCACCCTCTGTCTCCTATCCCCTAACAAAGAAAGAATAAAATAAACTAGGTTTCCCTTTGTAAAAGGGATCACACTCTGTCACCTCCCTGCTCCTTGGGTTTGAGCAAGACAATGCCCATACACAGCAAAAAGCACTCCATGACTTGTGCACCCAGGGCATTATCAGGACTATATTGCTTGATGATCCTGACATGTTCCTGTATGCAGCACTTCAGTTGTCTAATTGTCTTCTCTGTACAGAGGTGAGAACAGGGTCATCAGGCTGCATATCAGTTGTACAGTCAACATATTGCTTGATCGTGAATGGTGATTCAAAATTAGCATGTAAAACTACTCCACCTCTTACCACATATCGTATTTGCACATGATGCACCTTCTGCATTGGCAGGAGCCTTTTCTGGGGGACTTAGATCTCCAAAAGCTTCCCTCTCTTTGGAGATTGCTATGGACCAACTGATCATCTGAATTCTGTGCTTGTGAAAAATTAACCCTAGGGGTATAGTAACTGCTAGCTCTTTGTCACTTAAAAGTGATCCCCCAGTAGTTTTTTATATGATTTTCCTGACTTCAAAGGACCTGTTTTTAAACTCAGTAGCAAAGGTTACCCCAGGTTTACTCTCTTCATTATGTATTTTTGTGGTTAAGAGGCTCCCTCTCTTTACTAAGGCTGGCTTCTTATATACATTCTCAATAACCTTACACAGAAATATAGAAACTGTCAGCAGATAAGGGCTGCCAGGCCCATCCAGTCTGCCTGTAGGCCCTATATATTGTATGTGGTCACTGACCCTATGTGATCAATGGCTTTTCATCACTCCCTCCCCTTTCAAGGTTCCCTTGTGCCTGTCCCAGGCATGCTTAAACCCCTCCACTGTGCTTTCCCCCACTACTTCCTGTGGCAGACTAGTCCAAGCATCAACTACATGTTCTGTGTAGAAAAACTTCCTCACATTACCTCTTAATCTACCCCCCTCCAATTTCATATTGTGCCCCCTTGTTCTAGTACTTTTTCTACATTGAAAAAGGTTCCCCACCTGCACCTTGTTTATGCTCTTGAGGTACTTGAAAGTTTCAATAGCCTCTATACCGGAACCTTTCCTTCAGTTCCTCTGCCTGTTGATTACAATCCTTAGGACAGACCAGCCCATCTGCGCAATGCTAGCATTACCGCATGTGATGTCAGCAACCCGCATTTGGGAATGAGCCTGGGTCTTGGGAGGGTTGCCAAGTGGAAGAGGATTGAGCATCTCAGATGATGCTGCTCTCCTCCTCCAGGGAGAGAGGGTTCTGTCTTCCACAGCAATACTGCCACCTGGGTGAATGCAGGTGGTAGTGCTCCTGGACACCTGAGGGGAGGGCAGGAACATTGCTGACGTCAGTGGGCAGACACGCACACAGCATGTGAAAACGCACCTTGATGTCCTCACAAACGACATCCCCTGGGATTGGGAGAACACTGGTAAAAGCATGGCCCCAGCACCTCCATGATGAAAGCCCTAGTATATCTGGGTCCCCACCTCCACAGTGCACTGGCACCATTGGATGGAACTGCAGCAGCTTAGGGATATGCCCTCTCTACCTGGCCTCAACTGGGGGGTATGTCCAAGCTTCATGAAGATAGATGGCCTTGGCTGGGGGATGCTGGGGAATCAGTAGCTGCCTGGAGTTCCTGTGAGTAAGGAGGGGCTGGAGTGAAGGGGGCAGAAACAAAAATAGAAAAAAAGAAATCCTCAAGATTAATACCAGTTCCTGCACATGTGGAGGAACTGACCATAAGGGATCCTGTTAATTAAACTCATTAGGTGACCACTATCTGCTCTGTGTACCATTTCCTGATCAACACATGATGTCTTCAATGACATCACATCAAATTTTAGCCAAAGGCAAGGCTGCATTCTGCTACAGACGTGAGTAATCTTGTGGTATGAATGAAGAAATGCCACTGCAGAAACCAGGACTGATGTGCCATGGAGAACTGGGGGCCCTATGTATAATTCTACCCACCAAGGGAATTGCAGGGTATCCTGAGTACCAAAAAGAGGGACCATTATGAATTAGTACATGTTTAAACAGCAAACGTATTCCTCCCTGTTTTATGAAGGGGGTGGCAGATGTGAGATGGATCTCAAGTCCCTTTCAGTCTCCGATTACCGTTTTACTGTGATGGAAAGGTTAAATGTTCCCTTTTGAAGACCAGCTACCCAAGATTTCTCCTTTAACAGAATGCTTAAAGTGGATCTCCAGTCACCTGTAAAGCAATTATATTTGGCATAAGCAGATGCCAATTACTGAACACTACAAAAAGATATGTGTATTCTGTTACAGAACCAACATTAAGATCTTCTAAAGATTATCAATGGTATTTAAAAATAAATTAATCAGTCTAAGTTTTTATATATTGAGGCATGGAAGATTGTTATCTCAACTGATGCCATGTTTCATCTAAAGACAGATTAGGCTACCTCTGGAACCATTAGGGCTAGGAACCAAAGTTAGCCAATTTTAAAGACATCAACATTTGAAAGGTCCAACTTTTGAACCATTAGGGTTAGAAAATTATTTTTTAAATGAAAACTTGGAGTCAGATCTCTATGGATAACATAACACTACAGTTTTCATGTATTGGTACATGGAGGGAGGTAGGCTCAGGGGAGATGTCAGGAAGTACTTCTTCCCAGAAAGAGTGGTGGGTGCCTTGAACAGCCTCCCAGTGGAGGTGGTGGGGGCCAAAACTGTAGTGGCATTCAAGAATACATGGGATAGGCATAAGGGAACCTTAGTGATAAGAAAAGCGGGGAAAAAGCCAGAGATCAAGTAGGATCTGCAGTATTGCAGTAGGTAGGAAAATGGGCAGACTAGGTGGGCCAAGCAATTCTTATCTGCCATCAATTTCTATGTTTCTGTGTTTCTAGGATTGGACACTGGTACCTGGGATTAAAAGAAAAAAACAAAGAAGGCTGGAGGATTTTGTTATAGCTATGTATTGATACATGTGTATCCATAGTGATAAAATATGTTAATAAAACCCAAGTATTAGCCAGCACGCTGGTGCAGCAGTGGTGCTACTGCTCACAACACCGATCACCCGGGTTTGAGAACAAGTCATCATAGGGCCGGCTGGGGTAGGTGAGCTGAGTATCCCAAAGGATGCTGTCAGTCACAGGAAGCAGGATGCTGACATGCTGTGATGTGCAATGCACCCATATGCATACTTACATCTCAGGAGCTCTTCTTGGAGTCCTAGGGGTCTGGGAAGAAAAAAGGTCAAAAACAGCAACTACTGCAGCATGATGTCCGTCATCACCACAGGTCCCACACTGCAAACCACGGCGCTCTCCTTTGAAAGCACCAGCCGAGTCTCTGTCTGGGGTAAAGCCCCCTCTCCAATTGCCCCACCCTGGGGATAAGCCAGGGTGTATGTTGGAGGAGAGGTAAGTCCCAGGGAAGGAAGATGATGGGGCTGGGGTGGGTAGGTAGGACCGTTGGAGGATGGCTGGCGAAAGAGGAAAAAGTATACTTAATAAAATAAAAAAAAGTATAAAAAAACATGCATATCAATACATATGTTTTACTTTTCAAAGGTAGTATTGATATAGTGTATTAACCACAGCAGCACAGTTTTAGGAAGGCCCACAGTACTACCGTGGCCTTGGTGGAATTTACTGCTTATATTCACGATGCGCTTAATCAGGAGCTCTTGGTGGGGCTACTTTTATTGACCTCACCAAGCCTTCGACACGGTTAATCATAATTTTCTTCTAAACCAATGGACCCATATTGGGATATCTACCGACTCATTGGGCTGGTTCTGGAGTTACCTCTCTAACAGAATGCAGCAGGTCAAGATCCTCTACGTATTATCTGACCATCATAACGTCACCACTGGTGTGTCCCAAGGCTCTGTATTAGACCTCCTGCTTTTCAGCCTGTTTTTGAATGAGCTCCCTAAAATATTCCAGAATAAGATCCTTCTCTATGCAGATGATGTTCTGCTTTACACTTCTCAGACAGCACCAGTTGCACTAGAAGAATTGATGCAAACTGACTTTAGCACAGCGGAAAACTGGTTCCTTAACTCAAGACTCCTGCTTAACCATAGGAAAACAAAAACAATGTTGTTTGCCTCTCATCAAAACCACTTTAAATCCTATCCCCTCAAAATATATAATAATAAGCATGAGGCACTGGACACAGTCAATAGCTTTAAGTACCTCTGGGTCATCCTTGACTGCTCTTTTTCACATGGTCTACACATCGACCACGTTGCTAAGGCAGCCAGTGCCAGAATGGGCCAGCTATATTGGCACAAACATTGCCTCAAGGAGAGTGCCATAAATCTAGCTGTTAATAGCTCGGTTCTATCAGTCATAGATTACGATCTGGTTGTCTATGATGCAGGCATGGACACTGCCCTTAGGAGAATAAGGACTGTCCTAAATAAAGCCTACAGACTCATGCTGGGCACACACTGCTTGACTCACACATGAGCTTTACGCTAGCACTGGATGGCTAAACCTGAACAACAGGATTAAATATCAGGTCTGTTTGGTAGCTAAAAAAATCTCTCTTGGTCTTTCACCCGTAGATCTGCAGAAACTCTTCAACTATTCCTCCAACCATAGACAAACCAGGGGGTCCAGCAAAATGGTCTTCCACATTCCCTTTCATTGCATTCAGCAGGGGCAGTGATCCTTTGACTATAGAGCCCCCCTTTGGCTAAACTCTCTCAGCACTGAACTAGTCACGGAACAAAAACTAGGCCCCTTTAAAACCAAATTACGTAAGTATCTGGCTGCTCTCAGCATGTGCGACTGTGACCCATAAAGTCATTTGTTATCAGGCGTACACCCAACTGAGCATTCCACCTCCTTCCCCACCTCCCCTGATATCCCCCTCTTCTATATAATTCTGACCATCTAGCTTTTTTCCCCTACTGCCTGTCCCACCCTAACCATCCCCTCCTCAAAAACCTTACAACAATATCCCTCTGGGGCTCCCCCTTCATATATTTCTCTCACCCCCATCCCCTCTCACCCTATGACCCTCTCCGATCCTCACCTATGCTCTCATCTACGAAACCCTTTTGGGTGTATTTCTCTCTTGCTCCTTCTCCCCTGCCATGTTATCACCTCCTACTATCCTCCCTCTCTCTAACTTATTCCCACTCTTGAATTCTACCTGAACCATGCGCTTCTGTTCTTAGAAGCCTTAGGTTCAACTCCAAGTAACTTCTGCTACCAGTCCCTCCATTGGTATAATTTGAAGATTGTTCTCAGTCATTATACTCTGTCTCTCCAACTAATTGTTTGTACATATTTGATGATTTTACAACTTCATTGCCTGAATTTTTAACTGTATACTACCTGTATTTGTTAAAGGAAAACTACACCCCAAACTTGAAAAAATGCATGTTGTCCAGAGTGTTTTAATTTGTATGTAAAGTTCTAGTGTTTCCTTCCCTCTGACTGGTATTAGGAGTTTTTCCCAAATTAGCCTGCTAGCTTTATGCTAGTTTTACGACCCCCGGGGATCTTCATACCTGACATTTTAATTGTATTTCTTGTTCCCACAGTGCATCTTGTCTCATGTGACTGTGATGTAAGAGAGACCCAACATTCAGCACACACATGCAAAACAAACTAAATATCTTGGAAGCTCTACAAGCTGCACAAAAATTACCAGCAGCAAAGTTTTTCAGGACAGTAAAACCTTTAGGATGAGGGTGGTCACCAAGCTGAATTCTACAGGCTTTAAAATATAGCCATCTCTATTGTTGTGAACTGATTGTAATGCAGTGCTTTCTGAGGGATTTATGGGCTCTGCTACATCACCATCACGTGAAACAAGGTGCATTGTAGGACAAAGAAATACAGTAAAGCTATTTGATATGGAGGTCTCCAGGGGTCATAAAACTACCCTTAAGCTAGCAGGCTAATTTAGGAAAAACTCCTAATACCAGTCAGAGGGAAGGAAATACTAGAACTTCATATACAAATTAAAACACTCTGCACAACTTATATTTTTTCAAGTTTTGGGTGTAGTTTTCCTTTAAGTGTCAACTGTCTATTATACTTGTCTGTATCATTTCAACGTGGAACCTTTGTAAACAAGTTTGCTAGCTCAAAGGTCTTAATCCGAGAATCCAATCAATAAATAAATGTATTTTCTTATAATTTATTTATTTATTTATTCATTCATTTGTTGACCGAGTTGGTGCACTGGTCCAAGGACTGTTTTCAGGCACAATCCGGGCCACTGAGGTGGCACAAAAACATACAGTACATCAGGGAACAAATACATCAAAGTCAATACAATTCACTAGGTATGCAGAAATAATGGAGGAAATTATACAGGTGCATGTAAAACAGGTTCAGACATAAGCATCCTATTTTGGCAGAGACTTAGAACCCATAAACAGGGGAAAGGATGCATCACAAATCACCCAGGGGAGCAAGAGCAGGTAGTAGTGGTCAGTAGGTACATCCTGAGGAGACAGCAGAAGTGTCATGGGGAGTCAAGGGTTGTCAGGGAGGGTGGCAGGCTATTCCAAAGGATAGGGATGGCAGAAGAGAAAGTCCTTTGCCCCATGCAAGAGGAGATTTGTAGACATTCCAGCATGAGGCTAGCAGCATGGCTGAGGTCCTGGCTAAATGCTTCAGCCGAGGTAAGGGGGAGAGAGGGGATGTTGTGGGGTTACAAATTGCCATGCCTACAGAGGAAGTCAGGAGGTAGCTTCATCTGGCCTGAGGAGGGTACCATCCAAGTGTCTGATAAAGGGTGCAGTGGTGGGAGAAGTAAGGAACCTGAAGGGCAACGTGGCAGATGTTATTGTAAGTGGTGTTTAGTCTTGCTAGGTTAGTGGAGGAGGTTTGTGAGTAGATGGGGTAGCCATAATCCATAAGTGGGAGAAGAGTGCTCTGAGCAATGGCAAGGCGGGCTTCAGGAGTGAGGTAATTGATTAGTCAGTAGCAGATCCCCAGTTTTTGATTTATGCGACATATTAAAATTTCAATATGGTCTGTGAAGTAGAGGGCGGAGTCGAGAGTGATGCCAAGGTACTTGAAGGAGCTGACATTCTCAAGGAGTGAGCCGTTGGGGGGGGGGTGTTGAGTGTCTTATTGGCTAGAGCTAATTTGGTGAGTTTGGGTGTGGAGCTGAACAGCATTGCCTTGGTCTTCTTGACGTTAACCGGCAGTCTATTTGTGGTGAACTACCTGTGAGCATTACAGTAATTGGTGGTGAGTGTAGAGGGGAGGTTGGTCAAGGACGAGTCACTATGGTAGAGTATTAAATCATCAGCATAAGGTAGGGAGTGGCAGGAGAGGCAGTCCTTGGGAAGTGAGTTCACATAGAGGAAAAGAGTATGGGCCCCAGGACAGAACCCTGGGGGACACCTGTGGAGACCGGCAAAGCAGTAGAGGTAGTGCCCCCTGGAAGAGGCCATTTAGGTGTGGCTGGTAAGGTAGTCTCTGAACCTAGCAGTGGTGGCAGGGGATGAGTCCAGGTTACCAAGTTTGTCAAGGAGGATAAGAATAACTGGTAAAGTCTGATATCAACCAGACATCAGACCTTATGTATGCCATATCACTTGGTATGATGTCATATCAGGTTGATACAGAAAAAGCCACAGCTGCTCAATCAACCACATTAGAAACCATTATGCTGTTACACTAAAAATAGCTGTGACAGCATCTGTCAGTTTCCTTGTGCTCTCTCTTATTCTCTTTTTATATAGGCTGACTTACTCATTCCCTTTTTTTTCCAAAATTAACATAGGTCTTGTCTAGTTCTGGTCAATATCAGACCCTAACAGATGTTATAAAATACAGGTGAGATATAAAAAATAAAATACAGGTGACTGTGTAATTTTTTTATACATCCTTGGTGTGTTTTGCCTTTATAAACCACTTGAGTGTCACTCTCATGGTTTAGGTGGCAAAACACACCTCAGGTGTGTTACAAAAAACTCATATCACACAGTTTCCTATACATTATTCAAGATTTTTACATCAGTAGTGTGAAAGCTCTGTTATTTTCATGTATTGATATATACGTTTTTTTTATTGCTGTATACTGTTACAACACTTTTATTTATCGATATTAAAATATGTGAAATGTCTTGAAAAATGTTTGCTTTTTAACTCATTCTGATTTTTGGTAACTCTGCACTTTAGTTAATTAGGACATGTATAGTTAGCAGACCAATATGCAGTTATCTTATATGCTCACAACTGCATTGCAGACATTTCCACCCCCTCCTCTTTCAAATAAACCCTACAGTCTTCTTTGTTTTCAAATGCTTGGCTGTAAAAGCAGAAATTTCTTAATTTATAAGAATATATGCATGCAAACGTAACCTTTGTCCTTCACGGTTCAGTTTGTCCTGACGCTATTCTGGAGTTCATAATCCTATGACTTTGACATCAACCTGTTTCTATGGAACTGTTTCAGTTCAAACAGTGGAAGAAACTGCTGTATCAGATGAGTGATGAACTTCCAGGCCTCCATGACAACCAGTTCTACAGTTTCAAACCTCCTCTTCCCTTAAGAAACCCAGGCTTGGAGTATAAAATGGGGTGAGGTACAGTACTTGCAACGACCAAGCAGGAAAGTGATCTGGAGGTAATCATATCAGATGACCTGAAGGAGGCCAAACAATGTCACAAAGCAATCAGGAGAGCTAGTGGGATGCTGGAGTGTATAGGTAGGGGTATCACGAGCAGGAAGAGGTAACATAGAAACATAGAAGTTGATGGCAGATAAGGACCACAAGGCCCATCCAGTCTGCCCATTTCTTTTTCTGCCTTATGAATGTGCCATCAGTCTTTGCTCTGTCAATGACCTATCTAGCCATACTCATCTGTATTGCTCCCTTATGCCTATCGCATGCCTGTTGGAAGCCCTGCACTGTATTCATATCCACCACTTCCTGAGGTAGGCCATTCCATGCATCCACCACCCTTTCTGTGAAAAAGAACTTCCTCAATTACCCCTTAATCGGCCTCCCTCTAATCTCATGCTGTGTCCTCTTGTCCTGCTATTTTTCTTATATTGAAACATGTTAAACTCTTTCACCTTGTTAATGCCCTTAACGTGTTTAAATGTTTCAATCATATCACCTCTCTCCCTCCTTTGCTCTAGGGTATACATATTGAGCTCCGTTAATCTGTCCTCATATGTTTTTTGATGCAGTCCCTGCATTGTTTTGGTTGCCCCTCTCTGGACTGCCTCAATTTGGTTAATGTCCTTGTGATGGTGTGGCCTCCAGTACTGCATGCAGTACTCCAGATGGAGCCTAATCAGTGTTTTGTAAAGAGGGATTATTATCTCCCTCTTACGACTTGTGATACCCCTACTAATACACCTCAACATCCCCCTAGCCTTACCTACTGCTTTAGTGGTCTGCTTGGGTGATTTCAGGTCATCAGTGATGATGATGCCCAAGTCTCTTTCTTCCCTTGTGACTACCAGCAACTCCCCTCCCAGCCTATTGGTGACTTCAGGGTTTCTCTTCCCCATGTGCATGATCTTGCACTTCTTTGCATTAAACCCCAGTTGCCACTCTTCTGACCATTTTGCCAGTTTATCCAGATCACTTCTCATTCTGCTCACCCCATCTGGATCATCTACTCTGTTGCAGATCTTGGTGTCATCTGCAAACAGACAAACCTTACCCTCCAGTCCATCTACAATGTCACTGATGAAGATATTGAAGAGAACTTGCCCCAGGACTGATCCTTGAGGTGCCCCACTTGTGACTTGCATCTCTTCTGACTGTATACCATTTACCACCACTCTCTGTTTTCTGCCTGTTAACCAGTTTGCCACCCAGTTGACCAACTTCTGACCCACCCAGAGCCTACCCAGCTTATTAATCAATCTTTTATGTGGAACAGTATTGAAAGCTTTGCTGAAGTCAAGGTAGGCTATATCAACTGCTCCCCCTGGTCCACCACTCTGGTTACCCAGTCAAAGAAATCTATGAGATTAGTCTGACAAGACCTTCGTGTTGTAAACCCATGCTGTCTTGGATCCTGTGCTGCTATGGATTCCAGGTGTTGCACTATCCTTTCCTTAAGGAGTGCCTCCATAATCTTGCCCACTACTGAGGTAAGACTGACTGGTCTGTAGTTCCCTGCCTCCTCCCTGCTACCACTCTTCTGGAGCGGGATCACATGAGCCCTTCTCCAGTCTTCTGGGACTTCTCCTGTGCTCAGAGACTCACTAGACAGTTCTGATAATGGCTCTGCTAGTTTCACCCTTAGCTCCTTTAGTACCCTGGGATGTATGCCATCAGGTTCCATTGCTTTGTCCACCCTGAGCTTATCGAGTTCTTGTAGAACCCTTTCTTTTTTGAAGGGACTAGTGCACACTTCCCTCCCCCCCTTCGTCCATGGTGCTGAGCTGTGGGCCCTGCCCTACTTTCTCTTTAGTAAATACTGAGCAGAAGTACCTATTTAGGATAGATGCTTTTAAATGGTCCTCCTCCTCACATGCCCCCACATCCCTTTTGATCTTAGCAATACCCCCTCTGGACTTTCTCCTTTCACTAATGTATGTATAGAAAGTCTTGTCACCTTATTTTACTATTTGTGCTAGTGTTTCCTCGGTTTGGGCATTTGCCTGCCTTGCTGCCTTCCCTGCTTCTCTTAGGGAAGTTTGGTATGCCTCCCTATCTTCATCCCGCTGTGTTCCCTAATATTTCCTGAAGGCCAGCCTTTTGGCTCTGACCTTTTCTGCTACTGTTTTTGAGAACCAAAGTGGTTTCCTTCTTCTTTTGCACTTCCTTTTCTCTCTAACACAATGGGATGTTGCTTCAAGTATTGCATCCTTAATGCTTGCCCACTTTGCCTGTACCCCCTCACCTGTATTTCTTTTTGCCAGGGCTAGCTTAACTCTGTTGGCCATCTTATTAAAGTCAGCTCCTCTGAAGTCCCATATTTTTGCCTTGGAATGGGATGATTTAGTTCTAGTGGCCAAATTGAATCATACCATGTGATGGTCACTGGCCCCAGGTGACCTTCTACCTGGAGATCTGTGATCCTTTCTCTGTTAGTCAGTACTAGATCTAGGATAGCCCTGTCTCTTGTGGGTTATTGTATCAGTTGTTTGAGGGCCTCTCCTTGCAGGGAATCCGCTGTGTGTCTAGTTCTGGCAGATGTTCCTGCGGGTATTGACCAGTCTGTATCTGGCATGTTGAAGTCTCCCATTATCAGAATCTCCCCTTTAGCTGTCATGTTATGTATATCTTCTAACAGTAATGTGTCTATGTCCTCCCCTTGGTCTAGGAGGCCTGTAGACAACCCCAGTTTGTATGGCTGTCCCATTTCCTGTTTCCAGGGTGACCCACAGTTCTTCTGGCTCCTTATGTGTATTCTGAATTTCTGTAGCTTTGACATTTTCATTGACATAAAGGGCCACTCCACCCCCCCTTTTTGCACCTCAGTATCTTCTGAACAGTACATAGCCAGGTACTGAAGTCTCCCAAGTGTGGTTACTGGTAAACCATGTCTCGCTAATGGCTACTGTCACATCCACACTCAGCAGGTCAGGCCCTCTACTCCCACAGTGCCACCCACCTAGCACAGTATTGTGAACAGGAACAGAACAGGGTAACCCTCCTGTCTGTTTTGTGGGTTTGAATCAACCTTTGGTCTCAAGTTCTGGAGGGATTCAAATTGTGAACCTCTTGCTAGTGTACTCAAGTGTACAGACTCAGATAATTCTGCTCTTTGGAGGAGGATAGATATCTTTTGCCTATGGGCACCTAACCAGGTGTACAAAATGAACCCTTAAAAACTCTATGAAAGACCTCATAACAAACTCTTACCTTTTCCCAGTTTTGGTAAAACAGTAAGCTTATGCACAGTGTTAGCTTTAACCACATATGCTTCACTTGTCAAATAAAGAATTTCAAAGACACAGCAAGTAGTCTCTTTAAAATAGAGGTTTACTTTAAAATAGATAAAAATGTAAAATGTAAATACAGAACAATATATCACAAAACATACACTCACTTAAAAGAACAAGGTTTAAAAGTGCAAATTTCTACCACCAGACAATTAGACTTATCTATCTAAAGTGTCTCTTCTAACAGTGTTAGAGTAGGTGTTTCTTCTTCAGAGTCCAAACATGTATATCTCTCTAAAGGTCAGTCACAGCATAATTAAAACACTGTCTTGAAACTGCCTTCTCCATGATGTCACCCAGCTCCTCTTCTGTTTATTAAAAATCATACAACCAGGATGTCTCGTCATTCAGAAGGTAAATTAATTAAGGTGACATCAGCAAAAACTCGTTTCCCCATGACCCTTTGATCTAGTGTGTCTTTTTGCCCTTCACAGACATCAAAGGACCTTTTACAACTCGGCAGTTTTATCACCTAGCTGTAACATAGTTTTTCCAGCACCAGTTGAAATTAACTGCCCTTCCTGAGGACGTCATAAAATGGATATTTTAGTTCTTAGCTTCAAACAACCCAGATCCTAAATAAGGCTATAAAATGTGAGTTTTTGCAAGTTAATCACCTTACAGAGATCTGCTGTTTAACACATCCTGTCTTTTGAACTGATACCTGGGGGGGGGGTCATCCCACAGGCTGTCTCAGCATGTCTCATGAGAGACACTCAATAACACATTTTTATATTACTAAAAGCATAGACTAATCAGAACCAGCTGTACAAGTGTCACAGCTACTATGTCCAGTTTAGCCTCTGTCGTTATTGCCTGCAGGTCGGGGGTCTTGTTTCCCAGACTGCTAGCATTTGTGTACATGATTTTCCAATGGCCAGATTTTGGTGTATTAGTTGTTGGGTGAGGTCTGGTGTTTCCCCTGTGCATCATATGGGGAGCCAGACCTTTTTCCTTACCTGTTGATGCAAATGAACTACAAACATGCTGAACTCCTGTTTGACCACTAGCTGAGGGGGGAGGGGTGTTCTTCCCATTCGACATATCAGGTGCTGCACCCCCCCCTCTCTCCATTTGCTAGTTTAAATATTCTGCAAAGACATCAAACTTCTGCCCTAAGGCACTGACTCCCTCTTTAGTCAGATGCAGTCCATCAAATTTAAAGAACTTTCGCTCCCCAAACTGTTGCCAGTTACCTACAAATTTGTGTCCTTTTTCCTGGCACCAGCCCTTGAGCTACAGGTTTAGCTCCCCTATCTCCCCTTCTCTGACCTTCCGTCTATCTGCCCCCCTCTCCCAGACTGGCAGGATCTCAGAGAAGGAGATACCAGATGAAATGGATGATAGTTTGCCACCCAGCCTGGTCAGGTGTTCCTTGGTCTCCGCAACTGACAGACTGGTGAAATTGTTAGTCCCTCTGTGTACCAGGACATCAAAGTTTTCTCCTGCTTCCTGAACAATTTTAACAATGCAGTCAGTGTCTCTCCATGCTGATGTACCTGGGAGACATCTGACCATTACCCCTGGCTGGAGATAGGTATCAACTCCCTGAATCATGGAGTCTCCTATGATCAGAGGTTTTTGGGATTTCCTTTTTGCTTTCTTTGTTTTGGTTCCTGTTTTGGGCGAGTTTTGTTGTGCTAGCTCCTGTGCTGTAGTGTCCTGCTCTGCAGTGTTTTCTGCCCCTTTGTTTGATTTCAGAGATAGAGGAAGATACCTGTTTGTAGTTTTTATATGGTTTGTGAAGGTGATATGTTGGAGAGCACCAAGTGATGGGGCACCTGATTTGCCCCTCCTAACCATCTGCCAACCTCCCAGACCAACTACCCTCTGTGGTCGAGGTGCTTCTGTTGGATGTTGGGGAAATGGCTGCCGATTCTTATAATATAATTCCTCCTGAATATTTATTTATTTAGCTTTTGTTGACCAGGTAAGTACACTAGACAAGATAATTGCCAATTTTCAGGTATGACCTGGGAGAGTACAGGAATTACAGATTTAAGTACATAGGACAACATGATACAGATTAAGACAGATTACAGGTCAGGTAAGGCATATCTTGAACAGTATATATACAACAGAATAACACATGTAGAAACTAAGAGCAGTACAATAGGTGCAAATTGAGATGCAGCAGATACAACACTATATACAACTTAAAGGCCCCAGGAAGTGGAGCCTCAGTTAGAAAAACACCCCTTTGTGGTACATTATATACCCAACAAACAACCCATACTTGTCCTGAACACAACCAAGAGAAAGGAGTGCTGCAAAGGATCAGGATAGATCAAGGGGGTTTGGGACAACCACAGGCCGAGGAGAGTTTGAGATGGTTCCATAGGGAGGAGCGAAGGCATACATGTGAGTGGGAGGAGAGAACCTGGGCAGGGAATGAGTTCCACAGTCTGGGAGCACATGCAGCAAAATCTCTATCCCCCATTAGAAACTGGGTAGCAGGGATCTTAAGGATGGTGGGACCGAGAGACCTAAGGGAATAGGATGAGGAGGCTGCGGGGACAAGGAATTTCACCAGCCCAGGAGGGGTGCCAGTGCCAAGGACCTTGCCCTTGAAACACCCCAAGACAAAGTCTATGTGATTTGAGGGGGAGAGCCAGTTCAGCTTGCTATAAAGGTCACAATGATGGGTGAGACGAGGGGCAGACAGAGCAAAGTGGCAGACATTATTGTAAGCAGTAGACCACTTAGAAAGGTGAGCTTTGGAGGAACATGCAAACAAAAGGAGCCTGTAGCAAAGCAAAGGGAGGAACACACCTCTGGCAAGAGCAAGATGGGCAGGAGGAGTAAGGTTGCTCTTAGCTCTGTAGGCCAGACCCAGTTTGTAGTTGACAGTCTTACATACATTCTGAATATGGTGGCCAAGGTCAAGCTGCGGGTCAAGTGTCACCCCAAGGTATTAAAAGTTGTCAGTAACAGGGATCGGAACACCATTGGTACCAGTAATGCATTACGGAGCAGGATAGGCCTTAATCTTGGCCTGGGACCCAAAGAGCATGGCCTGGGTATTTTTAAGATTAAGAACCAACTTATGGGATGAGATCCAGGACTGAATGTTCCCAAGGTCCTCACTCAGGTGGTGATTAATGACCCCTATGTCCGAGGAATGAGTGAGGATGACCAAGTCATCTGCATAGAGGATTGGCTTACAGTGGACAGAGGCAGCAGGGAGATTGTTCACAAAAATGGAGAAGAGCAGGGGCCCCAGGACAGAGCCTTGGGGGACACCCATGGTTGCAGAAGTAGAGCCCGAGGGCTCCTTGCCATATTTGACAAGCTGCTTTCTGCCATGTAGATAGTTGGAGAACCAACAGAGCACACCAGGTGATAGACCATAGGACCTAAGCTGAGTATAGAGCATGGCATGATCAACAAGATCAAAGGCCATGGAGAGATCTATAAAGATAGCCCCAGAGAGTTTGCCCTGGTCCATAGCCGCCCTGATCCAGGATGAGACTGTGACAAGGGCAGAGGATGTGCTGTGCCCTTTCCAAAAGCCATGCTGCACAGGTGACAGTAGGTCATGTGACTGCAAATACTCTGAGAGTTGCTCTGCCACAACTTTCTCAAGATGTTTGCTGACCGCTGACAAAATGGCTATCGGACGGTAGTTTTCAATCAGTTTGGGGTTCCTCTGTTTAAAAATAGGGACCACCCTGGTGACCTTCCATATGTCTGGGATAACCCCAGATGACAGGGACAGATTGAAAATATGGGCCACTGGGAGGGCAATACTAGAAGCACCAAGACAGAGGAGCTTCGGTATCAAACCATCATGGCCAGCACTCGAGTAGGAGGAGAGGCCCAAGAGCAATCTCTGCACCTCTTGTACCATCACAGGCTTAAAATGAAAGGGCGGGCAGGGTAGTGGAGGGGCAGGGACCTGTTCACAGTTATCACCTCCACCAGAGGGGAATGACGAGGTGAAAACAAACAGGTCAGAGAAATACAGGTTAAATGCATTTGCGATGGTTAGCGAGTTGTTGCAGCTAGCACCATCAATAAGCATATCAGAGGCCTCACCACTCAGGGAACCACTAACTATGTTTTTAATGTTCCTCCAGAACCTCCTGGGATCCCTAGCTGAGCTCAGCAGCACAGTTTTGCAAAACTCGCTTTTAGCAGCCCTTATTGCTTTCTTGCACTCATTTCTGATTCTCCTGTACTGCTGAAATACAACCTGATCTGACGTGGCCTTGAATTTTGCCCAGCACTTGTCTCTAGACTTCATAAGGGCTAAGAGGCTCCCATGTAACCGCTTTGTAGCCAACCCCCTGACCCTCTGTCTGATGAGGGGGGCATGCTTATCCTGCAGAGCCCTGAAAGTGCTGAGGAAGAGACTGACAGCAGATGAGGAGTCCTGGGCATTCCATACTGCAGACCAGTCAGTGTAATGGAGATCATCTTGGAAGAAGCCAAGATCTAACCCGGAGAAGTCTCTGACCTGAATGATCTTATGCGGAATTTTCATGGAGGGGATCTTCCACACACAGTACATGGGGGAGTGGTCAGAGATGGAGTCAGGAAGGATGCCCGACAAGCTGATCCTCTCAGATCTGTTTGTCAGGACCCAGTCCAGAAGAGAGAGCTCACTCCACCACTGGGAGAGCACCTGGTAGGATCGTTGATGAGCTGCAACAAGGAGAGACCAGCAAGCAGTGGCTCAAATGCTTTAGTGTTACTACCAAGCCAATTAAGGTTAATATCACCCAGGATCATTAACTCATTATGCTGGGTCACAGCACCAACTGTGTCAAGGAGGACGGACAACCCCTCTAGGCCCCCCATGGGAGGATTGTAAGTAAATATAATATGTATCTTTTTGGTCATCCCAAGCAACAGTACCGTGTGTAGTAACTCACAGGGGGACTGCAATGGCTGTTGACAGGGTAAAACCGACAGGTTGAGTTGGCTCCTGTGATAGACCAAGATGCCACCCCCCCTTTTTTCCCGGACAATCATACCTGATGAGGTCATAGTCAGGAAGGGCACACGTGGAATTTGGAGTTGAGGGTTTAAGCCAAGTTTCAGTTACGCCAAGGATGTCAGGTCTGTGGTAGGTGACCCAAGCAAGAAGTTCTGCCAAGTTGGGCAGGAGGCTATGAATATTGAGATGAGCTATTTTCAGCCCTTTGACAGCTGACCAGCCCACAACTGAGGGGGAGGCTTGGCAGGGTGGGCCAGGGTTAAGCTCAATGTCACCTGCAAGCGCTAGGGTCACCAATAGGAGCCAAAGGAGATGCCTTAAGGGAGGGTACCATCCATGGCAGGCAGATTGCAGCTGTATCGCCTGACTACAAGGGCTGGGCACAGGAAGCACCTGAGGTCAAGACTGCAGAGAACCTAAGGGGGGGCGTCTGCCTTCAGCTATAAGGTTGGAGAATGTGAAGTCTGAGTCCTCAGGCTAGGTACAAGTGCCCCAGGGTTCCCCCACAGGAGGAGCACCACCACCAATAAACCAGGGGATGCTAAGGACAGTGAGGAGACCAAAGGTGAAGGAGCACATGAGTGGAAGGGGTGACACTTTGGTAAATAAATACTCAGGGTCCCCCATGTCAATACCAGGGATAGTTGGCAGGGAGCGATGGTAAAAACTATACTAACCACCAGGCCCCAAGTTAACAGCCAATGGAGCCTCCCACAAAAGGAAAAAAACTGGATGTCCAGCAGCTGCAATCCACTACCACTGTGGTTAGAGAGCCCACTCAACCAAGAGAACACAGTGATGTCCCAATTAGAGAGCACCTGTGATATACAAAGGTAATAGCCATTACAGAGGAGCATCCAGCCCCACTAAGGGGATCCCACCCATGGACAAGAAGCAGGGACCTCAGCTTAAAATGCAAGGGTAGCTAGCCTAGACTGGGTACTAGGACAGACTCAAGCAGACAGTAGCTATGCGAGCAATAAGGCAAAACAGCGAACAAAATTAATATTGCAGAACAGTAGACAAGATTAACCATGCTAGCAAACAGTAATGGAATAGTAAGTACGCCCATGTAAGGTGAGTGTACATTCTACTGACAGACATTATTAACAGAATGCTTTTATGCAATTTGAGGTGCGCAATCTCTGCCCATGCTGCCTGGAGCTGAGCGCTTGGATCTCCAATGGCCCAGCATGTAAGACAGTGTCCTAAATCCTGTAAAAGTGCCCTTCTGAAAAGTGTCCCACAGTACCTGAGGTTAATAATATCCATTCCAGGTAAGTTGCTGGGTTTATAACCTGGTCAGAGTAATTAGAAGGAGGAAAATGAAAGTAAAAGTTTGATTTTGTGTTTTGTTTGTTTTTGTATAACTTGTTATAACAAGTTAAATTACTTGTGCCCCTGTAAATGAGGTCACTGTGCGGATACCCCTCTGATCTGCCCCTTCCTACTTTGCTACAGGAAATGTCACGACTGTGCTACTCTATAAAGGAGTGTAGTGGGGTGGTTGGCGATGGGGTGGGTGGCTGGCCCTTCCCCTGCCAAAAAAGAAGAACCATGGATGAAAGAAACAAGGAGATAAGAGCAGAAACAATCAGCCAGCAACAAATGCAGTAGCCCTGAAAGCTTATCCTAATGATAGATAAAATCGAAAAACCTGTAAAGCACCACCTGTAATAATTTCACAGAAGATATACCCTGTAAGAAACACTTTGCTACATAGAAAAATAAATCAGTAACAGAAGATATACATGGAAAAGATAATTTGAATCAAAAGATTACAGCAGTAATCTGTAAGCACACATCTGTAGGCACACCCTGTAATAATCCAGCAGAAGGTATACCCAGCAACAACAATTTGAATCAGAGAAAAATAAAGCAATAACATGTTAGCAACAAACAGTAACAACCCTGAGAGTACAAAAGAAAATAATAACACACAGTAAATCTTCCTAGTCAAAAGAAACCTTAATCCTTTTCCTTGCTCTGGTAAGGTTCTTTGCTCTGTCCTTTCAAGCAACCTAGAAGAAAAGAGCTCAGGTGAGGCTAGGTGCCTTTGCCAGTAAATGTCCAGCATTGGGGATCAAACATACGCCCCCTATCCACTACTACTTGATAGTCTGTAGCACTACCACTGTACTAAGGCTCACTGGTGCATGGTGTTGCCACTATATAAGTCATTGGTAAGACCCCACCTGGAGTACTGTCTCCAGTTCTGGAAACCACATCTCAGGAAAGACATAGACAAAGTAGAGCTGGTCCAGAGGAGGGCTATCAAGATGGAGCAGGGTCTGCATCTAAAAGTCTATGAGGAGAGGTTAAAGAAACTAAACATGTACCTGGAAGAGAGGAGGGAGAGGGGAATATGATAGAGACCTTTAAATACCTTGCAGGGGTGAATAAGGTACAGGTGGGAGATATTTTACAGAGGAAAGGGTGCTCTAGAACAAGGGCTCACAATATGAAGCTAGAGGGGGGTGGGTTAATGAGAGATATGAGGAAATACTTATTCACAGAAATAGTGGTGGATGCCTGGAACAGCCTTCCAGTGGAGGTAGTGGGGGGTGAAAACAGTGGTGGGATTAAAAAAAGCCTGCTACCTGCACAAGGGAATCATAAGGGGTAGGTAAGGGGTGGACAAGAAACTGCTGTAGATCTAGAAAGGTCTGCATCAAAAGCAATCACAACAAAAAAGGGCAGACTGGATGGGCCAAGTGGCCTTTATCTGCCATCAGGTTATATGTTTCTAATTAACCAACCATTTCATTACTAATAATACATTTATTAAAGAGAAATGTCCATCTGTAATTGTGCCCGACTTTAGTGTGAGGCATGGCCCAATTAGCATTTTCACAGTGTTAATTGTTTTACTTACATTTTATCTGGTTGATTCTGCTGTTACTTCTGCCGGCATTTTAAAAGGAAGCGCACCTAGCAGCACAACCTGCTGCATCTGTCCCGACACTCATGTATGAATCTTGTTAGTTACCTGGTGCCCTTGTTTCATCACCACATGATAAATATAATATACAAAATTGCTTGCAAAATTAACCCCCATAGTCTATAATGTAGCGTGTCCCCACGCTCTCCCTGTCATCACGTGATATATTTGCCAGAGTACGGGGCAGTGCAGGGGCGGATCTAAACACCAGGAAGTACAGAAAACTCAGTAAATATAAACTTCCGAGTGTTTTTTCTCCTTCATAATTTTAAATCTTGGGGGCAACTACACACAGGCAGCATTTCCCTCCAGTAAAGCACCAAAAGATGTTGTGCACATTTCAGCTTGGTGAATCTCTTTAATTATACAATGGGCAAGAAAATGCTGGTTCCTGATTGGCTGGCTAACGTTATTTACATGTTGTAAATCATGCTATCACCCCACAGTAGAAGTGCCAGTCAATCAGGGCACCAGACTTCAAAGCTGCCAGCTGTCATATTGTTTTCCGTCCGGTAAGTGGAACGTGCGGAAAAAAAAAAAATGTCTATTTTGATTTTCCACATTGTATACTAGTACTATGCCATGACCAGGTATGGGTAATGGAAAGATTTACCCACTTCTGGTGTGGTTTCCTCACTCGGCTGCATCTTGTGAGTAAACCACACCAGGTGTGGGAAAATTCTGCCATCACCCACACCCGGTCGTGGCATATTCCTTAATAAAACAATGGATGTCTCAGTCATGTGGACTGAGTTGCTTACTGGATCCGAGTACTGTGTTTGTCTTATCCTTTAGATGTGAAGTTACTCTTATCAGGCTCTGATTGTGTAGGAAAAAAGTTTTAAAAAAGTCAGTGTTGTTTCATGGATTCTGCAACGCAGAAGAAATAATTCTACTCTAAAGCAGCCTATGTGTCAGTCTGCATCATGGGCATTTTCACACTTTATTAGTTCACTTCTTTTAAGACCTTATAAGATGAGAGACAACAGCAGTTTAGCTTGGAAATGTTTTCTGCTTTGATCCTGGAGCAAATAACGGGTACTCCCGAGAGAATGGAGCACAAACTCTGCTGTTCCATTAGTATACCTTTACTTAAGGGCATTATAACAAAAGCTGCCCCCCCCCCGACAACATCTAAAGTACATAATTCTGTTTCACACACTGCTCAGCCCCAAAACTACTCTGACCTTTTTGCCCTGTTTTAATGGGAGATTGGATACTTCTGTCAACAGGATGTGTGGGAAATCTCTGCAACACAAGGAGACCTGCACCTAAAAGGAGGTGTGCGGCGGGGGGGGGCTGATTAAAATTAAGCAAATGTAGGCTGTTTGCCTGCATACTGTGAGGATACTACACATTTTTTTCCACGCAGTCATATTTTTTAGAAAAAAGGGCAGGACATTATGCTCATGCAGAAACCAATCCATTTGTATGTATGTATGTACATAGAAACAGAATTTGACTGCAGATGAGGACTGCTTGGCCCACCTAGTCTGCCCATTTCCCCTACCTAGAGGATAAGCTGCAGATCCTAGTTAACCTACAGCCTACTTCCTCCTAATCCTCACTATAGTTGCCTTATGTCTGTCCCATGCATTCTTGAATTTCCCCACTGTTTTTGACCCCACGACCTCCTCAGGAAGGTATGTATGTATTTATTTAATTATTTATTATTTATTTTAAATTATAAAATGGGTACCAATTTTCCTCCCCTCTGATTGGTTAGTATGTCAATTTTGCTGTGTCCTTATAGAGCCATAAACTCACAGCTGGCACTACTTCCATGTGACCAGGCAGGACAGCTTCAATATCCCTAACCCCCTGACCTGTCAATAGCCAATAACAGCCATTTTGCTTCCTGACAGAAAAATCCCTCACTAGCCTGGCATTTGACAGCTGTCAACAGAAACAATGTCTGACATACCTTCCTCACAGTTCCAGCTGGAGTTAGAAAGAATCATGGATACATTCCAGAATGATGGTGAACCAGAGAAAGTACCAGGCAAATCACCTGCAAAGAAAAAGAAAAAAAAGGAAAATGTGAGTACACATGTAATTTTATCAGCAGAAGAACTGTCAAAACTAGAAGAACAAAAAGATGAAGAGAACACAAAAAAAACGACTCAGTGGGCTATAAATATTTTGAATAACTGGGCACAAGACAGGCAATTAAACATAAACTATGAACGAATACAAACTGATGAACTGTGTCATATCTTACAAAGATTTTATGGAGAGGTTCGTCAGTCAGACGGCAAAGAATACAGCCTCTCTAGTCTACTTTCACTGAGAGCAGGAATCAATAGACATTTGAACTCTGCTAAAATAAACCGCAGTATTAACATCTTCACTCATCCAGACATGATCCCTGCCAACAATATCTTAACAGCTGTCAGCAAAAAATACGGTCGTGAACATAAAGACACAGCAGTTCACCACCCTGCCATTAGTGCCGCCGACCTCAGCAAACTCAAAAACTCAAGAGCACTGTGTACAGAAACCCCTAGCAGCCTTCTTAGAAAAGTGTGGCTAGACATTCAACTTTGCATGGCTAGAAGGGGGCGTGAAGGACTCCGTAAATTAAAGCCAGAAAACTTTACAATTAAACAAGACCAAACCGGAGCCGAATATATTACTCTCACTTTCAATGACAGTACTAAGAATCATAAACAACTGGACCCAAACAGAGAGCAATACCGCGGGTACATATACGAAGTACCTAATAACAAATCCTGCTCAGTTGCTTCCTTCAAAAGTACCTTTCTAAACTGCCACCAGACCCGGCAGCATTTTACTTGCATCCACGGAGATTTAAAACAACAACCTATAACACGGCAGCTATCTGGTATTCAAGAGAGCCTCTTGGTTAATTACCCTTCCCCAAATCTAATGCCCTACTACACAGAAGCCGAGCTTAGCCGACGATACACTAATCATAGTGTATGAGCCACATCTGTACAGCTACTCTCGGAGGCTGGACTCGATGCCCGTGAAATAATGTCTGTCACAGGCCATCAGTCTGAGTCCAGCCTCTGCAGCTACTGGGCTGCAAGTGAAAGTGATCAACAGAAATGGAGCAGCATTTTAACTAAGACAAAAACACCCATTCCACCCAGCAGCAGCACTACTCCCACGTCTCCAACCGTCACAAAACCGGACTTACAACCACCACGATGCCCCTCTGATGTCCACGAACAACGATGACCTCCATCCTGCAATAAATCCGTAATGAAAACCGCCACCTCAAGCGCAACAAATGAAGAAATCCCAACCAGAATTGAACCCTCTGCCGAAAAGCAACTTCTCACAACCCAGGAAGTACGTTGCGATGACGTTCTGCAACAAAACACCACAATACAAATCCAGCAGTTCAGCAAGAGTACTTCCTCTGCCCCGTTCATCATCCAGAACTGCTATATGGAAAAAGTGGAGTTCATCCACTTTTCAAAATAAGGCAATCTATTTAAGTCAGTTAAAGCTGCACTTGCAGTTAGTTTAACAGAACATCACATGCAGCCTGTTGTTTGTATTTTAAACAGTTACACATGAAGCCTGTTCTTTGTATTTTAAACAGTTACAGTTTCAGTTACACTTATTTTAAAAGTGCAGCCTGTTCGTTTGCAAGCACTATCTGACCTGTTATTTAAAACAAGTAGTTAACACTTTTAATCCAGTGTCATTTAACTGTTCAGTGATTGCTAATGAATCAACTTAGGAACCATTTTATCTTATTTTTAAGACTGTTGTCAAATAAATATGTTCAACTTTAAAACCACACAACTCTGTTTCTACTTTTATTTACAAAAATACAGTGCCCCTTTTATAAGTGGAATAAGACACTCCAAGGTGCATTTTATGGCTTGATAAGAGCACTTCCCAGGTGCTAAAGTCACTCAGCGCAAGCACCTCGTGCCTCATTACGCACCTGGGGCGTGCTCTTATCAAGCCATAAACCACACCTTGTCATGTCTTATTCCTTACTGATTTCATCCTGTTTAAAAACTCACACATAGTAACATAGTACAGTAATTTAAGGTCAGAAGGGGGCACTAAGTCCAGCAGGTCTGCTGCTTGCTTCATAAGCACGAACCAACAAGAATGCTGTGCAGACATGTACTAACACAAAGGGATTCCCCACCCACTTTACTACCCAGCATAACTTGTGATTCCCTTGGTGAGCAGACATTTGTCCAGCAGCACCATTCCTCCAACCTTGCCAAGTCCCTTCTCATCCTTTCCACGCATCCTTGTGTATCAACCCTGTTGCAGATCTTTGTGTCATCTGCAAAGAGGCATACTTTTCCTTCCAGTCCCTCTGCAATGTCACTTATAAAGACATTAAAAAGGACTGGACCCAGTACTGAACCCTGCAGTACCCCACTAGTAACCCCTCTTTCTTCAGAGTGGATTCCATTTACAATTACCTTCTGTGTCCTGTTGTCCAGCCAGTGTTTTACCCAGGCTACCACCCTGGGACCCACTCCCAGGCTGGTTAATTTGACTATTAATCTTTTGTGTGGGACTGTGTCAAATGCCTTGCTAAAGTCTAGGTAGACCATGTCCACAGCCCCTCCCTGGTCTACTACTTTGGTCATCCAGTCAAAGAAATCAATTAGATTCGTCTGACATGACCTTCCCGCTGTGAACCCATGCTGCCTTGGTTCCTGTGCCCCACTGGCCTCCAGGTATTTAACAATTCTTTCCTTCAGAAGTGATTCCATCACTTTCCCTTCCACAGAGGTCAAACTGACAGGTCTGTAATTTCCTGCCTCTGTCTTGCTCCCACTTTCGTGAAGGGGAATCACATCTGCCTTCCTCCAGTCCTCAGGTACCACACCTTCCTCCCATGATTTGTTAAAAAGCGAAGTCAGTGGTTTCACTAGTTCTCCCCTTAATTCTTTTAGAATTCTGGGGTGAATTCCATCAGGCCCCATTGCTTTGTCCACCTTGAGTTGAGTTTTAGGAGTTCTTTCAGAACCCTTTCTTCTGTGAAAGGACTGGAATCGACCCCCCTATCCAGAGTGCTTCTGTTAATTGGATTAAGCACCTCCCCCTCCTCCTCTTTTGTGAATACTGAGCAGAAATATTCGTTCAGTAGCCCTGCTTTTTCACTGTCCCTCTCTGCCCACCCACCGTCCATTCTATTCAGCCTCACTATCCCTCCCTTTGTCTTTCTATGCTCGCTGATGTACCTATAAAAGGTTTTATCCCCCTTCTTAACCGAGTTGGCTATCTTTTCCTCAGTTTGGGCCTTTGCTATTCTGACTTCCCTCCCTGCTTCCTTCTGCCTTAATTGGTAAAACTCTCTGTCCTGCTCCTTCTATGTTTCCTTATACTTCCTTAATGCAATATTTTTCTCCCTGACCTTTCCCGCTACCTCTTTTGTGAACCACAGTGGCTTTTTCTTTCATTTTGATTTGTTTATTTGCTTCACACAAATGCTTGTTGCCTCTGTGATGGATGTTTCTCCATTGTTGCTTCACCCCTCCTTGTAGCCTGTTTGCTAGCGCTTTTCTAAGGCACTCTCCCATCTTTCCAAAGTCAGCCCTCTTGAAGTCCAGTACCCTCACTTTTGTATGGCTTGACTCTATAGCCGAGTTTATTGTGAACCACACTGTTTGGTGGTCACTTGTTCCCAGATGGCTACCCACTTCTAGATCTGAGATCCTCTCACTGTCCCCATTTGAGAGTACGAGGTCTAAGATTGCTCCCTCACGAGTGGGTTTCAAAACTAGCTGTCTGAGGCATGCCACCTGTAGGGCATCGAGAATGGCCCTGCTCTTGGATGTGGCTGGAGCAAATATGCTTCAGTTAACATCTGGCATATTCAGGTCTCCCATCAACAGTATCTCCCCTTTCTCTACCATCCTAAGAATGCATTCTATCATATCCTTGTCCATTCCCTCCCCCTGACATGGGGGTCTGTATACAACCCCTGTGTGGATTGCAGTGCCATTTCCAGTCGCTAAAGTGACCCACAGTGCCTCCTCTCCTCCCTGTTTACTCTTTTGTTCAATTGCTTTTATCACTTCCTTTACATAGAGAACTACTCCTTCCCTCTTCTCCCCTCCCTGTCTCTCCTGTAGGTTGTGCACCCTGGTATGTTAACATCTCAGTCATGGTTCTCTGTGTACCATGTTTCTGTGACTACTACGATATCCAGGCATCCTTCTTCCATCAAGGCTACCAGTTCAGGGAGCTTGTTGCCCAGACTACGGACATTAGTACTCATTACTCTCCATTTCCTGATGGCCTTACCCCTTTTTGCCCCATCCCTGTCTTATTGCCTTTGTCACTTTCTCGATTTACCCCGGCTCTTCTCCCTATTGACATCTCTATCTTGGTGTTTACCTCACTTACTACTCTGATTCTTTTGGGGGGGGCTAGGATTTCCCTGCTCCTTTCCAGTGTCTCCCCCCTTGGCTAGTTTAAATGCTTGCCAATGAAGCATTTAAACCTATCACCTAGGATCCTGGTTCCCCTCCTGGACAAATGCAGACCATCACGCCAGTATAGGCCTGCATCACTCCAGGTGGACTTCCCAGTCCCCAGTGAAGCCAAATCCCTGAGCTCTGCACCAGTTTTTCAACCACTGATTGAATCTCATGGTGTGGAGCACCCTAGCCTCACCTACGCCATAGACAGGCAGCACCTCTGAGAAGGTTACTGTGCATGCTACTTGTCTAAGGCCCCTCCCCAACTCCACAAACTCTTCCTGCACTGCTCTGATCCCTTTCTTAGCCAAGTCATTTGTCCCTAGGTGTACAATGACATCCAGCTCCCTCCCCGTGCAGCTGCTCCAGCGATCCTGAGGATTCACTCCCTGTCCCTCCAAGCCATGACACCAGGCAGGCGCCTTACCTCACTCTCCCCCTTCCTCTCCCAGTTCTACCTTCCTAACAATGGATTCCCCCACCCAGAGTTGTTTCCTTCCCCTGTGGGGTCCCACACTACCATCCTGTGGGTCTCCTTTGTGGAGGTTCCCAGCATCCTCCTTGGTCTCCACTGCAGGTGCCTCCATAGAGGAACCACACTTAGCCAGAATGGAATATGAATTGTGGAGAGGTACAACTGGAGGGATGCACCTCTGTTCCACCACCCTCACCCTCTCTGAGCCCACTTTGGTCCAACCATTCCTCTTTCTTTGCAACCTCTGAGGCAATGGCAGTGGCCCTGGTGGACCTTGGATGGGAGAGGAGGTCCCACAAATCCTGGCCAACTCTGCCTGGAGATGAGCAGCCTCCTTCCTCAGCCCAGAGAGGTGCCTGCAGATGGGACAACACCGCATCCTCCAGAACATCTCCCAGAAGACTGCTGCTCCACAGCCACAGCCACTACACTGCACCACTCCCAGCATGTCTTATGTCTGGCCCCTTCACTGTTGTTTGGAATACTTACTCTTTCCTCACATAAGCTGTGTTGCATTTGCATAGATTTTTCTTGCAGCTTGCCATTTTTTTTATATATATGTACTTTTTCTTCCTAGGGGCCACCAGTCTGCCTTACCTCTACACATCTGGCATCCTTTGGGTATTCAGGCCGCCATCTCCTGGGACTTCTCTCTGACTCCACATTCGGGCCCGCAGCTACCCCCGCGGTGAGGTGGAGGGGAGCTGTCCCCCAAGCTCAGCCTTCTCAGATCAGGATCCAGTAATGACACACACCCTCTGCGCCGATCCAGTCCCCTCTGGAGACGGCCAGCATGCCGCCGCAACTCCTGCCCCTAATTTTTCACTTTTTCTCCCCAACGGCTAGGCATGCAATGATGCCTAAGGCCCCGAGCGTGCACGCATCTACACGCACTCCAAGCCAAGCGTCTGCCCTAGCACGTTCCCTCCAAGTCCCTGCCAGCACTCTACAGCCACCCCCAGCTGCTGCCAGAGGCCGCTAGAGCACTGATGGCAACCTGTCCCCCTCCCCAGAGAAGAAGAGCAGTCCCCGATGACCCAGACTCATTCCCGAACCCGGGTTACCGGCATAGTGCGAGGTGTGGTGTCCAGCATGTCAACCCTCAATGCCACTGGGCCAGCTCATTTTTGTTTTAAATCTAACTGAATTCTTATTGCAGTGTCCAGGTTTTCAACATACAGTGACAAAGTTACAGTAGTATGAGACAGGCTTCAAACCACAAGATATCTTATTTATTATTGATTCAGCACCTGTAAAGCTTTTTTCTCCAGGGCTTTAGTGAATTACAGTAGTACTCTATTTTTAAGATTTGTGTGGATCCACAGAGTGTAGCTGTCTGCAAGCATTTTTTGTTCTTACTACTCCCGTGAGATGAAACATAGTCCCATTTAATGTTACTTTGCAGTACTACCTCCAATTGCAAACATTTTAGAAATGACATTCTATCCTCATGTTTACTTTTGTTTTATTTGTACTGTCTGTTGTCGCAAACCCACTCCTGGGGGCCGGGTCCACTGAGCTCACAGTGCCCTCCCCTAAGTGCAACCTGTGACAGGTGGGGATCAGGAAATACCCTCCTCATGTCCTTTTAGAGTGCTTGCTGATTTCAGAACTGAACACTCACCACGAGGGCCCAGGGCTTCCTCTCTAATCTGGGTAAGGGTAAAATGCAGTCTCGAGGCTGTAGCCAGGTGAGAACCTTTCTTGGTTGCTGTGCTAGGAAAGACCCCAGGTGTTGTGAGTGCTTCAGGCTGTCCTTGTAACCCTGCTTGTGTCTTCTCCCACAGAGGTGCAGGAACCTGGTCCAAAGCCCACAGACCCCTCCAGAGACTTTATTTCCATTCCAGGATCCTAGTTTCAGTAGCGTATGACACCTTGCTAACAGGCATGCCACAGATTTAATAAACCTTACCAAAACCTTCACACATACAATAAACCACTCCTAGGCAGATATTTTTAAAGAAAAGCAAGTGTTTTTACTGATTACTTAAATAATGATCATATGAACATACAGACAAATGAATGAGGTATTTGTTACAGGATAAATACAAAAAAAAGTTGGAAAATACATGCAAATGAACTGGTAAGTAACTGGCTAATTTGTACCTTTTTTGTAGAGAAAACAGAGTCCAGAAAATAAATGAGTTCTGCTGTGTATCCGAATCCAAGTTTTCTTGCAGTGTCTTCAGTGTCTTGGGCAGTCTTTCACTGTGTCAGGAACCTTGGCTAAAAAATGCAGAGTCTCTGTTTGAGCAGACTTAAATAACCTTCTCTGCAGTCTGCCAAACTGCTCTCTGACTGGCTAAAGACCTTCATATATTTAGTACCAACTGTTCATCTCTAAGCCAGCAGGGGTCTCTCTTGCTCTTTTCCAGCATGTTAAGTGAACCAATATTATCAATACTTGTAATTGTTCCATAGTCCCACCTCCCTGGCTGGCTTTGATCTGCATTACCATTCCTGATCTTATTACAATGTAAATAACTATGACACTTGGAAGATAATTTATCAATGGACTTTCAGACTGAATGTCTCCAAACCCCTGTTCTCAAAGTATTTCTCTTTGAAGTGTAAAAGATTACGAACAGAGGAGATAACTCCCAGGAAATTTCAATTCCCTATTGAAATTCAGCCCTGGTTTATCTCAAGCAAGCCTTTGTTTCAGGCAAAGAGGAATACACATTCTCTCTCCTCATGTATCCTTTCTGAAAACTGGGCCTTTCTGGGAACTTAAACATAAAAACATTTAGAGAAATATGACAGCAATATGTCAGCAATATGACTGAGTGGCCAAATTGCCACATCTGTTATTTTTGCAAATATATTTTCCCAGCTTGTTTATAACCATGTACCACCCTTATTCTTTGCCTGTCTAGACCTAGGTCATTCCTAAACAAGGTTCCTCAGACCACCATACTTACCTGGTCAACAAATAAATGAATGAATGAATGAATACCAGTAAATAAGTATGTATTCAAATGATGCAAAACACAGAAAGTAGCATGAGCACAAGTACATTAGCAGCGATGCACAGTTTTAAAGAGTAGATGTAGTATTGCTCAGATAATGCTTTTGTGGATGCTACTACCCTCCATCAGATAGCGCTGGTATCCTACCTAGGATCCTACCAGAAATCCTACCAAAGATGGATGTCAAATCCAGGGTCAGATAGCAATGAACCCTAGATCAGATCCAGGGATCCTAACTTGGATCCAGGGCTCCTAGGTTGGATAGTTAGGATCCAACCTGGGCCTGTTGGTCAGATCTGTGGATCAGTTGCTAGGATCCACAGTGTTTATTGGATCCATGCACTGGATCATAGAGGGCTGGATCCATGGTCAGATAGCACTGCTGTCCTACCACAGCAACTAGCTGACCAAATGGGAGGTATCTGTCGGTATCCTAATTCCAGGATACTATCTGAGCAACACTAAGTAGATGTAATAATATATAAGCTATAGAATGATACATATTGATTGATTTGGTGCCATGGTTAAGACTTACCAATATACCATCTTTAGTTACCTTTGTAGGTTCTCATATACAGTTCCTCTTTATATGACAGAAAACATGTAATTTATTTATCCAGGATCACCCGACTGAGACACATCAGTTCTCTGTCCATGGTCCTACTTCTGTCTAGTCCAGTGGTTGACTGGACTGAAGGATAGAGAGGAGACATGACTTGCTCAGGGACATAAAGTGATTCAGTGGCTGTGGTGGGATTTGGACATGGGAACTTCAGTATTAAAGCTCAGTGCCGTACTCACTAGATCATACCATCAATCTAAAAGCCCTCCATATGGCCTTTCTTATGAAGTATATGAACATTAATAACTTCTGACTCAAATATTAAGTTCAGAATACTTTTATATTGGCCTCCTCACAACCTGGATTCTAAAACAAATTAATTTCCATTTCACTCATTCCTATTTAATAGACTTTTACTGGTGCATGATGGCTCTTGTACATATTTGCTTTCTGTGTGTAAAATATGCATTTAGCAGGTAGATTAGGGATTTGATATTATTTAAAGCCCCTCCTCCAATCAAAGCCTTTGTCTCTCATTTCAAATTGAGGCAAAGTTAGCATGAGCCTGCCAGGATAGGCTTGGGAGGTGCTGGTCACTGGTGTCAGTGCTAGTCAGTTGACCTTTTACATTGTGTGTAAATTACTTACTATTCTCCCTACTGCCTTAATCTACACTGTATGTTCTTAACATGTTTGATAGTTTAATCTAGACTAGAGATGTTTTGAAGTCTTAATTTGCCTGCAAAGTTAAGGCAGATTGCAGAAATCCACTTTCCTGGAGAATTTTGTGAATTTTTGTCCCTAGGTTAAAATTTTGCATTTTTTAACTTTATATTACATATTCGCCCTTAACTTTGCTTGTAGTGTTGCTAAAGGTAAGTTTTTGTGAAAATAGGACTTTTGGTAAACAGTTTGTCTCAAGCTCACATGGAAGAATTTCTGCCGGTCACACAGTACGTCTCTGTAAACTGACTGCACCTTAGTTGCTTCGTGTTTTTTATGTTCACCATGCACATTAGTCATCCGGCACAGGGGAAACCACCGACTGTAGAGAGAGGAGCATGACTGAGTCAGCGGCTTCAGAAGACAAGACACAAGTGTGAGTGTTACTATAGCAAAGGTCCCTCGGGCTTGAGCCTTCCCTTCTGAAGCTGCCAACTCAAATGATCTCCTTTCTCTGCAGTTGGTGGCTTCTTTAACAGATATCGAACTAATCTTAAGATAAAAAAAGGACTTTACATACTTTTTTAACACAAGATGCCTTATCTTAAACCTCTGCCAGCACGTCCTTTACCACCATTAATACCGCTCAGTCACACAAAGCATCTAGTACCACAGGGCTTCTATACCAGTGGCGAACATCCAGCAATGACAAATGCGTGTTTCAGCTGCAGCTGTATCACTACAAATGCCTCCAAATGTTTGTGTGTGATTTTTATGCATAATTTTTTGGATGCATGCATCATCATTTGTACAGGCACATCATTTTGTGGGCATATGTATCATTTTTGGTATCCAGCTTATGGTAAATTGCAACACAAAGTTAGGCCACCTTTTTTGCGGACTAGCAGACATGCTGCAAAGAGCACAACTGCAGCAAAACAATGATGCAAATCTTTGAAAATCCTGTTTTCTATCTATTCCACAGTATGTATCTTTCTGTGCACATTTTATGTTCCAGATGCTTCAGCGTTATGTTTGTTTCCTTTACTGGGCAGATGTACCTCAGGAGCTTGCTGGGTATCAAACCTGCAACCCTGAGTCGTGGAAGGTAGCAGCCCTAACCATTCAGCTAAAAGGCAATTCCCAGTAGCTTAGGAGTTATCAGAACTTTTATTTTGTGCACTGCAATCTCAGTGGCCCCCACCAAGGGTCTTGCTGCTGTTACAGTCAACACTACTGGGCTTTTATCATTCACAGCTCTCCCTGATAGATGGTGCTATTTTTTTCACAGGCTGCCTTTTCTCACTTACATTATCAAGTATCCGCAATAAGTATCCAGATAAAAGCATCTATATGAACAGCAATGTTTAATCCTCAAGGGAGCAATGTGCTTATATACATGGGATACAAACAAACAGAAGCGAGAGAAAGAAATAAGTTCCCTAGCTGGGATTTGAACCCAGGCTGCTCTGAATAGTGTTCCACTGCTCTACAAGCTGATCTTTTGGGACAACTAGAAACCTGGTTCTAGAGACACCAATCCTTTCTCAAATACACAACCTGGATATACAAATTTAAATTACATTTACTCCGCACGGCTGCAATGTTCATATGTATGGAATACAAACCGACAGAAATAAGAAGGAAATATATTCTTTAGCTGAGAGTTAAACCCAGGGTTCTCAGAATTCCGTTCTTCTAAACTACCAGCTGCACCACCAGGACAACTGGAAACCTCAGACTCCCAAAAACACCAATCCTTTCTCAAATGAAAAACCTGGAAATTAGTTTAGAAAGAGGGAGGATCTGCTTCCATGAACAAGGAAGTGTTAGCTGTATAGAATCACAGGGATATAGTCAGGATGGATGCACCTGCCCCCCAAAAACACACACACACACACACACACACACACACACTGGACCAACAGATATGGATCTGCTGGTCCAGTGTGAGAAGTCATTTGGATCTGTCCACAACCTGTAGATACAAATTAAATGAAATTACATTAATCCACATGGGTGTGATGTGCAGGCAGTGCTATTCCAAGCAGCCTGGATTTAAATCCCAGCTACAGCTGGGGCACGTATTTCTTTCTCACTTTTTCATTTCTGTCTGTTGTATTTCATATAGAGTTTATGTACCCTGCACCCTCATGCAAATGTTACCTGCGCTGTCCTCTCATCTCAAGTGACTCAGTGGATTGTGGTGTGCTCATGCATAGTCTCCTCCCAAATCCAGAGGCTCAGTGGATTGTGGTGTGCTCATGCATAGTCTCCTCCCAAATCCAGTGGCTCAGTGGATTGTGGCGGGCTCATGCATAGTCTCCTCCCAAATCCAGTGACTCAGTGAATTGTGGTGGGCTCATGCATAGTCTCCTCCCAAATCCAGTGGCTCAGTGGATTGCAGTGAGCTCATGCAGTATCCTCTATATTCCACTAGCCCAGTGGATTGTGGTGGGTTCATGTACAGTGTCCACCTGACTCCACTGGCCCAGTGGATAGATGTGAGCTCATGCACAGTGACCTCCTAACTCCAGGGCCCAGTGAATTATGGTGGACCCATAGATAGTGACCTCCAGACTCCACTGGCTCAGTGGATTGTGGTTGGCTCTTGCACAGTGTTCTCATGACTACACAGACCCAGTGGATTGCTATGAGCTCATGCACAGTGGTCTCTAGACTCTACTGGCCCAATGGATTGTGGTGGACTCATCCTAGGAGCCAGATCACCCACATAGGAGCACATTGTGTTCCACCAGTGCCATCAGGTTGGGTAGAGAGTTCTTTAAATATTCTTCATCTACATGTACTATAGTTTGTGCAGTTCCCAAACAATAAGCTGTGTCCTGAAGTGAGCATTACATTTATTTATGTGTGCATTTACCTGCACTTTTCACATATGTGCTTATGGAACCAATTACTATTACACAATCATTGAACAAATAAAGTCTTTAGCTTCTTTCTGAATCCATTGAGTGTGTCGTCAAGGCACAGGTCAGAAAGCATAGGAAAATCAGGATCAGTTATAAAATTCACAGGTGGCATTTTTTTTATTGTCAATAACAGTAAAATAAAAAAATAAAAATTGTCCAGTATAACTATTTACCAAGGCAGTACAAACAGAGAAAACAAAGTCCTTAATCTGAGAGTATCCCTAATTCCAAGTTTTATTCTCTCTAGCAAACATATTGCTGCTCTTTTTGTAACAAGTCTTTGCCTGACAATTGACTTCTTCATCTTGAGCTCATTGAGGAGACATCCTGTTTCTCATAAAATGTATTAGCGTTCTTGTCAAGCAGGCTTGCAAATAGAACACTGTCCCATGTCTCTCATAAAATGTATTAGCGATCTTGTCAATTTCTTTGCAGAGCAGGCTCGCAAATAGAACAGTGTCCCAAGCTGGCCTCCTGCTGACAGCTCTGCAAAAGAGTTTACAAACAAGCCTAAGAGGAGCTCATACTGCATCTCAGGTGAACCTCCTAAATTCCAAATAGCGTTATGCAATCATTTCAACAGTATAACTATATACAGTTTCCAACAAAGATATCCTAGTATTACTTACAGTTTCACACAAAGATTCACATATATTTTTATAACCACAGTTACACAAGGAGGAGAAAAGACAGAAACAGCCAGGGAAGGCAGCGAAATAGCGGGTTGCGGATAACCACGAGACAGTCAGAGTGATCAGTTCCTTGGTCTCACAAGAACATTTGGTTGCACAACCAGATAGACAAGAGACAGAAAAGGAGAGGACAGAATAGATTTTTGCATTTAACTGTTTCTGCGTAACAAATGAGACAGGGCATTATTCAACCCTGTCACAGAGTGTCAACACATTTCTTAATACCCTAAGGGTAACAGTTCCCCTAACTTGGGACTAGGTGACAAGATGCATAAGTTCTCTTTTGGAAATGCACCAAGTTTGCTGAACTAATCAGATTCCTCCCTTTGGAATGGGGCTGATGAGATTGAACATATGCACTCTCTGTTAAGTCCTGTTTACATGGCTGGTTCACTCCTTCTGTGGAGCATTGCAGTGTAGCCCCAGACTGAAAAAGATGCCCTGCTTCCGCATCCACATAGCCCCTCTCAGCACTGATGCAAGACATGCTGGAGAAGGGCTGTGAGTCAGTGGGTGGTCCACTGAAAAAAGGAAAAAGATGCCCGCAGGGTCTAATGAGTGGGAGTGAGAGGTGCAGCCTGTGTAGACGACTGCTTAAACCGCTCACTCCCGACCACATTCCTAGATTTGATGAGACTGTGGGAGTGGAGTAAGACAGGCTTACCACAATCTATAGGCATCCACATGGTGGCATTTTCACTGCAGCAACCCGACTGCTCAGGTTGCTGTGGTGTTAATACAACCGTGTAAACAGGACTTTAGATGCAAAGGTGCTCCCTAAGTAGAAAAAACTTTAAAAGTTAAGGCCCAAATTTTTTTTTGCTCCTCCTCGCCTCCTGGCTGACCACTCCTTTGAGTCACCAAGGACCCCACCAGCACTCAGACCCCACCACCAACCACCACCTCACATTGCAGCCCTCCCTGGGTAGCTCAGCATAACTCTTCACCGGATGGGTCCCCCCTCTGAGGGGGATGGTGCCAGTGGGGGCTGGCCAGTGCACTCTCTTACCTTGGCCCAGGGTTCTGCTGAGGTGGTCCTGGTTGTCTGTGGTTTCGCAGTGGCGGGTGCCAGCAACCATCATCTGGCCAACCAGGGAGCTCCATTTCCTCCTTTTTTCTCCCATGGGAGCATGGCATGCCTCTGACATCAAGGCGCATGCTGACTACCACCATATTCTTGATGTGGCTGTGCCCCTCTGCATTGCCATTCCCCTGGCCTCCTACAGGAGTCGACAAGCACTAGGCCCTGGACCCTCCCTCCTCCTGGGAGAAGATGAGCAGTCATCAGATGCTCAAGTCTTCTCCCCCCAGCCAGCCCTCCAGCACCCCGAGTCCAATCCCAAATCTGGGTCACCGGAATTGGCAGCAGAAATCCAACCGCTGCACCAATGGGCCTAGGCCAACATTTTTAACTTGATTCTAAATTCAGATCACAACCAATTGTGACCCCCAGGTCACCATATCCAGGTTCACACCCCTGTCTGGTGATTGTTCATGGCCCAAATGATTGAGGGTTGGGTTTGTTATTTCTCCTGCAGCAGGGTCTACATCCCAGAACAAATAAGAGAAGAAGAAGAAGAAGAAGAATCAGCATTTATATAGCACTTTTCATACACAGTGTATCCCAAACCACTTTAGAAGCAATGCTAGACTGGTAGTGAAGTGACCGAATGTGTGGTGGCGGCCAAATCACATATCACCACCCACACACAGCCTGGATAATTGCATGAACCAGTTTATGGGAAGGGGAATGTTAGCCAGGACACCGGGAATGTTGTCTACTCTTTGCGAAGAGTACCCTGGGTTCTTTTACTTCCACCTGGACACCCACCAGGACAACACCAGGATGGGCAGAAGGGACCTCGGTTTAATGTCTCATCCGAAGAATGGCACACTCCAGCTGTACAGCACCCCGCAATACTGCACTCGGATGCCAGTAATTTTTAGGTGCAAGTCCAATCCTGGTGTGGGATGAGAACCCACGACCTTCTGGTCCAGAGGTGGATGTGCTACCAACTGAGCCACCACCCAGAGAGATTAAGTGGGCCAGATGCTATGTGCAGCACCACCCCTGGGATGCAGTACCTAACCACCTTCCTACACTGGACTGGAACACCCTCTGTGGAACAGTAAAACAGTTGTTACCTTCACCAATACCAAATGTAGTCAGAGTATACAAACATGCACACACAAAAGTAAAGTCCCCTCCCCACTGCAATACAATACCAGCAGATGATCAGCCAATAATGTGACAGAAATGGGAATGAAGTAGTTAATTGTTTGGATTTACTAAAATTATTTTTTTGGTCTTCTGCATCTCACCAGGAATTTTCCTGGGCTTGATAACAACAAAGAAAAAAACACTGGGATTGTACGTCTCTAGCAGGTCATCCCTTGGGACAGTGTAGTACGTAATATATCTCAGGAGACCAAAATGGGTAGACATCCACACACACAGATTATGGACAGGATTTGACCATTCACATGCAAACTGGTTGTTAAATGAATCTTATTGGGCATCTATAGGTTTTTAATCTGATTGGAGGCAAGAGAACTCAAACTTTAACAGAAGTTAAAATGGTTGGCTAATTCAAAGGAATTACCTTTTGCCTGATACCATCCCTGAAGATAAGCAGAGCCTGCCTTCAGCAAAGGTTTGTGTAGGGTGACAGATAGCTAAGATTTCAGTTTCTCTTTCAGCTTATAAAGACAAGTACCTTCTCATGTTAGATTAAAGCAGTCTGGAATGTTTTCTGTTCTGACTCCTGTTATTTTAAAAACATTTATTTTTCCTGTAAAAGTGTTTTCCTCTCATTTATACTACTGATTTCCTGGAGTTGCACTTTGACTCCTAAAGTAAAATACTTTTATTTACCTAACAGTCGTTGACAGTGTCTTAATTGTAAGGCAATGATTTCTTTTCTCTGGCTAAGGGAAAACTCTGTTGGCATTCATCATCAGAAGAGCATACTACTGAAGTTAACCTGCGGTGAACTTCCTAGACTTGTGCAAGGAGGAGTGAAGTCCAGGGGAAAAAAACCCAGGTGGTGGCAGTGAACAAAGGAAACAGATGACTCTAAAGACAGTTACAGCCAAAATAGAGAGGGTTGTCACAAATAAAGATACCAGTTTAGCAGAACAACAGAGGTTCATTACTGCCCAAAATTCCCTGCAAAAGAAAGTCATTAAGCATGCACACTGTCAGACCAGCCACAATGAGGTGCCCAGTATAGGTGAGCCAGTTAAGCAGTAAATGCCACTGTATAGTCAAACCCCACATTGGAGAGTAAACGGTTGCTGCCATTAACTAGGCCCAGCCAGGTGCAGCGCCATGCATCACCAGAGGTCACAGCAAACAAACCCCTTCAGTGGCCCTCATGTACTGGAAACTGCTACCCCTCCAGCCTGGTACTAGTATGTAACTGGCGAATAGACTGAGAGATCCTCTATGGCAGTCCCTGGATACCCAGTGCTGAACTGTTATAGGCTTGAAGATGTTGTCATAGATTGCTCAGCATTGGTGCCTTTCATTTTCATCACAACAGAACACGGCAGCCAGGTTACTGACGGGCCTTCTGAGGTCCTGTCATGTGACCACAGTTCTGCACAGTCTGCACTGGCTACCGGTTAGGTGGAGGATCGCCTTCAAGGTGGGTGTTCTCACCTACAAGGCCCTATATGGTTCGGGTCCAGGCTATCTGCGTGACCTCCTGACTCCTGCCCACCCCCTGCACTCCCTTCATTCTGCCCAGGAGAGCATCCTAGCAGTTCCTAGGGTCTAGTTAAAAACATCTGGAGATTGTGCCTTCAAGGTGGCAGCATCAGTCCAGTGGAACTCACTTCCCAGGTTTCTGACGGAGGGCCCCTTGGTGGAAGCTTTCAAACAGGGTCTGAAGACGCACCTTTTTAGGGAAGCCTTTTAGGCTTAGTTTACTGTTTTATTATTGAAATTATCATTAAAGTTTTTAAGTTATCTAATTATTTCCTCATCTGCCTGTTTTATGTACAGCACCTTCAGCCTCAGGGATAGGGCACTTTAGAAATGAAACCTTGCTTGCTTGCTTAATAGTTGTAGTTTCTTAAACCCCACTGGCCATGCAGTTGCTTAAATGGCTGTCCAACCTCTCAACACAAGGGGCTCGATTTTCAAAGGGTGACACAGGGCTTGTGTCCAGCCCTGCATCAAACCCCTTTTTTGATGTAGCTGCACCAAAGTCCTTTGATGCAACTGCACCCAATATTAGTACATCGGACACAGTTGCGACAGTTTCCTCAGTTTATGTCTTGGTGCAAGCCTCATAAAAAGGGGTTCCTCAAATGGTGCAAGTTAGACCAGGGAAAAGCTGGTCTAGCTTGTGGCATTTGGTGCTCAGGATTGGAAATCCCGTTTACCTGCTGGAAGAATGTCACAAACTCCATGTGCCACACAATGGTCGCACCAGGGGCTTGCAATGGCATTCTCAGGACATTGAAAAGTGAGCCCAGCCCAGGGTATTTGCAATTAAACCCAAAACCAATTGTAAATTCACAGAGAAAACACAAGACTAGAGGTGGGTGACTCAGTTCGGAGAAACTCTGAATTCCCCAAACCAGCAGCGTAAGTAGCAATTGAGCAACTTCCAAACAGTTTTAGCCATTTAAATCGGTTTGGCTTGTGGTCACAGATTTCACCTTTCCCCACCCACTGTGCCTAGGAAGCAAGATCTCTTGGTGAGCATGGTGTCAGAGGGATGAGCGGGAGCATCTTGGACAGTGTAGTGTGGGAAGGAGAGCTTCATCACCGCAAAGATAGAGGAGCCATCAGTGTGAGCAGTGTGGGAGGGACTGGGAACAGTGGAGAGAACACACACCACAGTGTCTCAAGTAGGGGGATTGGTGGAGGGAGATCTGCACACTGTAAGATGGGACCTGATTGTTTTTGTCACAAGAGAACCCACATGGTTCTCTCAATGCAGCAAGTCTCATCACTGTGTCGGTGAGTGCATGGCAGACATTTCAGTGAAAGGAAAGCAGCAATCACCAGCTCAGGTAGCTCAACCCCATTACCTGAGCTAAACACTTTCTTGTTTCTCTGCTTATCAGCAAAAAAAATATGGGAGTGGAAAACACTTGAGAAAAGGAGAAAAAAATAATTTGCATTTTTTCTGAGGTAAAGAAAACAGAGGGTGGGGAGTGGAGAAGAAAGGAGTAAGGAGCTTGTTGGCATGTGGCAGGCTGGTTGAGCTTGAAATAGCCTGCACATGCTGTAGTTTGTAAGTCAGTCCCAGACTGAGAGAATTAAAATATAAACAGTACTGATAATAAATTGATATTTTAAAGCAGCTAGTGCAGAGCAGACAGCTCTCCTCTTGACTCTGTTTCAGCAACATTAACGTTGCATTCTGTAGCTTTTTTAAGGTAAGGTAGGAAGGAAATGTGAAATAGAAGCAAGGAAGAGAGAGAGGAAGTAGTCTGTAGGTGTTCGTAGTGTTCCTTTCATGGCTGATTGTAACAATATGGATTAGGCCAAATTGCTGACCCCTTTAGTATTGGCAGTGGATGGCACCAACCCTATAGCTTAGAGCAGCACCTTAAGTACAGTACCCCTCTGACTGTGGTTCTGGGACCCACCTAGGCTTCTGCTCAGTGGGCCTTTCATGGCTAATTAAAAAAGCATTTGTCAATGCCGAATGTTGGCTTGCTGGCATTGGCATTGGTAGTATAGAAGTTACAGAGCTGCATAACAGGAATGGCAGTGAAGTACTGAACTGAAGCCAACCCCACCACCACCCTGCAGAGAGCGACAGGCATTGGGGTGTGCCTTTGGGTCGTCAGGTATAACAGCCACGCCATTTCACCACACCCTACCCTGCAGACACTGACAAGTGTCACAGTGTGCCTTGGGGTCTTTGGCTCTTATGCGCATCCCATTCCATCAGGAAATACGGTGAGATGGGTGCGGTATAGGAGAATGGGGTGAACTATAGGCCAAAGAGTCCAAGGCATACCTCGATGCCTCTCACTGGCTGCAGGGTGTGGAATGGTATGAGCATTACAGGCAAGAATCCCAAGTCACACCCCTGATGCCTGTCATTCTCTACAGGGTAGGGCGTTATGGTTGGAAAGCCTAACACCTCAGGCATTCGTTGGTATTTTCACTCCAAATTTTCAACATGATTTTTTTGTGACCCCCACCTCATGAACAGTGGCAATATCAGTTTGTTAGTCGAAAGCTGCTTATGCACAGAGACTATGGCATTTAGCACCACAGGTGCAAAAACACATTCCGAATAGGATGTGAAAAATGACAGCTGTACTGTTCATGGGGAGGCGTAAAAAATGGCAACGTTGCAAATCTGCAGTAAAAATATTAAAAAAACTGGTGAAGTCACGAGCGTGCGTAGAAACTGTGCAACGCACACCTGTAATGTAATTAGTTTGGGGATCTTTTACAGCAGATTGTCAACACAGGCATTTTGGGACCTCCGATCATGAACAGTGTCACTGTGATTTTCTTTATCTGTCCCGAACAATGATTTCCTGCAGTGGCCACGCACCTCTGCGCTGAAAGTGTGAAAACACATTTCGTCCATGTTGTGAAAAATGACAGCTGTACTGTTCGTAAGGAAGTGTGGAAAAATGCCACTGGTGAAAATCTGGACTGAAAATATTATAAAGTTATGAACTTATGTGGGTGCGTGGAAACTGCGCAATGCTCACTCGTAACACAGTCACTTTATGGAATTTTGTCACCAAATTTTCAACATAGCCTTTGTAAGACCTCTGCTCATGAACAGTATAACTGTGATTTTCTTAATCTGTCCCAAAAGTTATTGCTTTCGGTGACCGAACACTGCAATTTTATTGTGCGCCATATGGAAACACATTTTGGGTGACGGAAAAATGGCAGCTGTACTGTTCATAAAGAAGTGTAATAAAATGGCAATGTTGAAAATGTGGAGGAAAATATTGAAAATTACTTCGAACTTACGAGCATCGCGTGGAACTGCGACGCTCGTAAAACAGTCATTTTAGGAATTTTTTCACCAAATTTTCAACATAGCCATTTTAAGACCTCTGCTCATGAACAGTTTCACTGTGAGTTTTCTTAATGATGCCCCATACATTGATTTTGCACCAACTCGCCATTGTGCGCCAATATAAGGTCAAATACGTTTTGGGCAAGATGTGAAAATGACAGCTGTACTGCTCATAAGAAGGTGTGGTAAAATGGCAATGTTGAAAATCTGGAGTGAAAATACTGAAAATTCACGAACTTATGAGCGTGCGTAGGAACTGCACAATGCACGTGCGAAAAACAGTAATTTTTAGGAATTTTTCCACCAAATTTTCAACATAGGCTTTTTGAGAGCCCACCTTATGAACAGTAGCAGTGCTGTTTCATTACTCAGTCCCGAAAGGTGATTTCATGCAGTGACTGCGAAATCACCCATCGGGCCCGATTAACGCCATGATAGGGAGAGCATTCATGAGAAGGGGTCCCAAAAACCCCATGTTGAAAATTTGGTCCAGAAATTCCAAAAACTACCTGAGATATGCAGCAAAGCTTAAAAAACCCTGTCTATCCCATTATACAGCTTACCGGCATTTCCTCAGTTCGTGATCGGCTTTGAAGAGTGCAGACGTGTTCCCGGTCCACCGAAGATCATCGCGCCAGAGTCAAGAGGTGCAGTATGGGGTGAGGAGGTGTCGGGAGGGCAGGGTCGCAGTGGGTGGGTGCGGGTGGGGGCAGAGACAGCGAGACCCGTGTTTGTGTTTCAGGTTTGTTTTAAATGATGGCGGCGGGGCGTTTGCCATGGGTGGAGCTCCCAGCATGGCATAAGGATGGCTTTTTGGGGTGTGGAGCCGATGAGGGATTGGACATCCCCGCCGGTACAGATCTGTTGCCACGCTGGAGTGGGCTCCCAGCGTGGCACCCTGTACTCTGGGGGGGAGACCAGTGGAGCCGATGGGGGACTGGGCACCCCCGTCGGCTATAGGATACGTAGCCACGCTGGGGTCGGCACCCAGCATGGCATGTGAAACTCTGTTTGGGGGTTGGGGAGCACAGCACACCATCGGCTATACAGCGTGTGCGTGGGGGGGCGAGCACGCAGTATACGCGGCGTGTGTGTGTGTGTGTGTGTGTAGGGGGAGTGCACATGAGCAGGTGATATCTTATCGCTGCTCACTGAAGCTTAGCTCCCCCTTTCAACTGTACTCCACTGCATTGTCAACTGCTGTCATAGACAGCTCCAGCAGCCACCTGAGAACTGCGGCCATGCCTGCAAACACACTGACTGAATTGGAAGAGGGCTGCCGCACCTCCGTAAACTCGGATGATGGCACTATGTTTCTTGCACATGCATGCAAGCAAACATAAAAACTAATAAAATAATCTTTACTTTCGAAGGACTTAAAGAAGGTTAATAAACTTGCTGAACTACTTTCTAAAAAGTTCAGAAGAGTGGTCAGTGATCTGGACTTGCCTGCCTTTGGACCATATTATCATTATCCTGGGGATGAGAGACTCAGTCAGTACATTTTAACACACCAGAGTACTGGCCCTTCCAGCAGGCAAGTTCACAGTCTCATCATTCATTCTTTCTCATCTTATTTCAATAATCATACTGTTTATTACTACTAAACAGTGATGTCATTGCTCTCTTCTACATATACAGTATGTGGATTAAAAACTATTTAAAACTATATTTTAACATTCAGTTACCATACTACATAAGGAATCTAAAAGGTTTGGATAAGGTTTGGATAACTATGTGAACATTTTGTTGCTTATCAGAACTTTTTGGGACCTCAGAACCTTTTGAGGTTCTTCCACCCCTACAAATGACCCCAGCCAGTGGCGGCGGCACTCACATGAACCAAGGATGCAGCAGCTCAGGTGAGGTGTGAACCAGCACACAGCAGCATCTGGATGGTGAAGCACTTTGGATTCAATGTTTAGGTGATTTGCAGCAGCACAACCCTTCTAGATTAGCTCTCACAGTCACGGGGACATGACATGGTGGCTTTGCAGTTCACAAGAAGCCCAGACCTATGGAGGCACCCCCACAGTCTGACTCTCCTGTGGATAAAGAGTAACTGAGTACTCAGGCATGCATGCCATTACTCCCTGTTTCCCAATTCACCCTAGTTGATAAGGGCTAGCAGCTACCTTTCCTGGTTCTGTAGCAGCCTGATTTAGATGCAGGTCTCTGGTTTCAATCAATAGGAGGGGGTCTCTCACCCAAATTTCTTAGACAATAGCTTCAATCTGCAGAAATGCCCCACAGGCAGACTCTCAGTAGCTTTGAAACATTGAACCATGAAATTCAATGGCAGATAAGAACCACTTGGTCCACTTAGTCTGCCCATTTTCCCCCCTGCCTATAGCGTCACTACACACCCTACCTGATCTCCATCTCTCTCTCCCCTTGTTTGCCACCAAGATTCCCTTATCCCTATCCCATGCATTCTTGAACAGGCTTCATTCAGCAGGTGCTCTGCAAGCACAGTTTAACAGCAGATCAGAATTTAGCAGGATTGGCCCAAGGGGAAAGCTCACAGTATCAAGCCTGGCTAGGCCTCCAGCTCTTTTACAGTAGCAGCAGGCCTTCTCTGTTCAGTATCTCTGTCAGACTTCCCCAAACTTCTCGTGAGCTCAAAAACTTCTTTCTTAAATTCAGTGTCTTATTGGCCAAACAGGATTGTCCATCAGTCCTTTGCCCCTGTCCTGGCCTCTGACTGGTCCTTTGTTCCCTGCCAGAACATTAGAGAGATCTCTGACTTTAGTTCTGCCCTACAGAATACAGCCCTTGACTGGGCTCCTGGACCCCGGTGGCACCTGACTGAATTCACCACCAGCCACGCTCATCCACCAGTCTGCCTGTCAGTTCAAATCAGAATACAGCCCTTGACCAGGCCCTTGACCAGCTGCACCTGGCTGAACTTGCACTGCCCACACTCATCCATCAGCCACCTGTGAGCTCAAATCATAATACAGCCCTTGACCTGGTTCCTGGACCCCGACAGCACCTGGCTAAACTCGCCGCTGGCCGCGCTCATCCACCAGCCCATCTGAGAGCTCGAATCAGGTACGGAGAACTGGCACTTGGAAGCCTGACTCCCGAATGGCTGTCTCTGCGCTGCTTTGGCCCTGACTGGCCGCTTCACTCTCCACTTTGAAACCTTCTTTTCTCTGACGATTTTCACTCCTCCATGGTCTAGTACCTCCATCCTGTATTTTTGAGCTTAATTTTTAACTGTACTGCCTGTAAGCTTAGGTATTTCTATAGCTGTTAGATTTTGCATTGCGCTGTATTGATCAAATCAAATTGCACTGCTGTTTGAACCTGTAATTTTCCTGGTCCTCTACCTGCTTTTTTTTTCTTTTCTTTTCTGATTCCCTCAGTTTGCTGCCTCTTTCTCCCACCCCTGAACCTCTGGGACCTTTCCGTCAAAGCCTCTAGAATTCTACAGCCGAAGAATATTACACAGAACATGTAACTTACCTCAGAACTTCTGCAGTGCCACAGAATTCATTGTTCTTGGTGATTCTTTATGAATATTTCCGTTGATACACAGAATCTGCTTCCCTCCCCCTCTTTTTATATTCAGAATCCCTCTATGCTCAGAATGGGATGTTATCGATGCTATAACAGCACACATTAGCTAATGAAATGGCTGCATTCTGACACAGAAATGAATAGTCACTTATCAACCACAGCTCCCACTGCCAGAGACAGAGGCACAGCACATCAGGTGCGATGATATTTGCTGAACCTGCACTACAGCCTAATATAATTTTCAGTCTTACGTTATTACACTAGGGCCAACTTAAACAAAACCTTGGCAATAGCATAGACCTGTTAAGTCCATACCTTACTATGTACCAACTTATTTTTGCCTTTAAGATATAGAGATGCTGTCTGAAATGAATAGCTGGTAAAATGAATTAACCTGTAATTTTTAAGAAAAATGAAGTAATTATGCCCAGAAAAGTGGAATAAAATAATATGTAGACTGTTGAAAGAATAGACATGTTAAATAAATAATTGTGCTGTACTCATTTTTGCCAGGGTTATTGATTAGATATTGTCACTGGTTGATAAAATCACCTAAAAGTTATTGAGAAATGTTGCGTGTAGGGCCAGCTGTTGGGTCAGAGAGTAGCATGTTGTGTTCCCATGCCGATAACTCAGGTTGAGAGATGAGCTCTGGGAGCTGGCTGGGCATCACAAGGACTGGGGGAGCACACCACTGTTCTGAGCCTGGGAAGGTATGGTGCAGTGTTCTGGCACACGGGGGACACATTGTGATGGGCTGGAGAGCTTTATCTCACAATGGGTTCACATGCATGTCATTGCCTGATGGTGTTACGTAGTGTGTCAGGGGAAGCAGGTTGGCATTAAAAATTATTTTTTGTAATATCTCCTCTATTCTGTTTACTCCATTTCCAAAGGAACCTGTATGAATGAGGATACAATTTCATGGAAATTTAAAAAAATAAATATATAGATACACATACAGTATCTCTCTCTCTCTCTCTCTCTCACTGGGAGGCAGGAAAAGCCTTCATGAGGGGGGCTATAATAGCCTATGTAGCCAAAATTAAGAAACAGAGTAGGTGTAAGAGGGAGGAGCAAGAGAGGCAAGTGAAGGAGCTGGAGAAGCGGGTAGGGGGAGGAGAAGGGGACGATGCTACCAGGTTGTTAATAACGGCGAGGGAAGCTCTTAACACTTTATTAACAGATGAGGCCAGGAAAGCGTGGTTCTATTGTCAAAGAAGGGTGTTTGAATGGAGGAATAAGCCAGGGTCCATGCTGGTGAGGTTGATGAAAGGGGGTAGGCAACCAACATGAATATTGAGGGTTAAGGGTGCGAAAGGGGCAGGTCCTTACTAGCTCAAAGGAAATAGAAGACTTTCAGGAGTTTTTATGAGAGGTTATATAGAGCAGAACATACTGGGAAGGAAGAGTGTATACAGGAGTTCTTGGATGGACTGCCTCTGCAGAGGATTACAGATGAGCAGAGGGAGTTGCTGGGTCAACCCATCTCTAGAGTGGAAATTCTAAGGGCTATACAGAAGTTGCAGTTGTGTAAGGCCAGTGGGCCAGATGGTTTCCCTGTTGAGTATTATAGAATCCTGGAGGGGCAGCTGGCCGATACACTGAGTAGGGTATTTGAGGTGGGAGGGGAAGGGAGGTCCTGGTGCTACCTGACTCACGTTATGATGCAAATATCTGCTTAATACACAAGGGGGGACAGGATGAGCTAGATTGCATAGCTTACCAACCTATCTCTCTGCTCAACGTAGATATAAAAATTTTGGCCAAGGTCCTGGCTACCAGATTGGAGAATGTACTACCAGAGGTGATTCACCCAGACCAGACCGGATTCAGTAAGGGGTGTCAGTCCTATTATAATGTACGAAGATTGCTAAACATCATATGGCGGGCAGACCAGACCCGAGGGAAAATGGGGGTGATCTCCTTGGACGCTGAAAAAGCGTTTGATAGGGTGGAATGGGATTACAAACCAAATGAGTGCGCACTGGGACGTAGTGCTCCAGAAACCAACAATGGTATATTTGTAGAAAAGGCTTTCAGCACATACAACTCATAAGAGAAACACGTAGTATAAAAAGCTTTATTTTACAAAACTCCTAACATGTTTCGGACAGCTCCCCCAGTCCTTTATCAAAGGAAATAAAAAAACAAATGTCAGAGAACACCATATATAACACACAATTGATTCAGGTGTATTCCATCAGAACAATGAATACTTAGCTAAACCATCAAACTAATTGTAATCCTCCAGAGAGACCTTCATTCAGTTAAATTAAATATTTTAAACATCTTCATGTCTAATACAATAAAACAAAAATGCATATACAATGTAGTTTTATACTACTTCTTCCAGAACTAAATTGTGGAAATGTAAAGATACAAAAAAACTAAAAACTCAAAGACTAAAAAGGGGACACTAAACAAGGGGGGGAGAGTTTAACAAGATAGTCAGACCATATGGTTCATGCTGATCAGATATGATCAAAATTAACTGTGATTCTTTAAATATGGATAAAGCTCTAAGGGGCCATTTAGCCCCGGACTTTTGTTAGCTTTTAAGGTTAAAATCCAGTAATTTTCTCTTCTTAGCACTAGCTTATTGTAATCTCCACCTCTCGGGTTCCTATTTACCTTATCGATTGCCATAAACTTAAAGGAATGTTGTTCAGGTTCTCTAGTATTAACAACATGTGCTGCAGTAGCATAAGTCATGTCTCCCCTCTGAATGGCTCTCATATGTTCTCCTACTCTAATTTTAAAACTCCTGCTTGTTTTCCCCACATAAAAAGCCTCACAGCTACATATTGCCAAATAAATAACTCCCACTGTATCACAGTTCGTGAATTGTCGAATTTCAAAACTTCTATCACTGTTGTGACTCGAAAAAATATTACCCTGTAACATATAGCTGCAATAGATACATCGTTTGCATTTAAAATTTCCCTTCCTTTTATTTAACCATGTGCTTTTAGACTTATTTTCATAATGACTTCTAGTAAGTAAGTCTCCTATAGTGGGAACTTTCTTAAAACACATTCTGACGGGTTGTTCTGTCACTCCTTGTAAACCTGATTCAGCTCCCAATACATGCAAATGCCTATTTATGATATTTTCAAGTTCTTTCGCTTTTATTGAATATCTTGTAACGAAATTAAAACGGCAATCTTCATGCTGTATTTTACACTTATTTCTCAAAAGATCATCCCTGTCAGTGTTTTTGGCTATGTTGTAAGCTTCCCTAATATAGTTCTTACCATAGCCCCTCTGTGTCAGTCTATTTGTTAATTCTTTTGCCCCCTCCTCAAAATCTTCCACTTCTGTACAGTTTCGTTTTGTTCTTAAAAACTGACCGATTGGTATATTTTTGATAGTGTGCCTGGGATGACAACTGTTAGCCCGTAATATAGTATTGCCATCAACTTCCTTTTGGAATAAAGTAGTTTTTATCTTATTATTTTCTTTACGCTCAATCATTAAGTCTAAAAAAGTAATTTGTTCCTTGGAGTAACTAACTGTGAACTTCAAAAAAGGATTTGTTCTATGTAAAAAGTCTACAAACGATTTTAACTCATTTCATCCCCCTTCCATATAAAAAATATCATCAATAAAAGCGTTTCCAAACCATCAAAAATTATGAAAAATATTGACATTATGATTAAAATAAAATCCTCTTCCCACTTTCCACAAATAAATTCGCAATTGATGGTGCTAAGTGCTCCCATAGCTGTTCCCCTTATCTGTAAAAACAATTCTTCATCAAATACAATACATTACATTTCAAAATGCATTCCAAGAATTTTAATAAAACATCAGAACCACTAATATTCACTTTATTTAAAAAGCAAGCTATTGCGTCTAGTGCTTCTTCATGTGGAACATTGGTGTACAATGATTCAATATCCATTGTGTCTAAAATTCCTTCTTCTGGTAATGTCACATCTTTCAAGAAATTAAGGACTTCTTTTGTATCTTTGATGTATGATGGCAAGTTCCACACCAAAGGTTTCAAAAAAGAATCCACATATCTCGACAAAGGTTCTGTTAGTGAACCTATAGCACTCACTATTGGACGACCAGGTGGATTGACTAACGTTTTGTGACTTTGGAAGAATGTAAAAGTGGCCTGGTGGGATTAGAAACTGTAAGGTAATTTTCACATCTTGGGTAATTACTCCAGCTAGAGGCATCTTCAATAATCTCATCAATTCCATATTTGAACTCATATGTTGGATCTTCTTTTAGTCTCATATAGTACTGGGTGTTATAAATCTGTCTTTGCACTTCCAAAATGTAATTTTCTCTATCCATTAGGACCACTGCTCCACCTTTGTCTGCTTGTTTTATCACTATATCTGTATCCTTCTTTAAAGTATCTATAGCTTCTTTTTCACTGCTACTTAAGTTCTGATAAGAAAAATTATTCACTGGAATGCTTAATGTTTCAATGTCTCTCTCAACCAACTCTTTAAAATAGTTACTGCTGCATGGTGGGGGAGCACCAGACCGATGTTTTTAAAAACATTCGTATCCTTAACTGAATGTTCCATTTCTTGTAATCCCAGCATTTCTCTTGGAATAGAAAGCCTTAATGTTAAGTTCTTGACAGTTTAAATTCAAATCTATTAAAGTTTGTACTTTCGATTTAAAGGGTAGTAAGAGCAAAACTCAAACCTTTTTTAACAAGTTGATTTCTCCACTTGTCAGATCATGTTTAGATAGATTAATAATTTGAGTTGTAGGGGTATCAAAAGATTCAGTTCTTACCTCCTCTGCTGATGTAGACCCCATTGCCATAAGCTTCCTCCATGCATTCCGTCCCCTGTAATTCCCTCGAGAATTCCTGTTTCCATAAGGTTTTATTCTTTCTTCTCCCTCGTTGGGTTCTCTTTCCCTACAGAAATCCCTTGCTTCTCCTTGAAATCTTGTACTCCTTAATAAAGGTGGTGGAATATAAGGCGCGGTGTACACCTGATGCTCCCCCACTGGTTGTTGCTCCGTTGTTGATTGCGCCTTCTGAAAAGGATACATGTTGATGTTGTCTCCCTCTATATCGCTATGGTCTGTACTGAAATCTGTGGAATACTCAAATGATACATTCTTGGTTCTGTTCTTTATAATACATTTCTTCTGGTTGTTTTTCCATTTAAAAATCGTACCCCTTTCAAAATCCACTTTGTCTTGTAGAAACTTGGTCATTTTGATTTTTTTAACTTCAGAATCCAATTTAAAAATTGAATCTTTCAGTCTCAAGTTTAAATGCTCAAAGTCAAATATGTATGAAACTTTAACACTTCTATTTCACATTTCTTTATGTCTTCCTTCAGCTCAACTTCTTTCTCCTTACTGTATTTAACCATGAGTTGCATTAATTTAAAGCTTACATCTAAAAGGATATTCTCCCATTCTTGTAAAAACAAAGGGCTTTTAGTTCCACATGCTGGTTCTTTTAATAGCCTTAAACCTCTGGGAACTCTTTTCACTTCTAAATATGCCTCTAAGTTCGTACTGTTCCAAAAAAGGCGTCTCAACTAGTGTGTGGATTTTTGTAAATTCCTGAAAGCCTCCAAAGGCGATGACAAATCAATACAGTCTGCTGCATATCTTGAATCAATATTCAAAAAAGGATTGTGAATCTCTGCAGTCTGTAAAAGTTGGTCCACATAAGCCAGAGGATTCATTTGAGTTCCATCACTCATTGAATTAAAAATCAAATTTGGAGTGTTCTCTAAAGACATCTCAGGTTTTTCTAATTCAAATAATCTTCAAAAACGTGTATGTTCTCGAGTTTTACAGGGCAGGACACAGGTAAGGTAAAATACAGCCACAAATAAAAACATTTACCTGTAATGAATTCCTTCTCCCTAACCCGTGCGTAACACTCAAACATCCAAAGTTTACAAACCAAATGAGTGTGCACATGAAGACATGAAGATGTTTAAAATATTTAATTTAATTGAATGAAGATCTCTCTGGAGGATTACAATTAGTTTGATGGTTTAGCTAAGTATTCATTGTTCTGATAGAATACACCTGAATCAATTGTGTGTTATATATGGTGTTCTCTGACATTTGTTTTTTTATTTCCATTGATAAAGGACTGGGGGAGCAGTCCGAAACATGTTAGGAGTTTTGTAAAATTAAGCTTTTTATACTACGTGTTTCTCTTATGAGTTGTATGTGCTGGAAGCCTTTTCTACAAATATTCCATTGTTGGTTTCTGGAGCACTACGTCCCAGTGCGCACTCATTTGGTTTGTAAACTTTGGATGTTTGAGTGTTACGCACGGGTTAGGAGAAAAATTCATTACAGGTAGCGTTTTTATTTGTGTCTGTATTTTACCTTACCTGTGTCCTGCCCTGTAAAACTCGAGAACATACATGTTTTTGAAGATTATTTGAATTAGAAAAACCTAAGATGTCTTTAGAGAACACTCCAAATTTGATTTTTAATTCAATGAGTGATGGAACTCAAATGAATCCTCTGACTTATGTGGACCAACTTTTAAAGACTGCAGAGATTCACAATCCTTTTTTGAATATTGATTCAAGATATGCAGCAGACTGTACTGATTTGTCATCGCCTTTGGAGGCTTTCAGGAATTTAGAAACATCCACACATCAGTTGAGATGCCTTTTTTGGAACAGTACGAACTTAGAGGCATATTTAGAAGTGAAAAGAGTTTCCAGAGGTTTAAGGTTATTAAAAGAACCAGCATGTGGAACTGAAAGCCCTTTGATTTTACAAGAATGGGAGAATATCCTTTTAGATGCAAGCTTTAAATTAATGCAACTCATTGTTAAATACAGTAAGGAGAAAGAAGTTGAGCTGTAGGAAGACATAAAGAAATGTGAAATAGAAGTGTTAAAGTTTCGTACACATTTTGACTTTGAGCGTTTAAACTTGAGACTGAAAGATTCAATTTTTAAATTGGATTCTGAAGTTAAAAAAATCAAAATGACCAAGTTTCTACGAGACAAAGTGGATTTTGAAAGGGGTACGATTTTTAAATGGAAAAGCAACGGAAAGAAAGGTGTTTTAAAGAACAGAACCAAGAATGTATCATTTGAGTCTTCCACAGATTTCAGTACAGACCATAGCGATATAGAGGGAGACAACATCAACATGTATCCTTTTCAGAAGGCGCAATCAACAACGGAGCAACAACCAGTGGGGGAGCATCAGGTGTACACTGCACCTTATATTCCACCACCTTTACGAAGAAGTCCAAGATTTCAAGGAGAAGCAAGGGATTTCCGAAGGGAAAGAGAACCTGATGAGGGAGAAGAAGAATAAAACCTTATGGAAACAGGAATTCTTGAGGAATTACAGGGACGGAATGCATGGAGGAAGCCTTATGGCAATGGGGGTCGACATCAGCAGAGGAGGTAAGAACTGAATCTTTTGATACCCTACAACTCAGATTATTAATCTATCTAAACATGATCTGACAAGTGGAGAAATCAACTTGTTAAAAAGGTTTGAGTTTTGCTCCTACTACCCCTTTAAATCGAGTACAAACTTTAATAGATTTGAATTTAAACTGTCAAACTTAACATTAAGGCTTTCTATTCGCAAGAGAAATGCTGGGATTACAAGAAATGGAACATCAGTTAAGGATACGAATGTTTTAAAAAACATCGGTCTGGTGCCCCCATGTGCAGCAGTAACTATTTTAAAGAGTTGGTTGAGAGAGAGAGACATTGAAACATTAAGCATTCCAGTGAATAATGTTTCTTATCAGACCTTAAGTAGCAGTGAAAAAGAAGCTATAGATACTTTAAAGAAGGATACAGATATAGTGATAAAACAAGCAGACAAAGATGGAGCGGTGGTCCTTATGGATAGAGAAAATTACATTTTGGAAGTGCAAAGACAGATTTATAATGCCCAGTACTATATCAGACTAAAAGAAGATCCAACATATGAGTTCAAATATGGAATTGATGAGATTATTGAAGATGCCTTGTCTAGCAGAGTAATTACCCAAGATGTGAAAAATTACCTTACAGTTTCTAATCCCACCAGGGCCACTTTTTACATTCTTCCGAAAGTCCATAAAACTTTAGTCAATCCACCTGGTCGTCCAATAGTGAGTGGTATAGGTTCACTAACAGAACCTTTGTTGAGATATGTGGATTCTTTTTTGAAACCTTTGGTGTGGAACTTGCCATCATACATCAAAGATACAAAAGAAGTCCTTAATTTCTTGAAAGACGTGACATTACCAGAAGAAGGAATTTTAGTCACAATGGATATTGAATCATTGTACACTAATGTTCCACATGAAGGAGCACTAGATGCAATAGCTTGCTTTTTAAATAAAGTGAATATTAGTGGTTCTGATGTTTTATTAAAATTCTTGGAATGCATTTTGAAATGTAATGTATTTGTATTTGATGGAGAATTGTTTTTACAGATAAGGAGAGCAGCTATGGGAGCCACTTGTGCACCATCAATTGCGAATTTATTTGTGGGAAAGTGGGAAGAGGAGTTTATTTTTAATCATAATGTCAATATTTTTCATAATTTTATGATGGTTTGGAAACATTTTATTGACGATTTTTTTTTATATGGAAGGGGGATGAAAATGAATTAAAATCATTTGTAGACTTTTTACATAGAACAAATACTTTTTTGAAGTTCACAGTTAGTTACTCCATGGAACAAATTATTTTTTTAGACTTAAAGATTGAGCATAAAGAAAATAATAAGATAAAAACTACTTTATTCCGAAAGGAAGTTGATAGCAATACTATATTGCGGGCTAACAGTTGTTATCCAGGCACACTATCAAAAATATACCAATCGGTCAGTTTTAAGAACAAATGAAACTGTACAGAAGTGGAAGATTTTGAGGAGTGGCAAAAGAATTAACAAATAGACTGACACAGGGGCTATGGTAAGAACTGTATTAGGGAAGCTTACAACATAGCCAAAAACACTGACAGGGATGATCTTTTGAGAAATAAGTGTAAAATACAGCATGAAGATTGCCGTTTTAATTTCGTTACAAGATATTCAGTAAAAGCGAAAGAACTTGAAAATATCATAAATAGGCACTGGCATGTATTGGGAGCTGAATCAGGTTTATAAGGAGTGACAGAACAACCCGTCAGAATGTGTTTTAAGAAAGTTCCCACTATAGGAGACTTGCTTACGAGAAGTCATTATGAAAATAAGTCTAAAAGCACATGGTTCGATAAAAGGAAGGGAAATTTTAAATGCAAACTATGTATCTATTGCAGCTATATGTTACAGCTTAATATTTTTTTGAGTCACAACAGTGATAGAAATTTTGAAATTCGACAATTCACGAACTGGGATACAGTGGGAGTTATTTATTTGGCAATATGTAACTGGGAGGCTTTTTATGTGGGGAAAACGATCAGGAGTTTTAAAATCAGAGTAGGAGAACATATGAGAGCCATTCAGAGGAGACATGACTTATGCTACTGCAGCACATGTTGTTAATACTAGAGAACCTGGACATTCCTTTAAGTTTATGGCAATTGATATGGTAAATAGGAACCCGAGAGGTGGAGATTATAATAATCTAGTTCTAAGAAGAGAAAATTACTGGATTTTATCCTTTAAAGCTAACAAAAGTCCGGGGCTAAATGGCCCCTTAGAGCTTTATCCATATTTAAAGGATCGCAGTTAATTTTGGTCATATCTGATCAGCATGAACCATATGGTCTGACTATCTTGTTAAACTTCCCCCCCTCCTTGTTTAGTGTCCCCTTTTTAGTCTTTGAGTTTTTAGTTTTTTTGTATCTTTACCTTTCCACCATTTAGTTCTGGAAGAAGTAGTATAAGACTACATTGTTATATGCATTTTTGTTTTATTGTATTAGACATGAAGATGTTTAAAATATTTAATTTAATTGAATGAAGGTCTCTCTGGAGGATTACAATTAGTTTGATGGTTTAGCTAAGTATTCATTGTTCTGATGGAATACACCTGAATCAATTGTGTGTTATATATGGTGTTCTCTGACATTTGTTTTTTTATTTCATTTGATAAAGGACTGGGGGAGCAGTCCGAAACATGTTAGGAGTTTTGTAAAAAAAAGCTTTTATACTACGTGTTTCTCTTATGAGTTGTATGTGCTCGAAGCCTTTTCTACAAATATGGAATGGGATTACCTATTTGAAGTGATGGCCCGGTTTGGTCTGGGGGACTTGTTCATAGGTTGGGTCAGGGCCATGTATCTTAGGCCGAATGCGCGTGTCATGGTAAATTGGTGCCTCTCTGGAAAATTAAGGCTGGGAAGGGGTATGACACAGGGGTGCCCGCTATCCCCCCTGTTGTCTGCCTTGGGGATCAAATCTTTGGCGTCGGCAATATGCTAGCATAAGGATGTGGTGGGAGTAGGGGATGTGGAGGGGAGAAAGCATAAGGTGGCGCTATATGTAGACAACATGCTGCTGTTCCTGGGAGGCCTGCATAGTTCCATGGGGCATTTGATGAATATTATCGAGAGATTTTCATGTTTCTCTGGTTATAAGATTAATGTCAGGAAATCTGAAGTCATGGGATTCCTGGATGCTGGCCAAGAGGCACAGCAAATGGGATTTAAGGTAGTCCAGATGGATTTTAAATACTTAGGGGTCCGGACAGGGCAGAGATGGGAAGAGCTATATAAGTTAAATTATCATCCCCTGATTAAATCGGTCCTGGCAGATCTGAAGCGATGGATGCAGTTCCCTGTGTCTTGGATTGAGAGGATCAACCTAATAAAAATGAATATTATTCCCCATATCCTATATCCCATGCAAATGTTGCAGGTGAGGCTAACAATGGGGGACGTGAAAAGGTTAGAGAGGGGGTTTTCAGATTTTATCTGGCAGGACAAGAAACCCAGAATTAGCCTGAAAAGGTTCAATGCAGACAGGACTAAGGGAGGGCTTAATTTCCCAGATTTGGGCACTTACTACAGGGTGGTGCAGCTCAGGGGGATAGCTGACTGGGTTCATAGGCCAGTGGTGGCCAGATGGGTAGAGCTGGAACAAGGGGGACCCCAGGGAGACTTACAGCCTACCTTCATAGTAAGGGACTTTGGGCATTTAGAGATCTGGGAAGTGGTAACCCATTAGTTAGGGAAACATTGGAGGCTTGGGACCACTTGTGGGGGCGGAAGGGCTTGGCTCAGAGGGAGACTGTGCTACTGCCAATAGTGAGGAACCCCTTTTTTGTGCCTGGGATGGAGGATGGGGGTTCCTAGAATGGGAAAGGGGAAGAGTAGCCTATGTGGGAGTCTTGTTGGAGAGAGAGGGGAGCTAAGTGAGTTTGACAGGATTAGGAGAGACATGACACTGGGGACATCCCAATTATTCCAATACCTGCAAGTGAAAGCATTTGTGGGGAAGATGGGAACGGGAGATAGGGGAAGGCTGCACCCAAATAGGGTAGAGCAGATAGTATATCAGGCTAAGAAAGATCCAAAAAGTTTTATAGGGAAAGTGGCTAAACAGGATAAGCAAAATTTGTTGGATCTAACGGGTGCCACAAAGACTCTCTGGGAGAGGGATTTAGGACAACAAATATCAGAAAAGAATTGGAAGTTAGTCCTGGGGATGCCGGAGGGGATCATGGTGTGTAATAAGTTCAAGGAGGCCTTCTATAAATTTCTGCATAGAATACACTGGCCCCCAGTGGCAGTTCATAGGGCACATCCTGCAATATCCCTGATGTGTTGGAGATGTAACAGGGGGTTGGGTACCTTCTTTCATTGTTTTTGGTCATGCCTGGTCTTGGTTAAGTTTTTGGGGGAGGTAGTACAAGAGGTGAATAAGGTGACAGGAGGGCAGCTGTCTCTGGACCCCCTGGTTTGTTTATTCGGGGTGGAGGCAGTGGAAGGAGAGGAGGAGTGGCTGCCACTGCCTAGATGGACAAGAGTTCTGTTAGTAATGGCCAGGCACTGTATTCAGAACACTTGGGTCACTGGGAATGGGCCTAAGGTGACTGAGTGGCAGAGGATGGCCTTCTTCTCTTTAGCATTAGAAAGGCTTACATTGTTGGTAAGGGATAGGGAGGAGGCATTCTTGAGGGACTGGGCTCCCTTTCTGGCGTCCTTGAGCTTATCTGAAAATCTGATGCTTCACACAGGGCTGAACATGTAAATATCAGAATAAATGCCAGCCCAAGGGAAAGGGCTCCTCTCGTTAGCTGACCACTTACTGTCTATTAGGCATTCGTGATACTATTATCTTGCACAGAATGAAATAGATTTCTTGGGTATTATGTGTTTAACTGTGAGTACTTGAACATGTCTAATGGTATGGATTGAAATGCACACTCAATTGCATCTATGTGTTGTTATGTGTTAGGTATCATTAGTCTACTTGAGATGTTAGTCTGTATGATTTTGTAGTTGTCTGTTGCTGTATGTCATACATGTATTGTCTGTAAAAGAAAATTCTTAAAAACAGAATATTCAAAAAAAATAAATAAATATGTAAGTGATGCACAGTGGGGACCTCATGAGTGGTGTAGACAGCACATATAGCTATATGAGTGATACACAGTGGGGACCTCACGAGTGGTATAGACAGCATGAGTATAGAACTGCCTTATTTATCACATAAGGTCACCTCTGTGTATTTCATTTATGCAATAGGCTAGGACCTTAAAGGATAGATTTTTGTTTGCTTTTTTAGACATAAAATTATTTCTATAAGTCTGTTATTTTTTGAACTAGTGTTACTGTGCTTTCCCCCATCCTGATTGCTATAACTATTGCCACGGACGTGAAGTCAGGATAACAAGCTAACACTGTGATGTGGTAGTTCGTTAGTGCTGCAGAATTTCCACAGAAATTACATACCCCATTGCAGAAGTTCTGTGGCAAATGGTAATGTTGCACAGAACTTGGTCCCAATGTGCCGCAGAAAAGTAGGGGCCTTGTCCTTAGCCCTTGCAGCACAAACACTCTGACCCCTTCCCGGGCTTCTCCTCTTACTCTACTCACCCGCTGTTAGCACCTCGTCTCTCTCTTTTGTTCTCCCCTCTACCGACCCCTCCCACCAGTTCACTCCTAATCTGCTCCACTGCCCTTATGTAATTGCAGCCCTCTTTTGTTTTCTCTTCCGAGAATAGCCCTCGACCAGGCTCCTGGACCCCGGCGGCACTTGGCTGAACACGCTCATCCACCAGCTCGCCTGTCTTCTCAAATCAGGTATGGAGAACTGGTGCTTTGAAGCCTGACTCCTAAGTTTCGGGCTCCATGCTGCCTTAGCCCCTGATTAGTTGCTTCGCTCTCAACTTTGAAACCCTCTTTTCTCTGGTGCTTTTCGCCACTCCTTGCTCTGGTACCTCAATTCTGTATTTCTGAGCTTAATTTTTTCTCACCTACCCACCCTACCCCAGGCACTCTTTAAATAGACCTCCCTCCCAGCAGCCCTTGCCCTGCTCCCTCTACTTTCTGCCCATTGTCTCATTCTGCCTCTCTCTACTCACCCCCTTCCAAGAATTCTCAGGATTCAGGCTGCCTCCTGCTGCACATCTGCCAAGTTTCCCCAACTTCTCCACCCACCCTGATGCGCTGGCTTCATCCTACTAGGCACACACTCTACTCCCCTTTCAAACTCTCGTCCCTTTTTCCACACAACCTATCCATTTCTTCTTGGCACAATTAAAACTCTCTGCTTTGTTTTTCCTTCCCCTACTTGCATAGTTGCATGGTGCCGCCCACTCTGCCTGACTTACACACTGTATTAAAATTCTCTGCTTTATTTATTTCCCTTCCCTTATATGCATAGTTGCATGGTGCTGCCCACTCTGCCTTACTTGCACACTGTACAGTGTGGGCGTATATCTATACTGCTTCCCTACTCACTGGGTTTGTCTTACCCTTCTGCGGGCCTACTGGCAATAACCAGTAGAGTCCTGTTAACAATGTTACCCTGCCCTACAGCATCCTGATCCCGCAGCTTACTCCTTGGGCAGGGGCCCCATAGACATATGTGATGCCCTCTGAGGCCTTTAGGTAATTGAAGTAGCTCAACATTCCCTACCCCCCTTCCCCACAGTTAAACCTGCTCGGTCTCTCTATCATTCGTGTCAAATTAAATGCCCCCAACAGACCTCTCCCGCTAACTCTAAAACATCTCAAGTGGCATATTGTACAATTGCCGTGGCTTTACAAATGATATCAGTGGTAATATTCACCCTAATCCTGGTCCAGTGAGCACCAAGCCTGTACCCACTGGCAATCATGGGCAATATCATCGCCTCCCTCCGCATATTTAGCCTCCAGGTTAAGTTTGACTCCCTTCAGTACTGGGTCTCCCTCCATAAGCCTTAGGTCCTTTCCATAGTCGAGACTTGGCTAACCCCTAAAGTCCCTGACCATGCCATCTTGCTGTAAGGCTACTTCTCCTTCAGGATAGATAGAGTTGGCAAATGTGGAGGCAGCTGTATCCTTTACCTTACTGACAACCTCAAAGCCTATACCCTTCTGGGGCTCGTTAGTGGGGGTTACACCCAATTGCTCACCATAAAACTGGAGCTAGGTTCTCATGGTAAATCTCTTACGCTGGTAACAGTGTACATACCTCCTAAAGAACAGGACTCTGGCTTCAGACTTGTATTGGGCTATCTCTCAGACCTCTGAGACAACTCTGAAGTCCTGTTGCTTGGGGATTTCACTATTAACTGGATTTCCCAGGAGGCAGCGCCCTACAAAGATGCCATCTCCTCCCTTAACATGGTCCAATTAGTCCAAAGCCCAACCTGGGTAAACTATCACACAGGGACCAGCATACTAATTGACTGGCTTTTAGCCAACCGTCCTGATAGGATTTCCAGTGTATCTGTCTTACCAGACGTCATTAGTGACTACTCCCCTATCCTTTGTACCTGGACCAATAAATCTCCCAGAATCCCCTCTAAAATTGTAACCTCCAGAATGCTAAAAAAAGTGCAGCTTAGCTCTCTCAAATGGCACCTCAGTTCACTCAATTGGTCCCCCATCCACAATGCCCCGAATGTTGACACTGCACTTGCGCTCTTCATCAGCACATTTAATGCTGCAGGCGACCTATATGCCCCTCTCAAAAAAGGAAAATCAGGGGTGCGTGCAACTCCTGGGTCTCACCTGCCCTAATCAAACAAATGAGGGCATGAGGCAACCTCTGGCACAAGGCCAAGCTCTCAGGGTCCCAGAGGGACATCCAACTTTACAAGGAAGCCAACAACAAATGCACAGGTGCTACCAGAAAAGCAAAAAGCCTCTACTACAAAAATGAACTCAGCAAATCCTAGGGAGACAGCCACAGATTCTGGGACAACATTAAGTACATAACTGGTAAGCCCAGTAAAGAATCACCCTCTGTTCTCCATGTAAACAGTAATGTCACCATGGACCCACACAAAATTGCCAATGCACTGAACAAAGCCTTCACTGATCTCAGTGGGGTGCCCCCCCAACTACCTTGATCCTGCAATTGACAAAGCTCCCCCCTCCCACCCCCCACCACCTGGCAACTCAGCTCCCCATTTTATTTTAGAGTAGCCACCAAAGCTGAGGTCAGAAAGTATCTAACACAAGTACTTGGGGAATCCAGAACAAGCAGCGACATGCTTGACGTGAAACTTGTCTTGCTTACCCACGACAAAATTCTCTCCCACTCACCAAAATCCTTAACATGTCCCTTATAACTGGCAAATTCCCCGAGATTTGGGGAAAAAGCTATGGTCACCCCAAGATTTAAGAATGGGGACAGAACCACTCACTTCAACTACCGGACCATTTCAATCCTTCCACCTCTCTCCAAAGCGCTTGGGAGGATAGTATATGACCAGCTCGTAGACTACCTAGACAAGTACAATCTGCTCTGTCCCCAACAGCACAGCTTTAGGAAATGGCACAGCACCACAACAGTTCACAGGCTTTCTACATGAGGCATTAGATCAAGGGCTGTTGGTGGGGGCTGCCTTTACTGACCTCACTGAAGTCTTTGATACTGTTAACCACAAACTCCTTATCAAACAGTTGGCCAACACAGGTCTATCCCCAGTACCACTAGAGTGGTGCCAGAGTTACTTATCTGGAAGAGTTCAGCATGTCAAAATCTTGGACATTCTCTCCGACTTATATAATGTCACTTCCAACTTTCCCCAAGGCTCTATACTGGGACCACTTTTATTTAGCCTATTTCTAAATCACCTCCCAAATTTTTTATTTATTTATAAAACTCTAAGATTACAAGTACCTTTGAGCAGGAGCTGCTCATTTACAAAGGTTCCATGTCAAAGGAAGGGGGAAACATACATACAAAGGTTGGTAACGGTAAACAGGCATAATACAGACATGGTTGACATTGTTTTGTGGCTGTAAAACACTTTAGAGCTAAAGGATATTACTAGAGAGTAACATAAAAAAGGCAGATAGGTGATGTAACAGAGTAAGGGAATTAAGAAGCAAGGGGACTATTACCCTAATATTGAATAGGAGGGTGTCAGAGAGAAGTAGGCAAGCTGAGGGGCCATTGTCGTGAGGTGGGAGAGGGACAGAGGGAAGGGATCAGGAACAGGGGAAAAGAAAATGAGCTTTGAAGAGTGGCGAAGGAGTGGGGGGGGGAAGGGGAAGGAGGGTGGAGAGAGGGGAAGAAAAAGGGTCATAAGGAAAGACAGATGCCAGACATAGTAATGCCAGGAGGAATGCAGGGCACAGGTCAAGATCGACTAGGCAGTGAATGGACCAGACCATTAGAAGAAGCAGTCACATTTGGAGATAACAGTGAGGTAAAGTCGGAGATTCTGTTTAAAGGGTCCAAGTGTTGGGGAGGAAAGTGCTTCTTTGCTGAGGGTATTAAACCAATGAGGAGCCCTATAGGTGAAGGACCGCTGACCCAAGGAGGTACGACATCTAGGAACCTGGAAGGTTTAGGATTGGGCACTACGCGTTTGCTGAGTACCACTGAAGGCAGTGAAGAGCTTACAAACACCAGGGGGCATGAGACAAAGGAGAATCTTTTTGGTTAGCAGGCAGATCTGTTATTGAATTCTGTTGAGGAGTGGTAGCCAACAAGCTTGTGCATGGAGGTTACAGGTGTGCGTGTCTTGGGCAGCGCCCGTTAAGAGCCTGCAGGCTTTGTTGAGCAAGACTGAGATTCTATGGAGGGCAGTTGAAGAAGCAGAGACATAGATAGCCAGACCGTAGCCAATGATAGAGGTGACAGAGCTGTAGATGGCCAGTCTAAGGCCATCTGCAATCATACAGTGCTTGTGCTTGTGTAGCAGACCAGTTCACATATTGGCAGCATTGGCAATGGTGTCAATATGCCGCGTGTAGGAGAGGGTACTATCCAGTGTGACACCAGGGCATTTGAACTCCGGGACATGTTCGAGTAAGTACCTGATGTTCATGATATTGAAGGACCGATACTGATAGGTGCCCCATGCTTAACCCACACCTACAAACTCTATGTCTGCTGTAGCTGGCTCAACTTGCAGGATAGGATACAGTACCAGATCTGCTTACTCGCTAAGAAAACCACACTTGGACTTACCTCCCCCCCCCATGTTTACAATCCCTCCTCATCCCTACAGCTAACCGCAGACCAGCCCAAGGCACTAGTGTGAACTTATACCAAGTCCCCTTCCACAGAGCATCACTAGAATAATGCTCCTTTGTGTATAGAGCCTCCAAATTACTGAACTCACTCTGCTTCGACCTACAATCGATACCTAAACTGGGCCCCTTTAAAGCTAAATTTTTCAACTATCTGTCTGCCTCAAGTAACTGTGACTGTGACTGCTAACCCTCCCTCCCTAGTCCCTTCTCCAACCCCCCCCCCATTGTAAGCTGCCTCCTCAGCACTTATCTTATCTCCTTTTCCCTCCCAAAGGCTATGGCTTTTTCTCTAACCTGCACCCCCCTTCCCCGTGTGTGCCCATTAACACATACTACCGTCCCCCTGCTCTTTCACTACAAAGCTCTCTGGGCTGCTCTAGTCTCCTCTCTCTGTCCCTCTCTACAATCCCTCCCTGTGCCTACCTTCCCCGTTCACACTCCCTGCCCCCGTTCCCCACACCCTCTACCCTTCAGCCCTCACTCTACCCCTCTTGTGCTCCTACATCTAAGTTGATGATGTAACTATGCTCATGTCTGTCTTAAGTTTTCTTATCTCAAAAACATTTTATCCTCCTGTCCTTTGATGCAATCTTGACGAACGCCTGTATTAGAGCTAACTCAACCTCTATGTTTATGAAATGTACCTGTAACATCATGTTACTGAACTTTGTGTTTCTTAATTTGTATCTCTGTTCACAAGGTGGAACCTTTGTAAATGAGCTTCTAGCTAAAAGGTTTTAATTCGAGATGGAAGTAAATAAATAAATAAATCCTTGCTTCCTGTTCTGGACTTTCTAGCCCTCTGATTCATGGGCACAGCTACCAAGTGGATGAGGGGAACCAGTCCCCCACAACTTTTAAGGCACTTCTAGATGGTTAGTGACATTAGCATGAAAAGCTTGGAAGATCTATGTACCCCACAACTTTTTTAACCACCGTTGTACCCATGCTCTGATTGGCTGACTGCATGGGTTGGGATTAAAAAGATGACTATCGCCATAGCCATGTAGGAGCCTTTGCTCCAAATCTTTATATTTATTCATTGTTTCCCCAAATGCATTCTGGACCCAGGGTTTGTTGCAACCCCTACAGGCTATCTGGTATGCTTGTTGGTGGCTGATAAGCATCAGGTAAGGGTGTCACTGGTCAGGATCGATGGAGCGGGGAGAGCTGCAAAGGAGCCCCTTTGAAACATGTCTTCCGTTCGTGGTGATGGCAGCACTCTCTTGTGGTGTGGCATCAGTGGCTCCTGGTAATTCTGCCAGGATCAGGGGAACAGAGCTAAAGAGTGCAGAGCAGCCATTAAATCAAGGTGCAGGAGGCATGGAAGATTTACTGCAGGATCATGGCTCTTTCACACCAGACTGCACACACACTGGGTGAGCAAAAGAGTTGCAGCAACAGTTTGGCAGCGTATTTGTTTATTTAGTTAAAACACAGTTTACCAGGTAAGGAAACAGAGTCCAAGAGGCTCGTTTCTAGTTGAGACTGGGGGCAGGGACAAGAAATCATAGGAATAATAACATTCACTTACAGAATGCAAATACAAAGGAGATACAATGTCGTAGTACAAATAAATGCATTTACAACAGAACCCACTGTATGATTTTAGGGTAAAGTACATGGAAGTGCTCAGTGCATGTAAACTTGAATTACATTAACAGCGAATAGGACAGAAAGAAACATCTGTGATATCTAAGCACAGAGACTATATTACATTCCAACATTGATGACTGAGGCACTCAAGGAGAGCTTCTGGCTCCAGGGGTTGGTCTTACTGACTTAAGGGGGGAACCAAAGGAATGTATAGGGCAGTTGTGGCAGGACACCAAAGAGTTGTAGTGAGCCTTGATCAACCTCTTAGCTGATTGGAAGTTAGGAGATGTGGCAGTCACTCTTGGCAGGGAATCTGTTCCATATCTTGGGGAGCCTATAACTGGTGAAGGCTTGCCCTAGGTTGTGCCTGCAGCATGGGATTTGAAGCCGGTCTCCTCCTTCTTATCCGAGAGAATAAATTGGGTTAGATGAGAGGAAAAAGAGAGCAGGGTGGTAACTTGGCAGTTTGCTTTATGCCATACTTGGCTCCCACTAGGGAGGTGTGCAGCGATTATCTCACAGAGGGATAAGCCCATCCTTGGTTGTTATACATGGAGGAGTGGTAAGTTCAGAAGGACAGGTCAGTACAAATCCGCACAGAGCATTAAACAGTGTTGTAGGGAGCTGTGGGCAACAAATCGGCAGACACTAACTAGCACAGCTTCAGCTACAAATCTTATATTAAAGCTAATTTACCTTTTCCTTTGAGCAGAAACACTGGTAACTTGATGGATCAGATCTAGAGGTGTTGGAGCAGAGAAATAGGTCCAAAACAGGACCAAAACAGAGTGCTCAATGCTTGGACACCTTCTTAATTGCAGCATCCTCCTCAAAAGGATCAGGGCCCGCACGATCTGGCAGCGCAACGTCTGCAGACATCACGACAACTCAAATCCTCACACTTCTGCAACTGATACAAGCCACAGAAGAGGACACCAACAAAAGGCTGGCAACACTGGAGGCTAAGTTAATGGAAATGGAGGCCAAAATACGGGACAATGCTACAGCCACAACCAACCTCATAGCTGGTTCAGACAAGCAAGCTGAAACACAGTCTTCATGAGGGACTTTCACTTGTTGTGAGGCCAAGATAAAGACCCTGAAAATGCACATTGTCAAGCATGAATTCGGTGGTGGGCTTTCCACCCCATTTTTGGGGAAAACAGACATTCTTCTTGCCATAACAAAATTACCTTTACAGACCTGGCCTTATTGCCTCCCAATTTGAGGATTACAGTGTTATGATCATTTGCTGTCTTGCAGAAGTCCTGACTGCACGGAGGTGAATTGAAGAGCTGCTTGCAAGCTGCTACAGCCTGGAGAGGCATCATTTGGGAGAATAGCAAGGTAGCCTTCTTCCTGAACATTTCATTCCAAATGCAAGCCAGGAAAATGGACTTACAAGTAATACAGAAAACTTCACTCAGACATGGAGTCACCATGCTTCTCCTTTTCCTGGTACAATTACAGATTTTATGTATTATTTGATCCAGACTCAGTCTTGGCTTTTGCTGAGAAACTTATTTCCCAAATCACCACTTCAGCAACCGAATGAGAATAAAATGGGTGAGGTTGAACTTATTCTGGTTACTTGAAGGGACTCAAGTTGCTATGCTTTTGATCAGCCTATCAGCTATAGGGATCTCTTGAAACTATTTACCATGAGCCTTTCTGGGCTGTTATGCTGGTTTGATATTGCCAATATAATGGGAGGGCTTTAAGCCCGAGGTTCGATAGGCAGAGCAACAACGTCACTCCCCCATTGAGCTTAAAAGGTCACAACATCCTGGGCCTCACCAGGATTCTTTTTCATTGCAGCCAAAGGCACTGCTCCTCCTCCCTCTCCCTGGGGTAATTCCCTCTCTATGTCCTTGCCTTTGCAGTGCCTCTGGCCACTAGCTTGCTCTCTTCTCTTGTTCCTCGGCAGCTCACTCTCAGACTTCCCTTCCCTCCCCGGTACACATTCAGGATCACCTGCTGTGCTTCCCTGTCCACTGTGCGCCTTTGCACTTCTCGTGGCTCCTTTCCTCAGTCAGCTTTCTATGCTCTCTACCTGGTCTTCCTCCCCCTCTAGCACTTTGCGCTTGCCTGCTCCATCCTTTGGGGTGGTCCAGCATTTCACTGCTTACATGCTGTGTGTCTTCTCCACTTGTTTGGGTTTTGGATCTCAGCCATGTGCATTTTGCCTGCCTGGCCACTCTCATGGATCTGCTCTCCCTGCCCGTGGTACACCGGGCATTCCTCCTCTCCTTCTGTCCCTTCTGCCTTCCCATCAGAGCCCTGATTCGTTTGGCTCACCGGACTTCCTGTGCGGCAGTTCTCCACACAGCTACTGTTGAATTGGGCCTTCTCCCTGCTCATGACTATTACTTTCTTGGGCATCGTTAGCTAGCACTTTTTCATCAGCACTCATGACCTGCTTTTTATGTTTGCTTGCACGCATGTGCAAGAAACATAGTGCCATCATCCGAGTTTTCCAGAGGTGTGTCAGCCTCTTCCAATTCAGTCAGTGTATTGGCAGGCGCGGTTGCAGTGCACCAATCACTGCTCCAGCTGTCTATGACAGCTGAAAATGCAGTGGCATACAGTTGAAGGAGAGCTTCACTTCAGTGAGCAGATCTCCCCCCTCAGCCTGCTTACATGCATGTGCTTCGGCCGGGCCCCACACATACAGTATAGCCGACGGGTGCCCAATCCCCATCGGCCCTGCCCCCAAAACAGCATTACAGCCACCACACTGTGAGCCCACCCCAGCATGGCGCATGTCCGTATGGCGATGGGGTGCCCAATCCCCATCGGCTCCAGCCCCCAAATAGCCTTACAGCTGCCACACGCTGGGGAGCCCACCCCAGTGTGGCACTAGCCCTGTGGCCCGGCCAGAGTGCCCAATCCCCATTGGCTCCAGCCCCAAACATCCTTTGCAGCTGCCAGCTGAGGCCACCCAGCATGGCAAATGTCGCGTCGTCTTAATAATTAAAAAAAAAAAAACTGTAAATTAAAAACAGTCCCTCACAGTCTCCTACCCCCACCGCACCACCACTCGCACCCTACCTCTCACCACACTTCTCACCCTATACTTACCTCTTGAGTCCTACGCGACGATCTTCGTGGACTGGGAACACGCCTGCACTCTTCAAAGCTCGACTGCAACTGAGGAAATGCTGGTAAGCTGTATAATGTAATAGATAGGGTTTTTTCAACTTGCTGCATACCTCGGGCATTTTGGAATTTTTGCACCAAATTTTCAACATGGGGTTTTTGGGACCCCTTCTCATGAATGCTGTCACTGTCATGGCGTTATTCGGGCCCGAAGGGTGATTTCGCAGTCACTGCGCAAAATCACCTTTTGGAACAGATTAATGAAAAGACACTGCCAGTGTTCATAAGGTGGGCTGTCAAGAAGCCTATTTTGAAAATTTGGTGGAAAAATTCCAAAAAATGACTGTTTTACGAGCGTGCGTACAGCAATTCCTACGCACACTCGTAAGTTCGCAAATTTTCAATATTTTCACTCCAGATTTTCAACATTGCCATTTTACCACACCTTCTTATGAGTAGTACAGTTGTCATTTTTCACATCTCACCCAAAATGTGTTTCCACCCATGTAGCGCACAATGGCGCAGTCGGTGTGCAAAATCAATGTACGGGACAAATTAAGAAAATCACAGTGACACTGTTCATGATCAGAGGTCTTAAAATGACTATGTTGAAAATTTGGTGAAAAAATTCCTTAAAAGGACTGTTTTACGAGCATGCATTGCAGAGTTCCTTCTCACGCTCGTAAGTTCGCAAATTTTCAATATTTTCACTCCAGATTTTCAACATTGCCATTTTACCACACCTCCTTATGAGCAGTACAGCTGTCATTTTTCACATCTCGCCCAAAATTTGTTTCCGCACATGTAGCACACAATGGTACAGTCGGTGTGCGAAAACAATGTTTGGGACAGATTAAGAAAATCACAGTGACACTGGTCATAAGCAGAGGTCTTAAAATGGCTATGTTAAAAATTTGGTGACAAAACTCCTTAAAATGATTGTGTTACGAGTGAGCATTACGCAGTTTCCACGCACCCTCGTAAGTTCATGAATTTGTAATATTTTCAGTCCAGATTTTCACCAGTGGCATTTTTCCACACCTCCTTATGAACAGTGCGGCTGTCATTTTCCACAACATGGCCAAAATGTGTTTTCACACTTTCAGCGCAGAAATGCGTGTCGCTGTGGGAAATCATTGTTCGGGACAGATAAAGAAAATCACACTGATACTGTTCATGATCGGTGGTCCCAAAATGCCTGTGTTAACAATCTGCTGTAAAAAAATCCCCAAACTATTTACATTACGGGTGTGCGTTGCACAGTTTCTATGCACGCGCGTGACTTCACCAGTTTTTTTAAGATTTTCACACCAGATTTTCAACATTGCCATTTTTTTATTCCCCATGAACAGTACCGCTGTCATTTTTCACATCCTGTTCAGAATGTGTTTATGCACCTGTGGTGCCAAATGCCGTAGTCACTGTGCAAAAGCAGTTTTCAGCTAACAAACTGATATTGCCACTGTTCATGAGGTGGGGGGTCACAAAAAAAACATGTTGAAAATTTGGAGTGAAAATACCAATGAATGCCTGAGGTGTTAGGGTTTCTGACCATAACGCCCCACCCTGTAGAGAATGACAGGCATTAGGAGTGTGACTTGGGATTCTTGCCTGTAATGCTCATACCATTCCACCCCCACCAACACCATGCAGCCAGTGAGAGGCATCAAAGTGTGCCTCGGGCTCTTCGTGCCCAAACGTTACCCCATTCTCCTATACCACACCCATCACACCATATTTCCTGATGGAATGGGGTGCGCATAAGGGCCAAAGACCCCATGGCACACCGTGACACTTGTCAGTGTCTGCAGGGTATGGTGTGGTGAAATGGCATGGTCGTTATGTCTGACGACCCAAAGGCACACCCCAATGCCTAATCACTCTCTGCAGGGCGGTGGTGGGGTTGGCTTCAGTTCAATACTTTGCTTGGCTTCCTTTTTCATGTCACCTTCTTCCATCCTGTTGTTAGCCATTCATCGTTCCATTTTGGACTGCTTTGCTATTTGGGTTTCCGCTATGGGGAGGGGTTGTATTTCAACCTATCTTTACCCTGCTGTTTTCTCTGTATCATACTACCCCCTCTCTGAACCCTTTCATGGTCCTGTCTGACCATTTGGATTTCTAGGGTTTTTCAGTTCTTCCTGTGCTGCTTCCTCAGTTGAGTCCCCATTATTCGACTGCCATCCTCGTTCATCCTCTTGTGTGTTTGCAGTATATGTTGCTCCCTCCTCATCTATTTCCACTCATGGTCATGCCTTCCTGTCCGTCGCCCTTGCTAAGGGCTGGCTGGAGGCTCTCCACCATCTTTCAAGTCCCCTTTTCCAGTTCATTTCTGACTCTACTGCCTTTTGAGGGATCTACTTAGTCACATTGCTCTATTGAGCTCTCCACTATCATTCCGTCCTTCATCCTTTCTTGCCATCCACATCATTGGTCCATCTCTGGCTACCTCACGCTGGCCTGCGATCAATAATTCTCTTTGGCATGCCTATCTTGACCTCTCATGCATCTTATCCCTCCTGCGGTTTTCCTCCCTTACCAGCTGCAATCGATATTTCTTTTTGGGCATAACTATCATTACTCATATGCCCGCCACATCAATCCGCAGCCCTCATGCCACATGTATCAGGTTCCTGATTCCATCCATCATCAGCTGTCATGGATTCTCTCCGGTCATGGGTTCATGTGTCATGTGCAGAAAACCTGAAGCTTTAAGGGATTGTGAATTAAATAAATGTTACCAGCATGTAAGAAGTCCGTGGAAAAATCATGTAAATGTGTTTAAAGCAAGAACAGAGCAAGTTGTGCAGTTTGAGCAAAAGTTATCAGTAGTTTGTGTAAATCGGGTGCGCAGTGGCTTGACCCAGATTCTGAATGTTGATGCACAGGAGTGCTGCCGCCGCCATTACAGGGTGGGGTAGTAAAGTAAACACAGCAGCAGAGGAGCCATTTTACAACTAAAGAAAGTGTTCAGTAAAGTGGGACTTTCAGTTACAGTGAACTTTTGTTTGTTGTTCTGCAGTTATAGCCTCAGGATCAGCTTGTTACCCGGATCATGCCCGGGTTGCAGTAACAGCAGCAGTAAATAGACTGAGGAATATTGAAAAGTGGTGCTATGGAGGACAACTGCCTCCGCATTTGATGGTCCCTGGATATCCAGTGCATGTATGTCAAATATGCTTGAGAACTGGAAGGGACGTCTTCATGATTCCTCACTGTGCTGGATGCCTAGAAAAATATGGCTTGTATAAAGCGCATCAAATTTGCTTGGCTCCCACATGGACAAAGGTTCAGGAATCTGCAGTTGGCAGCACACAGCACCAGGCGGAGCTTGTGGAGGAAGGCCCCTCGGGGGAGTGTGGCACAAAGCTAGAGGGTGCAGAGTTAGAGACAGAACCAGAAGTTGAAGTTTCGGATGCTGGATCCCAGAAAGAAAGTTCGGATAAGGCATCAATAGATTCCTGGAAGGGGGGCCTAGCTGAAGTCTCTTAGGCGAAGATGAGATGCAGGAGGCTTTTGAGTGGGAGGTGTTGACCTCTGCGCCTAGTGATGAGTGGATAGTCTCAGGAGTGAGAATGACTGCTCACTCCTGGGCTCAGATCCTCAGTGAAGAGGAAGATGAGGGGGAACCTATGTGGCCTTGTGAAAAAGGAATGGGTACACAGCCTCAAGATCTTGCCTCTGAGGAATGTATGGAAGAAAGGGGTGATGCCACTGCCCTGGTTTTGCAAGAGGAAGAAGTCAGGGATCCATTTCTAATTTCTTTAAGGATGCAAAGCTGGCAGAACCAGGACTGGCCACCCCCAAGCCAGGCCAGTGGTCTCAGTTTGACCAAAGCAAGTAAAGAGGAGAGACTGGTTCGTAGGAAGGCAAGTGAGATCTATGGTATGACCTTTCCTACCTTTCCTCAGAAAGTCTGGGAGGAGATTGAGAACAGCAGGAAATCCTGGATCTGGGATGAAGCAATGAAAAGTGTGCATTCTGGGGCCAACAAGCATGTAAAGAACAGACTGTTTCATGAGAAGTATACCCAGTGGAAGAGAGGCAGGACACTGTTTATGGACAGAGTGCGAATAGTGGATGGAGAGGGACATGAAATCTCCCACTGTGTGAATTATGTGCACCCAGATGGGGTAATAATTCAAGCTCCTGACCTCCGGTACTATTGGCCTCAGTGCAAGGACCTCCCAGCGGTGCCTCCATTTTTGTAACCCCTCACCCCTGCCTTTCTAGCAAAATGACAGGTGGCATGCTGTTGAAGCTGACAGCAGTACCTGGTGGGGACTGGGTTCAGGGAGGATGAGGTTACTCAGCACAGGGGACCTAGGTTTGGCTACTCTGCACATAGGCACCCAAGTTAATCCTGACGGATCCAAACTTCTCGAAAAGAGCAGGGGAATTTCCCCAGTGTCCTGGCCAAATTTTCCCCCATTCACTAAAAATACCACCAACAGCTTAATCTGGTTCAAAGTCAGTTGACGTTCATCTGTATCCCCCTCCCCCGGGTCGTGCCTGAAAATAGGCAGAATTTGTCTAGTGCACTTACCCAGTCAACAAAAGCTAAATAAATAAATAATCCGAACACAGGAAGCAATAACTGTAATGTTCAGAACCAGGAATGGGATTCTTCAGTGTTTTGATGGTGGGGTCTAGGTAGACTGTGTATGCAGATTAGAGTGTGTGTTGTCTTTCTTTTTTACAGATGTTCCTGGGAAGACAGAAGAGAAGACAAGAAGAGGAGGATGGGCTCATCAGAGCTTCTCACTAGTACTTTAGTGTTTAGAAATTTAAAGTACTGTGTTGTTATCATTGTTGTCACTGTATTAACCCTCTCCTTCCACAGGTGTGGTTTTGGGGGTAGGGAGAAGGCAGTAAAATGGTATAAAATGTGGTATTTTAATGGTGTGTGGTTGCAGGTTGCCCAAGGTTGGGGAGGTCCCCGGGTTGTTTTTGTTTTGGGGGTATTAGGTTAAAGGCAGATAGGTTTTCCCTAGAGGGTTAAGGGGGATAGACAGGCTGTGGTCCTGAATGGCCATTGGGACAGCAGTGCTGATCTATCAGGGCTATACTCTGGATAGTTCTACCTGAGCCACTGGGTGTCCATAGTAAGTGGATAGTGTAGAGGCTGATATGTCAGCTAAAGGCCTCTAGGCCCTTAGTGTTGCCTGCCTGTGCTTGCACATGGTAGGAGGGGGCCTGATCACCCCTCCGCATGGTAACGCATTGGTGGATGGCCTAAGGCCAGGTAAATAATGACCGCGGACAGTCATTTTCCTGGTCAAGGGTGAGTGTAACCCCCTTGTTACCCGGGGTTACTAGAATCCCAGTAAGACCTAGTGGTAGGCAGGGAAGACAGCTTGTGAAACTCCAGTTAAATGGGTTTCACACTGTCTCACTCTGTTCTCAGTCTCAGCTGAGCCTGAGGGATGACATCACCAATAGAACTATCGCAGCTGCATGATCCACATTGGAATCTGCAGTAAAGGAGTTGGTATGGAATGTTGGGAAGTTTTAAACAGATTCAGTCAGTGTCAGTCAGTTCAGTGTGGAGTTGGTGTTGGGAGCTTGCTGAGAAAGCAGCTCAGCAGCTCAGTAAGGCTCTAGGAGCCTCAGCCCTGAAAGAGGGCTACTTTTAAGTAAAAGGGTGTGTGTCTTCACCTTAAAGAGAGACACAGAAGATAATTGAAGTGGTGGAGACTGCTGTTTTGGTCTCAATGCCCCTCCCTTCAGGGATGGGGGCAGGAAAGGGTTTCCTCAGATTCCTGGGCAAGCCCCTAGTTCTGCTTGTAGAGGAAAAGTTGCCTATGTGTTCCAGAGTTTATTGGGGTGAACAAGAAGATTTATGAGTCACCTGTGGGGCACCTGCAACGTGAGGGTGAGTGTCTGCTCTTGCTAAAAGGGCCTATGTTTTTCACCCTGGGACTTGTGTGACAATGTGTGGATTGAACTACTAAAATAGTGGAAGCCTAGAGTAATGTGCTAAGCAAAGTAAAAGTAGGTTCAAGTCCAGAGCTTGTTGGGATGAAAATGATATGTAGAGAAGATGTGACAGACATCTACCCAGAATCTACATTTGAAAGTTTTCAGTAAAGGAATTGTTCAGTTTCCAGAGAAATGGCTGAGTATGGGCTGTGGGAGCTGGAGGTGGGTGGCCCCCCATCTTTAGTGACCAGTCCACCTCTATGGATTTCTTCTGTGGATTTCTACTTTACCTCAGGTACTTGGCCAGTGATGGGGAAGTACCCAGATGTGGGATTGTAAGGAAAATTCTCTCTAGGAGTCAAAGGCTCTAGTGTGGTTTGGGGAGCCACAACAGGATAATTGGTTTATTCCTCAAATGGACCTAGATCAAGTGGCCGGGCAGGGGAGCCGGGCCAGTGGGGAAACCACAAGTACTGTACAAGTCGGGCTGTGTACCCAAAGCTGCGCAAGTCCGGGCTGTGTGCCTGAGTGGGTTTAGAGCCTGAGGGCTGGAAATAGTAATAAAGTGTTCTGTCATCTCTAATCTGCATTACCAGGAAATGTAGCCCCGTGGAGGTCCATCTATGCTTTGTTTGTTCAGCTTGGATGTGAATAAAAGCCACACTGAAGAATCCCATTCCTGGTTCTGGACATTACAGTTATTGTTTCCTGTGTTTGGATTTTCTTGGGTGCCCCTGTGCAGAGTAGCCAAACCTAGGTCCCTGTGCCGAGTAACCTCATCCTCCCGAACCCAGTCCCCACCAGGTACTGCTGTCAGCTTCAACAGCATGCCACCTGTTGTTTTGCTAGAAAGGTAGGGTGAGGGGTTACATATATGTCATCATGCCACGGTTTTTCTATTAGCTTCGTCTGTCATTCACATCTTTGGGCCATCTATGGCTGACACCATTTGGCCTTCCATCGAACCTGGCCTGCATGCCATCTCATCCAGCTCACTCTACTGCTGTTCTCATCCTGTATCGGCTAGGTCCTATGCTACTCCATTGACCTCCCTACCATCCCTAATCCTTTCATACCTCGATCACTCACCCTGAGTTGCCTCTGGTTCCAGATCTACCTTCTTGGCATCGGAGTCTACCTCCTTTCGAGGAACCTACTTCCTTTTACTTCCTTCATACAAGTTCATTTGCAAGTTCATTCCTATCTCCTCCTCTTCCAATTCCATATCGGCCATCCAGGATTCACTCCACTCGTGGCCTGCTCTCAATATTTCTTTTTGGGCATACCTATCATGACTCCTATGCCACCTTATCAACATGTGGCCATCCTGCCTCATGTATCGAGGTTTGTAACTCCAGTCATCATTCACTCAGCCTCACCTCAAGGTTCATCTATTTACATCGCTCATCGAACATTCCTATCATTGAATCCTATGCTACCTCATTGACTACAACCTCAGGGTCTAATCGTTCATAGTCTAATCATTCACATCACATAATCAAGCATGCCTCTTCAACCTCCATGTCTGCTGACTCACATTGCTCAAATCAAGCCAGTCTGAATTATCCTCGGTCTTCTCATCAGCACATCTGGAATCTCCTTGTGCACACATCTGGATACCCCTCGCTCCTCTGACTTCTACATGGATTTACTCCCTTCCATCGATGAAGAAAGTATTCATTGTTGCCTCATGTTCCTTCTTCGATGTGCATGCAGCCTCATGTCCCCTCTTTGATCTGTGCTCTCTTTTGGGGATTTTCCTATTCCATCATCGTCCTCTCTACTCATTCTTCTTATTACTGAACCCTTATTTTTAATGACATACATCCTCAAATCAAACATCGTCAGCCTGGAGGAAGGCAACCTAGGCCTTGGATCCCCAGAGGTTTTCTCCTCAATGGGGTTTTTCCTCTCCTCCGTGCCAATGGTCATAATATTAGTTAGTGTTAGTGCTAGCTTGGGTTAGTTAGGTTTGTTGGTGCTTTCTTCATTAGATAGTTAGTTAGTTAGTTAGTTAGTTAGTTAGTTGGGTTCTGCTGTTGGATGGAGGTGGATTGTGGCCCCGGCTTTCCCCTTTCTCCTTGGGAAGTCAGCCCTTCTTTCTCAGAATTCATTCATCATCCTTGCCTCTTCAAAGCTCAACATCTTTGGGTATTCTTTTTGGGCTTCCTCCTAACCTACCTTTAGCCATCACATTCATTCCTGGCACCTGTAGGGGGGAACCCTCCTCTAGGGTTCCTTGCGTCGTACCCCTACAGGGTGGTATAACCCATGGATAGAGAGGCGGAAAGCCACAAAGCAAACCAAGTTATGCAAGCATCATCTCATATTATCTCAAACAGTTGCATAAGCACATCAAATGGGAGGACTTTATGCCCAAGGTTCAATGGACAAAGCAACAACATCACTCCCCCATTGAGTTTAAAAGGTCACAACATCCTGGGTCTCGCCAGGATTCTTTTTTGTTGCCCACCATCCACCCCTCCTCCTCCAGCAGCTCATCTCTCTTACCAATTAGGCTTCTTCCTAACCTACCTTTAGCCAACGCATTCATTCCTGGCACCTTTGGGGGGAACACTCCTCTATGGTTCCTTGCTTTGTACCCCTAAAGGGTGGTATTCCCCATGAATAGAGGCGAAAACCACAAAGCAAATCAAGTTACACAAAGCATCATCTCATATTATCTAGTCCACTTGCGTAAGCATCAGACGTACTATTGTACACCAGGTTTTCTGTTCTCTTTTCTTACACAGTCTAATGTTTATAGACCTTTGTGATCTTGGTGGGCTACAGAGGCAGGCTTTTAGTGTGTGTGTGTGTGTGCACACTGCTTGATTGTGAACTTTAAAAGCGACTATCATGTTGCCTGTCTTCCTGTGTGGCAGTCTGACCTGCTGTGCTATAGAGCTATGAATCAACCTAATCGAGCCCAGGACTTCTGCTAAATATATATGAACACCAGATCGTTTCAGCCCTCAAAAGTTTTCTGTCCTGCAGGGGTGGAACAATGTTGAACTGATCTTTTGCCTACAGATTTGGTGAGAGTGTTAGACTCTGCATTGTTACCATGCTGGATATAACGTCTAGATTTCACCTCTCTGGCTACCTAATATTTGAGTGGAGCTATATTCTTTTAAATAACCACCTGGTATAATTATGCTTGTACTCTCATTGTTTAGGTCTGTGTACCTATTTCTACAGTTTTACGGTGCATGCAGTGTATTTTAAAATGCATAAAGTTTAAAAAATCAACAGTGTAGTAAATCTGGCTAGGGTGAAGGAGGTGGCTCAGTAGGCAGCATTCTCATATTCCAGCAGGAGAGGACTGAGTACTTGATAACTTGTTTCCTGATGTTCAGCTGCAGGCAGCTCTTTACCCTGTAAAGAACACGCATTTTGCAAAGAATTTGGCTACTGCCTGTGATACATGCCCGGAGTAGTTGAGGTGTTGCTCCAGGTGAAGGCCTAGAAACTTATATGTAGAGACAGAGTCTAGACAATCACCTTGGGTAGAACGTAGGTTCAGAGTGGAGGGACAAGAGCTTAGCCATTGTCTGGAGTCAAAGAATATGGAGACTGTTTTCATTTAAGAGGCAGTATAGTGCAGTGGTTTAAGGCTCTGAGCTACACACCTGGAGATCTGGGTTTGAATCCCACATCTCCCAGTTGTATACTGTGTGACCCTGAGCAAGTCACTTAACTTCCTTTTTTTTTACTTCAAAGTTTATTAGTTTCCACCAATCTTACCTTCTCAATAAATCTCAACATTAACATATCCAGTAGTTGATACTTATTTGTTTTACCATATCTTACATAATGGGCCAGATTTTCAGAGCTCAGCACTGGGAGCAAAGCCATTGCGCTGGACTAGCGCTGACTTTGAGCCCGACTGTAATATTGAAAAGTACCATTAGCGCTGGTGCTAGGTGTTAGCGCCAACGCTAACCATAATGTTTGCAGGGGAGGGGGCCCTGAATGCTGGTGCACCGGCATATTCAAAAGCATAATGCTGCACTACAGGCATTAGCTCAACCAGTAGTGTGGCACTAGTTACCACCGGGAAAAAGCTGCTTTTAATGCAGCGCTAATAGCGGCGGTGCCCCAAACCCCCATCACGTAACCCAACCCCCGTGTCCAATAACAGCATACCTAATCCCTGGTGTATTAGTGGTCCCCCACCCCCCAGCATGATCCCCAACCCTCGTTCCCCATAGAATAACATCTCCCTGGTAGTCTAGTGGTCCCCCTCAGTATGTATCCTGACCCTGTTCCCCATAGACAATCCACATTTTCTTGGTAGTCTGATCGTTCCCCTCCATGCAGTATCCTGACCCCCGGTGCACATATTACAATTACATTTTCCCTGGTAGTCTAGTGGTGCCCCCCCCACCCCCATGTATCCCAACCCCCGGTACACATATTAAACTTACATCTTCCCTGGTAGTCTAGCTGTCCCCCACCCGGTGGTGACACCCTGCTTCTCCCAATAGTGTCTGAGAAGAGAGCCGGTGACTGTCAAGCCCTCCTCTCACCACCACGGCCAGCTGCTGACTGAGGTAGAAGGAGCACTCTTTCCTACCTCAGTTGGCGGCCGGCCATGGTGGTGAGAGCAGGGCTGAGCTGGTCGCCGGCTCTGTTCTCAGACATTATTGGGAGGAGCAGGGTGTCACTGCCAGGTGGGGCCCTGCTAGACTACCAGGGAAGATGTAAGGTTAATATGTGCACCAGGGGTTGGGGTACGACGTGGGAGTGGGGAACTGCTAGACTACCAGGGAAGATTTAATTTATATGTGCATGGGGTCGGATACATGCATGGGAGTGGGGAGACCACTAGACTACCAGGTAATAGTTGTTTTATTTAATTTGAACGGGGTCGGGATTCGTGCTAGGGGTGGGGGACCACTAGACTACCAGGTAACAGTTGTTTTATTTAATTTGAATGGGGGTCAGGATTCATGCTGGGGGGTGGGGGGAACCACTAGACTACCAGGGAAACGTTTTATTTCATTTGAACCGGGGCTGGGATTCATGCTGGGGAGGTGGGGGGACCACTGGACTATCAGGGAAATGGGTGTGTAACAGGCACACACATGCATGGGAGTGTTGTATGCACCCATACCTCTCGACTGTCCCCGATTGTCAGGGACATCCCGATATTGCATCCATATTGTCCTCGGTCCATACAAGTTGTGGTTTTCGACAGAACAGTGGGGAATAATCTCACACAAAAATGTCACACATTAAAGTTACAGACTTGTTTGTCTTCTGAGTATGCATCTTATCACAATTCCCCTTATTCTATAAGCATTCTGAGTGAATGGTACCACTTTTCACGATGTGTCCCTGTTTTGGGTCTTTGTCCCAGATGTTTTTAGGCCTTGTCCCTGATTCAGGAGGCAAGGGGTTGAGAGTTATGTATGAACCAACTGTGCATGCCAGCACACAGTTCCTGCTGCTTCTAGCCTGTGCTTCCATTCCAACCAACAGGGGATGCTGTGGGCATGCCTTGCAGCCTTGCAGCATCCAGCCTGTACTGACATTCCAACCAAAAGGTGGAGCTGTGTGCACCATGCAGTAGCACCAGGCAAACTGCATGGTAATGTATGCTAAGCAGCATATAATGAAATGCAAATGTGCCTGTTTGCCCACGGATTACCTAAGTAGGCTAATTTGCATGAGACCCTTGAATATAGCTCCCGCTTGCCCCAGGCTAAACCAGTTTGCACGGCTAATGTGTTAAGACAGCAGTGAGGTTAGCCCTGGCAAACCTCACTTCAGCACAGCACAGTTCTGCAGTGTGTGGCTTACATTGTTGTTTGCAGTAGATGTGAGACATCTCTGTGCAATAACACACTATGTTCTCCACCTGCAACACTGGCTTGCTACAGAGTTCATAAGTTGCAGTTGCAGTGTGCACTTCTCTGTTGCTATATTCAGTGCCATCTTATTCCTGGGCAATTGCTGCACTGCATTCCTGGCCCTGTTTGCCCGGCTTCCTTTGCTTGCTATATTCAGCTGGTTTGCACCGGGCTATTCCTTTTGAATACAGCTTGCTTTTGCTCCAGGCTAAGTTTGCCTCGGGCAAGGTTCTGAATATCTGGCCCATAATTTCTTAAGATATAAAGTTAAAACTCAGTGAAAAGAGAAAATATAATGATTCATTTCAATTTCTTTTGTTATATGCATCTTAACAGAAACTCTATACCAATTCTGATAACATAAGTCTAGAAATACCTAAAAGGACTTGTTGATTTTCTGAACAATGTTACTAAAGACTAGCATTCAATTTCTACCTCCTATTTTAATACATGTTACATTCTGTTTTACTTACATTATGTTGTTTTCATTTTATTTCAGGTTGTACCTGTAACTAGAACATCTAGCAACATAAAAGAGTACTTTATCTTTAAATTTTAAAACCTTAAAACAATAACATAGGACCAGAAAAAGTCATCTCATGGATATCCTACATCATTAAACAAATCTATTTTCCTCAATTTATTTCATCAGGTTCATCATCAGAGAAGTCATCACAAGGGTTCAAAGCTGTACCTCAATAGAGAAATGTGTTATCCATAGATAATCCTTGTGTTTGTTGTTTTTCTGTTTCTACCTCAAACTGAAGGGGGATGTGGAGGGGTACCAGTGGTGGGAATTGGGGTACGGTTTTGGGGGGAAGAGGGGGGTGGGGAGCAGCTAGGTCAACTCCTCGGTATTTCTACTCCAGGTTCTTCTGGTTCATTCAGATCCCAGCGGGTCCATCCATTTAAGAAGGAAGGAAGGAAGAGCTTGCTGTACCGCAAAGGTGATTTGTTCATATGTTTTAATGATATCAATACATTTGTTCCATTCCTCCTGGGTCGGGGGGAGTATCAGTGAGCCATTTCTCCGTGGCCACCAAAACATTCCAAAGATATCTGGCCTCCCGTCCCTTGATCTCTGGAGGGTGAATCCCTAGTATTAAATGTTCTGGTCCAGGGAGTGTGGGCATGAGTAATAGATCTTTCAAATAGTTTTGTGTTTGCTGTTAAACCCCTTAATTATTGAACAGTGCCAGAAGATATGTGCCTGTGAGGCCACCTCCTTTCTGTAATTTCTCCAACAGGTACTGGAGATTTTTTTATTCCATTTGGCTGTTTTTGCTGGGACTCTAAAGTACCTAATTCAGAGTTTCCAAACAAATTCTTGCCAGTCTGGGGACAATGTGGTCTGCCCGGTGTTTCGCCAAATTCTGGACCAGTTCTCTTCATTAAGATTGATATCTATGTCCTGTTCCCAATTCTTCTTAATATAGTTTGTGGATTGTTGTATGTCCATTATATAATTACTATATATGATAGATATAGATTTCCCCCCCATTTTGAATTCCAAATTGTCTCAAATATATTTGCATAGGGGGAACCTCTGGCCTTAATTATAGAGATACATAGTTGTTTATTATTTATTTATTAAATGTTGGTGACCGGATAGGTCCACTGAGCTTCGAAGGTCCCTTTTTCAGGGGCGACCCAGGATAACATACAAGTTAAGATATAGAACAAGGACAGGGAGAGCTTATGAAAACATTTTCTGTTACATCATGGGGTAATTACAGGAGGATAGTGGATACAGGCACGGTTATAATCATGACACTGATTCAAATAGATACACTTTACATATTTTGTTTATTAATGTATTCTCTTATCTGATAGCAATATATCAGATCCCTTTGTGTCCATGAGAATTTTTGTTGGGCTTCCTGAAATGAAATCATCCTGTCCCCCTTCAAAAATGGTTATGGTGCTTGGCAGCCCCTCAGCTCTTGGTGTTTATGCCAAGGTTCAGCATATGCTTTCCTGTGTTCAGCACTCACAGACCACCAATGATATTTCCATAGGTATATCTAGGCTAGACCCACCTTTAAAATCTTTTTACAACCTGCCAGCATTGCCTCCGTTACAGAGTAAGTTGGAGGAATCCAATGTTCTCCGGGATTTAGTGCAAAGCATTGTGTCTGCAGTGGAGGGGATGACGGGCTGGCCAGGTCAATATCTTTCCACCCTGCTTTATATTCTGGGTGTTGTAATAGTAATGCCACCCTCATTTGGGCAGTGCCCCAGTAGCTGAGTAAGTGCGGCACACCTAGGCCCCCCAATCCTTTAGGTAGATATAGGGTTTGCCTTAATACTTGGTTTTCCAAATGACAATATAAATCTAAACATAATACACTGCCATGCATCTATCTGATTTAGAGAATCTTACAAGGCACACACTTTAATAAAAACAGGAATCTGGGTAAAACATTCATTTTAAGTGTCTGTATTCGGGATTGTAGGGATTGAGAGGAGGGACCATCTTTGCATATCAATCTTGATTTGTTTTTCAAGGGAATGTAACTTAGCTGGAATAATTTGGATGTTTAATTGGCAAGGTTTATACCTAAGTATTTCATTGAATCCTGATCCCAGTGCATAGGATATGCACGTCTAAGAGTGGGAGATGGTTGGAAATTGAGTTTCAGAACCTCCATTTTATTAGTGTTTAAACAGTAGCCTGAAAGGCTTGAAAATTTATTTAAGTGATCAAATAGATTTGGGATAGAAATTTCTGGGTTGGACAGGAAAAGTAAAATATCATCGGCATATAGAACCAGTTTTTGTTGAGTATTTCCTACCTGAATCCCTGTTATGTCCATGTCTTCCCGAATTCCCTGAGACAAGGGTTCCAAATAAAGTGCAAATATGAGGGGTGACAGAGGGCACCCCTGCCTAGTGCCTCTTTCCAAGATAAAGTGAGTAGAGATATGCCGTTTGCGTGGACATAGCCCCTGGGTGCATCGTATAATTTAGCAATAAGTCTGGTAAACTGTACTGGGAAGCTGAACCTGCTAAGAACCGCTCTTAAAAAGGTCCAAGAAACTGTATCAAAAGCCTCTGAGCATCTAAGCTGAGAAGGAGTGCAGGTTGTTGTGAGCTGTGTATGGCATCTATAATGTGGGTTGTGTGCCTAAGGTTATCCTGTGCCTGTTGCTTAGGGATGAATCCCACCTAGTCCATGTGTATCAGCTGGAGAAGAATTAATTGTAAGCAGTGAGAGAGAATGGACATGAATATTTTGTAATCAGTATTCAGTATGGAAATGGGACGGTATGAAGGGCAGACTGTGTTTTTTTTTTTTCCCTGGTTTTGGAATGACTGAAATAATAGCTTGGGACCAGGATTCCTGTGTTTTTGCCAGTAGAAGAAAACACTTCATTGTATATTCCAAGCAGGATAGGAAAGAGTGGTATTTTAAGTTGTTTACATCGTTCCCCTGGATATCCATCTGTTCCTGGGCACTTATTTGTTTTTAGACTGGAGATTTCTGCATACATTTTTTTCTGCAGAAATGGGGGAAATAATTCTCATTTGGGCTTGCTTAGGTAATGTGGGTAATTTTAGTTTTCCTAAATAATTTTCTAGTTATGATCTATCTGGGGGTTGGGTAGCTGTGTAGAGATCCTGGTAGTAGGTTTTAAAAGCCTCAACAATTTCTGGGGTTGTTTGAAGTATCTGTTTAGTGTGTGGATGTGTCAGGGACGGTATCTGGACTTTAGCTGTCTGTGAGCATAATTTAGCTGCCAATAAATGTGAGGCTCTGGTGCCTAACTCATAAAATTTCTGTTTCAGAAAGAGAACTTTCTGTTCTACCTGATAATCTAAAATCCATTGTAGTTTGTTTTAAGCACTTTCAGTTCCCTAAAATGTTTCCCATCATATTTTCTTCTACTGAGTCTTTAGGTCATTAATCTTTATTTGCAAAGATTGTTTCTTTGCCTCCCTCTGTTTTTTCTTATAGGCTGATATAGCAATAAGTTTACCCTGAAATATTGTCTTAATCGTATCCCAGACCACAGAAATTGATGTGTCTTGGATGTCGTCATCCTATAATGCCTGCTTGATTGTATTTATCAGTTGCTCTTTGATTTCTTGTAGTAGGGAGATATTAAGTCTCCAAAATGTACACCTCTGGAAATCTCCAAGATGTAGCTGCATGAAAATGGGGGCGTGATCTGATAGGACCATGTCCCAATCCAACAATCTCTAACTAGCCCATTAATTTTTGGAGAGGAAAAATAGTCCAACCTAGAATAAGCCCTATTGAGGGAGGAAAAAAAATGTTGTCCCTCTGTTTAGGATGTAACTGTCACCACTGGTAGTTCGAGTTCTCCCCACCTATCACAGGGAGATTTAAAGAGCCAGCATGTACAGTATAGGTCAAGAATGCTTCCTTCAATTCATATATTGTTTATCTCCATTCAGTCCAGACTGTGTCTTTTAGGTTGTAAACTCAGTTATTCATGATGCATATTATATCTGGGGGAACAGTGCGAGGTGGTGAGTACAAGATAGCAGAAGAACAGCAGCAGAAGCACCACGCTTGTGTTTGCACCAAGAACCTCAGAAAAAGTTAAAGTTCCAGAGAAGACACAGTACCTTCAGCTTTCAACTCTCTGCCAAAGCAAGTTCTGCATTTTTCCAGCCATTTCAGTTGTGCTTTATGACTTGTACTTATTCTAGGGCCTCACATTGCTCGAAGTGGAGAATCTGCATGTTGGCGCATGCTACCTGCAGCCAGTCTGTGGAGTGAATGCGCTTCCTGGTGATGCATTCTGCCTCTAATATAGGGAGTTGTATTCCTTTTTGTTGAAGGACATCTAGAGCTTTTCTTGGGGTTGTGTACAGTTGAGGGCGATCATCCCAGTGGATCCTCAATTTGGCTTGGAGGAGTGTTTGAAACTTTAGACCTTTCTCTTTCAACAACCGCAGTATCGGTGCATATTGCATATGTGCCTGTTGGACTTCTGGTGGGTAGTCCTGGTCCAGAGTTATCTGGGATGTCGGGTATTTCAGTTCTTCTTTTGCCCATGCTCACTTTAAGAGATCTTCTTTTACTTTAAAGCTGCTCACCATAAAAACTATTGATCTGGGCCTTACCTTTGGATCTTGCGGTACCAGCAAGCAGTGAGCACGTTCAATGGAGAGAGCATATTGTGGAGGTAATTCAGGAATGTACCTTAGAAGGTTTTCTAAAAAAGTAGATACTGGCATTATTTCTGCCCCCTCTGCAAGCCCGTACAACCTCAGGTTGTTGTGACAGGAGTGGCCCTCCAGGTTTATACTCTTCACCTGAAGGGCAACCATTTGCTGGAGTAAGGCCTCAATCACTTGGGTAAGGAGGGCTTTGGCATCCTCATTGTTTGCAATTCTAGTTTCTGCCTCCTCTATTCAAGAGTCCATTTTCTGTAGCTGCTGTGAGAGGTGTTGTAAATCCTTCTTGGTTTCATTTCTGGAGCCCCTTATTTCTGCTAAAATGGTCTTGTAGTAGGTTATATTAAGGAGGGCTACCTCTCCTTCAGTATCATGGCCCAAGGCCTGTACACTGCCAACTGAATGGCTTCTACTGCAGCTATGATGTTCATGGGACAATCTGTCTGAATCCCTGTTTGGGGATCTATCTCCCTTTGACAGAGGTGCTCTTATCTTTCTGACTACTGTCTTTCAACATTTTGGCTAGTTTTGTTTTGAAAATTGCTGTGTTAAGGGCTTTTTATTTATGCCGAGGGGCAAGGAGCAGATCCTCTAGGTTGTAGAGCCATTCATGGCAGAACCGGAAGTCCCTAGGCTGTCCAGTTAACTTCCTTGTGCTCCCAGGTCACACCTGGAAATAGTGTGCCTTTCCTGGTTAAACAATTTCCCCTTCATTTGGTTCATAACAAGCTGATTGTCCTGGAACCATGTTTGCATTGCTTGGAAATCCTGTTGCAGGTTCTCCTTATGCTAGGGGATGGAAGAGACAGATGTGTAAATGATGCCATCATCAGCATACATGCGAATGCTGCAGATAGAGAGCCAAGGGGTGGTCATTGATAAAAACTGTAGAGAGCAGAGGTCCCAAGATGAAGCCTTGGGGACCCCAATGGTGACTGGGAAGGGGAAATGTCTGTGTCCAGCTTCACAGATTGGGTTCGGTTAGAGAGGTAGAACTGGAACCAGATGAATGTTGGAGGAATTTGGGAGGGCAGCAAGTGTAGAACTCCAGGTAAGCCCCTCCTGAAGTTGGGGTTATACAAAAAAGGTCATAGAAAAGTGAAGATAGAAACATAGTCGAAGACCACAGAAAAAGACTGATGAGCCATCCATTCTGCCTTTGTTATCCTATCATGCTCCAGGACATACTGGCTCTTCAGTGACACTATGCCCTTTTGTTCTCTGTGTTTCTCTTCCTGCTGAGTAGTTACTATCCTCTTCATTCTATCCCAGCCCTGTGCAAAGCCATTTATGGTTTTGGCACCTACCTCCTGTACCAGCAGACCAGCCGCAACCTCTCTTCCTCACATATTTTAATGAAACCTTCCATCCACTAACCTCCACTCATGACTATGGTTGCCCAGATAAACCGTTATAAAAATGCAAAGTTAGGATAATGGGTGATTTTTTAGGATATTAGGGTTTTAGGTTATTGGCCCTTAAAATCTGATCTCGTGAAAAACACCTTAATTTAAGGATACTGGATTATCTGACATGACATCCGATATCCTAAAATCCAGTATCCCTCCAGTCATTGTACTGCCCCCATCCTGGCATGACATAATACAAGCCCAGCCATCCCCAGATCAGATCTAAAAACCCCAAATAACACACTGACTAGCCCCCATCTCCTTCCTCCACCCATTGCCCCCCCAAATGCTTTTTTCACTGGGTCAGTTCAGGAGTGTAGAAGAGACAAGAACTGGTGGTGCCTCAGTCAGAAAACATCCTGATTCACCCCACCCTTGTACAATGTAATAGCCCCCCCAATAAGAGGCTGATTTTACAAACAAAGTAAATCCCCCACCCATCACACTAGCCCCCCATCTCCCTCCTACCCCTGCATAGCCCCCCAAATAACTTTTCAATGGGTTGGGGTATAAGAGGAAAGTGCTGGCATTGCCTTAGTCCAAAACACTTCCCGATTCCTGCTGCTCTTGTACACCCTCACCGGATAAGAGGCTGAATTTGCAAACAAAGTAAACCACCCACTCAGTACAACTATTAGCCCCCACCTCTCCCCCATATTCTCCCAAATATCCTTTAACCAGGTCAGAGATATGTAAGAGGCAAGAGCTGGTGCTATCTGTCAAAAAACACAGCTGTGGTCCCAGCGATGGAGCAGTTTGTGCTCATCTTTGTTCCAGGTAAGTGAATGAATGATGATGTCCTTGGTTCCTATAGTAATACCTGCAATCAGATATTATTAGAGGATGTCACCATTCATCCACTTGCCCAGACCAAAGACAAGTGCAAACCATTCCACCATGAGACCGCAGATTTGTTTTTTTTACCAAGGCAGTGTCATATCTTGCCTCTTACACATCCCTGACCCAGTGAAAAGGAAGGTGCCATTGGGAGCAGAGGAGTGACATCCAGAACAAAAGACAAGTGCTGTGAGGCTTCCTTTGTTGTGGGCAGGGCTGAGTCCTCTATTGTTAATTTTTTTTTAAATTACACTGATCAATGGTATAGAGTGCTACAGGAATGAGGTAAAGGACTGCTGTAGAGTGCTATGGGAATGGGGTAAAGGACTGCTGGCAAGAGGGAGGTAGCGTCAGAGGGTGGGCTGAGGACAGGAGATGGGAGCCATTGCCAGTGCCATCGGAGGTCCCAACTGACCTCCTAATTACAACCAGACAATAGGGCAGCTTGTAGTTCACAAATGATATAAGGAGCAGACCTGTAATAGTACACATCAGAATGAAGATGCCATCAGGAGTGGAGGAGCAGTGTCCAGAATGAAAGCTAAGTGCTGTGGGGCTTTGTTTGTTGTTGGCAGGGCTGAGTTCTGTATTGTTCATTTTTTTTTAATTACACTGATCGATGGTATAGAGTGCTACAGAAATGAGACAAAGGACTGCTGAGAGGATGGGGAAGCATCAGAGGGTTGGCAGAGGGCAGGAAATCAGTGGTCATTGCCTGGCGCCATTGGAGATACCAACAGACCTCATGACTACAGCCAATATGGTGACTGTAGTCACTATATATTATCCAGAGGTCCATTCGACCCTGAAGTGTGAGTGCTATGAAGCAGGAGTGTTGCATCTGTCCTAGTGGTGTCTGGGGGCATAGAAAGTCTAAAGAATAGCAAAGCACCAGGAACTGACTCCATCCCTGGTGAAGTCTATAAAGAATTTTTGTACTTTTGGACACCCATCTTGACATACTTTTTTAATTTATGTACAAAACAAAAATATATCCATAAGGCATGGGAAGAAAAGATAATTGTCCCACATCATAAAAGGGTTCAGTTTAAAATAATTTTAACTTTAGACCTCTGAGTCTGTTAAATATAAGCTCCAAGATATTTGCCAAACTTTTACTGAACAGGTTTACATTGTGAATAATGAGGAATATTATCACCTTTCCAAGCAAGATTTATAAATGTTTTTCCACCATAGATAATCTATACTGTTTTTCCCATCTAACTGAAAAGCATGTGAGATGAGGAAAATTAAACTTCTGCATTGTTTATCGACTTAACAACCACATTTACAGACAATTATTGTGGAAAATACTGCTTGAAAAGGGAACAGATTCAGCCCTCCTGATGCCTATATATCTCCTTTATACAGATACCTCAACTAGGGTAAGATATAACAATAATTGGACATTAACTGACCCCTTTTTAATTAATAAAGGGGTCAAGCAAGGCTGCTTACATGTACCATTACTATTCAGTATTTATATGAACAACCTCTTGGAGTTTGACAACTGTCAAACTTATGACTCCCCAAAAATAGACAATAATGATGAGTCTGCATGCTTTGGCTTATGCAGACGATGTTGTCTTATGTTCCTTAACAAAAAGCGGTTTACCAAAGAAAATCAATACCTATCAAAAGAAATGCACTAAACTTGAATTAAAATAAATCTAGACAAAAAAATAATGACATTTGGTCATAAGGTTAATAAAATAATTTTAACTTCTTTTCAGAAAAATATGAAATAGTTACAGAATATGTATATTTAGGTGTATAAATGGTCAGTGACCTCATGGATCCAACATGTTAAAGAACAAAACATAAAGGTGATATTTGCAGCAAAAGCCCTTTGAAATTTAACTTACAATTTTGGGGAAAATTATCATTCCAGTATTAAGGGCTGAAGAAGCTAAAATAAATCAAATCATTTTATATGGGGCAGAAATTAGGGGCACTTATAATAAAACATTATTACTATAAATACAGTATCTTTTAGGAGTTCTTTGTCAACCTCTAATGCAATGGTAAGGGATGAATTAGGTAGGATGCCATTAAGGCCTTAAAAGATCTAAGACTTGCCACATACTAGCTAAAAATTACTCATAATGTCAAAAATCAGTTGCCCTGGATGTCCGTAAAAGAAAAATTAGATAGTTAAACGAAGGTTATAACTAAAAGATTGGATAAGATCACTAGTGGACATTTTAAAGAAAATTAACATGCAACACCTGTGGACAGACTTCAATAGAAATATTAAAATGTCTTTACACAATAATAAGATAATCAAAAAAACTGTTTATGCTAGCACAATTAGAAGATATGGAAATAATCAGGGTACAAAATGCACTCCTTGGTACAAAATGAATAAAATAAGCCACAGTCTGGAAGAGTACCTGACATTTCATATTTAGTCAAAATGACACAAATTATTAACCTGGGCAAGATTTGAAATCTTAAATTCCAAATGCATATATTACAATAAAATAGATACTTTTAATGAAAAACAAAAAGTGAATTTTGCCCTGCAGTAAAGGATGTTTAGAAACAATATAGCACATTATTACAATATGTTATTTATATTCTAAAATAAGAAAATCATATTTATTGGATACTGCAAATGCTGGTTATGATGTTATATTTATACTATTGCATCCTCAATGCCTAGAAGATACTATGAAAATAACAAGATTTATAGCATCTGTTGTGGAGCAAAAAAAAGATGCAATATAAGAAATACTTAAAATCCAGGGAATCTAAGATGGTTGATTCCTTGAATATACACAAATTGGTTTATAAAACAATACCTGGTGCTGAATCCAATGGAAAGTTCATATCTATGGAGTGATGTAATGTTTTTAACCATTTGAAACTGTAAATTATGTACGTGAATTTGATATTGCTTATTTTTATAAAGATTTGTAAAAACCAAAGCGTTTACACACTCGGGTTGATCAATAAAGAATTTCATTCATTTATTACCCAGAGGTCCAATCGACCCCTTGCATAAGCAACCCCGGAGCGTGAGTGCCATAAAGCAGGAGTGTGGCATCTGTTCTAGTGGTGTCTGGAGGCATCAGCAGCATATCTGCAGGGAGGACTGCAGATCACAGGCCATGCTGGTCACACTAATTGAGGTAAGGGGGCAGAGTTGGTAAGAACTTTGCACTACAGAAGGAAGGGAGCTACAGCAGAACCAGGATTAGCCTGCATTTGAATAGGGTGGCAAAGAAGAGGGCTTGGGGGTACAAAGCAGGGCAGAAAGGGAAAGCAGCTGATCTTCATCTGGGGTCAAGCTACATTTGTTAAACAGTGCCAGGGCAAGAGGGACTAGCAGATAAAAGGAGACTTGGGGTTATGTGAAACTGAAAACCACCGACTGGGACACAGCTGAGAATCATAGCTGGGGCCAGGATAGGCTGAGAAGGGAAGATGTGGGGGAATAGGAGCTGGTACAGGAAGCAGGATAGCTGGGAAGGGTGGAGGCAGAGAAATGCAAATATGCATGGGAACCAGGATAGTGAAAGGAGTTGGTAGCTGTAATGATGTGGGGCTGCAGTCTTTCTTGGGACAATGTGGAGAGTAGGGGCTGTCCAGTGTGCAGGGGCCTAGAGCGGCTCAGGACAGAGGTAGAATGCTCAGATGGAAGCTAGAGAGTGGGGTGGGGGACAAGGAAAAGAGCAGAGAAGGAAGGGAAGGTAGGAAGTCCTTGGGAAGATGGACTGCAGGTATGGGTTGAAGCAAGTGTCCAGGAAACACCCTCAGAGATCCAGGGAACTGATGTTAGCATATGGCAGGTGGTAAGGGAAATGGTAGGTGGGTGAGAGGATCAGCAGATGCAGGAAGGGAGGGTCTGGGAGAGGAAGATTAGGGGTAGGAGCTAATGTTGGGGTGACCTTATTGAACAGATATGAAACACTAACCAGTTTAGGGAGGAGTCAGGTGGTGAGATGGTAGATCGAGGTGACCAAGAGTCCAAGGCTGGAGGTAAGGGGAGGAGAGAGGTGAGTAGCTTGGGTAGACTGGGAGGAAGAAGTAGTCAGGTGGGAGTGGAGGATGGGAGAGGAATCAGGGAAGAAAAATGAGGGAATGGTAGTAGCAGACAAGATTAGCCAGGGAGGAAGGGGAGCAAGGGGGATGGTGAAGCAGGAAGGGGACACTGGTGGAGGTAACATGAAGATAACCAGGGTGGATAGGGCACAGTTGGGTGGGGAGGATTCTGGTATACTAGGAGAAGACAGAAGGTCTGAAACCATGCTTGCACAGGATGGAAGCGTGGTAATAATTGGTGACGCCATAATAAAGGGTATCCATTGTGGAGGAAGGGGGATGTAAAGACAGGAAGAATGGTGGTTTGTATGCTGGGGATGATAGTGGGGAGGGCAAGACCAAGAATTAGTGAAGTTATAAGGGAGGTTGGCTCAAGTTGGATATGAGCAGGGAAAGCATCCCCACCAAGTCCAAATTCCTGGATTTCAGGGAGGTGTACTTCAAGAGGATGGGAGAGATGCTAAGGCTACACCTAGGAGTCAGAGTGAACATGGAGGATGCCCAAAAATGGACCATCATCAAAAAGGCAATATAGGCTGCCATAATAGAGTGTGTTAGGCTTAGCAGAAGCGCACAGGGGCCAAATCACCCATCTAGTTCACCTCTGAAGTTGCTGCCAGTGGTGAGGGAAAAGAGGATGGCCTACAGGAGATACAGGAGGACTGGGAGGGAGACATGGAAAACTACCTGAGTTAGCCAAAGTTGGGCTAGGTAGTGCAGCAAGCTAAGGCACAAAAGGAACTTCAAATAGCCAAAGGATTAAGAGGGAAGAAATCCTTCTTTCGCTACATAAGTGAGAGAAGGGACAAGAAGGAAGGGATAGTTTGGCATAGGGAAGAGGAGGTAGGGTGGAGGAAGAAGGGAGGAAGGTGGAGGTGTTGAATGATTACTTTTGCTCTATCTTCACTAGGGATAAAAGATGGGCCAGTGCCATCTGGGGGAAAAGGGGAGGTGGAGGAGGGAGCACAGACATAGAAATAGAAGAGAATAGAGAGAGGGTGGGACTGCTGGCGCTAAAGGTGGACAAGTCCCCAAGACCAGATGGCATACACCTGAGGGTGCTAAGAGAGCTGGCAAAGGAACTTGCGGGGCCACTGATGAGCCTCTTTAATTTTTCCCTGGAGTCAAGCATGGAAGGAAGTGGAGAACAGCACATGTAGTGCCTCTTCCCAAGAGGGGACCGGGAATGACCCAGGGAACTACAGGCCAGTCAGTCTGCTTCAATTGTGGGCAAATTAATGGAGACCATGGAGACTATTCTTAAGGAAAGGCTGGTAAGGTAAATGGAAGAGAATGGTCTCAGGATGAGAGGCAGCATGGATTTGTGGGAGGAAGATCCTGCCAAATTAATCTGATTGACCTCTTTGACTGGGTCACCAGGGCAGTCGACAGGGGTCAAGCAGTAGACATCTTCTACCTGGACTTCTGCAAGGCCTTCGACTCAGTGCCCCACAAGAGATTGATCAGGAAACTGGCAGATCTAAGGGTTGGGGAGGAAAATGACCAGGTGGGTAGAAAGCTGGCTGAGGGACAGGACCCAGAGGGTGATGATATGAGAGAGTTATTCAGCAGCAGGGAAGTCACCAGTGATGTTCTGCAGGGGTCGGTGCTGGGGCTGGTGTTGTTCCATGTCTTCATCAATGACATTGGAGAGGACATTAAGGGCAAAATGTACCTGTTTGCAAACAACAGAAAACTCTGTAGCAGGCTGGACACAGTGGAAGGGACACAGGATCTGTAGGAGGACCTCAAAAAACTTGAGAAAGGGTTAGGGATCTGGCAGCTTGGCTTCAATGCCAAGAAATGCAAAGTTATGCATGTTGGAGCCAGGAACCCAAGGACCAAGTACTACCTGGGAGGGTCTGGGTAGCAGCAATGGAGGAGGAAAAGGATCTAGGAGTGATGATAAACATAGAAACATATAAGTTGACGGCAGATAAAGACCAAAAGGAGCCACCATATTTAGCGCTTTTCTGATAGCGCTTCTGTGATCACAGTTTTTGACTTTTTGCACATGCATGATATAGAAACTAAATCCTTATCTGAAACAGCTGACAAGGACTATCTGCTGAGCCGCTGGAGGAGAGGGTCCAGTGAGTTGGTGGAGGAGCAGGTATGGGGTTTTGTTAGAAAACCACTTCCTCACAACACGCGTGCTAGGCTCAGTAGATACCGTTGTTTGTTTCTTCAGGTATTCTGCAGCAAAGATTATTGTGTTGTTGCTGTGGCAGCAGTGGGAGGGGGGCTCCTGGGCTCCCATTTAGCTGTTACATGGCAGGCAGTGACATTTAAAATTCTGCAGGAACCTGCACTAGGGACGAGTGGCACGTTGTGCCCAGTGCTGTGTCTCGGTTGGTACACTTAGTGCCAGTTGCTAGGTTATGTCCTAAGGACACGGCTGAAAAAGGCTTTTAGTCACCTTTCAGGAAGTTTTGTGCCCATTTTATAAGCATTTTTAGTCAGTCCTCATAGGATCTGACCTCCTGGCCCTGAATCATCTTGGTCAATCTGCATTGTACCTTCTCAAGCCTGTACCTGTATTTTTTTGGTGGGGACTCTGGAACTGAGTACAGTTCTCCAGGTGTGGCCTCGCCAGAGACCTATACAGTGGTAACAGCACCTCTGCCTTCTACTGTTGAGTCTTCTCCCAATGCACTCTAGCATCATGTTAATCTTGCTGAAGGCTTTGTCACATTTGCTGGTTGCTGGTTACATAGAAACATAAAAACATAGAATTTATTGGTAGAAAAGGACCATCTGGCCCACCCAGTCTGCCCAGATGGTCCCTGCCTAGTCCATTACCACAGACCCTAACTGATCTTCAACAAGCATCCCTCCTCCCTGCCTATTTATTAATATTCCTCTATGTCTATTCCATACATGCTTGAAGCCCTATATTGTTTTCATCTCCACCACTTCTGCTGGCAGTCTGTTCCAGGCATCCACCACTCTTTCAGTGAAATGGTACTTCCTCATATCCTCTTAACCCCCCAGTTTCATTGCATGCCATTTGTCCTGGTGTTCTTTCTCACTTGAAAGAGAGTCCCCTCCTGCACTCTGTCCACCCCGTGAGTGATGCAATATACCATAACACACAGGGGTAATGGGTGGATTTACCACGCCCGGTGTGACCGTTACGAGGCCGAGTGACTAACCACACCAGAAGTGATAAATCCACCCATATACCCACACTCTGGTGTAGTATATTGCTGTTATACAATGTGCCCCTTTTTTCTGTTTATTTATAATCAAACAAAGATGCTTTTATATAGGTCAAAAAGAAAACAAGACAAACGTCTAGCATGCTGTCAGCATAGTAAATTATACATAAAGGGATCTCTGAACACTTGTATTCACAAATGAATCAGCTACGCTTTAATAAACAACACTCTACACATGGCATACAGAATTTAAAAAATGCAAAGCATCTCACCCACTAGTAGAGAAAAGTGCGAACTACAGTGTGCAAGGGTTCCTGATACCACATTTGGTCGTGCAACACGCTGCATGTTCAAAAGAACACTGGAGGCATTTCCTTGCATTTTTACAAAGGTCAGAGATGTGATATTTACACCTATCGATGTGCTAGTGACCATAGATGTGAAAATTCTTTATTCTAACATTCCCCATGAAGGGGGACGCTCTGCTTTGCAAAAGAGTCTACAACAAAGGGACAAAACTAAACCCTCAACAAAATACATAATAGAATTAGCCAGGTTTGTGCTGGAAACTAACTATTTTTGGTTCAGTGGTCAGTTTTATGGTTAAAAAAAAGGGACTGCTATGGACACAACTTTCACACCCAACCTGACTAATATCTACATGGGGGAATGGGGAAATCAAATTATTTACAACAGAGAACTAAATCCATTCTTCCACAACATCATGTTATGGAAACGATACACTGACAACTGTGTAATGATCTGGTGTGGTAATGAACAGGAGCTGAGTCACTTTAAAGAATACATAAATCACACCAATGCACATATTAAGTTCACTTATGAAAGTAGTCAGACTAATGTTCCATTTCTGGACATCATGATTACAAAGATAGGAACAAGGCTGGAGATGAGTCTGTATAGGAAGCCCCTTTTCAGAAACACTCTACTGTCTACAGAGAGACAGCTGCCACCCGGAATCAGTGACTGCTAATATTCTGAAAGGACGGTATGTTAGAGCAAACTGGATTTGCTCCACAGAAGAAACATTCAGGGATGCAAAAAGGGTCATCACTACTCATTTATGGAGAGAGGTTATGAACCAGGACTACTTCTGGATTCCCTTACTGAAGTAGAAGATTTGCACCGAGAAGATCTTATGAAGCCAAGATATAGAAAGGAGAACAATAATGCACTTATGTTTATTACAGAGTATAACCTTATTGCTCCAAAGATTGGTAACATTAGACATTTGCCTTGTTTTCTTTTTGTCCAATTCAGTTCCGAGGTACCAGTGCAACCCGTTACCAAATATATCAGCCCCATCCCAGACATTTCTGATCTTGGTTTTTCTTTTTGGTTTTTATATAGGTATTTAAAGTTATTTTGTTTAGTTTGTTGCTTTATGAGATAAAATAGTGCATGGTTGCTATCCTGGGTTGCTAGCGTATACTGCACATGCACAGGAGCATCTGGAGTACTGGTTCCGGTTGTTGGGTATGCAGGGAATCGTCCTAGACAGCGTACACTGCTGTCGTGATGTACGATCGTTTTCCTCACCCTCTTGCACTTCTGGGCTGGGGAAACAATGCTAACATTTTTTTGTTGCATTTTTCTGCTGCCTGCCTCGTTTTCTGGGAGAGGGACAGAGGTCAGAACTGGCGGCAGATTTGAAGTGTGAAGCTGCTGACTAAAGAAGATGAGGAGTGAGCGGCGAGAGAGAGAAACTCAGTGAGGGAGTTGGTAACTGAGGTGAAGTGATTTTGAAAAAAAAAAGTTAGGATATTGTGTGTTGATGAGAGTTCTTTTTTTTTCCTTTTTCAATTTGAAAGAACCGGCAAGTTAGTATGACAGGTTTTCCGGTGGCCGGTTGCTTTGATGTTTTGAATGTGGCAAAGTGAGCAGTAGCAGTTGTGCCAGACAGGGGGGTTGGCATGCTTGAAGTGATTTGAAGGGAAGTTACAGATGCGGCAGATTGGTGACTGGCACCTTTTCCAGTGGGTACATGGGAGGATTTATTACACTGAAAAGGTGCCAACCAACCAATTAGATTTGATTATTCTATTATATGGATTTCCCCTATTGTATAATTGTAGATTTAGTGTACATGTTGCCATCCCTAAGTCTCTCCTTATAGGGCTTTTGATGCAAGCCCCACACCATTTTAGTTGCCGTCCTCTGGACTGGTGTGTGACTTACTGGCATATAGTTGCTAGCCTCCTGCCTGCTGCTGTTCTTGTGAAAGGGACCACACCCTGCTCTCCTCCTGTCCTACAGAACCATGCCTGTTTCTAATGAGCTGTTGAATAAGACCTTACTATCCTGAAGCCTGTTTTTCTGCAGGTATTCCTCAAGATCCTCTTTGACTAGTCTCCATCAGTTTCTCTACCACGGAAGTAAGGCTGATGATATATGAGCATACTTCAGTTTTTGAAAAATTATCCTTGCAGCCCAGTTTTGTACATGCTGCAAACTACAGTGCAGAAGCTAGGAGACCAATCAGCAATAAGTTACTGTAGTCGAATCAGTTTTTGATGAGAGCATGAACAAGTTCTTTAGCAGCTGCTAGGGTAATTATTTATGAATTCTGGAGATATTCATAAGATGAAATTGACTTACACTCTTCTGCAGTATGTTACAGTATTTAAAATCTAAAAATGAGTCAACAATGACATCAAGATATGCATTGATGTTGCTGAATTTATAATCTGATCCTGAACCACAGTCAGTTTCCTTAAGAATAGACAACTACAACTACAGTGAGGGCTCCATTGCAGGATAGACCAGGCTTCCAAGGGCCAGAAGGGGGCACTTGGCCAGGGGGACCAAGTCCACAGGGTCCTGGGAGCACTGAAAGGGGGTGTTGGCAAGTGGTAGGGAACATGGGCAGACAGAAAGGAAGTAGAAAAGAGGTGCGAGGTAAACAGAGGCAGGGAGGGATTACAGGGGAGGGCTGGGGCAGGAGGTTGGAGATAAACAGGTACGCAGTACTGGCTGATGAAACAGAGTAGGAGATTGGGAAAGGCACCATAGAACAAGAGTCAGAGGATCAAGGGAAGGAGGAAATGCACGGTACAAAGTGAGAGGAAAGACTGTGGGGTAGAAGTGGGATTGGCAGGGAAGCAGGTCCAGATGGCACAAACACACTAAATAAAGGGGAGGAAGGCCAAAACATGTTGGGAGGGTGGGAGGGGAGTCACAATGCAGGGGCAGAGGGAGTAGGCACATGTAGTGGAGGGGGAAGGGTTGTGGAAGGGAGTGAGCACAGAAGTGACGGAGGAGGAGGAGAGCAAGTGGAGGTGCAATTGAAGGAGAAGGGAGGGGGATAAGGGCAGTGCATGGAAGCAAAGAACACTGAGGAAAAGGATTTGTAGGAGTGCAAACCATGGGGGAAGTGCAAGGGATGGGGGAGCGAGTACTTGTATTAGGGGATTCTATGCTTAAGGGGGTGAGGTGGGGAAGTAAGGGAGCAAGGAAGATCCGAACCTGGGTGGAGTGTATGCTAGGTATGATAGCGGGGAGAGTAGAGGAGTGCATTCAGAAATGTGTGAAGAAGGTGGGAGGGAAGCCTCATATCATTGTGCACCTATGAACAAATGACCTAGAGGGCAGTACAGTGGAAGAAGTACAGGAGAGGTTTAGAAAAGTGGGGGGTATCTGCAGTTGGGCGGGAAGCTCAGTGATATTCTCCGAGGCACTCCCAGTACCTAGGGCAAGCACAGTGAGGAAGCTAAGAATACAGGAGTTTAATGGGTGGTTGAAGGGGTGGTGTGCAGAAATGGGGTATCGGGTAGTAGGGGAGTGGGTCAAGACATGGAACAATAAGGGGCTTTATGCCAAGAATAGGCTGCATCTCAGCATCGAGGGTACAAGGCATTGGGACGGGCTAGAGAAGTACATTAAAAACAATATAGATTTAACTGAGGAGGGGAGGCTGAGTCGGATAGCAGGGAGGAGGCACCTTCCAGGGGAGACCGGAAGGCTTCTCCCCCCAAAGAGGGAGGAGGAGAATGAGGGGAAGTTACAAAGAGAAAAGTGGAAAGGGAGAGATAGGAAGAGGAGGGGTGGGGCACAAGGTAGACTGTAGTATCCTTGAATGTAAGGAGCTTAGCAAACAAGGTAACAGAGTTCCAGGCAATGATGGTAGAGGGAGAGGTAGATATTGCCACCATCTCAGAGACCTTAGCCACTCAATACCATGACTGGGATCTTATGTTCCCGGGTTACAAGGTGTTCCACAGGGACTGGGAGGGGGAGAAGGGCTGGAGGGGTGGCTATTTATTTCATGGAGGGGATACTGTGTACCATGGAGGAGGGGGATGAGGGGAGGCCAGAAGCCATATGGGTATTGCTCCAAAGCCCTAAAGGTAAGAAGCTCAGGATGGGGGTGGTGTACAGGCTACCCTGACAGAGCGAGGAGGAGGATAGGGAGCTGGTGGAGAAAATCAGAAAGGTCAGCAGCAAGGGAAATACAGTTATAGTGGGAGACTTCAGCCTACCTGGGGTTGACTGGCAGACAGTAACTACAGCACACACCAGGCAACAGGTGCTGCTAAGGCTATCCAAGACAGCTACCTAGTGCAAGGGTGATGGAACCTACTAGAGAGGGAACATACTGGATTTGGTGCTAAAAATGGTGATCAAGTCCAGGGTGTGGTAGTACAGGACCCTGTAGAAGGAAGCGACCACCACTCAGTGTGGATTCTCCTCAGGAGGGGAGTCAGCTAGCACAGGACAAGAGTGTTGAACTTCAGGAAGCAGATTTTGCCAGAATGGGCAGCATCCTAGAGGGGTATTTAGCTAAATTAACCCAATGATGGATGCTGAACAGAAGTGGGCAGTCATTAGGAAGGGGCTGAATGAGGTCAAGAACATGTGTGCCAAATTACAGAGAAAGCAGTCCAGCTCCAAAAACACCTCGCTGGCTCAGCAAGGAAGTGGAGTGGAAGGTGAGGGAAAAAGATTGGCCTTCATTAAGTTCAAAAATTCGGGGTGGTAGGAGGACAGAGAGGTGTTCACAAAGGCATCTAGGGAGGCGACCGGTCAGTCAGGGCAGCCAAGGCAGCAAAGGAGCTGAAGTTGGCTCAGGGGATCAGAGAGGGAGAAAAGGGGTTCTTTAAATACATAAGAGAGAAGAGGAGTGTAGAGATGATATTGTTAGAATCAAGAGGGATGGGAGATGGGTGGAACAAGGGGAATAACAGGCAGAGGAACTCAATGAGTCCTTCTGCTCGGAGTTCACAAAAGAAAGCGATGGCCCATTACCACATGGGAATGGGGGCAAGGGTGAAGGGGGGCAGAGATAACAGATGGGGTCATCCAAGAGGACAGAGTTCTGAAGGTCCTTAAAGCCTTGCGGGTGGACAAGGCACCAGGACCAGATGTCGTGCACCCAAGGGTCCTGAAGGAACTGGTGGAGGTGTTGGCATGCCCACTGATGGACCCCTTCAGCACCTCCTTGGAGATGGGGAAGGCTCCCAGAGACTGAAGGAAGGCTTACGTGGTTCCCCTTCACAAGAGTGGACCCAAGGACCAACCAGGCAACTACAGACCAGTAAGCTTGACTTCCGTAGTAAGGAAGTTGATGGAGACCATTCTAAAGGAGAGTCTGATAACCTTTCTCGATAGTAATGGTCCACAGGATGAGAAACAGCATGGGTTTGTCTTGGGAAGATTGTGCCAAACTAACCTGATCTACTTCTTCGACTGGATCACTAAGGCAGTTGATGGAGGCCACACTGTGGATGTCCTGTACCTGGACTTCAGTAAGGCTTTCAACTTGGTGCCCAACAGGAGGTTAATTAGCAAGCTGAGGGCAGGGCTGCAGCTATGAATTGTGGGGCCCCAGACTAGTCACTTGAAATGGACCGCTGTTTCCCAAACCAGCTAATGCCAGGGGTAATGCCAGCTCCTCAGGTGGGCCCCTCCTGAGCTCAGGGCCCCGGACAACTTCCCCACTTCCCCCCCATTACTGCGGCCCTGGCTGAGGGACATGTGGGTGGGGGAGAAACTGGTGGGTTGGGTTGAGAGCTGGTTGCAAGGCAGACAACAGAGGGTAGTTGTAAGGAGGAAGACATCTAAGCCAAGGCCAGTAACAAGTGGAGCACTGCAGGGTTTAGTGCTGGGCCTTGTTTTGCTCAATGTCTTCATTGGAGACATTGCAGAGGGGCCAGAGTAAGAGCAGCCTATTTGTAGATGACACTAAGATTTGTACAAACGTGGACAATGAGGAAGGGAGGCAGGCACTCAGGGATGATCTAACTAAACTCAAACACTGGTCTAGGGAGTGGCAGTTGGGGTTTAACGCTAAGAAGTGCAAGGTCATGCATCTCGAAGCAGGAAATCCCAGGACCAGCTGCTGGCTGGGGAAAGTGCAGGTAACAGCTTCAGAGGAGGAAAGGGACCTGGGGTAATAGTCACAGGGGACATGAAGGTACAGTATCAGCACAGTGTAGGAGGGCAGCAGAGGGCAAATAGGATGCTGGGGTGCAATGTCAGAGGATCACCTCTAGAAAGGAGGAGGTCATCCTGCCCTTGTATAGATCACTGGTGGGGCCACACTTGGAGTACTGTGTCCTGTACTGCTGCCCATACCTCAAAAATGATGTGAGATTACTGGAGGGGGTGCAGCGCAGGGCTACGAAAATGATCATGGGACTGGAAGAGTTGCCATATGAGGAAAGATTGAGGGAGCTCAACATGTATTTGCTGGAAGAGAGAAGGGAAAGAGGGGACATGACAGAGACCTTTAAGTACTTGAAAGGCATAAACAAAGTCAGACAGGGAGGATTGTTCCACTTCAAGGGGAAGAAGGGTCACTAGGGGGCACAGTCTGAAGGGGGAAGGCTCAGGAGGGAGATAAGGAAGCACTACTTTACAGAGAGAGTGGTGGTGAGATGAAACGCACTGCCAGAGGAGTTAATCGAACTGAGGACAGTGGATAGCTTTTAACAGGGTTGGGATAGAGTCAAGGGCAGGATTAGTACAGACAAGAACACAAAGGGTGGAAAAACCAGGAAAGGGGAGGAAGGGAGTGGTTTGGGTGGGGCTAGGGCAGCTGTAGTAATACGAAACTAAGAGCTGCACAATCGGGCAGACTTGGCAGACCTTTGGGCCTTTTTCGTTGGCACTTTCAGATGTTCGTATGTTCGTAACATACTTCCAAAGAACATTGCATCAGATTTATCCATGTTAATGTTCAGAAAAATGGGTGACATCCAATAGCTGATATTAGAAATACAAAAAGCAATTCATTCAGCACTTCCATTGAAAAAGATGGAAACGAAACATGTCAGTATGTCGCCTGCAAATTGGTGTTATTCAAACCCCAGGAAATGAATCAGAGATCCAATGGTTGGCGTATAAAGAGAGAAAAAAAGCAAAGAACCAGAACCCTGAAGGAGACCAGCAGAAAAAGCAAAAGATTTACAAAGTTCCTATCTCAAGAGATTTGAAAAGTGTGTTCAGATAAGAAAGAAGTGACCCTAATAAAACTGTACTTTGAGCCCATCGTAATAATCAGAAAGCTTAGACAAAAAAGAAGTGTGTTGTCAACAGCTCAAATTAAAACTGACATTTGGCCTTCAGTTTTAATTACCTTCCTGTCATTCATTGCTTTTACCAAGGCTGTATTAGTTGAATGACCAAGTTTAAATCTGATGTATTTAGTTTTTTAGTTATTGCTTGATTGTATTTCTAATATCAGCTATTGGATGTATACCCTTGAGGAAAGAAGAGAGAGGGGGGACATGATAGAAACTTTTAAGTACCTCAGTGGAATCAACAAAGTTCAAGAGGGTAGCATCTTTCAGAAAAAGAGACTTGCAAGAACAAGGGGACACAATTTAAAGATAGAAGGAGTGCGGTTCAGGGGCAATGTGAGGAAGTATTATTTCACAGAGAGGGTAGTGGACGCATGGAACAGCCTTCCTGAGGAGGTTGTGGGGTCTAAAACTGTGGGAGAATTCAAGAATGCATGGGACAAACATAAGTGGGGGTAGGAAGAAATAGGCTGTTGGTTAACTAGGATCTGCGACCTATCCTGTAGGTAGGGAAATGGGCAGACTAGATGGGCCAAGCGGTCCTTATCTGCCAGTCAAAGTCTATGTTTCTATGTTTCTATTGAGGCATTGATTTCAAAAGTTTTACCAGAGGGAGGTGCTGATGAGCCATCAACAAGGGAAGTTATGTTTTCCTTGAGCTCCAGAGATAGATTTTTTTTTTTTTATTTAGTTGTTTAACCAGGAGTAGCACACTAAGCTGAAAGCTTTTTTACAGGAGCAACGGGAAGTTAAGTGACTTGTTCAGGGTCACACAGTATGCAAGTAGAAGCTGTGGGATTCAAACCCAGGTCTGGTCTGCTGGATGTCACCAGAGTTGCAGCTCAGAGTCTTAGACCACTGCGCTATACTGCCTCCCATTTTAGTTTAATTATCTAAAGGAAACAGGACATTTTTGCTAATTGGCAGCTGTTTATAAAGTTCTTATTCTCAGAAATTATATGCAGTCTCCTAAAGTATCCATATTTAACTGCACCTAATAAAAAGTGATTGGTAAAACTGTTTACATTGTTGTGTTTTTGTGGGCAGCATTCTGTTACAGTTCACTTCATGGAATCACTTATGTGGAGTTTTTACTATGTCACGATTTGTGTACAGAATGCTAATTATGAGCTGCTGACCTATCAGAACCCTGTTTAGAGTTCTGTGCACAAACCATGACATAGTTAAAACTCCAAATTAGTGGTTCCATGAAGAGAACTGTAACTAGAATGATGCCCATAAAAATAAAAAAATGCAAAATACAGCTTTTTATATAACTTTTATTCAGGTACAGTTAAATACGGTAATTTAGGTGAATGCATATAATTTCTGGAGAATAAGAACTTGATAAACAGCAGCCAGTTAGAAATTATCTCCTGTCCTCTTTAACTATCTTAACTGCTAGTTTTTCTGTTAACTTCGAATATATTTTGAATGTCTGTTGCCCTATTTACAAAAAAATGGGTAAATCAAGAAATGCTGCAGTTGCCAGTGCAGATTTTTTCAAGCTGAAGGGACAGCAGCATGGTGATAAATCTCAACAGAAGGCCGCATCCTCCATCTCAATTGACACCATACCCAGCAACATTACTTTGGCGACTGTTAATACTAACTTGGGCCAACTGATTCAGACAGTGCAAGATCTAGATTGGAAGTCTGACTCCCTCACGCTGAGGGTAGAAACTCCATACCTTCCAAGGGAGCTTTGAAGCTTTGCTGGATTATTTGAGTAATTTTTCTGGAGATTTGCCGATTTTGCTGGAGGAAATAGTTTATATAAATGCTGGGGGTCTGCGGGCTGCTAGGCCCCCCAAAGCTCTGGGGTGCATTTTGGAGCTTATTTTGAACATACTACGCACTTCTGTTTAGTACCTCCACCACACCTGGCTCCATGGAAATAACTTGTCTGTTCTTTATGTAATATTTTCTGGGTTGTCCTCTGAAGACCCATTTTATTATCCAGTTCACCTACGTTACTATTTATTTCTTTATGACAAATCCTGCCTTATGAGGTTTTTTATTGTATGCTGATTTCCCTGAGCAGAGCCAATCATTCCATCTTCTCCTGTTTTACACACACACACACACACACACACACACACACCATGACAGCTCTTGGCTAAACTTGCCAACCACCCCCTCCCCATTCTTTTTTGTTGACAAGATTAACAAACAGTATATATATTTTTTCTGCCTGCACTACTACCTTGTCAAGGGAAAGTGGGGGTCCACATGGGGGGTCACTGGCCCGTCCCCTATACCATGGCATACAGGGAAATGAAAAGGATCGCTGGCCAGTGGTCTGCCAGCCACAGTTACGATCCCTTCCTTCCCTTACTGGACACTAGTAACTTTTGTAATTCTGGCATAGATTGACTTTTGCCCCACAAGGAAATGGGCAATGAAGCACAAAACTGGAAAAATGTGCATCGCACTCTACTTTTAAACGATGACAAAGACTATATAGCAGCAAATGAGAAAATACAGCTGAACTTCAAAACTGGTAATGTTCTATACTCCCTTAAATGTAAAGGAGTTCTACATCATTTGTCAAACTCTAGAGACTGTACAGTAAGTACTGTATTCTCAAATGCATAATGAGAGACGTTTAATGACAAGACTGACTTGTAGTCCTAATGTTGCCACCTATCAGATTGGGCAAACTTGTGGAAAATCCCTTGAAAATGTAATGATAACACAACTGTCAGAATTGTTTTGTTATTTATTTTAAGAAAGTGTGCCAAGAGTGGTACATGACTGACTGCCTTAGAAATAAAGCTGGAAGGCCAAAGGTATCTTTGGGTCAAAACCAACATGATCCAGCATGAGCTGTTATCAGACTGTCACAAGTAACTCATTGCTAAAGTAGCAAGCAAGCAAGCAATCAAACTTTATTTATATAGCGCCTTTCATAACCAAGGCACTGTACATAATATAAACCATGAACATTTTAAAACAATCATTCAGTTTAAAAATTAGTGAGGGAATGCCAATGTAAATAAATACATTTTTAGCAGAGATTTAAAACTGCTGACAGTCAGGCATTCTCTTAACCGACGAGGTAGAGAATTCCACAAGGTTGCTGCTGCAATTGAAAAAGCATGAGCTCCTGATGTTTTAAGACAAACCTTGGGAATCTCTAGCAATCCTCATCGGGCGGATCAGAGAGGGCGACTGGGGAAGTAGGGAATCAGGAGATCTTTCAGGTAGTCAGGTCCCTGTTCATGTAGGGCTTTAAAGGTAAGCAAACCTATCTTATAGGTGATCCACCACTGAACTGGCAGCCAATGCAGTTTGCGCAGCACTTAGGCGATATGCCTGGTCCTAGAGGTACCAGTCAACAGCCTGGCTGCAGCATTCTACACTAGCTGCAGGCAGCAGATATCAACCCCAGGCAGCCCTAGGTAGAGGACATTGCAGTAGTCAAGACGGATGGTGATGAAGGCATGGACTAATGTTGGAAGGTCGCCCGGTGGAATCAAGTGTTTCACCCGGGCGATATTTCTCAGATGGTAAAATGAGGATTTGACCACAGCTGACACCTGGGACTTAAGAGTCAAGCCATCATCAAAAATAACATCCAGGTTACGTACCCGATCTGAGGTAATGAGCTGGACACCATCGAGCCACAAGCCCGACATGAGCCCAGCTCCAAAACCTGCCCCCGGGTGAACCAGGACCACAGCCAACTCCTCAGTCTTATCCTGGTTTAATCTCAACCAACTCAAGCTCATCCAATCTTTGATCTCAGAGAGGCAGGTATTTAGCATAGAGATTGCATCAACCTGTCCGGGCACAAAGGACATATACAGCTGAGTATCATCTGCGTAGCTGTGAAAACTCAAGCTGTATCGCCTGATGATATCTCCTAATGGCAGCATATACACTGCAAACAACATGGGCACCAATATGCAACCCTGCAGGATCCCGCAGGACAGGGGGAGGGAGTCAGAGGAATAAATTCCGGTGACCACCCTCTGAGACCTACCTACGAGGAAAGATTGAAACCTTTCGAGGACTGTACCAGACAGTCCACAAAGGAACCGCAAGGTTTCCAAAAGCACCTCATGGTCTACAGTGTTGAAAGCTGCTGAGAGATCGAGAAGGACCAAGATGGTATGAGCCTTTCGATCTCTAGCCATCAGTAGATCATTTAATACCCGAACAAGGGCAGTCTCTGTGCTATGCCTCTTCCTGAAACCAGACTGGAGAGCTTCATAGACATTATGAATTACCAAATGATCATCCAGTTGCAGCACAACCACCGTCTCAATAGAATTTGAATTTGACGGCAGAAAAGGACCGCTTGGCTGACCCAGTCTGCCCATTTCCCTACCTACTGGATAAGCTGCAGATCCTAGTTAACCAGCAGCCTACTTCTTTCTACCCCCAACCCCCAGAATTGCCTTATGACTATCCCATGCATGGTTAAATAACCTTTCTCACAAAGGGAAGGTTAGAGACAGGTCAGTAGTTAGCTGGATTGACAGGGTCCAAGGAGGGTTTTTTAAGGAGTGGTCGAATGACCGCCTTCTTTAGGAGATCTAGAAAGATTCCCTCTCCAAGGATCTCCATACAATTTCAGCTAGGATCAGGCAGATGACATCTATGCAACCCAATAAAAGGGGAGTAGGGCCCGGATCCAAACTACAACAGGTTGGGCGCAAGGTCTGGACAATCTTCAAAATGTCCATGAATTCCAGTCAGCTGAAATCCGTCCAGCCAGACTGGGTGTTCGCCACCTTTCATCGACCTCCACAACCCCTCATAGAGAGAACTGGGCCGATCCGGACTTGATTCTGGCAACCTTATCTGTAGAAAACTGAGCTAGCTTGTCACACTCAATTTGTGAAAAACTCTTCCAAACTGGAGACAGATTGGATTGCACAATCTGTCAACAGTTCGAAAAAGTTGAGCTGGTTGGTTCTGCACAGCAGAAATCTCACTGGACAGGAACTCTGCCTTCTTATGGGTGATTTCTGATTGATAGCCCTTATAATGTTCTATCAATCTAAGCCTGTCAGCATCCAGGCCGGAATTCGCCATGCTCTCTCCAGCCTTCAACCAACCCGCCTCAACTCGTTCAAGGACCCATCAAACCAAGGGGACCTTGGCAAGAGTGAGTGGTCGAATATGAACAGGAGCAATCAAGTCCAAGGCCTCTCCCACTGCCTTATTATAGGCTAGCATGAGATCCCCTGGACTCGTGCTTTCACTCAGCAATCCCGATAGGTCCAGTACCGCCAATAGATGTATTTCTTTGAATAAGAAATAATTTGAATTTCATGAAGATGATCTTGTAGCAGATGTGCAGATACCCTGGAAACACATTTAATATAACATTGTGGCAGAATTATTTCAGGAAATTAAAAGTAAACGACAGGATTGCTAAGCACCTGAATGCAGCGTCACTGAAAGTTGCACTGAGGTGCTTGACAAGGAAATATATAATTTGACATAGGGCACTAAAAAGCCACATGCTTTCATTTAATAGATGGGGTCCTGTTTTACAACATCAAGTGTGATTCCACTACTGAACACCAAAAATAAAACATTCAACGGCCACTGCTTACATATCAACAAAGCAGGCACTTCATGCATGATGAACAAACACATAACACACATCACAGTGCACAACCGGCATTGGCCAGATACACTTAACCACCACCATCCATGTGTAATAGTGATTGTACCGTATTAGCTTCCTTTCCAGCCAATACCTAGCATTTGCACAAGAACTTCATCGCCCCCATACAGGAGGACACTATAGATAGCTACTGTAGCCCCTAAAAAGTACAGTTACGTAAGAACTTACCGTAACAGTAGACCTTCGAGAGAGGCTCTTGTAGTAGGTAATTACATATAGGACTGATGCCGGCCAGCATCAGGACCCGATGGAAAAATTCTAGCTAGCAGTCTCTGGCAGGGGACCGCCCCAAGTCAGGTGACTGATGTCATGCAATGTCAGTATAAAGGGGCGGTTCCCCACACCCGCCTTCCAGTTCTTTTCCTGCCAAAAGCCACAAGGCAAGACGAGAGAAGCTTAATATTTCTCCTGGAAAAGGAGCTGAAAAGCTTAGGGGGATGGAGGGTGGAGGAGGATTTATCTGTAAGAGCTCTCTCAAGATCTACTGTTACAGTAAGTTCTTACGTAACTGTACTATCTTACTTCGAGAGGGCTCTTGCAGTAGGTACTTACATATAGGACTGAATCCAAAGCAGTCTGGAACAAGGAGAAGCAAACGGGAGGAAGAAAGCTACTCAGAAGTAGACCCTCTGGTTGTGAAGGCCTTAGGAAAGGAGGCCTTGCAAAACAGCCAGCCCAAAGCCTGCTCTACGGCGAGAGGCAATGTCCAAACTATAATGTTTCGTAAAGGTATGGACAGAAGTCCAAGTGGCGGCTGCACAAATGTCAGCCGCTGAGACATTCTTGAAACAAGCCGCCGAGGCAGTGACCCCTCTGGTGGAGTGGCCTCTAACTTGACCCAGCAGGGTCTTGTTGTACTTGTCATAACAGAAAGTGATACAATGAGCCAACCATTTCGATAGGCATTGCTTAGAAACAGTATTGCCTTCTCTTTTATGAGCAAAAGAGACGAACAGTTGATCAGTCTTCCTGAGATCCTTTGTCCTGTTGGTGTAGTATCTCAGAATTCGGTTATATCCAAAGTACGCAGGAGGTACTCTCCATGATTAGAGTGCTGCGTAAAAGGCAGGCAACTCTATGGATTGATTCAGCATCAGTTCCACTACCACCTTAGGGAGAAACTTAGGTTGGCACGAGAGCCACGTTGCCTTGTGAAAAATCAAATACAGGATTTTACACATCAGGGCCTGGAGCTTGGAAATCTGTTGAGCAGAAGTAATGGCCACTAGGCAGAGAGTCTTCCAAGAAAGGAACTTTAGGTCAGCTGAGGCTGCCGGCTTGAAAGGAAGCAGAGTAAGCTTCTAAAATGAAATTCAGATCCCAAGGAGGGTCAGGAACCCTGATAAGGGGTCAAGTGAAGGACCCTCTCAAAAAGTCTTAAAGACCTCAGCTAAGCAAACGTTCTGTCTGCAAAGGGGATATGATAGGCCGAAATGGCCGCCATATGAACCTTTAAGGATGAATGGCTGAGACCCAGGTCGAAGAGGTGTCGCAGATAATCCAGAAGTCATGCGACAGAGCACGAGAAGGGCTCGACATCATAGGAGGAGGCCCAAATAGAGAACCGTTTCCATTTCATGGCATAAGTAGATCTGGTTGAGGGTTTCCTGGCTTCCACCAGAATCTCAGCTACCCGGGGGGGGGACCCTGAATCAGGCTTGAGCTACGTCTGCAGGAGCCACACGTGCAGCTGAAGGGACTTGAGGCCTAGATGGACCAGGATCCCCTGATCCTGGGTCAGCAAAAATAGCAACAGAGGAAGAGGAAGAGGAGGTTCCTCTGAGTACTGTTGCAGAAGAGAGAACCAAACTTGCCTGGGCCATAAAGGAGCAATCAGAATCATTCAAGCTCCTTCTGAACCAAGTTTCTGCAAGACCCTCGTAATCAGTGGAATCGGTGGGAAGGCATAGACGAATCTGCCCTTCCAGTCTAGAGAAAGAGCGTCTCTCCAAACAATGCCACTCACTGGACCGAGTGAGCAGAAGTCGCGAAGTTTTGCGTTTTGAGGGGATGCAAACAGGTCTACCTGTGGAGTTCCCCAGCGCAGGAAGATGTCGTCTATTACCCTCTGATCCACTTCCCATTCGTGAGCTAGAGCAGATGACTGGCTGAGCCTGTCTGCCAGCGTGTTCTCGACCCCCGGGATGTGAGATGCCGTGAGGTGAAGGTTGTGCTGCACTGCCCAATCCCAGACATGCATCCCCTCTCTGCAAAGGAGATAGGAACGAGTTCCTACCTGTTTGTAAATGTACCAGACCACACACATATTGTCCATCTGTACAGCTAGGTGACCGGGAGACAGATACAGATGCAAAGCCTGAAGAGCATACAGCACTACCCTTAGTTCGAGCATATTGATGTGAAGGGATCTCTCGAGCTTGGACCAGGAGCCCTGGGTCCTGTGAGGACTGAGATGGGCCTCCCCACCGCCGGAGGCGCCCTGTAGTCAACGCCTGCAGGGGGAGAAAGACCGAAGGAACTCCTGGCAGAGGTTCTCCTGAACCATCCACCATTGCAAGTCCCAAGCCATGGGAGTGGAGACCAGGACAAGTTGATCTAGGTCATCCACTAACTGATCCCATTGAGACCGAAGCATTCACTGAGAGATTCTCATGTGGAGCTGAGCGCGAGGGACTGTCGGAATTGCAGCCACCATTAGCCCAAGGAGGCAAAGGACTGACCTGGTGCTGACCAGCCTGCAGCTGGACAACAGGCTGACCTGGGCCTGGAGAGTGGCTACCCTGTCCGGTGGCAGGAGGGCCATGCCAGAGGTTGTTTCCAAGATCGCCCCGATAAACTGGAGCCTCTGGGATGGGATCAGATGGGACTTGGCCTGGTTGATGGTAATACCCAGGCAGGCAAAGACCTGCTGGGTAAGGGAAAGGAAGCGCAGGAGTTCCTCCCTGGATGGGGACACCAGGAGCCAATCATCCAGGTATGGGAAACCTGCACCCCTGAGTACGCAGGTAGGCCATACCACTGAAAGGCATTTGGAAACACCCAACACCCAGGGCGCTTGAGGAAAGACCAAATGGGAGGGCCTTGAACTGGTAGTGGTTCCCCTGGAATGCAAAATGCAGGTATTTGCGGTGGGAAGGGCAGATAGAGATATGCAGGTAAGCATGCTGCATATTCAAAGTGCACAGCCACTGTCCCGGCTGGAGAAGGGGCAGGAGGCTCTGCAGTGAGAGCATCCTGAACCTCTTGTACTCCACGAACAACTTCAGGGAGCTGAGGTCAAGAATCGGCCTCACGTCCCCTGTTTTCTTCGGGACCAGAAAGAAATGGGAATAGTACCCCATTCCCTGAAGAGGAATGGGGACGGGTTCTATCACCTCCTTCAAGAGAAGAGAGGAAATTTCTTCCTGGACCAGAAGAAGATGCTCCTGTGATTATGACAACCTTGGGGGAGGGTGTCAAGGGGGTTTCTGAAGAAACTCTATTGAGTGTCCCTCTGCAATGAGTTGGAGCACCCAGGAATCTGACATTATCCTCTCCCAACCGGGGAGGTGGAGGGAAAACCTCCATCCTACTCATTCCTCTCGAAAAGCCAGAGGCTGTGGGAGAGGAAAGGAGTCAGGTGGTGTGGGGCAGTGTGACAGCTGAAGCTCCCGCTGCTTTTTTGGGCGGTGGGGGCTTGGCAGCAGTAGGTGCCCAACATTTATTGGCCCGCTTTCCCTGTGGTTTCGCTGCTTTGCTGATTCCGCTTATGAAGGGACGACGCTGCACTGGAGGGGATTGTACATGGAGTCCACAGACTTCAGTACAGTTCCTTCTCCTGCAGATTGGTGATAATGTCCTTGACATCACCATCGAACAGCACCGAACCTCGAAGGGCGGCGCCTGAGTAGCGGACTGCACTCTGGGACCAAACCTGACACACGGAGGCAGGCGTGATGCCATAAGCGATGGCAAAAGCTGAGCTCCTACCAGCAGTGTCCACTATATCATACGTGGCACGAAGCATGTGCCGACTGGCCGAATGAGCAGAACAGACAAGGTCAGCCACTTCCTATTTAACCTGAGGGTCAGGAAGGGAGTCCAACTTGGATTCCACCTCACTAGGAATCGCCTTCTGGTAATCCCCATGTGACCGACATAGTTTAGGGCTCTAATACCCAGAGTGGAAGATGCATAGATCTTCTTGCCATACTGGTCCAGAAGACGGATTCTTTGTCAGGTGGAGACAAGCTCAAATACTTCGGATTAGCTGACCGGCCATGAGCGGTGCTAATCACAACCGAGTCAGCTCAAGGGTGAGAATCAAGGAAGTCAACACCCTCAGGAGCCTGGTATAGCCTATTAGACTTCCGAGGAAGAGGGGCTAATGCCGACGGTTGCTTCCAAATGGTGGAAACAAGATCGGCATGAGGCTCAATCCAGGGTGGCACCAAAGTCGGAGCGGTCTCAGGCAGATCCAGGTGCTCAGCGAGTTTCTTACACTGTGGGTCCATCTCCAAGGAGTGCCACTTATGAACTTCCTGGATTTTGCACATCAACTCAGAGAAAGAAGGATCCTCCAGAGGAGACTTTGGAGGAGTCCTAGGCCTGGATTTGGTCGGAGAGCATGGCTTGTCGTCTGGGTCGGAACAACCGTCGGAGTCATCCGAGGAGGAAGAGGAAGAGGAAGAAGAAGAAGACTCCCTCTCCTGGTGTGTGGGAGGAACGGACCCCTTAGAAAGCCCTCAGGGAACCGTGTCCTGCCCCACCCTGGAACCAGAAGGCTCGCCCCTGGTATCCGGAGGTGGGGAAGGAGTCTGTCGTCTGGGGCATACGGGAGCCGAAACTGGCACAGTCACCAGGAGATGACTCTCCACCTCTCTGGTGAGCTGAGCCTTGGCCTCAGCCCACCAAGAGGCCAGAGTCTCCTTCAAGTCCACCGGCTGCTGAGGGGGCAGTGAAGGAGGAGAGGGGGATACGGATACTGAGTGTACCCATAGGGTGTATATCTGTAACCCGACGGCGGGTAACCTGGCATCGGGTAGAGAGGCACCAAGCACTGCGGCATCAGGTAGGCCAGCCGGGTACTGGGGCGCGGATACTGCGGACCCAGGTAAGACGACGCCGGATAAGGCGAAGTCAGATATCCGGAACCGGGGAGTCTGATGGAGCAGACAGCCCGGCCGGAAGCCCAGCGGACGGGTCTGGAGCAGAAGGCCCGGCAGGCATAAGGCCTGGCATTGGAGTGGCATCCGGGAGGGGGATGTCACCCAGCATCAGTATGACCGGTGTTGGAGCCGGCATCTGGGGAACCGACATCAGGTCATCCTGCCCAGCGTGAGGGAGGCCTGACGGGGTGCAGCAGGAACCTCAGCATTGTCTGGGGATGGGGGATAATCTGGGGTCAGGCTGAGGAGATCCAGGGTTCCTGGAGGGCAGTAGGCCTGTGGGAGCCGGGAATGGTGGACGAGAGGGTCCGGACGTCGGCTCAGCCACCTCACAGACGCCAGGTCAGCGGACGCTGGGTCAGCCAATGTCCAACTTATCAGCGGAGTCCAGGTGGACGCCGAGGAGCCAGCATCCGACTTAGCGGACCCATCACCTGAGGCAGGTCACGGCAGAAGGCAGCCTGGTCGGGCAGGAAAGTGGCCTTGTGCCACCCCAAAGGGTCGAGCGACTTATCGACTGCCTCCGCGGTGGGGTACTGGGAGGAGCTGACGCCTGATTACCAGAGCCACTCGAACCAGTAGGCCGCACAATGATGGCTTTACTGGGAGCAGAGCCTCCAACAACCCAGAGGCACCCGAAGGGCCTGAGGGCAAGCCAGGGGGCAGACTGCCGCCGCCTTAGAAACTCCCAAGAGAGCTGTCATGAGCGGTCCCCCAGAGGGAACATTACCTGGAGCACAGCAACTCCTGCCAGAGTCATGGTGGAAGAGGAGCCCCTGTCCTTCTTCTTACGATGGCCTTCCAGGGAAGTGGACGCCTGCCAGAGCTTCCATGGAGGACATCTTCTTCTAAAGGATATGGGCCTCCAGGGACTGCTGCCTCCATCTGCAGGTGGTGGCATTAAATTTAAGGCAGTGCTGGCACATCTCCACCTGATGGTCCAGGCCCAGACAAAAGAGGCACTGGGAATGGCCGCCTTCAAGCGGAGTTGGCGCCGCATGAGTCGCACTTATTTTTGTGCTCAGAGGGTGTAGAGGATGACATACACCAACGAAAGGCTGATGATTAAGTCGAATAATATCGAAAAAATGACGGTAAATACTACCAGCGACAGAGCTGATGAGTATTGAACTTTACTGCGAGGCGCTGATACGAGCTAACAGCAGGAAAGAACTGGAAGGTGGGCATGGGGGACTGCCCCTTTATACTGACGCCACATGACGTCGATCACCTGACGTGGAGGCGGTTCCCTGCCAGAGACTGCTAGCTAGAAATGTTTCCGTCTGGTCCTGATGCTGGCCGGCATCAGTCCTATATGTAATTACCTACTGCAAGAGCCCTCTCGAAGTAAGATCATAAATTCCATCAGTGAGAACTCTGCATCTGTCAACATCTCAACATCAGACTGCGGCTGTAAAAGCATTAACAAGACAGTAGATTGTTTCTGTACAAGGTGTCCGTTTTACCTCTGCGGTCTGATTCCCCATCAGTAGCACTAAAAGTAAAAATACTTAGATGAGTGAAAACGCTACTGCAGTCAATTAATGGCTCTGCTGTAGTCAGACTGCTGCCGTGACACCTCACATCCAGTCAAAAACTGCCACTACTGTAAACGGGGGGATCCTGGCAGATCTAACCTTATATGACCCAATTAACAGTCAGCTCCATTAATGCTGCACGAGCTGCTGTACTAGGGATTTCTGGCAATAGTGGAGAACACCGGACCACCAGCATTTCTGTAATTCTGTAAGGAACTGGTGTAGGTCACATTTGACTGATTGTACCAGCATACAAGATTGCATGACAACGTCAGTGATTGTATCAGAGTGTTTAAATGACCGCTTCAGGATTCACTCTCTGACGGTTGTTTTTTAGTTTGTTTGAGTTGGGGGCTTTGCCCCCCCACCCTACACCCCATGTTAAAAAAGACATGGAGGGCATGGGGATCAGAGACCCCAACTCAAACAGAGTGACAAACATGATACCGTGATGTATACTCTGCCAAGGTAATGAATGCTCTGTCGGTTACTTTTTTAGTTTGTTTGATTGGGGGCTTTGCCCCCACACCCCATGTTGAAAAATAAAGGGGGGAGCAAACCTCCCCAAATCAAACAAACTAAACAATAACCATCAGAGCAGTACCTTGGCAGATCAGGCATCACAGAACTGCCGTAGGGTAAACTATTTGTGTACTGGTGTCTGATTCTGAAACACAGTTATAGTATGCAAGTGATTCGGTGTTCTCCACTATCGCCAGGTTTCTTTTTAATCAGTAATCGGTGATAGTGTAGAATATTGAGTACACCTAGGAAGCTTGAGGTAAAAGCTTCCTGAGTACATCACTGCTTTGGTCACCTGCCTTACTTAGTTGTCAGTTTATTTAAGTTGGGGAACTTTGCCCCCCATACCTCATTTTTTTTTTTTTTAAGTTGGTGTGGGGATGAACCCCAACCCAAATAAACTAAAATAAAGTAAAGGCAACTGTACTAAATAGTGTAACTAGAGTTCTCATGAAATAGCACAGGTCCCACGCCTACCCTATATTCTACACTACCACCCAATAATCTTTTTGTTTTAAAAGCTATTGTTGAGACATGAGCACTTTACAAGTGCTGCAGCTTGCAAACTTTGACTTCCCGATCAGAAAAAAGTAAAAGCTGGCTGGAGGTAGCTCAGTATGCTGTGGTTATTTATGCTTGCTGGAGGTCTGAAAGATGCAGTAAATTGCTGTAGACTCCAGCAAAATGCAGGAGACTTGGAGTCTGTATGCTTTTAAAACACAGATGGTTGTTTACTAACAAAGCACAGTGCGATCTGAGATATTTGTGTTGTGGACAGCTGATACCACAGCAAAACTCTAGAAAGAAAATTCTTTGCTCCGCCAGCGCCTAGAGACAGTGGAAAACCAGGCCCTTGAGCACAATATAACCCTTGAGCAGCAGGTAGTTGGCCTGCCGGAGGGGACAGAGGGAAAAGTATCTCTGGGATTTGCTAAAATGTTCCTGCCACAAGTGCTGGGCCTGCTGGAGGACAACGATGGATTTTTGTTCGAAAAAGCCTACCGAATCTCATCTCGAAGGGCTCCAGCAACCTCTGATGCTCCCCCACACATTCTTAATAGTCCTCACTTGAGTAGGGGACAGGGACAGAGCTCTTACCCTTGCTAAGAGGTGGCAGGGTCGACAATATGGGGACCCTACCATTCAATTATTCACAGATTTGTCTTATAGCACCAGGCTCTGACATAAAGATTTTGATAGCACCCACAGTAGAATATGGGCGCTTAAACTGCAGCATCAGCTTCTATTGCCAGAGAAGCTTCATGTGGTCTGGAAAGGACAATCTTATCTTTCTTCTGAACCTAAAGAGGCAGACAAGCTGCTAACATGGATTGAATTAGAGCTTCCAACTAATGGTGAGGACGAGGAGTCAGCTGATGGGGACTGAGTGGTCACTATGGAGGATCTATGAGTAAGTTTCAAGCCAAGCAGAATGACTTTGGCATTTTGTGGGGTATTATAGTGTATGGAGACCCCTTGTTCCACACTAAAATCCATCACAGTCAAAATGTTGTACCACAGTTCAGAGTTCATGGAACACGGTTACACCACACTGTGGTACAGCAACATCTTGGCTATTTTTCAGGCACATGAGACAGCACTTCAGTAATGAAAACCGCACACGCACATCTCAGTATTCAAACAGTCAATACTGTGACAGGATGGCAGTGGCTTTTTTCCAAGGTGGCTGAGGAACGCTTGAACTTCATTGATGAGCAGCAAAATAAGCGGACCAAATGTAAAACCGCAAATCAGTATGTTTGTTTTAATGCCATTGTTTTTTGAACAAGGAGTCTCCATGCACTATATAATACTGGCTTGGGCTACTGTGCCCAATCAGCTTGTGCTGCCATTTGGGGTTCTGATTCCATAGGACCTCTCAAGCACGCTTCTCGAGGTCAAACGGAATCAGAACCTCGTGGCAGCAATAGGCCAGTGGCAAATACATTAGCCCAGCCAGTATTCTCTATTTGTTATCTGGGGACACTAAACAGATTTTTCTACAATCAGTGTTGGAACTTTATCTTACAGAATGCCTACAATTGAACTTGCCTAAAAATGCCTTGCAGTCTTAATGTAGCCACATGTCGCATTCCGTGCCTTATGTTTACTCTTCATGCTGCATACCTATTTAATGGGCTTTGACAGACTGTTAAGATGTTATATTTAGAACTTGATTTCTGCTTGCTATCTCTCTCCGGGACTTGTGGAGAAGTTTGGCATTATCGCTCATCCTGTCGCAGAGGGGGGCACTGTAGACCAGCGGTCATTATGATAAATGGGTATTCTTCAATATATGTTTAGCTGGAATTCAAGTCCCCTTATCATTCCCTTGGCTGTAAGCATATCTTGGAATTTGTTAGTGTATTAATAGTTATCACTTTACTTCCCCCTATGTTATAACTATTGGGGAGGTATCTATCAATTCTCCCTTGTAAGAATGTGATACAGTACTTTTTGACAACACAGGCATTGTATTATCTTGTATGCTTTTTTTGTATGTTTTGTTGTGCTGCAAAAGGATAAATAAAAAGTAAAAAAAGTTTTACCAAGAAAGACATACTGAGCTGACTAACAGATCATTTCAAGGTTGGTTTAAGCGGCACAGCAATAGCTCTACCGATCGTGATGCTGATAACCCCAGTTCGAGAATGAGGGCCAGCTAGTTGAGGTGAGCAAAGCATCCCAGAGGAGCTGTCCACCTCAGGAGGGGGGTCAGACTGCAGTGCTACTGCCACCTGGGTGACCACATATAGCAGTGGAAGCGAAGCCACTTAACTGGGGAAGAATGTCAATGGACTTTGATGTGCATGCATGTTGGGAGCGCACTTCAGTGTCCACAGGGGAGAAAAGTGGAAAAATAAAGCATCAGCCTCTGCAGGAGTACATCCACCCCTCAATCTCTCCTCATACAGTTTCTTGTGCAACCTTTGCATCCTTTTAATTGCCCTCCTCTGGACTGCGTCCACCCTGTCTATGTCCTTTTGAGGTGTGTCCTCCAGAACTGGACACAATACTCCAGGTGTGGTCACACTAATTACTTACATGGTATTAGAAAATGGGCTTTTTATTTGCAGGGTTCTAATTGGCTATTAGCTCTGTCGGGGGGGTACATTAACTTTTAATAGATGTCCAGCAAATAAAATGTCCAGTCATCTGACCTCATTACCACCTAAGTTATCCTTGTGCCCACCCTGATTGCTCATTGGCCAAAACCACCCTATGCAAGTTGAAATCAGCACCATTTTTTTCATTTGCTTAGTGAGTGATACTGGCACCCCCAAGGCTTCCTACTTCAGTGGAGAGCTACCTCAATACACCCACTTGCTACCCCCAGCTTACAGTTGCTAGTGTGGATTGAAATAATTGTACCCCATGTAATTTGCTACTTTCCTGTAGCCATTCTGTTTCCCGATTATTAAGACAGTTACTCCATCCCTGCTCTGCCACCCACACACTGACAGTGGGACCCCCAACACAGCAGCTGGCTACCCCTTCCCTCCTGAGTCTTCCAGGGAGGGGCTGTGGACATGGCCTACCTAGACTTTAGCAAGGCATTTGACACAGTCCCACACAAAGATTAATAGTCAAATTAACCAGCCTGGGAGTGGGTCCCAGGGTGGTAGCCTGAGTAAAACATTGGCTGCACAACAGGACACAGAAGGTAATTGTAAATGGAGTCCACTCTGAAAAAGAGGGGTTACTAGTGGGGTACCACAGGGTTCAGATTGGGTCCAGTCCTTTTAATGTCTTTATCAGTGACATTGCAGAGGGACTGAAGGAAAGATGCCTTTTTGCAGATGACACAAAATCTGCAACAGGGTTGATACACAAGGAGGCGGGAAAGGATGAAAAGGGACTTGGCAAGGTTGGAGGAATGGTCAAAGTATGGCAGCTAGGATTCAATGCAAAGAAGTGCAGAATAATGCACCTGGGAAACAAGAACCCAGGGGAAGAATACACAATGGTGGGGAGGTAGTAACAACAACAACAAGCATTTGTCAATGCCGAACGTCATCGCCAGGCATTTGCAGTGTTATTTGCATCTGGACATGGCTTAAAATATCAGTGACAAAGAAGTACAAGCATTTGTCAATGCCGAATGTTGCTTGCTTCTATGTGCTGTTTAGGTATTTGGAAGTCATTGAGTGCAAATATTGAAAATTCATGAACTTACGAAAGGCATGAGGAACTGCACAACGACGCTTGTAAAACAGTCATTTTAGGAATTTTTCACCAAATTTTCAACATAGCCATTTTAAGACCTCTGCTAATGAACAGTGTCACTGTGATTTTCTTAATGTGTCCCATACATTGATTTCGCACAACGACACACCATTTGTGTGCTACATGGGCAGAAACATGTTTTGGGCAGGATGTGAAAAATAACAGCTGTACTGCTCATAAGGAGGCATGGTAAAATGGCAATGTTGAAAATCTGGAGTGAAAATATTGAAAATTCGCGAACTTACGAGCATGCATAGGAACTGCGCAACGCACACTCATAAAACAGTCATTTTTAGGAATTTTTTCACATTTTCAACACAGCCATTTTAAGACCTCTGCTCATGAACAGTGTCACTGTGATTTTCTTTATGTGTCCCATACATTGAGTTCGCACACCGACTGCGCCATTGTGCGCCATATGGGCAGAAACACGCTTTGGGCAGGATGTGAAAAATGACAGCTGTACTGCTCATGAGAAGGTGTGGTAAAATGGCAATGTTGAAAATCTGGAGGAAAATATTGAAAATTCGCAAACGTACGGAGTACGCGTAGGGTCCGTGCAACGCGACCAGAAAACAGCCGTATTTTTAGGAATTATTTACCAAATTTTCAACATAGCCATTTTAAGACCTCTGCTAATGAACAGTGTCACTGTGATTTCCTTAATGTGTCCCATACATTGATTTCGCACACCGACTGCGCCATTGTGCACTACATGGGCTGAAACATGTTTTGGGCAGGATGTGAAAAATGACAGCTGTACTGCTCATAAGGAGGTGTGGTAAAGTGGCAATGTTGAAAATCTGGAGTGAGGATATTGAAAATTCGCGAACTTACGAGCCTGCGTGAGAACTGTGCAGCACACTTTCGTCAAAAACAGTCCTTTTTGATTTTTGCACAATTTTCAATATGGATTTCAAGGACTTCTCAAATGATGTCACTGTCATTGCATTATTCAGGCCAAAGGGTGATTTTGCACAGTGACCGCGTAGTGATCATGCGAAATCACCCTTCGGGCCCGAATAACGCCATGACAGTGACATCATTCATGAGAAGGGGTCCCAAAAACCCCATGTTGAAAATTTGGTGCAAAAATTCCAAAAAATGCCTGAGATATGCAATAAAGTTGAAACCCCCTATCTAGCCCATTATACAGCTTACCGGCATTTCCTCAGTTCGCGGTCGGCTTTGAAGAGTGCAGACGTGTTCCCGGTCCACCGAAGATCGTCGCGCCGAGCTCCAGAGGTAAGTATGGGGTGAGGGGGTGGGGAGGTGGCGGTACAGGGTGGGTGCAGGTTATGGAGGGGAGCCTGGGAGAAGCACCGTGGGACTGTTTTCAATTTACAGGTTTAAAATAAAAAACAGACGACGTGGGACGTTTGCCACGCTGGGGTGGGCTCCCAGCATGGCAGAAGGATGGCTGGGGGGGCCGTGGAGCCGACGGGGATTGGGCACCCTGCCGGCAGACAACGGGATGTTGACCACGCTGGAGTGGGCTCCAGCGTGGCAGCAAAGATTTGGCGTGATCAGCGACAAAGTTGTGGGCGATGAAGGTGGTTTCTTTGAAGAGAAGACCACCGCTGTCATACACAGCACCACGTCCGATTGGTGCAGGACCGCCACGCCTGCTCAATGGAGCAGGGGATTGCAGGAGAGGGGCACACCTCCAAAGTGTCCCATTCTCCCAAGACGTTCCTTGCGCATGCGCGCAAGCGAACGTAAAAAGGAAAGGGACCTGGGGGTAATCATATCAGATGACCTTAAGGTTAGCAAGCAATGTGAGAAGGCAGTAGGGAGGGCTGGGGGTATACTGGGATGTATAGGGAGAGGCATCAGCAGCAGAAAACAGGAAGTTGTTATCCCTCTGTACAGACAGTTGGTGAGACCCCATCTGGAGTACTGTGTCCAGTTCTGAGACCCCATCTCCCAAGGACATAGACAGGATAGAGGTAGTCCAGAGGAGGGCAACTAAAATGGTGCAGGGTCTGCAAGAGAAGCTGTATGAGGAAAGACTAAAGGAGCTTAATATGCATACCCTGGAGGAAAGACGGGAGAGGGGGCACATGATAGAAACTTTTAAGTACCTCAGTGGCATCAACAAAGTCCAAGAGGGTAGTATCTTTCAGAAAAAGAGACTTGCAAGAACAAGGGGACTCAATTTAAAGATAGAAGGAGGCCGTTTAGGGGCAATGTGAGGAAGTATTATTTCACAGAGAGGGTAGTGGATGCATGGAACAGCCTTCCTGAGGAGGTTGTGGGGTCTAAAACTGTGGGAGAATTCAAGAATGCATGGGACAGACATAAGGCAATTCTTGTGGGGGGGTAGGAAGAAATAGGCTGTTGGTTAACTAGGATCTGCGGCCTATCCTGTAGGTAGGGAAATGGGCAGACTAGATGGGCCAAGCGGTCCTTATCTGCCGTCAAAGTCTATGTTTCTATGTTTCTACGTCTTTCAGTAAATAAAATGAACAGTACTGACATTGAAAGAAACAAAAAGAAATGCACAAAAGAAAGAAAAGGGAAGCCAACAGTCCGATCAGCTTCAGGTAAACTCCAGTGAGCAGGGCAGTGTGAGCCTGTAGCAGTCAAACTGAACTGTATGCAGAGAAAAGAAAAGAAAATTAAGTTCCATGCTTGGGAAAATGTAGCTGTGACTGACCATCACAGGCACTGGGGGGGGGGATCTACAGTTCATGGTTGCCACAGGAGGGGAACCATAGTCTGTTGTTGCTGGGAGCATCGCACGCCTACTGTAACTCTGACAGCTGTTTGGGAGAAAGAAAAAAACAGACAGTCCCCGACTGGTGATTGTGCTCCTGTTGCCATCTAGTACAGAAAAAATGGATATCCCCACACTTGCAATCACGCCCTACTGCCTTCCAGTAAAGCGAGAAAAAGAACAAGAAGTCCCTTGATTTACGATAGCGTTCCTTCTGCCATGCGAGATGTGAAGTCCGTGGTTCCATCATTGCTGTGAGTCACCCCTCACCCCACAGCCTGACACATCTGACTGTTCTTTGAAAAGAAAAGAAAACAAGTCCCCCCTGACTTCAGATCACGCTCCTTCTGCTGTTTTTTTGTGATAACGGCGATCACTGATGGGCGATCGCCGTTATAGCGAAGTCACATCAACAAAAGGTTTTTTCAGCAATGGACTATCCGTGCACAGCAACACGGTTCCAGGGACATCGATTTTATTGTTTATGGGGGCTGCACCCTTCATGGGGCTTTGCCCCCACATCCCCATACTTAAGGATTCTGAACTCCAGGGGATGCATGTTGGGGTGCAAGTCGGAGAAAGAAATTTGGGCCGGTGCAACAAAAGACACCCGCTCCCAGACCCAAACCCAGTACCACACCCGCCACAGCCGTGGAAAACCCCTGATGCCACAACGCAGCTCGACAGCCCATCACAGTGCCACCCCCTACAGCTCCTCCATCCCCTCTCAGCCCACGCTTGGCTTGCTCACCCCCCCCGCACACATAGACATATAGCGACATCCAGTTGCTATTTCGCCCACCCCCACCATCCAGTCGCCCAACTCCCCCAATCAACCCATACACAAGCGCCACGATTTTGTCACCCTTTCGGAGATCACCCATCGGCGATCCCCGGCATCACGAGATACCCTGCTGCCGTCTAGTCAAAAGTATCTTTAAACAAATATGCTGTTCCCAAAAGGTGTGTGTGCTTGTTTGTGTGTGTGTGTAGCCCCACTAACACAAAAGTCCATAGTTTAAAAAAAAAAACATTCTGATGCAGGCAGAGGAACTGTTTTATCACAAAACATATTTTAAATGATTTTTTAATTAACTATTTTTTATTAAACTCTTTACCGTGCCCATTTTTAAGTGCAATAATACCCTCTGAGGGGTATTGGGGAATACCAGTCCTTCCAGGGGCTATAAGACCCTCCACCTGCAGCATCAGGCCTCATTATGCCCCTGAATGGTCCAGTATTCCCCAATACTGCCCCCCCTGTCAGGTATTATTGCTTATGTATTACCACCTCCCTTCTCCTGTTGGTGATACCGCTCCCTACACACTGCAGCATCCCACTAGCCCTGCACACTGCCTTGTCACATTGCTCTGCTACTTTGGGGTGATCAGATCACATTGCCCTGCTACTTTGGGGTAATCAGAAATTATTACCCCAAAGGTTTCTTTACTGCTTAGTGACCAACAGTACTCAGCCCCCATTTTATACTCATTTCCTGGGTTTCTATGCACCAGGTGCATGATTCTGCACTTTTGGCATTGAACCTTAGTTGCATTTTAACCAATCCTCCAGTTTTCTAAGGTCCCTTCTCAATCTCGCCACCCTCTCCTGAGTATCCACCCTGTTTCAGATCTTGGTGTCATCTGCGAAAAGGCATACTTTTCTTAGAGCTGGAAGGATGTCACTTCTGCAATATCACTTATGAAGACATTGAAAAGGACTGGTCACAGTATTGAGCCCTGTGGCACCCCACTGGTCTCCCCCATTAGAGTGAGTGCCATTTTCCACCATCCTCTGTTGCCTATCCTTTAATGAGTTTTTCACCCAGTTTACCACTTGAGATTCCACGCCTAGACAGTTCAGTTTTTTTATCAGTCTCCTGTGTGGAACAGCACTGAAAGCCTTGCTGAAGTCCAAATAGACCACGTCCACTGCCCTTCCCTGACCTATTTCCCCGGATACCCAGTTGAAAAAATCGATCCGATTCATCTGGCATGACCCCCCCCCCCCATAAATCCATGCTGCCTTTGGTCTTGCAACTCCCTGGATTCAAGATATTCCACTCGCCTTCCTTTTAACAGGGTTCCCATTAACTTCTCCACCACTGAAGTGGAAGTGACTGGTCTATGGTTGGTAACCTCCTCCTGCTGCTACTCATATGAAGCATGACTATGTCCAATTAGTTAAAGGAAACAGTGGAAAAGGCATAGTTTCACCAGAGCACTACAAAATTCCTGATTAGTGCTTTCAGACAGTAACATTTTTTTTTAGCAAATTACTCTAACTGATTTTTAGTGATTTAAACAGTGGCCTTCAACTTTCACTTTCTGCTGCTGGCAGACACCATTTCATGAGTAGCAGAGAGCTTCCTGAGCTCAGTTTATGCTAATATGTCCTGCCAACCAATAGCTGAGGTGAAACAGGCATATTAGCATACAGTGAGCTCAGGAAGCTCACTGCTGCTCATGAAATGGCTGCTGCCAGCAACAGGAAGTGGAAGTTGTGGGTAGCTGTTCTAAATCATTAAATAAAGTTGCTACTGTCTGAAAGCACTAATTGAGAGTTTCTGCAGTGTCTGAGGAAAGCTTTGTCTTTTCCATTGTTTCCCTTTAAGGAAGAGCGACCTGCCATGACTTGGGGGCAGGCTTTGCTTCATTTCAGCAGAGAGCTGCCAGATCTCAGTGCTGGCTGTCTAATGAAGGAGAGTGACTCCACATTCCCCATCTCTCAAATTCATCAGCACAGTGTTTGGGAGGGAGAGTGATTGTGTTCAAACAATATTCAGTAAATACTGTCAGTGAATAAACGAAGTAAGTCGAGTTAGGTGCCATTTATATGCTGGAGGTGCCAACTCATACAAGTTTGTTCAAGCCAGTAGTTAGTTCTGTAAGACTGTTAGCTCCAAGCAACCAGCTGCCGCCTTACCAGAAATAAATCTCTGGCTGGGCTGTGTTGGTGCTACTTGGTGGGCTGGGCTGTGTTGGCGCTACTTGGTGGGGGGTGGGGTGTTAGAGAGACAGGTACACTCATGCCCATGGCAGCATGTGCACATTGTGAGTCAGAATCATTGTACAATCCACATCATGTGAAGTCAGGGCACTGTTTAGGGCTCTCGCCCACGTCACAGTGCTGTTATTTTCTACCCATGATGCCCATTCACAGCACCACCGTAGCTGACCTATTATTACCCCACAACAGCAGCACACACAGAACGCTTGTTGCAATGCCTGACCCCAGGCGCAAGAGCTGTAGGCTCAGAGCAGGAAGCAGCACTATCAGGTTGGCAACAACAGTGCTTTTTTATAGCGAGCTGATGGCCACCAATCAATCAGTGACACTAGCTGCTGTACCGGCCTGGTGGTGGTGGAGGAGGAGGAGAAGAGGAGTCATGACCTGCTCAGATTCTTGAGACTCAAGTAGATGCCTGAGTGACTGTCCAGATGACAACACTGCACAGCCATGCCGTCTGGCTCTGTTGTGAAGCCAAGCAGTGTGCCACCAGTGGACTCGGTGCCATGGGTAAAATACAATACTTCAGTTCAGGTCAGTTCAAGTTGGTGACCAGACCTCATCATTGTGGCTTCAGGCATCCATCAAGGAGAGAGAGAGAGAGAGAGAGAGAGAGAGTGGAACCAGTCTGCAGTGGAAAGAGGACTCTTCTCAATTATAGGTAGGTTGTCACTAGACAGAGGGAAAGGGGAGTAGTAGACTAATAACAAAACATGTGTTTGTGAGCTAATCGGTGCAGCAGCTGTGGGACTAGAGAGACAAAGAAATCTGAGTCTTTGCTAGTGTAGAACAATAGTGACAAAGTAAGTTTCAATGTCCCTACCAACAAAAACACAGACAACCCCACCAATATAAAATTAAATTTAAAGGAGCCAACAGAAGGCCTGAGTACAAAGCTTCTATTGTAAATACACAAACCATTAACTAACCATCTAACTATATCTAACAATGCGGGGTATGAAAGGAAGTTGATGGCCATCAGAAAAGGAGCAGCAATAAAAAAAGGAAGCAGATTTTAATTGCATATCTGGTTACTCTATGTGCTATATAATCATCTGAGACTCGAGTTTGTTGGGAACTTGGAACCTGGAGAGAGGTCTGTCCTCTCACTGCGGTTGGGGTCCACTGCTGTTGGGGACAGGGACAAGACTGCTGAATCTACACTGCTTGCAGGTAATTAGTGGTGTTGGGAGGGGTTGTGGTAAGGGGTGTTTGAGTGCAAAAAGGGGAATAGGGTACATGTGTCCTCCACAGAGATAATAGGTGCTGGGGTATGATAGGATAATATTTATTTCTTTTTTTTATTTATTTAGTTTTTGTTGACCGGATAAGTGCACTAGACAAATCCTGCCTATTTTCAGGCACGACCCGGGGGAGGGGGATACAGTCGAATGCCAGCTGACCTTGAACCAGATTAAGCTGTTGGTGGTATTTTTAGTGAATGAGGGAAATTTGGCCAGGACACCAGGGAAATTCCATTACTGCTTTGCTGTTAGTAGGGGGAGGTGTGAGAGTTTCTCTGCAAGATGGCAGATGGAGCTCAGCCAGTCGTGCAGCAGGACGTGTTGTTCGCTGTGTCTACTTCGGATATGGAAACAGTTGTTACTGAGACTTTTGTGCCTACTATGCGGGAGGAAAATGCATCTCACCCTTTGGCTGTGGTGATTCAACAGGATCTGCAGGAGTTTACTGGTGATCTGCCAGTTTTGGAGACGGTACCTGATTTGGCAATGGAGGCGGGTGAGCAGTCCTTCAGCTGAGATTGCTCCTGTTTCCCGACTGGGACTTCCAGGTTCTACGCCTTTGCAGCAGTTTGCTGCACCCTCTGCTGCTTCTCCACAAGCCTCCTGTTCTACATCACAAGTTGTGCGACAGCAGTTTGGACTCTCGTTGGATTCAGGGGAATTTTTAACTGACTGGTCTGCGGATTCTGCTCTTCAGACTTCTGATTGAAAGCGTGCGGCTTCAGGACAATGGATACCAGATCCAGACTGGGGCCCTGGTCCTTCTATCAACTCTTCAATGCATGCCACCGTGGATTCTTCCCTGAGCTCAGGTATTGAACTGCCTGTTACTGCTACAGTTTTTTCTGGGGATGCGCATCCAGCTGGGGACCAAATCGCGGCCTGTTTTGTGCCAAGTACGTCCTCAGGGCAGGGTAGGGGTACTGATACGGGAAAGACTGGTCCTGAGACTTTGAATTCGGATAACTCTAACCCTCACAAACCTAATAGGGTACCAATGTCTGAACTGTTTAAAAATAAGTTAGATCAAGCACCTCGATGTAATGCTGTGAGGTTGCAGTATAGTGAGGGTCTTGTTGAGCATCCAGATAGGTATTATGTGGCTAAACAACTTTTGAAGGGCTCTATGCATTTTTTTCCATTGACATTTATGCCCTCATTCATATTTCTGGTGAGGACTCTTTTGATATTAGTTTCAAGCATAATAATAGCCTAGAAAAATGTTGGGATAAATATTCTACCCTAAAATCTACTCCCCTCTGGACCCCATTCTATGCAATTCCCCTTACAAAACCTCAGATTTGACATATTACTGTTATGTTTCGTAATGAGGGGGTCAATGTCAGTGATATTTATCACTGGTTACAAAATCGGTGTGACATTCTAGGCCCTCCAGAAGCCATTCTTGATCTAGAAGGAATTTGGACTAGAGGGTGGAAGTTTAAAGTGAAATTGTTTCAAGTTAACTCTGAAGTCATTCATTTACCTAACAGTTTTTTTTGGGGGTAAGGATAGGGGGGTCTTGTTTTATGGTGAACAACCCAGGGCCTGCTACAAATGTGGGGCTAAAACTCATATTAGCAGTTCCTGTGACATGCTTAAATGTTCTTTATGTGAGGGATATGGGCACTCTGTAGATCTCTGTGAAAACATCTTTCATTGCAACCTTTGTGATGAAAAAGGCCACGCTTTTCATCAATGTCCTTGGGCTAAACGAAATAGGACAGAGGGATGGGATCAGGATGACCTAATGAATAGGGCACAGGAGAAAAGAAGGGATACTGCTTTTCCTACCTCCCTCCCCCTTCTCATGAGGAAGAGGGCCCTCATTCAGCTTCTTTACTTCCTTCTGCTACTTTAGCAGCTGGAGTTTCTCCTTTAGAAACTGAACTCCACACTGAGGATAGTCCAGATATTTCTCTTGCTACCTCTTCTGCAGTTTCTTCTTTTGTGAAGGTAACACCTATTAGTGACTCTATGCCCCCTCCCATGTTTGAAACTGTTAAAAATAGATTTACCAGGGCCTCTCTTAAACAACCAACCCCAACCCCTATACCTACAGACAATAATTTTTGCCACTGCAGGATGATTTAGGGATTCTGATCTTGAATCTGATACTTCCACAAATCTAAAATGATAACTGAAGATGAGGATAGTAGATCTACTGAATTGTCTAAAGAAAAAAGTGAAAAAGGGAAAAGGAAAACGAGCAAAAACGGAGTTTCCTGATTTTTTTTATTATTTTTCTCTAAACTACCTTTAAATGGCTACCTTACAAACTGGGTAATTCAATGTGTGCAGTCTGAAGAACTATAAAAAACAGATTTCTGTATTTTCTTTCTTTGACTCACTTAAGGTAGACATTCTTTTTCTTCAGGAAACCAGGCTTTCCTTGTATGGCCCACAGGTGAAAACAGCTCGGACAGAACTATTTGATAGCATTAAACCCTTCTATATACAAAAAAACATATTATATGGGGTGGGGATTTTAAATGTGAATTAGATCTCAAATTTAAGGGAAATTTACAGAAAAAAATGCACTGTGATTCTCATCACTTACAACACATTGTTTCATATGCTGGTTTGCTAGATGTCTATAGATACCTGCATCCCACAGTTGGTGGTGCCACATCCACAGGCATATTTACGCTACTCGTGATAGATATGTTTTTGTCACAACACCACACCATCTTCTTGTGTTGCTAAACCTACGGAGTTTTCTGATCATCGGCCTTTATTATGCACTTTGAGTTTGGCTAGTATCCCTACTAAAGTGTTTTCCATTATACAACGGTGGAGGTTGAATATGTCCCTTCTGAGTTCACCGGACTGTTCTCTTTGTCTGGAAGTTTTTTTGAAGCCCGTAATTCTACTTTGTGTTTCTATGATAATATTTATGAGGGGTGGGTAGATAAAAAATCTGACTTAAAACAATTATTACTCAGTTTTGGTTGGAAAAAAAGCTAATTCTGATTATTTGCAATATTTACATCTTTGAAATCAGTTGTATAGATTAATGTCCTTCCCTCCACATGATAGTGCAAAATTTAAAACTCAGATTTTTGAAACAAAAAAACAGATGAAACAGTACCAATATGATAGGACTAAATGACTAGAAATGGAATTTCATTATGGTACAAACAAACAACCTGCTTCTGATCCATATCAGGCCTATAAACAACATTTGGACAAAACTTTAATGTCCAGTCTTCTTACCAGTGATGGTACTTTGGTCACCACAGATTTGGGAATGTTGTCAGTTGTACAACAATTTTTTACTTTCACCTTTCATGATTCTGGAGAACCTACTTTTGCCCCTTTGGATGATTTTTTTTCTCCACTCCCCCAAGTAGAAGACTCTATGTAACGTTGCCTAATAGAGCCTATTTCTTCGGCAGAAGTTGAAGTGAAACAACTTTCCTCTGGTACTTGCCCTGGGATTGATGGAATCCCTAATGAATTTTATAAATATTTTATTCCTGTCATGAGTTATTTTTTTACCCTTAGTTTTTATGTTGCTTGCACGCATGTGCAAGAAACATAGTGCCATCAACGGAGATTTCGGAGGTGTGTCACCTCCTTCTCCAATTCAGTCAGTGTACTGGCAGGCACAGCCCCTGTAAGCCAATGCATCTTGGAGCTGTCTATGACACGCTCCAAAATGCAGTGGCATACAGTTGAAAGGGGGAGCTACGCTTCAGTGAGCACCTATAAGAAGCGTAGCTCCCCCCACGCGTGTGCGCCCTCGCACGCACTGTGTAGCCGATGGGGTGCCCAATCCCCATCGGCTGAGCTGCGTCCCCTTCCCCCAGTAGTAGTTGCCACGCTGGGCCCACCCCAGGCGTGGCAGCGTCCTTGCCGGCCAGGGGTGCCAATCCCCTGTCAGCTGAATGCCCTCTCCCGATCCTTTTGCCGCGCTGGGGAGCCACCCCAGCATGGCAACAAATTCCATAACCCGACAAGAAATTGCCCAATCCCCGGTCGGCTGAAACCTTTTCCAATGTCCTTGTGCCATGCTGGGGCCACCCCAGCATGGCAAAGGTCCCATGCCGTCTTTTTTTTTTTAAACCTGAAAACCGAAAACGTCTCTGCCGCGCGTCTCCAACCCCTCCCCACAACCCACCCACTGTGCACCCAGCCTCCCACACCCCCATACTTACCTCGGACTCTGGCTCGACGATCTTCGTGGACGCGAACACGTTGCACTCTTCAAAGCTGACCGCAAACTGAGGAAATGCCGTAAGCTGTATAATGGCTAGATAGGAGGGGTTCAACTATTGTCATATCTCAGGCATTTTTTGGATTTTTTACCAAATTTTCAACATGGGTTTTGGGACCTCTTCTCATGAATGATGTCACTGTCCTGGCGTTATTCAGGTTACCCGAAGGTGATTTCGCGAGTGACTGTGGAAATCACCCTTCGGGCCTGAATACCACCATGACAGTGACATCATTCATGAGAAGGGGTCCAAAACCATGTTGAAAATTTGGTGCCAAAATTCCAAAATGACTGTTTTACAAGCGCAGCATTGTGCAGTTCCTACGCAGGCTCGTAAGTTCGCAAATTTCAATATTTTCACTCCAGATTTTCAACATTGCCATTTTATCACACCTTCTTATGAGTAGTACAGCTGTCATTTTTCACATCTCACCCAAAATGTGTTTCCGCCCATGTAGCGTAGAATGGCACAGTCGGTGTGCAAAATCAATGTACAGGACAAATTAAGAAAATCACAGTGACACTGTTCATGAGCAGAGGTCTTAAAATGGCTGTGTTGAAAATGTGAAACAATTCCTAAAAATGACTGTTTTACGAGCGTGTGTTGCGCAGTTCCTACGCACGGTCGTAAGTTCACGAATTTTCAATATTTTCACTCCAGATTTTCAACATTGCCATTTTACCACACCTCCTCATGAGCAGTGCAGCTGTCATTTTTCACATCCTGCTCAAAACATGTTTCCGCCCATGTAGCGCACAATGGCGCAGTCGGTGTGTAAACTCAGTGTATGGGACACATTAAGAAAATCACAATGTCACTGTTCATGAGCAGAGGTTGTAAAATGGCTATGTTGAAAGTTTGGTGAAAAAATTCCTAAAAATGACTGTTTTACGAGCGTGCATTGCGCAGTTCCTACGTACGCTCGTAAGTTTGCAAATTTTCAATATTTGCACTCCAATGACTTCCAAATACCTAAACAGCACATAGAAGCAAGCAACATTCGGCATTGACAAATGCTTGTTAATTTTCTGTTGACCTCTCATACACAGATTTCTGGCTTCAGTATGTCTCTCCTTCATTTTTTGTATAAAAAGGGTGACAAAACGTTGCTTTCTAACTGGCGACCACTCAATCTTTTAAATAGTGATTATAAAATATTGGCTAAGATTCTTAATAATAGATTATTACAAGTAGCTGATTCCTTTATACACCCTGCCCAGACATGTGCAATACCTACGTCGTGGCCAAAAATATTGGCACCCTTGCACTTTTTTCAAATAACTCACAATTTCCTCTAAACATAAGTTGAAATTAACAACAGTATTTGGTCTCCACAATTCTTTATTTCTCTGTTAATATTACAGAACCTCTGTTTTTGATTCAGAATTTTATATATCCTTTGAAATCAGAAAATGAAAAGAAATGGCATTGACAAAATTATTGACACCCTAGACTTAATATTTGGTAGCACAGTCTTTGGTCAAAATAACTGTAATCAACCGCTTCCTATAACTATGGATGAGCTTCCTGCACCTCTCTACTGGCAGTTTGGCCCACTCTTCTTGTGCAAACTGCTCCAGTTCTCCCAGATTTGAAGGGTGCCTTCTCCCAACTGCTGTTTTCAGATCTCTCCACAGGTTTTCAATGGGATTTAGATCTGGACTCATTGCTGGCCACTTCAGAACAGTCCAGTGTCTTGTCTTGAACCATTCCTGGGTGCTTTTTGAAGTGTGTTTGGGGTCATTGTCCTGCTGGAAGACCCATGACCTTGACGGAGACCAGCTTTTGACACTGGGTTCAACATTGCACTCCAAAATGGCCTGGTAATCTCAGATTTCATGATGCCATGCACACGTTCAAGGCACCCAGTGCCAGAGGCAGCACAGCAACCCCAAACATTACTGAACCTCCTCCATGTTTGACTGTAGGGAAGGTGTTCTTTTCTTTGAAGGCTTCATTTTGTTTTCTGTAAACATAGAGATGATGTGCTTTACCAAAAAGCTCTAATTTGGTCTCATCTGTCCACAGGACATTCTCCCAAAAGGATTTTGGCTTGTTCAGGTGTGTTTTGGCAAACTCCAGTCGGGCTTTCTTATGTCTGTCTCTCAGCATTGGGGTCCTCTTGGGCCTCCTACCTTATAACACCCTTTCATTGAGTTGGCGATGGATGGTGCGAGTTGAAACTGTCGTACCTTGTGTCTGAAGGTCAGCTTGAATCTGTTTGGCAGTTGATCGAGGTGCTTTCTCCACCATTTGAACAATCCTCACTGCAATCTTGGTCAAGTTTTCTTAGTGCCACGTCCAGGAGGTTGGTTACAGTGCCATGGGCCTTAAACTTCCTGATAACATTACATACAGTGGAAACAGGAACATCAAGGTCTCTGGAGATTGATTTGTAGCCTTGAGATTGTCCATGCTTGGCTACAATCTTCTGTCTGACCTCCTCCTAGACAATTCTCTGCTTTCTTTCTTTTCTCCATGCTCATTGTGTACACACAGTGACACAAAACAGGAGAATGAGTCCTTTCTCTATTCAAACTGATTGAATGAGTGATTTTTGTATTGCAGGCACCTGCAACTCACCACAGGTGAGTTCAATTCCAAAGTGAAGGAGAATCACCTGCTTGAAATCTAATTATTTCTAACTACTTCTAAAAGATGCCAATAATTTTGTCCAGGCCATTTAAGGATTTCTGTGTGGAATAAGCTAAGACTTAGTAAATGTTTCTGCTTTTTGTGTTTTATTCCACTGCAAACCAAAGAAATACATATGTGGATACCAAAATATTTTTTAATTTCAACAATTTTCTGGAAGGAATGGTGCATTATTAGAAAAAACAGCAAGGGCACCAATATTTTTGGCCACGACTGTATTAAGAGAACTCTTTGAGGCAGGTAATCTGGGATCAGTTTCAGGTTATGTAGTAGCTTTAGATCAAGCTAAAGCTTTTGATCAAGTGAGACATGGGTATCTTTTTACCTTATTATTGAAATATGGTATTCCTTTACAGTTTGTGCAATGGATTAATCTATTATACACTAATGCTACTGTAATTCCCACTGTTAATGGAATTTTTGGTGCGGAAGTATCTCTTAACAAAGGTGTTAGGCAAGGTTGCCCTTTGAGTCCTCTTTTATACATCATTGCCCTGATCCTGTCATTTGTCATATTCAAAGAGATCAATGTATCAGGGTTTAACCTCTCACCCTCATTACCACCTGAGAATTACAGCATATGCTGATGATGTCACACTGCTCTTGATGATACTACTTTCTTTACAATTAGCTCTGGAAATTTTCCATTGTTATTGATATATCTCTGGAGCATGCCTTAATAAAGAAAAGAGTTTTGTACTTTCTTTAGATCATACAAAGGCTTCGAATATTCTAGTTATTCCTCTTGTTATTGGCCCTCAAAAATCCTAGGTGTTTGGTTTGGACACGGGGATTTGGCTACCTATAACTGGGAACAACAATTAAGAGTGGAAAAAAATAAGGTGAACGTGTGGAAATGCTGGAAATTTACTAACATACTAAAATGCCAGCAGAATAGGCCTAACGGTCTTTTGAGTCTGCTCAACTGGTCAGCCCCTACCCTGGGTGCTGACCTCGCTGCCCCCTCGCCTTCTCTGGCTTCTCCCTTCCCAGTTCTGGATATTCTTGCTGCATTGGATTTTGCTTCCAGAACCCTTCCCCTGTACCTGTCCCAGACCCTCTTGAACCCCTCCACTGTCTCTGCCTCCACCAGCCCCCTAGGCAGTGCATTCCATGGCTCCACCACCCTTTGGGGGAAAAAAGTGTTCTGATTATTGAGAAATTTTTATTACCTGTATTTCTTTTCTTAAGTTACTTGTACCCACCTCTGATAACTTTAGAAACTAGAATTCTTCATTTATTTTTTCAAATGGTGTGGGCAATTGATTAAATCCAGTTAAAGGGGAAATTACCTATTTACCAATTAAGAAAGATGGTTTGCATATAATCAATCCTATTGTTTTTTACCATTCCTTATACTTTTTACTTCCTTTAGTTATTTATGGACTTCTGTTACTCTGCTTCAGCAAATCTGGTCTCCATTTTCGTTGGAAAAAGTTTTTGTTAAATGGATTCTTTTACCACCAAAAATTTTGCTTTCAGATTCTATACCTTCTTATGGGTAGCCACAATGAAAAAATGCAACAATGGAAAGTTCCATTTCAAAATTACTATCTTTAGATAGGAAGTCTTTTTACTCTTATGTAGTTTATGAGGTACAGCAGATTCATCTTATTTTTCTAATTGTATGCTACTAAAATGGTATTTGCTCTACACAAACTTTCAGATTTTAGGCTTCCTATTCATATTTGGGATATTGTCTCGATTTCAGCCCAAGGGAGGTTGGGAGTTCGGGGTAATCTAAAATATAAACCACAGATAGATAGATTTTGTCCTAGACTTTTATGTTCTAATATTGAGGAAAGTATGTTACATTTTTTTATCGATTGTCCTCATACTAAACAATTTTGGACAGATGCTGCAATTCATTGGAATATTCCTTTTTTATCACCTATTTCTTATAATACTTTGATTTTGGAAGAATACACGAGAATGTGGAGAAGATATCATGCTAGTACTTTGAATGTATTTTTGCCTTTCTACAATATTTTTATAGCCGATCGTTGCAATATGTTTTACAACAACAGATTGTATTGACTACTGTTATTATTTCACAGTTAGAAACAGGATTGTTAGGGGTTAAAGAAAATGATGAACGCAGGTTTTCCCAAGATAAATTCAACAATTTGTGGAAGAATTGTTTTGTTTAAATCTATGATCTTTTTCCTGGTTTTTCTCTTTTGTTATTATATATTGATTTTGTGTATTTCTTTTCTGTAATTTGATTGCTTCTGTGATGTTATGTTTCTTTTTGTTTAATAAACTTCCCCTACTCTTTTCGATAAGTGCCATGGGATCTTTAACATCCACCCGAACTACCACCAATCCAGGCAGATGGGATCTCGGTTTAATATCTCATCCGAAAGACGGCAGCTCAGAAGTGCAGCACCCCTCTCATGCTGCACTACAGTGTCAGTACTGGGATATTAACCCAAGTGCCAGATGTGGGAACTGAACCCACAGCCCTCTGATCTCCCAGCCTCAGAGGTGAGTGCGCTACCTACTGAGCCACTGACACTGTCAATATGGACAGACTACATGAGCTGTCTCTGTTTTTATGCCATCATCGTCTATGTTCAGTGTTTCTATGACCCTTCCCCAGCCAACAGATGGTTCAGCTGCAAATACAATGCAGTCTTTAGACCTGGAGTGACAGAACACAACAGTCACCAGGCCAAATGCCTAAGTCACATAAGCCTTATCAAAGTTGTAGCAGTCATTGTAATACTGTAAGAATGGCAGTGGTGCAGCAGGGCAATGAGGAGGTCACAGTAAATGACCAGTGGGAGTGGGAAGGGACCAAGGCATGGGAAGGGAGGAAGCATTGTAGAAATATCTTCCAGCACATCAATGGTTAGGTGTTACTGTGAAGTTGTAAAGTGGTTGACCACTTTGGAGGCCTTCTTAATAGTAGTGAGTATCAGCAGAAAAAACACGCTATCTAGTATACAATTCAGCTGCTTTTAATGGAAAAAAGTACTCCACACAGAGTAGCCCACTACAAGTGGTGTATAGTGTACATGAGGAACTCTTTTTATGGCTGCAGTGGGCATCGCCCTGCAGACCTCTTGCTATAAGAAAAGGGTTCAGCGCATTCCTTCTGACCAAACAACTTGTTGGAGTTGCACCACAGTCACCTCTGCATTCATGAAGCACTCTGCTCATTGTCGCTATAGGCAGTCACACTGCACTATTTTTAATCTGTTGGTGGTCATGGTAGACATGGCACTCTCCACTCATGTCCAGATGGCCAGAAAATTACACTGCATGTGTGCACTACTAGCTTACGCACAGTATAGCTGCAGCAGTCATCTTGGACACAGCAGAGTGCTGTGTTCCACCATGATCTCCTTTTTATTTTAAGCATATATATTCTCCCTCACATGACCCTTTCTCTCAGCACCCCCACGCCCCCCCAAAAAACATAACAGTGACACTGGAGGTGCTCAATCCCCCAGTGTCACCCCTCCACTACCACGCATGCGTGGTTATTTGTTCTGTTTCTTTTTTAAATAAATATGTTGTCCCCACCTGATCCTCACTCTCAGCAACCTCCCCCCAGAAATATAACATTGACACTGGGGGTGCCCAGTCCCCCAGTGTCACAAACTGGAATCCTCTCTGTTTTTTAGCCTTTGCCCTCCCCATCCCAACCCTTCTCTCAGCACCCACGGCCTCACATACCCTCCCAGAGAAATAACATTGGCACTAGGGGTGCCCAATAGCCAAGTGTCTTGAAGTGGAATCCTCTGTCCTTTTTTTTTTAAGCCTGTAAAAAAGAAAAATGTTCAACAATGTTTTTTGCAGCCATTAGTTTCCCCCACCCAATAATTCCTCTCAGCACCCACCACCCCGCAACCCCCAAGCCCTTACTTACCCATCGGGGGTCCAATGCTGTAATTCTCTCTGAACCACAGACACATCTTCACTCTTCAAACCTGAACCTATTTCAATGGTGTTTTGAACATAGTGGCATAACTTGGCAATTTTTGCATATTTTTGGCCCAAATTTTCAACATGCCTTTTTGGGGACTCCACCTCATGAACAATTGCACTGTCATTAGGCAAATCTGTCCCAAAAGGTGATTTTTGATGGACACTGTGTGAAATCACCTTTTTGAGCAAGAGTTGAAAATTTTTCTCTGCCCTTGTTCATGAGGTGGGGTCATAGAAGGCTATATTGAAAATGTGGTGTAAAAATATTACAAAACAACGCAGTTATGAGCCTGCTACATGTTGCTAACACAGGCTCACAACTTTGGTAATTGTCTATATTTTTACCTCTAAATTCACAACATAGCTATATTTTACAGCACCTCGTGAATGTTGACAGCTGTCATTTTTAAATCCTAGCCAAAATGTTTTTACATCCCGGAAGGTGATTTTGCAGTCCTGCACAAAATCACCTTTTGGACTGCAGCTGAAAATTTCCTCTGCCCTTGTTCATGAGGCAGGGTCATAAGAAGGCTATGTTATAAATTTGGTATAAAATATTTGAAAAATAAAGTTATGAGGCTATGTTGCATTTCGCAAATGCAGGCTCGTAAGTTTGGTATTATTCAATAGTTTTACCCCAGATTTTCAGCATAGCCATTTCTTTACAGCACCTCATGAATGTGACAGCTGCCATTTTTCAGCTCCTGCCCAAAATGTGTTTTTGCATCCTGAAAGTTGATTCATGGTCCCTATGCAAAATCACCTTTAGGCCAGGAGTTGAACATTTCTCTGCCCTTCTAAATGAGGCAGGGCCATAGCAAGGCTATGTTGAAATTTAGTGTAAAATATTATAAAACAACAATTTATGAGTATACTTTACATTTTGCTAATGCAGACTCATAATTTTAGTAATTTTCAGTATTTTTACCCCATATTCCTTCAATGCAGCCCTATCAACTCTGGCCAAAGTTTGTTAACAGTTTGACTAAGTTTTGGGTACCTAGAAAACATTTCTCATAAACTTTGCCAAGTGGGTGGGTACATTTGCTTACCTTTATGTCACATTGACAGGGTAGCTGCATAGAAACTCTTACAACAGCATGCACAGTGCTGTGACCATATACACTTCCCTCTGCCCTGGTTGTGGGGAGGGATAAGTTGGTCAATAGTTGGTACTCGGACCCTAGGGGAAGTCTAACCCCGGTTCAGTAGCCTTTGCCAAAAATAAAAGGAAGCTAATGCTTTGTTCTCCTCATTGGACTTGACAGTGCAAGGGGTGTTGACCTGTGCTCCATGTTTTTTTTTCTTTATGAAACCTCTCTCCATTTCCCCCTACAGATCCCAGGCTCCTGCTGGAGAGGGGAGAACTGACTTGAGCACCCAGTGCACAGACCCCATGCAGAAAAAGCCTAGGACCAAGACTTGTACTTCAAAATTACCCCCTACCCAGATGGTGGCTGGTAAAATAAAAATTAAAAACACTCCCTCCTCAGCCGCCAACCTTCACTACATTAACTGCCATTGTTGTAACCCAACTCCTGGACTGATTCTGCACTGATCCCAGTCACCACTGGCTGTTGGACCGCTGATCGCTGCTGCTGCTCCTCTAGTCGAGTGGTGAACCGGGGTAAGGAAGCTCATGATGAAGGTTCAGTTGCTTGCTTTGGTTGCAGCCCATTTTCATGCAGCCCTCGATGCATCCAGTTTTTCAATTTACACACCCAAGAACTGGAATGCATACTGAGGTACTTAGGTAATTAATTCCAGAAACGAATTACACACAAAATTCAAAGACACTGGGGTATATGTTTTATTCTTTGGTCATTTTAGATAATGAATTCCAGAAATGAATTATACACAAAGTTCAATGGCACTTAGAGTTCTTCAGTATTTATTTGCCAGTCGTAGTTAACAAGACTGCATCTTACAGTCAGTACTGCAAACACACCAAAATGATAAGGGAATTAACCAAAAAACAGTAACAAAGATTACCTACACTCCAATAAACAGCTGTCATCCAAAAATACCCCAGCACTTCCTTCTATCTGACTAGTTTCTGGTTTGCTACACAAATATGCGCTTTATTTCAATTTCACTGTCTATATAGTGTGTTTGGAGCACCGGTTGTAAAAAGCACTCTTTACTACTGACAGCCTTTGAATTTTGGGGACAGCTTGTTATGCTGGATTGCTCTGTGCATGTAATTAATAGCTTAAACAGTCCAGTGTGCTTTCTAGTTCTTGTATATGTTGCTGTAACTTTGAATGGGATTTAAAAAGTTCCACCAGTCTTGATCAAAAGGTGGGAAAATAAAAAGATTATGTTGAGAATATGGAGTCACAATCTCAAAAAATAAAAAGTTATGAACAAACATTGATATTTTTCAACATTTACTCATAATGTTGCAATATTTTTAGTTTTTGAACTAACATTTTCAACATACTCATATTTTTTACCTCCATCGAATAAACATGGCTGGTGTGATTATCAAATTCCCTTTCCAAACCTGTTTTCACTGTTGTTCCACAGAACAATGTTTCGGGTCTCATTTCATAAATGATACCTGCCATGTTCATATGTTGGGGTAATAAAAACTACCTTTTTGAAAATTTAAGGTTACAATCTTTTATAAACAAAATGTTATATGTGAAGCTCTTCATTTCCCAGTCATGGCAATTTCACTATTATAACTCATGTTATTAATTTGTTAATTTAAGCCTGTGCGCTATCAATGCCAAACACCTACACAGCAAATGCAAGCAAGCAAACATTTAGCAGTGACAAAAGCTTGTTTAGATTTGTGCGTTTATTGTTAGGAAGTCACCTGTTGCTAGTAACATACGTGTGCTAATGTACTGGACATTTATTTCCTCTAAGCCTTCACAGGTTTGAGCTGTGGTGTCAAGGGGTCTGTAGCAACCCACAGTTAGAAGAGGCTTGCTGTTTGATCTCCATGCATAATACTTCGTCAAGCTGTGAAGGTGTTAAAACCTGTTTTGTACAAGTAAACATGCCTTTCAACTGCCCCTGATTCTTAGGGATATCCCTGATTTTGCCTAAACAATTCCCATGATTCCTCCTACAGTTGGCATTTTTGTCCATCAAGAGCAGGGCAAGCAGGAGTAGCCTTTAAGGGATGGGTCCTGAGGCTCAACTGGGTTTTGGCCAACCCAGTGGGGATAACAAGGAGTGTGTGGAACCTGTTGGGAGTTCTCCCACACAGGGAGTGCCGTGATGCCTGTTGGCCTGGATTTGGTTCCTAAGAAGATTTGTGAGATCCTGGCATGGGGGGAGGTGAGCTTGCATGTATTACAGCTGTGTGGAATATGACAGATGTGCAGAGAAAGAGTGAGGGCCAGATTCTGGAAGGGGTTGTGATCTCCACATGGGACTTGTGGCAGGGTATTTGACTCAAGTGGCAACTTGCGCCAAACAGGGGTGAATTTGATATTCCAGAAAGCTGCTGCTACAAGTCCCAGATGCAGCAAAGTTAGACAAGCTCTCCCGGTCTCAATCTCTTGTACTTGTGGGGGTGCGGGCCCTTTATAGGACTTGCACCAAACCTTTGGGCGTAAAGCTGCCAGAAGCGGGAGAAATGCCACAACTGGCGCCTAACACTTCTAGGATCAGACTGAGTTGCATCCGAGGGCTTTGATGCAGCTGCATCTGACTCTGCTGTGGACACAGGCTTGGCACAAGCCCGTGTCCACCTTCTCAGAGTGGCTCCTGAACCCCAAAAAGCCACATAAAGATGTATAGCTGTATGGTAGAAGAAATCAATCTCCAGACCAAAGGACCCAAGAGTCTGGATCATGCTGTACTGGCATTTTGGAAATGTTTTAGCGGAAATTGTTCTGAGTAGCCTCTGTGGCTATAAATAACTCCTAGTGTAAATAAAGTATTCAGCATTTCAAAGCTGGGGAGACTGGCACTGTTAGTGACTGAAGACACAGCACCTGGATGCTAGGAGTTTGCTGTGTGGATCCAGTTCCTGTGGCCATTAAGCCCTGCATGGATGTTACAGAGATGCTGCAGACCTCTGTGATCTGAATTCCCAGAATAGAAGAAGAGATAGTCTGGGAGTCACTGGTCAAGTGGCATGGTTGTTGAGCATGTGAGGACTAGCCACATATGGATAGTGTGATCATTCATTTGAGCCCAAGGGTCTTACACCACTTGTGAGATCCCTAATAAAAAGTGTGAAATGAAGAGCTGAGCTGTTATAGTCTCCCTCATATTTTGTAATCAAGGTGCTGTCTGAGCTGGTATAGTTGCCCTCATATTTTGTAGATGGAAGAACTGAGCTGTTATGGTCACCCTCACATATTGTAGTTGCTGAACTATTATGGCACCTATATATTCTGTAGACAGAGGAACTAAGTTATTATAGTCACCCTCATAAGTTTTCCAGATCTGGGGGACTGTACCAGAGCAGAAAGAGAGATTAAGTATGGGGGCCAAAGGGGCAGCAATTATTGAGGCTGACATGTGAAAGAGTTTGGGATGAATACTGCCTGGACTGGTTTTGCTGATGTTTAGTGATAGGAGAGCATACAGTGCTTCTTGAGGAGAGACGGGTGAGAAATGGAAATTATTTTGTGTGGGGGAGGGGCATGATGGGGTAGAGGTGTGGTCTGGGAGGTCACAGGTTGTAAAGAAATTATTTAGAATGTCTGCAACAGTTTGAGGGTCCAAGATAGATTAGTCATTATGTTTTAGGACTGGGACTGTTCCTTGACCGGGGGAGGGGGGTCAATCAGGGCATGGATCCTTTTCCAGAAGGAGGTGGTGTTGGTGTTCTGCAGGCACTTTTTGAAGTATTCTGCCTTGGCACAACGGATTGCCTTGGTGCAATTATTCCTGAGTGATTTGTAATGTTGTCATGCGTGAGGGGTCAGGGATTTATATATTTGTATTTTATATTTGTACTGCAGCTTTATAGCACTCATTAAGCAAGCATGGACGAACAGTTAGAGAGAGAGAGAGATAGCAGCAGTAAGCAGATAGCACTGGTCATGACAGAAAAGAAAGGTAAATTAGCAAGCATTTGTCAATGCCGAATGTTTGCTTGCTGGCATTGGCAGTGGTAGTGTAGAAGTTACAGAGCTGCGTAATAGGAATGGCAGTGAAGTACTGAACTGAAGCCAACCCCACCACCACCACCCTGCAGAGAGTGACAGGCATTGGGGTGTGCCTTTGGGCCATCAGGCATAACAGCCACCCATTTCACCACCCCACCCTGCAGACACTGACAAGTGTCACGGTGTTCATGAGTCTTTGGCCCTTATCGCACCCCATTCCATTAGGAAATATGGTGAGATGGGTGCGATATAGAGAATGGGTGAACTTTGGGTCCGAAGAGTCCAAGGCATACCTCGATGCCTCTCACTGGCTGCAGGGTGTAGAATGGTATGAGCATTACAGGCAAGAATCTCAGTTACACCCCTGATGCCTGTCATTTCTACAGGGTTGGGCGTTATGGTTGGAAACCCTAATACCTCAGGCATTTGTTGGTATTTTCACTCAAATTTTCAACATGTTTTTTGTGACCCCACCTCATGAACAGTGACAATATCAGTTTGTTAGCGAAGCTGCTTATGCACAGCGACTATGGCATTTAGCACCACAGAGCAAAAACATTCTGTACAGGATGTAAAATGACAGCTGTACTGTTCATGGGGAGGTGTAAAATGGCAATGTTGCAAATCTGCAAAAATATAAAAAAACTGGTGAAGTCACGAGGTACATAGAAACTGTGCAACGACACCTGTAATATAATTAGGTTGGGGATTTTACAGCAGATTGTCAACTCAGGCATTTTGGTGCCTCCGATCATGAACAGTGTCACTGTGATTTTCTTTATCTGTCCCGAACAATGATTTCCCACAGCGACCCCGCATCTCTGCGCTGAAAGTGTGAAAACACTCCGGCCATGTTGTGAAAAAATGACAGCTGTACTGTTCATAAGGAAGTGTAGTAAAATGGCAATGTTGAAAATCTGGAGAAAATATTAAATTGCAAACCCACGAAAGCATGCATAAGAACTCCGCGTAACGACGTCAGAAACAGTCATTTTGGGAATTTTTTTCACCAAATTTTCAACATAGCCATTTTAAGGCCTCTGCTCATGAACAGTGTCACTGTGATTTTCTTAATTTGCCTGTACATTGATTTGCACACCGACTGCGTCATTGTCGCTACATGGGCGGAAACACGCTTTTGGGTTTTACAGCTGTACTACTCATAAGAAGGTGTGGTAAAATGGCAGTGTTGAAAATCTGGAGTGAAAATATTGAAAATTCATGAACTTACGAGCGTGCATAGGAACTGCGCAATGCACACTCGTAAAACAGTCATTTTTTGGTATTTTTCTACGAAATTTTCAAAATAGGCATCTTGATGCCCACCTTAAGAACACTGGCAATGTCATTTTGTTAATTGATCCCAAAAGGTGATTTCGCGCAGTGACTGCAAAATCACCCTTCGGGCTCGAATAACGCCATGACAGTGACAGCATTCATGAGAAGGGGTCCCAAAAACCCCATGTTGGGGCAAAAATTCCAAAAAATGCCTAAGATATGTAACAAAGTTGAAAACCCCCTATCTATCCTATTATACAGCTTACCGGCATTTCCTTAGTTCATGATCGGCTTTGAAGAGTGAAGACATGTTCCGGTCCACGAAGATCATTGCGCGGACTCGGAGGTAGTATGGGGTGAGGGGTGTGGGGAGGCAGGGTGCGCAGTGGGTTGGTGCGGGTTGTGGGGGCAGAGAGACTGCGTGGGACCGTTTTTTCTTCTGGGTTTTTTTAATGATGGCGGGGCGTTTGCCCGCTGGGGTAGGCCCATCGTGGCACAAGGATGGCTGCTGGAGGGCGGAGCCGACGGGATTGGGCACCTTCATCGGCCACAGTATCTATTGCCACTTGGGGAGGACAGTGGAGCCGATGGGGGATTGGGCACCCCATTGGCTATACCATGAGTTGCCACACTGGGGTGGGCACCCAGCATGGCAAGTAGAAGGCTTTGGAGGGGAGCACAGCACAGCCGACGGGGGATTGGGCACCCCCGTTGGCTATACAGTGTGTGCATGTGGGGAGCAGCATGCAGTATGCGTGCATGTGTTTGTGTGTGTGTGTGTGTGTGTGTAGGGGGAGCTGCGCATGAGCAGGCGATATCTAATCACTGCTTCCTGAAGCGTAGCTCCCCCTTTCAACTGTACGCCACTGCATTTTGACATAGACAGCTCCAGCATGCATTGGAGGACTGGGGCCGCACCTGCCAACACACTGACTGAATTAGAAGAGGGGGTGACACACCTCCGAAAACTCGGATGATTGCACTATGTTTCTTGCACATGCGTGCAAGCAAACATAAAAAGGAAGCTGTGGAGACACTCACTATTGCAATTAGACTTAAAATCACAATAATAACCTCACAGCCTGTCATTTCCTGGAAATTAATGACTTACTGGGGAGGGTTAGTCCTCTACTGCACCGCAGGCCACCCTCCCCACCAGCTAGTCATTAATCATCTGGAACTGACCAGCTGTTTGATCATTATTGTTTAAGAACTTGTTGTAAGGGCTGTCTTCATCAAAAACAGCCCTGGACAGGAAAGATCCCAGGGCATTGTGACAGGGTTTGGTTAGATCCTGTTCCATTTGTTATGCAGAGAGTTAAAAGCAAGGGTCTATTCTGTCCTCTTCTATTCTGTCCCTTGTCTAACTCTTGCCTGTCTGATTGTGCATTTTCCTTGTGGCACCTAGGAACTGACCACTCCGAGGGTTCCACCATTTCCCTATATTCTCCCTTCCTTCACTTACAGTTTCTGTTCTTTCTTTCTTCACTTGCTTCTCTGGGCACAGGGTCACTTAAAGTCGCATGGCAGAGAATGCCATGCGGCTACTTGCGTGTATGATTTTGGCTTATTTTTCTTTTCTCAGCGGGCTCTGCCCCACACCCCTGTTATGGGAATCGCCCCCCTGGACCCCAGCACTTAGGATTCTAACTCCAGGGGGCTCCAACTCGGAGAACGCACAGGTCCAGATTTCGCCATAATGCCGTACGCTATTAAGCGTACGACATTATGACCCGGTAGAGCTTCTCTGTGGTTAAAACAAATATATGTGAATTTTTATGTAAACTGAGATCCACTGGTTTGCAAATGTACAATATACAGTTATATGACACAGGTTCAATTAGGACCCCTGAATCTGTAATCTACCATGTGGTCACAGCTAAGATGAAAAAATCTATTTCAGGATCCTTGACACACTGTAATTACTGTACCATGTGACCTATGTAAAATACAAGTAATGTTATGTTTATGCTTTTTTTGTACTGATGTGGAGCCTTTGCAAAGGAGTCTAAGTCTCAAAGGATTGTAATTCCGACTCTCTTCAATAAATAAAATAAAATATTGTTGAAATTATTACAGAGAGCTATTTGGATTTATCAGGAACACAGGGGATTAACCCTGAGGTACATTTTGACTTCCACAAGCTTGTTTGCAGAATTACCTGCAGGACATCAGCCCTGGTACAGGATGTCTTAATTGGTTGCACCTGTTAAGAACACTAATGTACTCTTCATGCTGGCCACAGGAAATAAACTGACAAAGTCTTAATACATTTTGTGGAACACAGTTGGTGTAATCTACAAGAATAGGATGAAGAATTTAATTGCCAGGGGAAAACATCTTTTAAAAAGAGAGCAATGTTTTGTTTATAAATAGGGAGAGCTGGAGATTTCAAAGAGACTCTCATATGAAGGACTTCTGTTTGTTTGAACTGCCTGTATTAAGGGCTATACTGCACAATGTTCATTTTTATTATATTGTTATTGATAATAATGTTACTTGCAAATGTTATAACTTCTCCTGGTTAGCCTGTGCTTCCTGACCCATGTCTCTATGACAGGCATCACCAAAGAACTAATAGGGATGCCCACCCACCAGTGGGAGCTCTTGTCAGGGCAGCCAGGGACAAGTAGGTAGCAGATGGAAGGCTTACATATATGTAAATCACCATTAAGGAATTTTTGTTGGCTATGCTTTAAGCAGAACTGTAAGGTGCCACAATCTGCATGTGTCTCTGGTCTGTAGTTTTCAGCCTTTTGTGAGGCCATTCGGTACCTTACATTCCTGCTTAAAGCATATCCAGCCTTACTTACTTTATTTTATTTCATTTCTGGTAACCGGGTAGGGTGCACTAGGCATACAATTGCCTATTTTCAGACACCACCCAGGAAGTTACAACAGCAGTGATAATACAAGATCAATAAATACAAGGCAGATTACATGTGATGGTGATTTGCATATATTTCCTGTCCCATGATGCCTTGAACAATATAAGCGGTGTATGTGTAATTGTTTGTTTAACTAGAAATCTCTTGTGTGAGTAATATTACAGTGCATCTGACACGTTTACTGATTCTTTCCAGCTGTAGTCAGTTATGGATTTATTGTGATTTGGCACCTGTGGTTTTTACAAAAATCAGATACCATTAATTCATGAGCACTGCTGACCACACTCTCAATACATCGAATTTTGGAATTAGGCTTCTAAAGGTAATGTGTTTCAAGAAAAGCCCTCCCTCATCCCTTTACAGCAGGACAACTCACAGACCACATCATCCAGTACGTGGGGTCCAGCATAGGAACTGACAGGCGTTGAGTCTAGGTTTCTTCCCCTGTCACCTGCAGTATTTGTTTGTTTCATATTCCTTTTCCCCTCTTCACCAGTGCTGCCCACCACATCCAGACTACCCCCCAGCCCAATCTGCTATGCTTCTCAGTCACCTACTTGGTTCAACCAGGGGGTCCACAGAGGGTATTACCTCACCAGAGGGCACTTAATCAAATAGTGGGCCCCCTTCAGGAGTGCCAACAGCCATGACCTCCTTCCAACCCACCGAATGTGTTTGGGGACCAGAGGACAGTTGAAAGCAGCAGGTCCTGAGCATGCCAGCATCATGCTGCTGTTTGACAGGGACCAGTGAGCATTTGGGAGTGGTGGGGCCTGAGCATGCCAGAGTCACAGCTGTACACTGGGGACCAATCAGTATTCAGGAGCAGGGGCCTGAGAGTGCCGATATCACGCCTCTGTATGTCATGGACCAGTGAGTATTCGGTAGCAATGGGGCCTGAGAGTGCCGGTATTACACTGCTGTATGTCAGAGACCAGTGAGTATTCCTGAGCAGTGGGGCCTGACAGTGCCAATATCATGCTGCTGTATGTCAGGGACCAGTGAGTATTCGGGAACCGTGGGGTCTCAGAGTGCTGGTATCATGCTGCTGTATGTCAGAGACTAGTGCGTATTCGGGAGCAGTGGGGCCTGCGAGTGCTGGTATTATGCTGCTGTAAGTCAGGTACCAGTGAGTATTCAGGAGCGGGGGGGCCAGAGAGTGCCGGTATCATGCTGCTGTGAGATTTGGTAGAGTGTCGTGGTATTCAGGGATCCCCAGTGTCCGATAAAGACCATGTTGTTACCTTGGAAAGGTTATCTTATCAATGTGGCAGCCACTGTGTCAGGATCAGCTCGTCTGTAGGAGATGCTGTTAACGACTATATTTATCAGGCTCTCATCACTGTGGATTTTTGGGACAGAACAAAACAAATCTTTGGCAAAAGCATACAACTGCAGCTTAGCATTAGCAAAGTTGCACTAAATTCAGCAATTGGAGACCTCCCCCATTGGCCTCTCTTAGCCATTTTAAGTATCAGCTTTAACTGTCCCAGTGACAGAATGAAGGTCTTGTTTTTAATCAGTGTATTATAGACTGGCCTTTTTTCTTTTTTCTGGTTTTGAGGCTGTTGATCAGACAAGCGATAGGTCTCAAAATGTATCATGTTCCACCTGCATCAAGTGTCTCTACCACATTGTAGGTTTCATAGGTTATATGTGAGTTTAGTGAGATTGTGCCCATATCAGCGTGCCAAAAATTGTTCCCCATAACCACATATTATTTATTAGGCTGCATGAGTCCAGTTTCGACTCGAACTCATGCATGCTACTGCTGCCCAGTTTCAAGCGGTAGAGAGTTCCAGGTGTTCAACACTTTTTAGCCATGTTTACACAGCCATGCCACTCCACAATTTGAGGCGCTCCAGTCCCGCTGCAATTAGTGCAGTGCCGCAGAGTTCTGTCCACACAGCCAGTTGTTCCCTTACTGTCCGAACGACGCAGACGGGCTGGTGATGTGACCCAGGCAGAGGGCTGGTCCTTCGTGATAGCACATCAGAGTTCAGCAAAAGAAGTTTTCACCTGGTTAAATAAAGATTTGATTCATTGAAGTTTTCTACACTAGAACAAAAGCTGAACTCGGTTTCATAATAATGTAAACCACGTGTTACAAGTGGTAGAAATTAGGTTGAAAACTAAGACTGTGGAGTGGGCATGCGCTTATACATATGCATATGATTTGTCCAGGTATCAATCCATGTTTCCTTCCACCTGACTTGCTTTGTACCTCGTGCATGCCACCCATTCTATCTCACATTGCCTCCCCCACTTGCTGTGAAAATTGCATGGTTGTTGTCTTATTTTCTTTCCCAGTTGTCTCGGATAAGAGTTTGTGATGCCCTGCAGACTTATATATATTCTACCCCATTTCACTTCCGCTCCCTTTGCCTCCCTAACACCCTCCAGCTTGACTGCCAGAAAATTGTGCATCTCTCTAAAATCTGCCCTCCTGAAGTCTAGGACCTCGATCCTAAAGTTTGTGTACTTTGACCCCATTATGATATTAAACTGTACTGAAAGATGGTAGTTGTTGCCTAGAGATTCCCCTATCCTTATCTTTCTTGTTGAGTTCCTGTTTGTGAGTACCAGGAACAGAATTGCTCCCATCCCTGGGGTTCCCTGCCCCCCCCAACTCGACAGCAATTTTGGCATGCTTCCACCAGTGCTTAACCTCTGGAACTGGCTGACAGTGGTACACTACAGTGCACATCTGGCATATTTACACTAATACAGCCTCCCATCAGGAGTCGAACTTAACTTTTTGCACTAGCCAGCAGGGCAAGTTGATTCAAAATTGCACTAGCCTGCAGATGATTGCACTAACCCTTAATTATTGTGGTAAATTTTGATCACTTAATGCAGGAAACAATGCAAGCAAAGCCAAGAAATACTCTGATTGTCTCACATTTATCCTGGTCCCACATTGCTTCCAGCTCCCCAGGAGAAAAAAGACTGCAGTGCCATCACGGTGAGGCCCCCCATTGTTTTGTACCATAGCCTCCTCTCTTCCTCTTTCTGCCCCCCCACACCAAACAGAGAGAGGATATCACAACAGCAAATGTTGAGTCAAGCAGTCCTAGTTCTGCGCACACAATAGCTGACATCATCATGCACCTCACCACACTGTCACCACCACCCACAGGGCAATAAACGGAGTCAGGCAGAGAAAGATACTCTCAGTCCCCATCCTATAGTCAGCTGGAGACCTGCACTTTTGAAAGTTTTTGTACAGTCTCAAGTGAGCCAGGACCACATCTAAGATTTCTTTGGGGTGGGGGCTAGACAAACCTAAGGGGCTTGGGAAATAGAAAACTGAGATTTTTATTTGTAAAAGCATTGATTTTAATATGCTATGGCCCAACAATAACAGATTTTTCTTAAACATTATCCTTTCATCGGCCCAGGGGAAACAGTACACAGGCATAACACTATGCTATTTCTGTTTCTGCATAGGATGATCTATGCACCCCAGGAATGCCTATTTCAAGGTACTGCTGATGGGGGACCTGAATATGCCAGATGTTGACTGGAGCACCTTTACTGCAGCCACATCCAAGAGCAGGGCCATTCTCGATGTCCTACAGGGGGCATGCCTCAGACAGCTAGTTTTGGAACCCACTTGGGAGCGAGCAGTCTTAGACCTAGTACTCTCAAGTGGGGACGGGGAGAGGATCTCTGATCTTGAAGTGGGTAGCCATCTGGGAACAAGCGACCACCAAACAGTGTGGTTCACGATAAACTTAGCTGTAGTCGAGCCACACAAAAGTGAAAGTACTGAAGTTCAGTAGGGCTGATTTTGTCAAAATGGGAGAGTGCCTCAGAAAAGCACTAGCAAAGAGGCAAGAGGTGGGGTAGAGCAACAATGGGGAAACATCAAAACCGCCATCACAGAGGCAGCAAGCCTTTGTGTGAAGCAAATAAACAAACCAAAACGAAAAAACCACTATGGTTCTCAAAAGAAGTGGGGGAAGGTAAGGGAAAAAGATAGCATTCAGGAAGTATAAGCAAACACAGAAGGAGAGGGCAGAGAACTGTACCAGTTAAAACAGAAGGAAGCAGGTAGGCAGTCAGAATAGCAAAGGCCCAAACTGAGGAAAAGATGGCCAACCTAAGTTAAAAGGGGGATAAAACCATTTATAGGTACATTAGGGAGCAAAGAAAGACTAAGGCAGGGATACTGAGGGCTGAACAAAGAGGAAGGTGGTTGGGCAGAGGCGACAGTGAAAAGCAAGGATACTGAGCGAATACTTCTGTTCAGTATTTACAATGGAAAAGCAGGGAAATACCTAATCCGGTCAGTAGAAGCACTCTGGATAGGGGGGTTGATATTAGTCCTTTCACAGTAGAAAGGGTTCTGAAAGAACTCTTAAAACTGTAGGTGGATAAAGCAGTGGGGCCTGATGGGATTCACCCCAGAATTCTAAAACAACTAAGGGAAGAACTAGTAACACCACTGACCCCCCTTTTTAATAAATCATGGGGGGATGGTGTGGTACCTGAGGACTGGAGGAGGGCAGATATAATTCCCCTTCACAAAAGTGGGAGCAAGACAGAGGCAGGAAACTACAGATCTGTCTGTTTGACCTCAGTGGTAGGGAAAATGATGGAATCACTTCTGAAGGAAAGAATTGTTGAGCACCTAGAGGCCAGTGGGGCACAGGACCCAAGGCAGCATGGATTCACAGCAGGAAGGTCATGTCAGACAAATCTAATTGATTTCTTTGACTGGGTGACCAAAGCAGTAGACCAGGGAGGCACTGTGGGCATAGCCTACCTATACTTTAGCAAGGCATTTAACACAGTCCCGCACAAAAGATTAGTAAACAAATTAGCCAGCCTGGGAGTGGGTCTCAGGGTGGTAGCCTGGGTAAAACACTAGCTCAACAACAGGACACAGAGGGTAATAGAATGGAGTCCACAGTGAAGAAAGGAGGGTTATTAGTGGGGTACCGCAGGATTCAGTACTGGGGCTGGTCCTTTTTAATGTCATTATAAGTGACATTGCAGAGGGACTGGAAGGGAAAGTATCTCTTTGCAGATGACACAAAGATCTGCAACAGGGTTGATACACAAGGTGGGGTGGAAAGGGTGAAAAGGGACTTGGCAAGGTTGGAAGGATGGTCAAATGAATGGCAGCTTAGATTCAATGCAAAGACGTGCAAAGTAATGCACCTAGGAAACAAAATCCAGGGAAGAGTACACAATGGAGGTGAGATACTGACAACAACAGAAATGGAAAGGGACCTGGGGTAGTTGTGTCAGATGATGTAAGGTGGGCCAGCAATGTCAGAAGGCAGTAAGGAGGGCTGGGGAATACTGGGATGCATAGGAGAGGCATCACCAGTAGAAAACAGGAAGTTGTTGGCCCTCTGTACAGGCAGTTGGTAAGACCACATCTGGAGTACTGTGTACAGTTCTGGAGACCCCATCTCCGCAAAGACATGGACAGGGTGGAGGCTGTCCAGAGGAGGGCAACCAAAATGATGCAGGGTCTGCATCAGAAGACATATGAAGAAAGACTAAAGAAACTAAAGATGTATAGCCTCGAGGAAAGGAGGGAGAAGGGGACATTTATTTATTTATTTATTTATTTATTTAAATTCTCAGATTACAAATACCTTTGAGCAGAAACTGCACGTTTACAAAGGTTCCACGTCAAAGGATGAGGTCAACATACATACAGAGGTAGTAAAAGAATGCACAATAAACAACCAAAACAACAAAGAAAAAATAAAGATACTCAGTTATAACATACTTTGAGATAATATTCATATAACGAGCAGCTTGAGTAGGCAGCTGGCTGCGGTAACAATAAGAGATAGAGGGCACCATAGGCAGTTAGTATTGCAGGCGTGCGACCGGGAGAGGAAGTTGGCAGGCTAATGGGCCACTGTCTGATGGTGGTGGAAAATGTCATGTACCAGTGGAGATGTGAAGCAGGAAAGGAGTCACAAGGAAGGCCCGGTGCCATAGAAAATGAGACTAGGAAAGGGCGGGCTGTGAGACATGAGTGAGCTGGGAGGTGTTTAGAGAGATCTCTGTTCAGAGAAGCAGTCACATTGAGTGTAGAGGTGAGGTAAAGTTTGAGATTCCTTTTGAAGGGTCTAAGTGTAGTAGAGGAAAGTGCTTCTTTATTGAGGGAATTGAACCATTGAGCGGCTCTATAGATAAAGGACCGCTGACCCATGGAGGTACAACATCTAGGAACCTGAAAGGTTAGAGATTAGGCACCACGTTTGTTGAGTGCCACTGTAGGTAGTAACTTTCAAATACCTCAAAGGAATCAACAAAGTCCAAGAGGTAGCATTATTCAGAAAGAGATGTGCAAAAACAAGGGCACAATTTGAAGATGGAGGGACGGCTCAGAGGTAATGTGAGAATTTCTTCACAGAAAGGGTTGTGGATACATGGAACAGCCTTCCTGAGGAGGTCGTAGAGTTGGAACAGTGGGGAAATTCAAGAATGCATTGGACAGACATAAGGCAGTTCTAGTGGGGGGTAGGAGGAAGTAGGCTGTTGGTTAACTAGGATCTGCAGCTTATCCGTCAGGTAGGAAAATGGGCAGACTAGGTGGGCCAAGCGGTCCTTATCTGCCGTCAAATTCTATGTTTCTATGTTTCTATGCTGCTGTAAGTCAGGGGCCAGTGAGTATTTGGGAGCAGAGTGGCCTGAGAGTGCCGGTATTATGCTGCTGTATGTCAGGGACCAGTGAGTATTCAGGAGCAGTGGGGCCTGAGAGTGCTGGTATCATGCTGCTGTATGTCAGAGACCAGTGAGTATTCAGGAGCAGTGGGGCCTGAGAGTGCTGGTATTATGCTGCTGTATGTCAGGGACCAGTGAGTATTCGGGAGCAGTGGGGCCTGAGAGTGCTGGTATCATGCTGCTGTATGTCAGAGACCAGTGAGTATTCAGGAGCAGTGAGGCCTGAGAGTGCTGGTATCATGGTACTGTATGTCAGGGACCAGTGAGTATTTGGGAGCAGTGGGGCCTGAGAGTGCTGGTATCACAGTGCTGTATGTCAGGGACCAGTGAGTATTCAGAAGGGGCCAGAGAGTGCCTATATCATGCTGCTGTCAGGACCAGTGAGTATTTGGGACAGTGGGTCCTGAGAGTGCCGGTATCATGCTGCTGTATGTCAGGGACCAGTGAGTATTCGGGAGCAGTGGGGCCTGAGGTGACAGTATCATATTGCTGTATGTCGGGGATGAGTGATTATTTTGGAGCAGTGGGGCCTGAGAGTGCTGGTATCATGCTGCTGTATGTCAGAGACCAGTAAGTATTCAGGAGCAGGGGGCCTGAGAGTGCTGGTATCACACTGCTGTATGTCAGGGACCAGTGAGTATTCAGGAGCAGTGTGGTCTGAAGTGCGGTATCATGCTACTGTATGTCAGAGACCAGTAAGTATTCAGGAGCGAGGGGCCTGAGAGTGCCGGTATCACACTGCTGTATGTCAGGGACCAGTGAGTATTCTGGAACTGTGGGGTCTCAGAGTGCTGGTATCATGCTGCTGCTGTATGTCAGGGACCAATGAGTAATCAGGAGCAGTGTGGCCTGAGAGTGACGGTATCACGCTGCTGTATGTCAGGTAGCAGTGAGTATTTGGGAGCAGTGGGGCCTGAGAGTGCCGGTATCACACTGCTGTATGTCAGGGACCAGTGAGTATTCGGGAGCAGTGGGGCCTGAGAGTGCTGGTATCATGCTGCTGTATGTCGGGGACCAGTGAGTATTCAGGAGCAGTGAGGCCTGAGACTGCTGGTATCATGATGGTGTATGTCAGGGATCAGTGAGTATTCGGGAGCAGTGGGGCCTGAGAGTGCTGGTATCATGCTGCTGTATGTCACAGACCAGTGAGTATTCGGGAGCAGTGGCGCCTGAGAGTCCCTGTATCATGCTGCTGTATGTCAGGGACCAGTGAGTATTCGGGAGCAGTGGGGCCTGAGGTGACAGTATCATACTGCTGTATGTCAGGGACCAGTGAGTATTCAGGAGCAGTGCGGCCTGAGAGTGCCGGTATCACGCTGCTGTATGTCAGGAGCAGTGAGTATTTGGGAGCAGTGGGGCCTGGGAGTGCCGGTATCACACTGCTGTATGTCAGGACCAGTGAGTATTCGGGAGCAGTGGGGCCTGAGAGTGCTGGTATCATGCTGCTGCATGGGGGACCAGTGAGTATTCAGGAGCAGTGAGGCCTGAGACTGCTGGTATCATGATGGTGTATGTCAGGGGATCAGTGAGTATTCGGGAGCAGTGGGGCCTGAGAGTGCTGGTATCATGCTGCTGTATGTCACAGACCAGTGAGTATTCTGAGCAGTGGCGCCTGAGAGTCCCTGTATCATGCTGCTGTATGTCAGGGACCAGTGAGTATTTGGGAGCAGTTGGGCCTGAGAGTGACAGTATCATACTGCTGTATGTCAGGGACCAGTGAGTATTCAGGAGCAGTGCGGCCTGAGAGTGCCGGTATCACGCTGCTGTATGTCAGGTAGCAGTGAATATTTGGGAGCAGTGGGGACTGAGAGTGCTGGTATCACGCTGCTGTATGTCAGGGACCAGTGAATATTCGGGAGCAGTGGGGCCTGAGAGTGCCGGTATCATGCTGCTGTATGTCAGAGACCGGTGAGTATTTGGGAGCAGAGGGGCCTGAGAGTGACAGTATCACGCTGCTGTATGTCAGGGACCAGTGAGTACTGGTGAGCAGTGGGGCCTGAGAGTGCCGGTATCACACTGCTGTATGTCAGGGACCAGTGAATATTCAGGAGCAGTGGGCCTGAGAGTGCGTATCATGCTGCTGTATGTCAGAGACCGTGAGTATTCGGGAGCAGTGTAGCCTGAGGACGGTATCACGCTGCTGTATGTCAGGGACCAGTGAATATTCGGGAGCACTACGTGCCTGAGAATGATGATATCATGCTGTTGTATGTCAAGTACCAGTGAGTATTGGGAGCAGTGGGACCTGAGAGTGCCGGTATCATGCTGCTGTATGTCAGGGACTAGAGAGTACTCAGGAGCGGATGGCCAGAGAATGCTGATATCATGCTGCTGTATGTCAGAGACCAGTGAGTATTTGGGAGCAGTGGGGACTGAGAGTGCCAATATCACACTGCTGTATGTCAGGGACCAGTGGTATTTAGGCAATGGGGCCGGGTAGCGGTATCATGCTTCTGTATGTCAGGGACCAGTGAGTATTCAGGAGCAGTGGGGTCTGAGAGTGCTGGTATCATGCTGCTGGTTGTCAGGACCAGTGAGTATTCGGAACAGTGAGGCCTGAGAGTGCCGGTATCATGCTGCTGTATGTCAGGGACCAGTGAGTATTCGGGAGCAGTGCGGCCTGAGATGACAGTATCATGCTGCTGTATGTCAGGACCAGTGAGTATTTTGGAGCAGTGGGCCTGAGAGTGCGGTATCATGCTGCTGTATGTCAGGGACCAGTGAGTATTCAGGAACAGTGGGGCCTGAGAGTGCATGGTATCATGCTGCTGTATGTCAGGGACCAGTGAGTATTTGGGAGCAGTGGGGCCTGAGAGTGACGGTATCCTGCTGCTGTATGTCAGGGACCAGTGAGTATTTGGGAGCAGTGGGGCCTAAGAGTGACGGTATCCTGCTGCTGTATGTCAGGGACCAGTGAGTATTTGGGAGCAGTGGGGCCTAAGAGTGACGGTATCCTGCTGCTGTATGTCAGGGACCAGTGAATATTCAGGAGCAGTGGGGCCTGAGAGTGCCGGTATCATGCTGCTGTATGTCAGAGACCGGTGAGTATTTGGGAGCAGTGTGGCCTGAGAGTGATGGTATCACGCTGCTGTATGTCAGGGACCAGTGAATATTTGGGAGCAGTGGGGCCTGAGAGTGCCAATATCACACTGCTGTATGTCAGGGACCAGTGAGTATTTGGGAGCAGTGTGGCCTGAGAGTGACGGTATCATGCTGCTTTATGTCAGAGACCAGTGAGTATTTGGAAGCAGTGTGGTCTGAGAGTGCTGGTATCACCCTGCTGTATGTCAGGTAGCAGTGAGTATTTGGGAGCAGTGGGGCCTAAGAGTGACGGTATCCTGCTGCTGTATGTCAGGGACCAGTGAGTATTTGGGAGCAGTGGGGCCTGAGAGTGACGATATCCTGCTGCTGTATGTCAGGAACCAGTGAGTATTTGGAAGCAGTGTGGACTGAGAGTGCTGGTATCATGCTGCTGTATGTCAGAGACCAGTGAGTATTCGGGAGCAGTGTGGCCTGAGAGTGCTGGTATTAAGCTGCTGTATGTAAGGTAGCTGTGGGTATTCAGGCACAGTGGGGTCTGAGAGTGCTGGTATCATGCTTTTGTATATCAGGGACCAGTGAGTATTCAGGAGCAGTGTGGCCTGAGAGTGCCTGTATCATGCTGCTGTATGTCAGGGACCAGTGAGTATTCAGGAGCAGTGAGGCCTGAGAGTGCTGATATAATGCTGCTGTATGTCAGGTAGCAGTGAGTATTCAGGAGCAGTGCAGCCTAAGAGTGACGGTATCATGCTACTGTATGTCAGGTAGCAGTGAGTATTTAGGAGTAGTGGGACCTAAGAGTGACGGTATTATGCTACTGAATGTCAGGAACCAGTGAGTATTCGGGAGCAGTGTGGCCTGAGAGTGCCGGTATCATGCTGCTTTATGTCAGGGACCAGTGAGTATTTGGGAGCAGTTGGACCTGAGAGTGACAGTATCACGCTGCTGTATGTCAGGGACCAGTGAGTATTCGGGAGCAGTGGGGCCTGAGAGTGCTGGTATCATGCTGCTGTATGTCAGGACCAGTGAGTATTTGGGAGCAGTGGGGCCTGAGAGTGCAGTATCACGCTGCTGTATGTCAGGGACAGTGAGTATTGGGAGCAGTGGGGCCTGAGAGTGACGGTATCACACTGCTGTATGTCAGGGACCAGTGAGTATTTGGGAGCAGTGGGGCCTGAGAGTGACTATCATGCTGCTGTATGTCAGGGACCAGTGAGTATTTGGAGCAGTGGGGCCTGAGGTGCTGGTATCATGCTGCTGTATGTCAGGGATGCCAGTGAGTATTGGGAGCAGTGTGGCCTGAGGTGCTGGTATCACCTGCTGTATGTCAGGGACCAGTGAGTATTTGGGAGCAGTGGGGCCTGAGAGTGACGGTATCCTGCTGCTGTATGTCAGGGACCAGTGAGTATTTGGGAGCAGTGGGCCTGAGAGTGACGATATCCTGCTGCTGTATGTCAGGAACCAGGAGTTTGGGAGCAGTGGGGCCTGAGAGTGCGGTATCATGCTGCTGTATGTCAGGGACCAGTGAGTATTTGGGAGCAGTGGGCCTGAGGTGCGAGTGTGTGATGCTGGTATCAGCTGCTGTATGTCAGGTAGCAGTGGGTATTCAGGCACAGTGGGGTCTGAGAGTGCTGGTATCATGCTGCTGTATGTCAGGGACCAGTGAGTATTCGGAGCAGTGTGGCCTGAGAGTGCCTGTATCATGCTGCTGTATGTCAGAGACCAGTGAGTATTCAAGAGCATTGCGGCCTGAGAGTGCGGTATCACACTGCTGTATGTCAGGTACTAGTGAGTATTCAGGAGCAGTGAGGCCTAAGAGTGCTGGTATCATGCTGCTGTATGTCAGGAGCAGTGAGTATTTGGGGCAGTGGGGCCTAAGAGTGCGTGTATGATGCTGCAGTATGTCAGGGGACCAGTGAGTATTCGGGAGCAGTGTGGCCTGAGATGCCTGTATCATGCTGCTGTATGTCAGGACCAGTGAGTATCTGGAGCAGTGGGGCCTGAGAGTGCCGGTATCATGCTGCTGTATGTCAGGACCAGTGAGTATTTGGGAGCAGTGGGCCTGAGAGTGCTGGTATAATGCTGCTGTATGTCAGGTAGCAGTGATTATTTGGGAGCAGTGGGGCCTGAGAGTGCCGGTATCCTGCTGCTGTATGTCAGGTAGCAGTGATTATTTGGGGGCAGTGGGGCCTAAGAGTGACGTTATGATGCTGCAGTATGTCAGGGACCAGAGAGTATTCGGGAGCAGTGAGGCCTGAGAGTGCTGGTATCATGCTGCTGTATGTTAGGTAGCAGTGAGTATTTAGGAGCAGTAGGGCTTGAGAGTGCCGGTATCATGCTGCTGTATGTCAGGGACCAGTGAGTATTCGGGAGGTGTGGGGCCTGAGAGTGCCAGTATCATGCTGTTGTGTGTCAGGGACCAGTGAGTATTCGGAGCAGTGGGGCCTGAGAGTGCCGGTATAACACTGCTGTGTGTCAGGGACCTGTGAGTATTTGGGAGCAGTGGGGCCTGAGAGTGCCGGTATCACACTGCTGTGTGTCAGGGACCAGTAAGTATTTGGGAGCGGTGGGACCCAAGAGTATAGGCATGATACTGCTGCACATCAGGGCTTTTCCACCTTTCTTTCCCCAGCTGTCAGAGCAATTGTGTCAACAGCACCTAGTGCACATGTGCATGCCGTTGTATACCCATGCATGGCATAAGACAGTATCCACCCTGCCTTGTGTAAGGTGCAGGCACCCTTCTGTTTCTACGGATATATGGAGATAATCTCATCAGAACAGCCACCTTCTTACATCATAGAATCTTTACGCACACAAACACTGCTACCACCTTAGGCCTGGGATGCTGGAATGGGGGCACTGTGAACCAATACACTGGGGCACCAATAAGTAGAGACCACACACAAACTGAAACCAGACATGGAGCTGGGATCAAGCTGGGTGCATTTACTTAGTTGTTCAGGATGGTACACCGTCAAAGGGCATTTCCCTCTCAATACTCAATTCCTTCATTCCACTGTACAGTACAGTACTAACTGCATCACACTGTGCCTTCTAATCCAACAGGGGCTCCAATTTTCATCCCCTCCATCCCAGGGTATATCTTCTCTGAATCCTCCCACGTACACTGTTGCCAGGCCTTCCTCGGCTATTAAGAGGCTTAAGTATTTACAAACTGGATCTGGTCCATGTACATTTACATTTTTCACAATATTCCCTAACCTCCTTTTGGTGTCCCTGAATCCCTTGCACTCCCAAGTCCATTTGTGCTTGGTATGCTTCCAGGTAGGGTGAGCACTATATGTGGGGCAGTCCATGCCTGCACATGTCTCATCCTGCCCTTGAAGGATAATACTGAACTGAATAGCATATCAGCATTATGACGGTACTATTAAAATTGATAGTTGGTCCAACCATACCTGCCTCCTTCTGGTGGCATACTGCTAGCCCTAGTGACCCAAAGAAACAAGCTCCTATGCCTGGCCCCTCACATGGGTACCTGCTGAACCCCATATTCCCTGATATGCCATCTGATTCTTGATCTGACTAGGATCCTTGAGACCCATCCTCCTGGCATGTGCTGATGGAATTCTGGAGACCATGACAGGGACCAATGCCACTCAGATCTAGGGACCCTGCCACCGTCCCTAGTCCTGCAGCCTCCTGCCTGGGTCATAGCTGGAGGTTGGACTCCCTCTCCTTCTCTATCCTATATGAACCCACAAACTCCCTAAGTTTGCTACTTGGCCCCCTTCTGTTGAATTTCAGGGAACAGCAGAACCATGACTATTCATGATGGAGTCTTCCCTTCCCTAGTTTAACCAGAACATCCTGTACACAGACATCCTGTCATCCTGTCTCCAAGCAAGCAAGGGGCCCCTCTAGAAGACAACTCTCAGGTCCAAACTTAACCCTTCAAGAGCACTGTAGTAACCGACCTCGAGCTAAGTTAAGAGAGAGGCTGGTTACATTTCAGAAAACATTTGAAATGAAAAGCATCAGTTCAACTGTTTGTGCAGTATATCCCGCTGTTATCTCCTCATTCTCCATTAGTAAGGAATTTGTGTGGAAACATGATTGCTGCTTTTGCTTCTTTGATCGGACTACATCCTAGGTCAGGAGCTGGCCGTCGCCACTGGAGAAAGCCAGTGGCAGGAGCCACCTGGAACTGTTGACAGCATCCATGGTTGGAAGAATTGCCTGAGTGATTGGATGGCATCTGTGGTCAGGAGCAGCCAATGCTGTGGGGGAAATCTGGAGGCAGGAGCTACCCGTGACTGTTGACCGCATCCGTGGTTGGGAGAGATCAGAGGACAAATGCTCCCATAGGAGCCAATCGGACCGCATCAGTGGTTGCCTGAGTTGGAATTGGAGAACAAAGGCTCCCATTGGAGCCAATCACTGCAGAAGGCACCATTTTTTGAATTCTGCAGCTGGGCTATAAAGGGCCTAGCCCAGCCACACAATGAATACAGTGTTTTATGCTTCTTTGATCAGACCATATCCATGGGTTGGGAGCGGCCTTCGCCGCAGGGGAAAGCCGGTGGCAGGAGCCACCTGGGGCTGTTGACTGCATCTGTGGTTGGAAAAGATCAGAGGAAAAAGGCTCCCATAGGAGCCAATTGGACTGCATCAGTGGTCGCTTGAATTGGAACCAGAGAACAAAGGCTCCAGTTGGAGCCAATCAATGCAGAAGGCACAATTTTTTTAATTCAGCGGCTGACCTATAAAGGGTCTAGCCCAGCCGCGCAGGACTACAGTGTTTTTGCTTCTGTTTTCTCCCACCCACCCCGCACCACCTCCAGATTTAAATGATCTTACTGGGATCCTCCCAGTAGAGGCCTAACCTATCAAAAGGGGACAGGAGGTAGGTATTTCTGGGGAGTGGCAGCAAGGCTGGAAAGGACTGGAAAAGGACTTGGTGCTATTCTGTAAATGCGTGAAAGTGTTTTAGATGCTTTAAATGTCCCAGTAGAGGTCTAACCTATCAGAAGAGGACAAGAGGTGGAGTATGTCTGGGGAGTGGCAGCAAGACTGGAAAGGACTGGAAAAAGACTTGGTGCCATACTGTAAATACGTGAAAGTGATTTAAATGTTTTAATTCTTAAATGCATTGGGTTAATGGATGTGGGGATATGAAATGCAAAGGTTGAGTTAGTCAAGCATCTGGATAATTATGAAGCATGCTGAACTGACCATACCTAAATATTAGGAGGAGGGGCTTTAGAATAGTTTACTATTTTTTCTGGATAACATAAGATACATACTGTACATAAATATTAGGAGGAGTATTGCTGAACTGACCATACCTAAATATTAGAAGTAGAGACTATACAATAGCTTTGCTAATTTGTTTTGGATAGCATAAGATATATCCTAAGCATTAGAGTAGGGACTTGGAAAATAGTATTGATGATTATTGTAAACAGCATTAGCTGTATTGATAATCTGTATAAGACACATATCTACTATTCTGCCATAATTATTGGTAGGACTGACATTAAGATGGAAAGGCGGCGCAGCTGGAGGGGAAGCCAAAAAGGGGGAATCTTTGGTAGGGTGGTAGGGTGTAGTGGGTGCGGGTCGGCCATCGTCTTCAATTGTGTTTGGAGGATGGGAGGATGCATGGTGTGCAGACAGCTTACACAGCTAAGAGTGGAAGTGGGGTGGTTGAGGTGGGTACTAAGCCAGGGGGGCAGAGGTGAGGAGAGGAGGAGGAGGAGGAACAGGGAGACTACCAGCTGGGTGCGGAGGGAGAAAATAGGGAGGACTACTGGGGATTAGGCACATGTGAAGAGAAAGAAACGGAAAGGAGGAGTGAGGGTGGGAGGAGGTCCAGTGGATGCATCGGAGCACATAGAGACGAGATAGGGGCATAAGGGAGGTGGCAAGAGACCTAGGGTCAGGAAGAATAGAGGAAAAGAGGGTCAGGAGGAATGGAAGGTAGTAGGATCAGAAAAAATAAGGCAGACACTGGCAACCAGGAGGTGGAGATCAGTAGGGGGCACACCAGACAAAAGGAAGAGAAGGAAGGGTGCAGAGCAGAAAAACAGATTTATACCCCTCAAGGTATTAGTGGAAGATGATATGGAGGAGAGCGGCTGAGAGGTGCTCATTGAGGGAGAAGCAAGGGCAGGGAAGATTGGAGAGACTGGGATAGAACCTTTTGGGGCCAACCAGGGAGAAGTACTAGAGGAAGATGATTTTAAGGTGACAGGCAGTGAGGAGGACACAGAGGTAGGAGTAAGGGCAGGGAAAATAGGAAGGCTGGAAATAGCACCTTTGGGGGCCAACCATGGAGAAGGGTTCATAGGGGATGGGGAATGGGTAAGGGAAATAGGGAAAATGGGAGTAGCACCTGTGGGGGCAAACAAAGGGATTTAGCCCAGAAGAGCAAGTGGTGAGGAAGAAAATTCCATCAATGGGGACACAGTGTACAGAGGATTCAAGAAAAGAGAATACACCAAGAGCAGGTAAGGAACATGTCAGTGGAGAGGTGAAGGGGGGTAGTTCACGCTCCAAAAGAAATGCAGGCAGTAGAAGTGTAGCCATGGAGCACAAGGAAGGGGCAGAGCTAGTGAAGAGTGTGGATAGGAGAAGAGGGACTGATGGAAATTCCAAAGGATGAGGAGGAAAGGAAATGGAAATGGGAGTAAGCAAAACTCCAAAAAGGGGCAAGGACAAGGAGGAAAATGGGAGCAGGATGGCCAAGGGGAGGCATGAACAGAGGTGTAAGCATGAATACTATAAGGACATGCAGGAGGAAGGGAGTATAAAGGTGGTACTTATAGGGGACTCGATTTTAAAGGGAATCAGACTGGGGAGGAAGGGAGCCAGGAACAGTGCAGTATGGGTTCAGTGTATGCCAGGTATGACAGCGCTAGAGGTTAGGCACAATATACCATCTTGGGGCAAGCAACAGGATGGGAGAACACACTTTGTGTTTCACCTGCACTAATGATCTGGAGGGAACAGACTGAAAAAGGTACAGTTAAGGTTCAAGGAGCTTACTAGGTTCTGCAATGGCACGGTTTTCTGTTCCATTTCTTCTCAGAGGTGCTGTCTGTGCCAAGAGCAAGCACACCAAGGAGGGAAAAGATTGAGGAATTCAATCAGTGGCTGAAAGGATGTGCAGGCAGATGGGGTTTGGATTAATAGGTGACTGGGGATCAACGTGGAGGAAGAGGTGCTATATGCCCTGATAGACTGCACCTGAACTTAGAAAGGACAGCTGTACTAAAGGGCAAACTGGAGGACTTTATAGTAAGAAAGTAAATTTAAATTGATTCCGGGGGCGGGGGTACCACCAAACAGGTAGAAGAGTTAAGAGACTGTCAGCCTCCCCGCCCCAGAACAAAGATGAAAGGCAGGCAACAAGCATCAACAGAGAGACTTTGAAGAGGAGGATAGGCAGAGGGGTTACATGGTGGAAGGGATTAGTAGCAAATGCCAGGAGTTTGGGGAATAAACTAACGGAATTAGAGGCCACCATGGAGGAAGAGGGTCTTGACATAGTAGCAGTGAGTGAGACTTGGTGGACTGAGCATCATGCCTGGGAGACAGTCATACCTGGTTACCCACTGTTTAGGAAGGACAGGGCAGGGAAGAGGCTAGGGGTGGCATTATCACGTTAAAGAAGAAATTAGGGCCATGGAGGGGCTGAAGGAGGAAGGGGAGACAGAGATAATGTAGGTCACTTTAGACAAAAGGACTGGGGAGTCACTGAGAGTGGGGGTGGTTTACAGACCTCCTATGCAGAGGGAGGAAGGGGATAAACAGCTTATACAGACAGTTACAAGAATGGCACAAAGAGGGGAGCTTCTGCTAGTGGACGACCTAAACCTCCCTGACACCGACTGGGAGATTCCAGCAGCAGTATTGGCTAAGACAGGGGATCTTAGAGGCACTACAAGGGTATTCCGCAGCAACTGGTTAGGGGAACCCACTAGGGAGATAACTTGTTGGACTTAATCCTCACAAATGGGGAAAGTGTGGAGGAGGTGGTGGACGGGGAGAATAAGGCACAAGTGACCACAAGGATGTAAGGTTCAGGGTAAAATGGGGAGAGAAGTAATAGGACAAGAACTAAGGTAATGGACTTCAAGAAACAGACTTTAACAGAATGAGAAGGATATCTGGAGAAAAAATGTCAGGGAAGGGGAATATAAAGGATGTGGAGGAGTTATGGACAGCTATTAAGGGAGGGGCGCTGAAAGCCACTGAAATTTGTGTTAAGGTTGGAAGAACAAAAGAAGAAGCAGGTCTCTATGGTTCACAATGGAGGTGGCAGGGCAGTCAGGGAGAGGAAAGGCATTCAGGAAGTATAAGATGACACAAAGGGAGGAGGACAGGAGGCATCAGTTAATCAATCAAAATCTTTATTTAACCAGGCGAACATTGCTGAGCAAGCTCATTTTTCAAGATCGACCTCGGAAAGGAGAGGTTAACAATACACACAAAGGAATACTCAGTTACATCACAATTGGGTAAACAACATATACAAAATGAATTCACACTATATAGTATTACATAGAGCAATAATTATACACAGAAGTTTATAATACACATGAAATAAAGTATTAAAAGAGCCATTAAGCTAAGACCATGAAGAGTATGTAGCTAAAATGTAAAGCAACTAAAGTACAGTACATACAGGTTAAACGCACGCAACTATAATTACAGTGTGTATTTGAAGCATCCTTGAACATAATTATTGATTGAAGGAGCTTGGTGGCATGGGAGGGGTGGGAGGGATGCAAGAGGGTGACTAAGAAGAGGACACGTACATATGCTACAAGGGCATGTAGTGATTGCAGGGGTGAGGTGGCAACAGTTAGGGTGTGGAAAGCAAAACACCATGATGGTGTCAAGGGGGGGTAAGCAAGGAGTGTAGGTGGGAGCAGGGTGACATGGAACAGGAACTAATGATAAGGAAAAAACACAGGGTCAGTAAAGAAGGAGCAGTCAGGTGAGTTCTTATAGGCTGTAACATTGCCCAAGAGGGGTGGGAAAGAAGCACCAGTAAATGGATGCACTGGAGCAGATGGAGCTGAGGCTAGGGGAAGATGTGGTGACGTCAGAGGAAGCAGTTACAGGATTCCTTGATAGAGCGAGAATAAAGTGCTTTGAAGGCTGATAGTTTGATTAGGTAAGCCAACTTCAGGGTTTTTTGCAAGTTGTTCCAGAGAGAGGGTAAAGCGTGAGACATGGCAGACCTGCTGAAGCGCCAATTGAACTTGATACTGCAAGGGTGATAACGGAGGAACCCTTAAGGCATATTTACCTATCACACCTAGAGGAAGACAATCCAAGATGTATTGAGACAACATCTCATGATGGCCATTAATGTCCAGAGAGGCATATAGAGAAACTAGGAGGAGACAGGGCAGAAGATAAGGAGGGCTAAAGCAGTCACCGAGGAGAGAATAGCAAGCAGGCCAAGAGGGGAGATAAAACCTTTTTTAGGTATGTAGGGAAAGAAGGAAGGCGAGGCAGGGAATAGTGAGATTGCGGGGGAGGGAGGAATAAAACTGGAGGGGAATTTCGAAACAGCAGAGGTGCTAAATATCTACTTTTGCTCTGTCTTCATGAAAGAGGGTGAGGGTAGAAGACCAGAGCTGGATAGGAAGGAAGGGAAAGTAGAGGATTGGATTCTAGAATGTTCACAAAATAGAGTAAGGAGGAACTGGACAGGCTAAAGGTGGACAAGGCAATGGTACTGAATGGCTTGCACCCAAGGGTACTCCGTGAGCTAAGGAAGGAGCTGGCAGCACCTTTGACAAGACTGTTTAACTTGTCCATGGATACAGGGTGGGTGCCAGGGGACTGGAAGAGGGTGGAGGTGATTCCACTACACGGGGGGGGGGGCGGCAGGGAGACAGCTGAAAACTACTGCGCTGTCAGTCTCACCTTGGTGGTGGGAAAGGTAATGGAGATGCTAATAAAAGAAAGGGTGGTAGACTACCTGGTAGCCAGCGGTATGCAGGACGAAAGGCAGCATGGCTTCATGAGTGGAAAGTCATGCCAGACAAACCTTATAGAGTTTTTTGATTGGGTGAAGCAGGTAGTGGACCAGGTGGGCGGTGGATGTGGCCTACCTGGACTTCAGTAAGGCTTTCGACACGTCCCAAAATGGAAAACAATGAAATAAGCTGGAGAGCTTAGCAGTGGGCCAAAGGTAACTAGGTGGGTGGAAACTAGTTGACGGAAGGAGCCAAACAGCGGTGGTAAATGGGGTACATTCCAGGGTAAGGGGGGTAATTAGTTGGGTGCCTCAGGAGTCAGTACTGGGACCCCTACTTCAGCAATCTAGCAGAAGGACTAAAGGGTAGGGTGTGCCTATTCGTGGACGATACAAAAATCTGCAATAGGGTTGACACCCAAGGGGGAGTGGAGGCCATGAGGCAAGACCTGGAGAAACTGGAGAGGTAGTCGGAAACCTGACAACTAAAATTCAATGCAAAAAAGTATGTGGTGATGCACCTGGGGTGGAAAAAACATTCAAGCAGCTTACACACCTGCAGGGGAGCAAATCAAGTAAACAGAGCAGGATAGGGATCTGGATATTATTATACTGAGCAGTCTTAAAGTGGGGAACCAGTGCAGCAAGGTAATGGGAAAGGCAAATGGCATGTTGGCCTGCATTGGAAGAGGCATAACTAGCAGAAGAAGGGAGGTGCTAATGCCGCTGTACAAAACCATGGAGAAGCCGCACCTGGAGTATGGGGTAGAGTTTTGGAGACCGTAACTACATAGGGACATTGAGGGGATAGAGAGGGTTCAGAGAAGAGCAACTAAGATGTGGCATGGGATGCGGGTAAAACCATATAAACAGAGGTGGAGGGAGTTGAATCTATACCTGCTAGAGACTAGAAGGAAAAGGGGGACAGGATTAAAACGTTTAAGTCATCTGAAGGGGATCAGTAAGGTGAAGGAGAGGAAGGAGGGAGCTAAAACAAGGGGCATAGCAGCAGATTGGAAGGAAGGAAATACAGAGGCAAATGAGGGGCAGTTCTTCACATAGAGGATGGTAGAGGCCTGGAACAGGCTACCAGAGGAGGTGGTGGGATCCAAAATGGTGTTAGGATTCAAGAGAGTATGGGACAGACATATGGGGTTGATAGGGGACGTTAAGAGCCGCAAAGGGAAGGGAGAATGGGTGGATATCAGGGCAGGCTAGACGGTCCAGTGTGGTCCTTTTTCTGCCATTAGATTTCTGTGATTCTGTGATCTGTGACAAGAGAGAGGTTTTGTGGCACAAAAACCTGTCGTGGTTGTTGTGTAGAGGTAGTTAACCCCCTTTTGGAATACCAGCCCTACACCGCAGGATCGTGGTCTCACAGCCTGAAGTGTAGTGCTTTTCTGTACATGATGTCATAATCTCCAGCTCATGTTACTGAATCACAGTAATTTCAAAGGCAACCAAGAGTGACTCATTAATGGATGTTTGGGACATCACATGTTGACAGGAGGCTCGAGCAGATGAGGTCTGAGAAACAAGGATTCAATTTTTCAGCAACATCCTTTAATAATAAAATGAGTAGAAAATAAAGGAAATGCAGAAGTATCAGCAGAACTGTGTGTCAATGTTGTGTTTCTCAAAGGGTTGCCAAAGATGCCCCAGGCTATTCAAATGCAGACTTCTATACATATCTGGTTGAGTTTGGTCATATTCAGCCAAGAGGTAGGGTACAGATGGGTAACTGGATGGACATGCACAAAGGGGTTCGATTACATCAGACCTTAGCAGTGAAGCATGAGGAGTCCGATGTAATCAAAAACCAAGGTGGCAGCCAGGCTGGTAGGGCATGAGGTTGCACATCCGCTATTTTAAATAGTAGAGAGTTTTTCTTTTTTCAGTATGAGCACCAAATCGAGGAAAGACAATGCATTTCAGTATGAAGGAGTGGCCAAAGTGAAGGCAGAGCCATCACGAGAGTTACACTGAAATGACTGTTTCACAGTCATCATTTAGAAAAGCCAAGTTATAAACAAAGAAATTAAAACGTTATGACTGGCGGGCGGCCGAGTGGCACAGCGGGTTGAAGCATCCATGACTTCCTGCTGCCAAACTGGTGACCCAAGTTTAGGAATGGACTTAGATCACTTGGGAGCTCAGCAGTGATGGGAAGATGGAGCATCCGTAGGAGGGCTCTCTTCCCTAGGGGAGGGGGTATTCTGCAACTCGCCACTTGACTGCCACCTGGAGGAATCCAGATGGTAGCGCATGCGTAGTCTTACCATTTGGGGATGGGCCAGTGTACGGACTGCTGAGGGCTCCTCAGCAGAGATGGAGTGCGCACGCTGTGCTCATTTCACATCCAGATGCCTGGGGAGAAAAACAGGAGGAAAAATAGAGGTCGGGGCTTAATGAAGCCCACTCCAAAAAGCACTGATGGTCTCCCTGTCTCAGAGGGGTGAAGGAGACTCGGGATGGCCATGAGTGATCTGGAACAAGGCTGATACAGTCGCCCCAGTATGCCAGGACTATAAATAACATATGGGGAAAAAAGTTGTGACTGGATGTACTTGTGCCTTTTTGTCTTTGTTTTGTTGTAACTGAGTTTGCTTCTGGCCTTCATCTCCCTCACCTCTCAGCCTGGCAGCATAGCTTTTTTCTTTTTGAATGATTGTGCACATAGTGGTTCTCATTCCAGGTGGCCTGAGGATTTTGGATCAGCTGGTAATGTTTCTGTACTACAGAAGGGTGTAACAATATTCCATGACCTGTGAACCACCATACAACATTTTAGCAAGGATGGTAATCCAAGCTGAACATGGCCAACTATGCTTTATAACTGAATGACAAACACAGGTGACTGCACTCTATTGTAAGTACACAGATTGAGACACAGAGCAGATTTACTGCACAAAGATTTATTTAAGTTTTCATTTTGCAAACTATGCAAGGCACATATAACAAAACTATTTTTCCTCTGTTTTCAGTAAAAAACTAGCCCAAACAAAAGTCATAATGAGCAATTTACAATTAAACAATATATAGTTGAGGAAAGCGAGTGGAAAAACTACTTTTGAGATTAGATCCCAACAAATCAGCTGGTCCCGATGGACTCCACCCTCATATAATGAAAGAATTGGCAATTCCCTTATCTGGTCCAATCGCTGCTCTCTTTACAAAATCTATTACAGAAGGAGAAGTTATAGAAGCATGGAGACAGGCCACAGTTATTCCCATTTTTTAAAAAAGGATCCAAACAGAATGTTGCTAATTACAGACCCATTAGCTTAACATCTGTTTTGAGTAAGATCCTCAAGGGCATAGTAAAAAGTCACATAGGGAACATTATGCAACCAGACACTGCACAGCATGGTTTCGTAAAATCTAGATCATGTATGACAAACCTGTTACATTTTTATGGTGGCGTCAGTGAGGCAGTAGACAGAGGTGAAGCTGTGGATGTTATTCTTCTTGATTTTTCTAAGGCCGTTGACAAGGTACCACATGGTGAATTAGGAGATACAACTATAAAAATGGGTTTAGACGGGAATATTACCAAATGGATTGGATCTTGGTTGACTGAGAGAAACTCAACGAGTTTGTATAAAGGGCTTTTATTCAGAATATGAACAAGTCACCAGTGGGGTCCCTCAGGGTTCTGTTCTGGGCCCCTGTCTCTTTAATATTTATATCTCTTCATTAACTTCATCAACGGATGTCTGGTTAACCAAATTTGCTGATGACACCCGTATTGGCTACACAATTAATAAATCTGAAGACGTAATTACCTTACAATATGCCTTAAGTGAATTAGGAAGTTGGGCAAAGATAAAGAAACTCATTTTTAATATAGACAAATGTACTGTGATGCACTTTGGAAAGAATAATCCAAAAGCAAATTATACAATGGGTGGTAGATTGCTTGAAGTTGTTGAAGATGAACATGATTTGGGAATCAGAGTAAAAAAATGATTTAAATTTTGGACTACATTGTCAACAAGTAATCAAAAAGGCTGGGGGCATTCTTCATTGTATAAATAAACACATAAAAAGTAATAGCAGTAAGGTCCTGCTTCCCTTGCATTCCTCACTCGTTATTGCGCACCTGGAGTACTGTGCCCAGTTTTTGGGCACCAGGAGATAGAGAGTTGTATAAATGCCCTAGAGTGAATCCAGAGAAGGCAACTAAAAAATGGATGAAGTACGGGGTTTAGAGTATGAAGATAGACTCACTAAACTCGGACTTTATAGTCTGGAATCATCGTAGATTGAGGGAGATCTATGTTTGGTGTATCGTGCCCTACAAGACAATAGATTATGGGATACCTTGGGATTAGTTTTTAGAGAGGTGGTTTTTGAGACTAGGGCTCATCCATTACAATTAATGGTAGAACACTGTAGAACAAAACAGAAGTTCATGGTTCTCAGTTAGAGTGTCTAGAATATGGAATGGCCTGCCACTTTTAGTGGTGGCCAGTGAAAATATGCATTTATTTAAAATCGATTGGATACCTTCTTGTGCACAAAATTAATTAGGGTACAATTAATAAATTGCGAAGCAATATGGACCATGGTCTTTTGGCTCTGTTTTACCTAAGACACCTATGAAAACAATGCAGAAATGTGGCTACCATATAGCATACAACATGTGCAAAAATGCATATAAGGGATGCATATAACTTCTTCTTCACCCCAGTGCTTTGATCCTCTGAGCTTCATGTCAATTTGTCCCAGTCATTTCACTCCGCGAAAACTCGCCCTATACTATTAGCTCTAGCATCAGTTGGGTCCCACATCAATTCACCACCAAATAATTTGCCCCCAGTATAAATATTGCAAAATAAGCTCCAAGTGAGAGCAATTCTCCCATGAGATGAGTCAATGTGCTCAAGGGTTGTAGAAGTGGAAGTCATACTGTAATTGTTTTTGGAGTACAGTACGATATGTAGTGGGGGTGAATTGTCCAGGGAGGAACTGACATGGGAGTCAACTGACACCGTGGGATAGGGTTATGCCCTATCTGATGTGGAAGGACTCTATACTGTTTCCTTTGCTTCCAAAGACTGTTGCAGTGGCACTATCTTCTACTGTCCTTTTACTATCCTAATTTTTTCTCTTAGTTCTGTCAGGATGGCTACCTGCAGACTCCCCCTCATCTTTCTATCTATTACCCTTTTGTTTTATTTTTTTCCACATTTCCTTTCAAAGTCCTTCCAGAAGTGCCAAGCCTAAAAAGAAGCACAAAACTACAAAGTGCACGTGAAGGGCCTAATGCTGTTAAAAGATTAATTATTTGATTCATGCAGAGTATGAAATACAAATACAAAAGAGTATATTGCATTAGCAAACATCATACAGCCCTATTGGTAGGCTGTTTCCCAAAATGCTAGTTACGTTGTAAAATATTGAGTGTGGGACACTGTTCAAAATTCATGCTTTCTTTGTATGATTTAGTATTGTACAGATTGCTTGTAAGCTGTTAGAAGTGTTTATTGAAACAGAGCAACTGAGATAGTGATTGTTTTTATGTTGTCTTGCATGCACAGTACAGACAACATATTGTGGTTGGTTCAGTGGAGAAGCAGGTTTCGGAGGTGTGGTCCTGCTGCAGCCAATGGCGCCACTGCTTTTTGTGGCTGGGCTCTGTGGCGCCAATGGCATAGCAAGCTGTCTATGACAGCAGTTGAGAAACATGCCACCACCTTGAAAGAAATTAGCCACTGCAATCAGGGAGCACCACAGAGTGGTCCCTGATTGCAGCAGCCAATTACTGCTTGCCTTGTCTGGTGTCCCTGTAAAGCAACATGGTGGTGGCTTCCCCATCAACTTCTCATAGTTCCCACAGAAGCCGCGAGACAGCCGCCACCCTTCACAGTCCCTCTGAAAGCTGACGGGGGTCCCCAATCCCCCTGTTGGCATGCCCCCTTCTAATTTAATTTGCCCACAGGGGTGCCCAATCCCCATCGGCATAATATACCCCATTTCTTGTGCCGAGGGTGCCCAATCCCTCAGCTTATGTGACACCCCCAACTCTGTATGTACCAGCAGGGTGCCCAATCCCCATTGGCTACAAATCCTCCCATCAAACACACAGATGGCACACTTGAAGCCCACCCAGCGTGCAAAAGTACCTGTACAAATAGAAAACCTTCTCGCATTGTTCTTTATTTCCTGGCTTAACCTGTGAATCAAAAACAGTCCCTCGTTGAATTCGGTGTCCCCTCCCCCAACCGCAGCCACTCTCTGCACCCACCTCCCCACCCCACCCCATACTTACCTTTGGAGCCCAAGCGACAATCTTCAGTGGAGCAGGAACATGTCTGCATTCTTCAAAGCCGACCCATGAACTGAAGAAATGCCGTTAAGCTGTATAATGGCATAAATGGGTTTTTCAACTTATTTTAATATCTCAGCCATTTTTTGACTTTCGCCACCAAATTTTCAACATGGGGTGTTTGGGACCCCTCCTCATGAATTCAGTCACTGCCATGGCATTATTTGGTCCCAAAAGGTGATTTGCTGTCACTAGGCGGAATCACCTGGGGCCAAGTAATGAAATGACAGTGTCGCTGTTCATGAGGTGGCCTCTCAAAAGCCTATGTTGCAAATTTAGAAAAATTACCCAAAATGACTGTTACGAGTGTGTGTTATGATTTTCGCGTGTGCACTTGTAGCTTAACCAATTTGTAATATTTTCACTCCAGATTTTCAACATTTGCATTTTTTCACACCTCCTTATGAACAGTGCAGCTGTCATTTTTCACATCCTATCCAAATGTGTTTCACACTAACGATGCAGAATAGCGAGTCGCTGTGGGTAATCAGTGTTTGGGAGAGATTATGAAAATCATAAGCAGAGGTCCTAAAATACCTATGTTGAAAATTTGATGATAAAAAGTCCATAAAATGACTGCTACAAGCATGCGTAGCGCAGCTTCCATGCACACTCATAACTTTGACAATTTGTAATATTTTCACTCAACATTTTCAACATTGTCAATTTTGCACACATCCTTATGAACAGTATGGCTGTCATTTTTCAGATCCTGCCTGAAATGTGTTTTCGCACAAGTGGCGCACTATGGTGTGGTCGCTTTGGGAAATCAATGATCAGGACACATGAAGAAAATCATAGTGACACTGTTCATGAGCAGAGGTCCCAAAATGCCTATGTTGAAAATTTGGTGAAATAATTCCACTAAATGACTGTGTTACGAGTGTGCACTGCGCAGTTTCTACGTATGCTCATAAATTCAAGTATTTTTAATATTTTCACTCAAGATTTTCAACACTGCCATCTCTTCACACCTACCTATGAATGGTACAGCTGTCATTTTCACATCCTGCCTGAATGATGTTTTCCCATCTAAGCATAGAATGGCGCGGTCACTGTGAGAAATCAATGTTCGGGACAGATTAACAAAATCACAGTGCCACTATTCATGAGCAGAGGTCCCAAACACTTTCATGATGTGGGGGTCACAAAAATGCTGTGTTGCAAATTTGTAGTGCAAATACCCACAAACAGCTGGGGCATTAGGGTTTCTAACCATGATGTCCCACCCTGTACGGACTGACAAGCATCAGGGGTGTGTCTTTGCATTGCCGGCTATCATGTTCATGCCATACCACCCCCCACCCTCGAGCCACTTACAGGCATCGAGGTGTGCCTTGGACTCTTTGGCCCCACAGTTCACCCCATTCTCCTATGCTGCACCCATCTCAGCGTATGTCCTTATGAAATGGGGTGACGGTAAAGCCGAACACCCCAAGGCACACCTCGGCACTTGTCGGTGTCTGCAGGATAGGGTGAGGTAAAATGCCATGAGTGTTATGGCTGAATGGGGTGAGCATAAGGCCAGAGGACCTCAAGGCACAATGCGATATTTGTTGCACTGCAGGGTAGAGTGAGCTGAAATGCTATGAACATTATGGCGATGCCCAAAGGCACACTTCAGGGCCTGTCAGTCTCGGTAGGGTCATGTGGAGTTTGATGTCACTTCATACTTCACTGCCATTCCTATTATACATCTGTACAACTCCTGCACTACTGATGCCAGTGTCAGCAAGACAACATTCTGCATTGACAAATGCTTGTTGTTTAGAGAAGCTGCTCCATTTTATGCCTGTGCAGAATGAAGTAAATAGTCCCACAGGTATTTGGACTTAGGAATCCTAAACATTATGTCAGAAACTGACAAAGGAATTAATTTTTCTTATTGAAAATAACTTAGGAATCAATTCTCGCTCACTTTGCAGCATGTCCCTCGGGTCTGTGCTTCAAGGCTGTATGCTGCTCTGTGAGTTCCATGCTGGGAACATCTTAACAGAACTTTATTTTTGTCCCTTCTTCAGTCCGCCTTAGAAAATGTTAAATAAGCCCCAGAGATATTTATTTTTATTTTTATTTCCCCACTGGAGAGCCACAAACTGGGATTCTTTACTTTGCTCCTACGGAGCTATTCAAATAGCCTGCCTCCCAGAGCTTTTATGTTAAAAAGATGCTGCTCTGAATGTTGCTCCATGCTTTTACCAAGACTCTGTGTAGATAATAAAATGTTTAATAAGCAGGATTCCCTCGGATGGACAAATTAAAAAAATAGCTTATGCTGCTTAAAATTAAAATCATGGATACAGCAAAGAGGAGAACGCTGACAGACTACAATAACGCTCTCTCACTCCCTCATCCTCCCTCACTCCCAAAACCAGTGTACTGTGGTGTAGTTCGTTCGCTAAACTAAAGAATGTCTTCAGCAAAATAAAAACCACTGCAGCATGTCCTAAAAGATTGTGGAATATGTAAGAAGACATTGTTAGATAAAAGGGCTGGAAATAGACCAGTGCCTGCACAATTTTGTTATTTGTTTTTATGTAATATGGTGACTCAAAACAGCACAGACAAACAGAGTGAATCGCATCGCAAAAGTCAAAACAGTGATGTGCACTACAGCACCAACCAGAAACAGTGACAGGCACTTTATTTTCTTGTGGGGGCGATCTGCACTTACTTTTGATACGGGTGGGGGGCTATACTTGCACCTCAACTTAAAATAACCAACTCCAGTGGGAGTGCATCTCAGTGAGGGAGAAACTCAAGGGGATGCAACTCAGGAGGGGACACAAGTCAGTAGGGGAGAACGTTGGGGAACAACCTGCGGTAGGGGGAATGAGGTGGGAGGGCAGGCACAATGGGAAACAGCCCAAACAAAATAAAATTCTCTCCACTGCCAGGTGCTGAACCCAGGACCACCAGCACCACAGGCAGTGACTCACCACTGCAAAGACAGATGGCTCAGAACTGGCTCAACCAAAAACACCTATCTACTGCACAACTAAAGAACTCCCTACCAAAAGAAATCAGTAGACCAACACTGCACTATAAAGAACACATAGCACATTTCACAGTCACTATTTTGCATTCACTTGCGTGCATGTGAAAGTATAAATCTTGAAACAGTATGACTTTTGGAGGTGTGTGACCCTCCTCACGAATGCAGTGCTCAGTGTAGCAGGCACAACCTACCAGACCAATACATGCTGAGCTGCGTATGACAGCAGTTCAGCTGTGCTGGTTTTCACTTCAAACAAAAGGTCCGCTGCAATCAGTGGTGGAAGCATGTGTGCAGTTAGCATAGTGACATCTTTACGTCTTCAGCATAGCCGAATTGCTGTCATACACAGCTCGGTATGAAATCCCTCCCGCTTCTTCCCTGTGCTAATGTCCTCCCCGTCCCTTGTTATTGTCCTTCCTGGCCCCCACGTTGTGTGCTGAGGGGGGTGCCCAATCCCCCTCTGCTCATGCGCCCCCCCAGCACACTGTGTGGCCCACGGGGGTGCCCAATCCCCTGTCAGCTACAGCCCTCCCCAATAAACAGCCAGTTGTGGCACACTGGAAAGCCACTCCAGCATGCTCATGCCCCCACGCACACAGTATGGCCGACAGGGGTGCCCAAATCCCCCGGCTCCAGTCCCCCCAACAAACACATAGGTGGCACACTGACAGCCCACCCCAGTATACCAAAAAGTGTCCCCGGCATCTTTTGTTTTAAAAATTCCTGTGAAAGAAGAAACGGTTCCTTGGTGAGTCCCTTGCCCCTCCCCAACCCGCACTCACCCTCTGTGCACCCGCCTCCCCACACACACACCCTCACCCCATACTTACCTCTGGAGCCCAGTGCAACAATCTGCAGTGGACCGGGAACACGTTGAAACTCTTCAAAGCTGACCTTGAACTGAGGAAATGCCAGTAAGCTGTATAATGGCATAAATGGGTTTTTTAGCTTAGGTGGATATCTTGGCCATTTTTCAACTTTTGGCATCAAATTTTCAACATGGGGTTCTTGGGACCCCTTCTCATGAATTCAGTCACTGTCATGGGTTATTCAGTCCTGAAAGGTGATTTCACTGTCACTAGGCAGAATCACTTTCGGGACTGATTAATGAAACGACAGTGTCAGTGTTCATGAGGTGGGCTCTCAAAAGCCTATGTTGCAAATTTGATGAAAAAATTCAAAAATGACTGTTTTACGAGCGTGCATTGCACAGTTTCCATGCACACTTGTAAATTCGCAAATGTGCAATATTTTCACTCCATATTTTAAACATTAGCATTTTTCCACACCTCCTTATGAACAGTACAGCTGTCATTTTTCACATCCTGGCTGAAATGTGTTTTCACACTTCTGGCGTAGAATAGCGCCGTCACTGTCGGAAATCAGTGTTCAGTACAGAGTAAGACAATCATAATGACACTGTTCATGAGCAGAGGCCCTAAAATGCCTATGTTGAAAATCTGGGGACAAAAGTCCATAAAATTACTGTGTCATGAGCGTGCATTGCACAGTTTCCACACACCCTCGTAACTTCACAAATTTGTAATATTTTCACTCCACATTTTCAGCATTAGCATTTTTCATACCTCCTTATGAACAGTGCAGCTGTCATTTTCATATCCTGGCGAAATGTGTTTTTCACTTCGGTGCAGAATAGCACGGTTTGCTGTGGGAAATCAGTTTTTAGGACAGATTAAGAAAATCGCAGTGACACTGTTTACGAGCACAGGTTCTAAAATGCCTATGATGAAAATTGGTGACAAAAGCCCATAAAATGACTGTGTTAACAGCGTACATTGCGCACTTTCCACACACCCTTGTAATTACATGAATTTGTAATATTTTCACTCCAGATTTTCAACAATGCCATCTTTTCATTCCTCCTTATGAACAGTACAGTTGTCATTTTTCACATCCTGCCTGAATTATGTGTTTGCACATCTGGCGTACAATGGCGCTGTTGCCATGGGAAATCAATGTTTGGGACACATTAAGAAAATCATAGTGACAGCATTCATGAGCAGAGGTGACAAAATGCCTATGTTGAAAATTTGGTGAAATAATTCCACTGAATGACTGTGTTATGAGCGCGCATTGCGCAGTTTCCACACGGGCTTGTAACCCTGAGCATGACCAGGGTGTTAGGGTTCCTAAGACAGACACTTAAAAAGAATGATGGTGAAATGTTACTCAGATGCAAGAGGAGTTGCAGAGAGGTACTCTGTTGGGACAAGGATGCTGAAGGGACATGGCTACAACTGGGGGAGGGGGGGGCACCTGCATAAATGCCAAACACCACTGCAAATACCTGCAAGCGAACCTTCAGCATTGACAAATACTTGTTACTTCACCGATATTGACTCACTTAAATTTGAGTTGCTCTATTCATGGGACACCGTTTTATTTATTTAGTTCCTCTGTAAACGTACAACACTGTATAATTTAAAAGCATAACATAAAAAGGAATGCTCCTGCATTAATTCTCTTGCATTACTTTAAAAGCAAATTGCATAAAATAAAGAACTGTACCTGAAGCAGGACTTTGGTGAAGAACTTCTATAGGGTCAGCCAGTCCACATGACAGTTCTTTTATACCTCAGGTCCAGAGTCAATAGTAAGGATGCAGGCGGAGCACCTGATTATGAATCAGTTTGGCATTCATCTCTATTTTCACACTGGAAATAGCACAGAAACAGTGTTTCAATATAAATCTTGCATTATCATTGTTAGAACATCCATACTGCAATTTTCATATCATTATATTCATTATGTAAGAACTGTTATTTCTGTTTAGTAAAAAAGTGAGCGGATCACATGACCTGGGAGGATATATATATATATATATTATATACATACACACCCTCCCTTTGGACCTCCTAAGGTAGATTTTCAGTCAGATGGACTCTGACTTGAAAGAAAGGAGAACATTCAGCTTTCATGTCTAATTGAGAACTAGGTCAAAACAGCTAATGCAAAAGAGGCGGTTGAAAACCGTGTAGAGTAAATAGCTGGATTCAAAACAGTGACATGAAAAAGCAGAGAAATCAGAAACAGCGCTAATCACGCCCAACCAAACACAGAAGAAATGTGACTTGGGAGACATACAAGTCAGGGGGAAGAGAGACAGTCAGTGGTGCAGCTCATTTCCAAGAAGCACGCAACCTGGGGGGGGGAGGTTGGCCATAGAAGCAGATCTGATTTTCATGTTTTTGTGGGGAGCTTTGCCCCCACTATATAAATATACATCCTCCAGAACGCACACACCACCACATCAGTGCATCTGGGGGGGGATCACAGTTGGGGGGTGCCATAACCCTAACAAAAAAAAAAGATACAGGAGGACACAAACCCAGGGCAACCAGATACTGCAGTCAATCACTCTAACCACTGCACCATGATGCCAGCCCCTTGAGGCAGCAACACTTGCAAACTTATAGTGGACGGCCTGCCTGAAAACAGCTACAGGTATAGAGCTATAATGTCTGTGCTATAATTGCCCTGTAGTTGTTTTCATCTATGCTATTTCGTCCACATGGTTTTTACTGCACTCTTACTGGAATGTGCTTTTGACCAGCTACTCCCAATTTGGAATGGTGGAGAAATGCCATGCTTTGATTTGAAGGAGAAGTGATCCCAACCTTACCAATCTGCTGTAAGGAAATATTAATGTTTTTTTTAATTTTTTTATTTTAAGTCTATTATTTTCTAAATAAAACCGAACAGACTGCGTGTTGTACCTGAAAATCTGGTGTTCAGCCTATCTGTTCTCCACAACCTCTTACACACTGGAGCTAATAGTATAGGGTGAGTTGCTGTGGAGTGAAATGGCTGGGACAACTTGATGTGTCCCATGTCCACTCAAGACTTTCCTCAGTGGGCATCTGAAATGCTGGGGTGAAGCAGAGGTCTCCTGGGCTATACTGCTTTACTGGTGTTTGGCACCTTATCAATCTAGTTATGTGTTTGATGTATTTCTACACATTTTTGCACATGTTGTGTGCTATATGGTAGTTGCATGTCTGCACTGTTTTTCTACTGCATATGCACCTTGGTAGTTTGCTAAATGCAAACTTAAATAAATTTGTATGTAGCAAATCTGCTTTGTCTATGTGTGTACTTACAATGGCATGCAGTCACCTGTGTTTGTAATTGTATATTGCAGCTAGCTGCTCCATATGGCCTTGACACCACCCTCCCCAACAGCATTGATGCATGGCTCCCTTTGGTTTTGATTGAGGATAATAGGATGGCCTGCAAACCCTATGGACAACACAAGGCATCTTTGAAATTCAGTGGAGGAATGTACTATGTGTTACACATCACTTCGTGATTTCAGCCAATCATGGCTCAGAACGCAGGACCTTTTATCCTGTGCAGTTGTCATCTCATCAGGGACACTAAAGTAAAGCACTCCATTTTAGAGGTGGGGTAAGATCATTACTCTCAGTTTAAAAGAAAATTAAAAGCATCAAAAATAAGGCATATTATAAATCACTTTTGCCAGCTCATGATTTATATGATTATCTCAGAACTGAGGGTGTCTCTTATTGAATAAAATGTTCTCTTGTGCTGGATGGGGCAGACAGAACTGGTCAGCTTCACTTTGTGGTCCCGACAGGACAGAGAAGAACATTCTTATTCAATAGAAACAACCCTCAGGCCCCATATAAACATATAACAGCAGAGACTTGACAAGTGCAGAGGAGGCTGCAGCTAGCTTCATACTGATGTTTATTTGTTATCCAGTGGGTGTGTCTGCTGCATGAGGTCCAGCCACATCAAAGCTCATTTCCTGTGTATTTCCTTTGTTCAGATGCACAGTCTGCGACTCCTGAGCCAGAACCAGCCGACCCAAATCTTTCAGAGCATGAGTGACAACTCCCGGCCTGTACAACCCCTGCTCAACCGAAGCATACGAGGGAACCTGGATTTCCGCAGGCCTGGGAGAAAATGCAGAGGGTCCAATTATAAACTTCATGGTAAGGATAAGCAACACCCCATTTACAAGCACCAAGTAGAGGGACTAGATATAATGTACACAGCCTATATACACAGACAGTGCACTCACACCCAATGTACACACAGTGAGACAGTGAAGTACACAGGGTGTATAAGTAGGAGCCAATAACCACATGCTGGTGGTGCTTTTATATATTTGTTTATAAAGTGATTTTCCAGGTTTCTGCAACACAATTACAGTTTGCATCAGCAGGATTCAAATCTCAAAAAATTCCCAAATAATGAATTTCTGGTCATTACATTCTTTATTACAGAAGATATTTGCAATGTAACAGTCTAACTTCTGTGCAGAATGTGGACTTTGGCCAACAGAGACGCTGAGTGCAATTCCACTTCAAAATGCTTTCAGAATTTCTTTTAATCCTGTGGAATTCCAAAAGCATTTATGTATTAAATATAAGATAATATATGGGTGGTGTGTATAACAACATTTTACACACACCTGAGGTGTGGGATGCTACATAAACCTCAAGAACAAAGCTTGAAGGGTTTATTTAAGCATCCAACACTGAGGGTGTGTGTAAAATCTCAAGTTAAACACACCACCCTATGTTTTATTTTATATAATGGCTGAATCGCTGATATACTCTAGGACCCTAGACTGGTCCACTCAGGAGTCTCCCAGGGCTCCATTTTGGGACCCTTCCTCTTCAGCCTACTCTTAAACTCACTACTGGACAGCTGGCCAGAACAAATAATTCTCTAGGCCGACGATGCTGTGATTCTCACCTCGGACCCTTATCCAATCCAATTACAAAATAAACTTCAGCGGGCCTTCTCCTCCATCGAATCCTGGTTCCTAAATCATAAACTGCTTCTCAATCAGAAAAACAAGTCTATGGTCTTCTACAACCCCACAACAAAAAACAAACAACTCCACTTCTCCATTGCAACCGAACAAGAGACATCCTAGAGCAAACACAATCGTTCAAGTACCTCAGCATCACCCTTGATCCCCACCTCTCATACGCTGTCCATATCAGCAATGTTGCAAAGTCTGCCAATGCGAGGTCAGGCATATTATTCCGGCACAGGAAACACCTAACCCCAGAAGCACTATCAGTGGCTGTCCAAAGCTCCATCGTCAGCATCATAGACTTTGGTCTTATCGTATATAGGTCTGCAACTACCACTGCTCTCAAACGTATCGCGACCTCTCTGAATAAGGCCTGTCTTCTCATCACTGGCTCACATCGCCGTACCCACACATGTGACCTTTATTCCCAATCTGGATGGCTTCAACTGGACAAACGCATAAAATACCAAACCTGCATCACAGCCAAGAAAATTATAATGGGGCTTGCCCCACCTGGTGTCTGTGCCCTCCTTAAGCCTAGACATAGGAACATCACTACAAGGAGATCCAATTCCCATCTACTACATATCTCATGATGTCACACAACCCAAGGACAAAGATCATTCACCTATTGGGCATCCAACTGGCTCAACTCTCTTGGCAGCGACATAGCGACCGCTCCAACACTTGGCCTCTTCAAGTCCAAGCTGTGCCTCTCACTGCTTGTATCCTGCGATTGCCCATCTTAACATTTCCACCATTCCAGCTGCACATGCCCCAGCACCCAGCACTTACAATCAGTCTTTGCACCCCTAGCACCTTACCTATCATATTCCCTCGACAAGGCCCCCTGGCTGCACTGTCTCCCGCCCATGCCCACCTCCCCCCAGTATCTCCACTCCTGCCTCCACCCCAACCACCTCTCATACTCCCCCTCACCCCTGTACCTCCTTCCTCCCGATCGCCTACCCTCACTTCTCCACCCACCCACCCCTTCCTTGTCATGCTCATAGCTCAAGTCTTTGTAGTGGTTATTACATGTCTGTAAGTCAATGATTATATGTTTGTAACTAAAATAATGACTGTTGCACATGCTGACATGGAACCTTTGTAAACAGCCTCGGCTCAAAGGTATTGTAATCCTAGATTGAAATAAATAAAAATAAAAATAAATAAATAAATAATAAAATAATTGCTGGATATAATTTTTTGCCACAGCAATTACATAAAATAAAAGACATCTCTGTGCAGCTGTGATCATTCAGGTTTCAGCACAATCCACGATTGCAAGTAGCTGTGACCTTGGCTTATGACACCAGAATAATTTCCGTAGCAACTGACTGTGATGTCATAAGCAGAGGATTATGACTTTATAGCAGCCATAAGCAACTGGAACAGATGAAGTCTAAGGGAAAAGATCCTGTTGTAATGTAAAGGTCTTCAGTAATAAAAAGGTTCTGAAATTCACATTCTTGGAAATCTTGTGAAGCTGATTTCTGCTCTTGTCACCTGTGAATTTTTGCCAGAAATCAGAAAACCTCTAACATTCTGTTCAGAGAATTATCTTAAGAAGATACAGCAAATGTAATGTCAAAATTGATATTTATTTTGTATTTTATAAAACTCAGAGTCTTGTGTTTACTGTATCAGTGTCCATTGTGTTACAAAGTCACAACTACAATAAACTGAGGAAACTGAAAAAATAATCAGTGAAAGGAAAACAGAGAGTAAGTAAAATCCAGTATTAGAAATAAATTTAACAAGCACTGGGCAGTGGCAACTATGTTTGCTTGAAAGTTGCAGTAGTGTAATTGTTATGCTTAGTAAGCGATACATAACTTAGTTGGTTTTTTTTTGTGACCCAGAATTGTCAACATAGTATGAATATTACAAGTGTCATTTATCAAATCCCATCTGAAACATGAGTAAAAAAAACAAACTTGTTATTTATAGCATTTTACACATAACATGCAATGCAAGTTACTGAAATAGTACACCCACGATCTTGATACACTTTAATATTAAAACAGGATCTTCTGGAGGGAATGCATTAAATTATTCAGTGAACGAGTCACAGTGAAGCACCACGCAGAGAATGCCATACAATTATTATTCTTGGTTTTGTTTTTGTTTTTAAGCTGAGCTGGTACCAACCTACTCTGGTTGTAAAAGAAGCATTCAATAACTTTAAAGAGGGAGTCTGGCCAACATTTCTAGTATTAATACATTCAGAATCTGCATCAGCATATCTCCAATCAGCCTCATACCAAAAATGAGATCTCTAAATTACTTTGTTCAAAAGTTACAGGTAATTTTGTAGCCCTACTTTCTGAGTATAAGAGATTGATATCTTAGAAGCCACAAACACCAGCTGTCACTTATGTATCCTAGAACCAACAAAAGGTGTTTCTATTACACCCAAAGAATTATTCCCCTCTGGAATTCACTTTTCATTTCAACAGTAGAATCCCTAATTTCACCAAATTCAAACAAAATCTGGACTGCCTTTTACTATACATTTTTTGGGATGTTGTACCAGCCTGGCTGGAGATATATATATATATATATGGGCCATGGCCTTCTGTCACGTCTACCTTTCCTAGTATGACTCCTAGTTGTATGACTGCTTGTTCAAAAAAGCCAGTTTTAGTGAAGAGCGACTGATGATGTCATAACCAGAACTCACAGCCTAGCCCTTCCTGCATGCTACCTTATTGGACTTATTTTTCCCATGTTACATAAAACTGCAGTTGTAGTAGTAGTAGTATGTTTATTTGTTAAGCACCCATTCCCAGGGCCTCTGAGCACTTTACAGACATGAACTCGTACAAGAAACAATTATAAAATGGGGAAAAGAGTGTGGCTATTTTGACTGGTCTTTAGCCATGCATTAGAAGTGTCTAGTGCACAGCTAAAACTAGAAACCCCATGTAGAATACAAAGTCCCATTTTATAAGCACAATAAGTCACTCTGGGGATGTGCATTAGTTCTAATACACAGCTAGGGGACTGAATGCATTCAGCCTGCAGCCTCATGCCTCACTATCCCCCTAGCCATGGAGTAGAACTGTCTAATGTGCACCCTGCTGTGACTTATTGCATACTTATAAAACAAACTTGATAAATAACTAAATAACTTAAAAATAAACATTGCAGTGATGATTAAAACTATTAAAAGTGGCAACCCAGAATGGAGGTGGCTACACAGAACAAAAAGCCTCCCTTAAAAGGAAGGCCTTTAGGCCCTTCTTAAAGCCCTCTACCAAGAAGGCCTTCCTCAAGGATCATGGAAGCAAGTTCCATAGGGCTGGGCTGGCTACCTCAAAGACGTGATCTCAAGATGACTTCAGCCTCATCCTAGGAACAGTTAGAAAGCCTATCTCCCTACCCCAGAGGAGTGGTGGGGGTGAGAGGTATAATAAGGAGTCAAGAGGTCTCTCAGGTAGCCAGGACCCAGTCCATATACAGCTTTATAGGTCAGCACACTGACCTTGAAGGTGATGTGCCACTCACTGGCAGCCAGTGCAGGATATGCAGGACCAGAGTCACATGACAGGACATCAGAAGGCCTCTCAGTAACCTGGCTTTTCCATTCTGCACTAGCTGCAAGTCAAGAGCTCTAATCCGGGTCATGATACACAAATGGAAAAACCACTCCAGACTACTGCCAACCAACAATCTGAGCCTCAAGTGTAAGCCTCTCATCCAGAATGACCCCAGATTCTTCAACTTAGCAGGGCTGCCAACCAGATGGGACCAAGCACAAGGCCGTCACCTCTTTGTCACTCGCACCCACCTTTGACTAGACTCAGTCACGTACCTCCATTTTATTTGAGTCTAAACCAGCTTGATGACATCCAGTTCTGAATCTCAGCCAGATGCAAATTAAGTACTTCTACCACATTAGATATCTTGGGTGCAAATGACAGATATAGTTGGGTTTCATCTGCATATCAGTGAAAACCAACCTGTACCTTCTAATGTTCCTCAGGGCAGCATGTACACCGTGAACAGCATAGACGAAAGGACCTATCCCTGAGGTACACCAGAGAGCAGAGGATTTGGGAGTGAGGAGCAATTCCCCATCACCACTCTCTGTGTCCTATTTCTGAGGATGGACTCAAACCATCTGATGATAGGAAAGCAGACACTGAATGGGAACATGGTATGCATTTCCATAGTATGCAGATGCAAGGTAGTTAAGGATATGACAGGGTGGAATGCAGTGACAAACATGACTTTAGACTGCCAAAGTTGTATGCAGTCTTTAGAATATTCCAGGAATGAGAATTCATAATGCCACCACCATGCAATTACATAATGCAGCAATTACCCAATCTCAGAAAGTAGCCGGGACACACAATTTTGAATGTGGCAGGAATGCTAAAATTCAGAATGTGGCAGTGTCATAACTTTTTAGAATGCAGCAGAGATATGCAATTTCGAAATGCTGGAGACCCATACTGTAGTTGTGGAATGTGGCAGGGCAATGCAATTTTGTAATGCATCAGGAATGCGTAATTTCAGGATGTGGTGCTGATGAACAATTTAATGTGGTGAGGATGTTTGATTTCTGATTGTGGTGGCAACATGCAATTTTGCAATATGGCATGAACACGAAATCTTAGAATGTGACAGGCACAAACAGTTTTAGAATGGGGAATGGGGTGATCACGTGAAATTTCAGAATGTGGCAGAGATGCACATTTTGGGAATGGTGGCATGTGTAATTTTTGAGTGTGACAGGAAAATGCATTTTCAGAATGTCACAGGTATGCATAATTTTGAAATGTGGTGGGGATGAACAATTTCAAAATGTAGCAGGGATATGCATTTTAGAATGTAGCTTGGACATGCAATTTGGAATGTGGCAGAGACACTCATTTTCAGAATGTGGTGGGACTAGCAATTTGGTAATATGGTGAGAAGCGCATTTTCAGAATGTGATGAAGGCAGGCGATTTTGAAGTGTGGCAGTGACACACAGTTTCAGAATGTGGCTGGGAAAAACAATTTTAGAACATGGTGGGGATGCCCAATTTTGGAATGTGGCTGGGAAATGCAATTTCAGAATGTGATGGAAATGCATAATTTTGGAAAGTGGTGAGGATGAGAATGTTTCATAATGTTATAGGATGCAGAATGTTGGAGTATAGTTGTGACAGTTTCAGAAAACAGTAGGGATGCATCATGTCAGAAGGTGGTTGTGACACTCAATGTTAGAATGTGGTGAGGACATGAAATTTTGGAATGTTACAATGATGCACAATTAAAGAATGTGGCAGTGACACAATTTTAGAAGATGGTGGAGGCACAATTTCAGAAGGTAGCATTGGCACACAACTTCCGAATGTGGTGGGGATGTATGATTTTGGAATGTGACAGAAACACACAATGTCAGAATGTAGCAGGGTGTACAATGTCGGAATGTGGTGGAGATGGGATGGGCAATTTTGAAATGTGTTGGGTGCGTGCAATTCTGGAATGTGATAGGGACAAGCAATTTTAGAATAAAATGGTGTGTTCTGTCACATTCCAACAGCATACATTCCCACTAGATTGATTGATTGATTGATTGATTAAAGCACACTGAGCCAAGGCTCATTTCCAGATGTGACCCAGCGGAGAGGAAATGGGAAATACAATAATAAAAGCATTTACAGTATTCATGATTAGTAAAAATTATAAAATGGGCTGAAAATGTCCCAGCCTCTGATTGGCTGAGCCTCTTGCCAAGGGGTATACTTATGTGCCAACAAAAACCGGGAAAAAACAAGATCCATGCCAGCCTGCCTCAATAGCAAACTAGTATCACTGTGCCCACTGGAATTTTGAAAAGCTAGTAGCCACCTTTTTTTTCTCACTAAGCAAGCTATGTTTCCCTTACTGGTCCATTACCCCCCACACACACACACACACACACAACACCATTGCAAACAAGTAAAAATTCCAATCCCAAGTAACCTTTCTTAAAAAATTTATTTTCACTGTGGTGCAGCAGTATCAAAGTCATCACATTTTGACATGTATCTCATATAACTGCTGCCGATCAACATCAGTTAAAATAAAAAAGGTAAGCCTCAAACTCAGATTGAAATACTGTATCAAACAAAAAACTCAGCATGCAACATTGTGTTTTATCCAGCTTTGCTTTTCATATAAAACAATTTGCTTTTGCAAATAAACAATTGATAATGTGGCTTAAGAAATGGTAGTTTACTCACCTGATAAAGGTGATTGCATGAGCATCACCTTACAGCACCCCATCCATTACTTCTTAGTTCTGGAACTTACGTCCATCTCATAGGCTGCCAATGCACGTGACCAGAATAGAAATCTTATCCTGCCCAGGTCTCATCCCTCCCCACAGGTCTCCAGTTCGATTTTTCCAAAGCTGTGCCTTCTGTTGGATATCTGTTGAAAATGTTTTGTTATTGTACAAACATGCATATACCTAGTTGTTTGAAAACGCAGGTGAAAGCTTGGTTGTGTAGTTATATAAGTTATCGACTGCAGAGAGGGTGATTAAGCATAACATTTGTTTATTTCCTATTATTTACACTCTGTGCAAGACCAGCCCATACAGCATGCTGGTAGATGGTTCTCTTTCTAGTGGTCAGTGATGTGTTAGCCGAGTGTCATCCGAGATACTTGGGTGGGAAGGAATGCTGTAAGATGATGCTCATGCAATCACCTTCACCAGGTGAGTAAACTACCACTGCATATTGCATCAACTTACAGCATCCTCCCATCCATTACTTCTGGGTTGTAAGAAGCAGTGATTAAATAGGTCCGAACAGGGTGGATCGGGTGACTGCGCAGCTAAGGACTGGTGACATTTGTCAAGACTCTTCTTGCAAAGTTCACTCTATTAGCATTTTCGATGTCTAGCTTATAGTGTCTGGTGAAGGTATGGACTGAAGACCATGTGGCTGCAGCATAAATGTCCTGTATTGAGGCATCATTCTTTTCTGCCCAGGAGGTAGCCACTGCCCTCGTGGAGTGTGCTTTGACTCCTTGTGGGGAGTTAAGTCCTAATGCCCCGTAGGCTTCTGCGATGGCCTGCTTAATCCAGGTGGCTAAAGTGGATGTGGCTGCAGCTTGTCCCTTCTTGGATCCACTGTAGATGATGAATGGACCATCTGATAGCCTGAACTCTCTGGTTCTGTCTAAGTATGAGGTAATCACTCTCTTCATGTCCCAGTGTTTGTTTTTTTCTTTATCTGGCCATGCTGGCAATTCCACTGTTTGTGTGGTGTGAAAGGATGACTGGACCTTTGGCCTGAATGAAGGATTGGTTCGTAGGGTGATTCCATTGTTATGTGATATTAGAAAGGGTGGTCTGCAGGACAAGGCCCTTATTTCCCCTACCCTCCTAGCAGAACAAAGTGCCAGTAGGAGAACAGTCTTGAGTAAGACCCATTTGATGTCTGTCATGGCCATAGGTTAGAATGGTGGGAAGGCTAGTGCCCCGAGTACCACGTATAAGTCCCATGGTGCTAGTGTTTGTCTTGCTGTGGGCTGTATGTTGGATGTGGCCTTCAGGAATCTGAGTATGTTGGGATGGGATCCTGGTGTGTACCCCTTGAGTGCCTGCTCCTATGGTGGCCGTTTCTACCCTGGGGGATGATGTTGCCAGGCCCTTGTCTACAGCTTGTTGTAGGAATGCCAGAATGTGTCTGATGGTGATCGACCCTGTTTGGATGTGGTTCACAGTACACCATCTTTTGAAAATGTTCCAGTGTCTCTTGTAGCAGATGTTGGTGGATAATCTCCTAGAGTGAAGCATGGTGTCGACCACTGCTGGGCTGTAACCTTTGTCTAGCAGTCTCTGCCTTTCAAGAGCCATGCCATGAGATGGAGAGGGCTAGGTTCATATAGTTAATGGGGCCTTGTGTCAGTAGGTCCAGGTGTAGGGGCAGTGTCCATGGGGTGCTTAAGGACATTGACACCAGAGTTGCGTAACCAGTGTCACCTGGGCCATAGTGGTGTGACTATCACCACCGTGGCTTGGGATTGTTGAATTTTGTCAGAACTTGTTGTATGAGCAGTATCAGGGAATACATAAGCCTCTGGAAGGTCCAGTCCTGTGTTAGTGCTGCCTATTCCTAGAGCCCCAGATTCTTTGTATCCGGAATAGTATGTTGGTAGTTTTTTGTTTGCTGCTGTTGCCATTAGGTCTATTTCCAGTGGATCCCAAGTTTGGATTATCTGTTGGAAAACGTGTGGGTGTAGAGACCATTCCCCTGGGGCTATGTCTTGACGGCTTAGCCAGTCTGCTTTTATGTTTAGCTTCCCTGCTAGGTGGATTGCCATAATGGACTTGAGGTTTAACTGCGCCCAGTCCGAGACTCTCTTGGCTTCCCGTAGTAGGCATGGGCTCCTTGTTCCACCCTGGTTGGCGATGCATGCTACTGTTGCACTGTTGTCTGATCTGACAAGTACTTTCTTGTGTTTGATGTGCTGTTGGAAGTGGTGCAGTGCATGATATACTGCTCTCATCTCTACTAGGTTTATCTGCATGCGGGATTCCAAGTGAGACCATTTGCCTTGAGCCGGGATTTGGTTGCGTGTCGCCCCCCCAACCTTTCAGGCTTGCGTCTGTGTCGATTACTACATCATGTTGCCTGTTTAGGTCCATTCCTTTGGTGACATTGTTTCTTTTGGCCCACCAGTTCAGTGCCCTCTTGGTGCTGTTGTCTAGTTGCAACATCCTGAATAGATCATGGTATAACTTGTGCCCTTCTCATATTACGAGGGTCTGAATGGGTCACATGTTCCACAATGCCCATGGGACAAGGCCGATGCAGGATACCATGGATCCCAGGGTTTGCAGAACGGCATGTAGTGTGGGGTTTTACTTGTTCATTAGGGTTTGTACTTGTGACAACACCTTTTCTGTTCTCTTCTGGGATGGTCAAACTTTCCCTGTAGCGGTATTGATGGTGGCTGCTAGATGTTCTATCGTTTGGCTGGGGTGTAGGCTGCTTTTGTCCCAGTTCATCACCCATCCATGTGACTGTAGTGTGTGCACTACCATTTGTGTATGACTCTAGGCTGTTGTTGGGTTTCTGGCCCTGATCAGCCAGTCGTCCAAGTATGGGATGATGTGTATTCCTTTTTGTCTCATGTTCGCAGCTAGTGTGATAAATACTTTTGTGAACACCCTTGGAGCTGATGCTAGGCTGAATGGTAACATCTGGTATTGGTAGTGTTGTCCTAGAATCTTGAACCTGAGATACTTGTGGTGGGCTGGGTGTATGGGACTGTGTAGATAGGCATCCTTCATATCGATGGATGTGAAGTAGTCTCCTTGTTTTATCGCCCATAGTGTCGTCTGCAGTGTTTCCATTTTGAATCATTTGTATTATATGAAATGGTTGATGAATTTTAGGTCCAGCACAGGTCTCATATCTCCCATTTTCTTGGGTACCAAGAAGAAAATGGAGTAGATACCTTAGTTTATTTGGTTCTGTGGTACTCTGTTATTGCCTTATTCACTAGAGATATCTGAGTGTCTCTTTACCACGTAGTATTTTGTATGGTTGCCGTGATAACCGAGAGACCAAGGGTCTGTTTGTGACTGGCTTTTGGGTGAATTCGATGGAGTATCCTAGTGCTATCACTTCCAGTACCCATCTGTCTGAAGTTGATGTCCGCCATATGTTGGAAAATTGACTTAATCTTGCTCCTACTGGTGGGGAGTGGGTGCAGCTCCATTAGGTGGAGTTGGGCCTGATGGTCAATTTGAGTTGAATCTGCCTCATTTGAAGGTAGCATTGTAGCATCCTTTGATACTGACTGGGGTTTTGTCTCTTGAGCTGTTGTTAAAGTAGGTGGGTTTGAATGAAAACGATTTGTTTTGCAAGTAGTTTGATGTTTGCCCTCCTATCTTGTCTACCCTGAAGGGGCGAAATCTGCTATGAAATGTTGGGAGGTAGGTGGTCCTGGTTGATTTATCTTTGTCTCAGGCTTTTCCCATCGCCTTTTGTTTAACGTATTTTTAGTCCTTCCTCAATAAGAGGTTACCCTTAAAGGTAACTTTCCTAGCATTGCCTTGGACTCTGAGTCGGCATTCTATAGTTTGAGCCATATGTGGTGCCTTGCTCTGTTAGTTAGGGTTGCCAATCTAGCTGAAATCTTTAAAGCATCGATGGATGAGTCAGCCATGTATTTTGTGGCTTGTTTGGTGTATTCGGCTAGGTCCACCTGCTTAGACTTGGGGTCCAGGGAAGACGCCAGCTCCTCTAGCCAGGTGACTAGTGCCCTCGAGGTGTATGTAGCTGCCATATTGGCTCTACAGGCCATGCCTGTCATTTCAAAGCCCCTTTTCAAAAGTTCTTCCATTTTTTTGTCAATTGGATCACGGAGTGGGGTAGTGGTCTCTGACGGTAGTACTGTCTTTTGGCATAACCCCGTGACCTGGTGGTCCACCGGTGGTGGATTGCATCACGTTTTATTTACGTCTACGGGTAGAACCGGTCGAATGTGCATTTTTCAGAGATCCTAGTGGGATCGGTCGATTGCCATTCCTTGTCTACGACCTCTAGAAGGGCTTCACATATGGGGAAGGTTTCGTCCTTCTTTTGTTTCCCTCGGATGAGAGGGTTTAGTTTTGATTGTTGATGTGCAGCCTCGGGTACCTCAAATCCCATAGTCTCCTTGACTGTTCTTAGGAGCTCCTGAAGAGCCTCCACTGGGGTGACTTTCTTTGTGAGGATGAGCTCATCTTCCTCTTCTTCTTCTTGGTTGTCCTCTTCTCCATATTCTGCATTATCCATCTTATCTAGTTCTGTATTGTCAGGGGTGTTTGGGGGTGCTTTGTTCCCTTTGTCCTTATTCGTATCATTTTGGAGGGGAAATTTGTTTTGTTGGTTTGGGAAAGTTCCTCCATCCTCTCCAAGATCTTTAGTATCACTGTCTCTTGGGTCCTGAAGAACTCCTCTGCCGTAGAGGGAAGTTCATTAGTGGGGGAATTGGGAAAATCTGATTCTTGTTCCATTTCTGCATTTGTATCGCTGGCTGTGCTGGGTCCTGCCTGTGCACAGATGGGGCATAGGGGTCCTGAGTGATTGCCCAGTAAAGTGATGTGGCAAGAATGGCACTTTTTTGTTTTGCCCATGTTTGTTTGTCCTGTGGAGATAGGTGGAAGGACAGGATTTGGATGCGGTTAGAGAGATAACTACATATAATATACTGTACAGAGTGAGGGACGGTTGTACTTAACATATGTAATTTTAATGTGCCCCATGGATACCTCTGCTATTGCCCTATAACAGCTCTGTGGGGTAGATGTAGGTGGGTGGGGGCTTGAGTCTGCCTGCAGCAGTATTGGTGATACTTCAGTGCTGCTGTGTGATTCGCAATGATGTATTCCATATTGAGTTTGTGGGCTTGGGAATACAATTTAACCTTGTTATGCCCTTACTCAGTACAGTGATTTCTTGTCACGGTTGCTTGCAGTTTATTGTATCGCGTTAGTGCTATAATATTTACAGTGGCCATTTGAACCCGTTCCATGTAGGGATCATTCCCTGTTGCTAGGCAGTTTGCAGCTGCTCGTGTATGGAGCAGTGCTGCTCATGCGCCGATGTGGAGTTTGGGGTTGTGTGTGTTCACGTAGCTGCGCATGAGCAAGTTTGAAAATCTGAGTCCTGGGAGCCGGTCGCCATTTCAAGATGGCAATCGGGTCTGTAGTAGTATGGTTGTCGTGTATATTCTTTGTGACGTTGATCTGATTAAGAACTAGTGTGAGTGCCGGTGTCTGAAATGGAGGCGGTTTCTGTACAACGGGTGCCAGAGTTTAGTGTACCCCGGGCCGCCGTAGTCTGCATAACCATAAGTCCTCTGCAAATAATATAGCAACTCAGTGGATTGAGGCAAGTAATACAGTAGTTCAGTAGATTGGGGCTGAGGTTTTCTCCACAGTTAGCTGGGCCGTTTCTGAGGGGGCCCGACTCGTGGTAGGGGTTACTGGAGTCGCTCTGAAGGGGCTCCTGTATCATGGATTTGGGGCTGAAGTTTGGAACGCTGTAAGGCTGTTTTGTGAGTATTTTTCTGGAGTCGGTCGCTCGAATGGGATGTTTTGAATACGTTGGGGAGGCAGTAGTAGCTAGAAGCATTGCAATAGTGTTGCCTTCCTGTACTGACTCTGTTTACTGCTTGGTTCTGGCAACATGTTGTTTTCTGGCTAGTCTGACTAAGCTATCCAATCGCTATCTTGACTAACTAAGATAGTCATTCTACCATACAGTTCTTAGTAAGATACTGGTGGCTATTTGACAGGAAACTAGCAGCATAATAGCCTAAAGGGCAGCCTGGCTAGTGCTGCATATAGACAACCAAGCAATCTGAGTATTTACACCTATGATGCAGGCATATAGGTACTACTGTAAGGTTTAGAAGAACAATCTAGCAGAAGTACATTACCAGTAATAAATTACACAGATTAGACAGACATAACATCAGCGATCAAAACATATGGCTACTAGCTTAGGTTAGAATGGAATCTTTCTGTACTGAACACCATAGTCACTTATTTGCTGCCTGAAAATACTTATATATATATATATATATATATATACATACATGTGGTATATCCTCCTATAGCATCACAGAGCAGTCACTGTCTAAGTTGTTACCCTGCTTAATTGTAAGAAGATATATTATATATACAGTATATATATATTTTTATATTAGGTGATCTGTTTTCTTACCTTAAAGGGAAACAGTGGATATATATAATGTGCTGTAATATCGAGGCATAGGTTGCACTTTTGTCTCACTGTCCAGCTATTTTTAGCCTGTCTTTACTTCTGTCTGCCTAATTAGGTTGGTTTCACTTTGGCCTGTGTCGCTACCATGAGGAGCTGTAAAGCTGCTCGATCTGAGCTCGCAAATGCAATTACCTGAGGCTGTGAAAGATGTTCTTGCTCCACGAGTTGGAAATGTGAGGCAGCATGAAACAAAACATCTCTCACAGCATCCGTGTATCTTTGTCTACTCCTTTCACATGGTTTCCTTTCCATGAGTGTCCTTGGTAGTCGCTGAATTTAAAATGTCACAAGTTACTTACTTTTGGTGTCACGAGGCATTGTTTTCTGTTTTCACTTGGGAGACCTTCTACTGTGCAATGCCATTACACATCCCATTTGTTAACAGTGCTTGACCTTTTGTGCACGCGTGAAACGCATTCCTGCATCCATTCACTTTTGTGCACACAGTGCTCTGGGTGACTTACAAAAAGGACAGTTATGATGAGGAGGCATTTTGTGAGCTATATAAATATAGGGGAAGGTGTACCACAAGGCACGTCAGTGAGGGCTACAAAAACAAAGGAATGCTGGAAAGAAGACGCACAAACCACAAGTACCGAACATGTATGTGCATGACACACGGGAATGCGCCTCGGGATCTATGCACGCAGTAACCGGCATGCAACCTACCCCATGCCATGACCCCAAGCAGACTGCATGAAGGGACATGGAGATGTAAAATGGTGGCCCACAGTTCAAACATGCAGCTACACTGTGTGTAAACAACGTAGGAATTCAACAATGGCGAGTGAAACACTACACATGGGGTTCTCCTAAGGTAGTTATAGTGTGACCAACATACATTTTACTGCATATTTCAACAGTTTTCCTTTAAGTAGTCTTCTGTGGAGCTAGGCAGTGAGCATGCAACCTCTGTGATGCACATGAATGAACTGGAGACCTGTGGGGAGGGACGAGACCTAGGCAGGATCAGATTTCTATTCTGGTCACGTGTGCATTGGCAGCCTATGAGATGGACGTAACCCAGAAGTAATGGATGGGGGGAGTGTAAGGTGATGCAACGTGCAATCTGAAACCTTCCTGATTTCTTTTTGTCCACGCTTGAGACACCAGATACTGAAACTTGGAAGAAAGTTTGAAACCAAATATTGACTTGCTAACGGGACAGCCATTCAGAGTGTGACCACATGGCTTCTATCTTGCTCACTCTCAACGTGCACACATATCCCTCCTGACTGCTATTAAGATGTAGCTGAAAGAATACAGATTTAATTAGTGTTAAAAACGGAACTTAACTGAGTACTGAGCAGTACTGTCCATACTGCCGGGCACTTCAGCAGCTTCTTTAGATGGGACAATGGAGCATCCTTAGAAACTCCACAGGAAGTAAGGGTCTGCTCCTCTGGGGATTCATTCAGTGACACTGGCACCTCCTGGTTTTGCAATATCTCCATCTCCACTTGGCTCTCCCATATACCACTTGTTCAACTGGGTTACCATCTCAGCCTGGCTCCCCAACTCCTTCTCTCAACCCATTTTATAGGTATTGAAACCAGACATGGGGGCACCTCTGCAGAGGGACTACTTTACAGAAACGTTTTTAATAATTTTTATTTACTTTTCAGATTTTATTTACATTGTTGTTGGTATTTTATTTAAAATGTTAACAAGAAACCCATTTTCTAAGCACATTAATCCCTTCAGGGTGGGCGGTATTAGGCTATACTGGCCCTCCACCTGCATCATGGTGGTCCGGTACAACCCATTACCACCCACCTTCTCAGGTATTATTGTTTACATGAAGTACCGAAAATAAGTAAACACATTACAAATGCGCATAAAACATAAACAGAGCTAAACAAACGACAATGAACGGCTTTGATGTGCAAATAAAGAAACAAAGGCTGGTGGAATAAATGGCAGTGTAGATGTAGAAAAGGAAGCAACCTGATACAGGCTGAGGTAGAACCCAGAAGCCAACAACAGGGATGGCAAGGTATGAACAGGGAGGAACTGAGAGGGAATAAGGAACAGGCAGGGCGTGAAGGAGTTTTAGCTGGAGCCAAGGTAGATGGGGAGGGGAGAGATGGACAGAAGAGGGACGGTTCCAGGGGAGAAAAGACGATAGGAGAAGACTGATTGCCCAGTAGAGGAGTGAGGGTGGAGAAGGAAGAAGGTGCGAGAATCATTGGAGCAGAGGGAGGATGAGGCAGAGGAAATGGTAGAGAGGAGTTAGCACAAGAGGGGAGGGACCCAAACCAGAATTAAGAGATGAAGGAATTGCAATGGGACTGGTGACATGAGGACAGGGGGAGGATGGATAGAGAGGGGAATAGAGAGCAGGGACGAGTATGGAAGGGAGAGTTAGTAGTGTAGCAAAGTGACAAGAGTGATCATGGAGGGTGTCCAGTCTGGCAAGGGAAGAAGACGGGTAGTGCTGTACCACATTTGCACTAGTTGAAACTGGAAGCTTCATTTTGATAACAAGCTTCCTGTGCACATTATGAGAAAACCAGGCTTTATTGAGGAATATTATATATATATTTATATATATTCTACTATATTCCAAAATTGTCATTCCCCACCAGATTCCTAAATGCATGTCCCTGTTACATTCTGAGATTGAGTGACCCCATCGCATTTCCAGATTGTGCATCCCTGCCACATTCCAAGATTGCATGTCCCCCCAATATTCTGAAATTGTGTCCCACTTTGACATTCCATGGCTCTGTCCAATGCTGCATTCCAAAACCTTTTACTGCATTCTAAAGTACAGTACCATGCATCTGGACATTCTGGAAACACATGCACTGCAGTACAGCTCAGTTTCAGGGTTTGTTTTTTTTTTTTTCAAATGATTACTACAACTACAGTTTCTTAAACATTGGAGAAATAAGTCCTATAAGGTCGCTGATACAGAGGACTTCATTGTGAGTTCTGGTTATGACATCATCATAGCTCTTCACTGACACTGGCTTTCTTGAACAGGGAGAAAACTCAGGGTTACAAAATGGTTTGTAATCTTAAACAAAGTAACTTAGATCTGTGGTCTCTGAGAGGTGGCTCAGGGGAGACATGCTGAGCCATGGAGTGCAGCAGCCACAATACAAATCCAATAGCTTGGCTCACAAGAGTAAAGAAAAGCAGTTCTCACCTCTTGGTCGAATATAGTGCCAAATGTATTTGTGTAATGTGCAAGGCAGAAGGATGAAAAGCAACAAACAGATGTCCCTGGACAGACAGCCAACATTTCGTGCCAAACCATTCATTTTTTCAGGCTAACATCATCAAAGGGCTGCTGGTTTAAATAGTGGTGGACATTAAAGTGACAGTGCACCAATAAATAACACCAGACACCATTTGATGCATGTGACATAAAACCAAGACATATAAAACCTTAAATGAGTACATACTGTACATAAAAACTCCAACAATATTCTGCCAAACCCACAAGAAAATGCTCCATTTACATTCCAAGAAATTAAGCAATCTGGAGACTCTAGTTCAAGCCACTTGTGACCTTTGGTTTTGTGCTACCAGAAAGCCTCTCTCAGTAACAATAAATTGTTTAAATCCATCCTCCTCCTACCAACGCGCACTGTTTCAGCTCCATACAATTCAAAAACACAAGTATTTTCAGTGTTTTTGCACAACATGCATGGCTAATGCATTATTTTTATCACATTTCTCTATGGACCTTTGATGCTCACCAATCCTCTCTTTAAATTTCCAATTGTTTTCCCCAATAAGGGAACTCTTGCAAGTACATTCCACCAGATAGATCACCCCATAGTACCACAGTTTATGAAGCTGGTTTCAAAAGTGTATCTGGTATTTGAACTAGAAAATTAATTTTCCATAGCTAGATAGCCACAACATTTACAGGTGCCACATCTGAGGGTGCCTTGAGGTAATGAACAAATTGGTTGAACTTTTGAGGTAATATGCAGGCTGTAAACCAATTAGTCAGCCAAATTATGTTCCTCTGATATATCATTCTAGGGCCCTATTCTGCAAAAGGTCTCAGTTTAGACTCTAACTGTAGAAAATACGAATTCTTCTTAATTGTTTTTTATCAAGCAGGACTGCGGTGAATAAGTCTTAACAATGGACAGATTCCATCTTGATTTTACATCCAATCATCCTAGGCATCTAGTGGATAATATTCCGAAGGGGCAGTACATCCACTTAAAATGTAGCTGTAACTGATCAGAATCTTATGACAAGGGGGCTTGTATGTTAAGAAATCATTTTATTGAGAGGGTTACAACTCTGATTGCATAGCACGAGCAGAAACACGGAAACCGCATGATACAGATTGATTTGGTTGATAGGACACATGGCAATCTACAAGAGGCTAGTGATAGAACTAACTGCCAGTTCCACTTTGTTATGACTTACACACCCAGTCATACTTGGTAAAAAAACAAAACATTGAAAAGGACTGGCATTTTCTAAAGTTAGAACCTAAATAGAGACCTTTTGCAGAACAGGACCCTAGAATGACATATTGGGTGGGACATAATTTGGCTGACTGATTGTTTCACAGCCTGTATATTACCTCAAAAGTTCAATCAAATCGCTCATTACCTCATGGCACCCACAGATGTGGCACCTTTAAATGCTGTGGCTGTCTAGCTATGGGAAGTTCATTTCCTAGTCCAAATACAGGACACACTTTTGAAACCCACAGCTTAATTAACTTTAGCACTATGGAGGTGATCTACCTGGTGGGGTGTACTTGCAATAGTTTCTACACTGGAAAAACAAGCAGAAAATTTAAAGACAGGATTGGTGAGCATCAACAGTCCATAGAGAAATGTGATAAAGATAATGCACTAGCCATGCATGTTGTGAAAAACACTGAGAATACTCTTGTTGTCAAATGTTATGGAACTGAAACAGTGTGCGTTGGTGGGGGGGGTCAAAACAATTTATTGTTATGGAGAGAGGCTTTCCAGCAGCATAAAACAAAAGCTTATGAGGGACTAGGGTTCAATTAGAGTTTAAATGCAAATAGAAGAGAGAAAGAAGAAAGAGCCTTAGGTGGGACTTGAACCCAGGCCACCTGGAATACCATTCTGGTTATGCTACCAGCTGCACCATCAAGGCAACCTGGTGCTGCACAGATAATTACATTTTCAATCACAAAAGTGCAGTGTGCATATTTATGGAACACAGGCAAACAGAAGAGAGAAAGAAGTAAGTGCCTTAGCTGGAACTTGAACCCAGGTCACCTGGAACACTGTTCTGGTTGCACTACCACCTACAGGCACAGGGTCATAATGTTGCAAGACAGTCTGCCTCAGCAATATACCATGCTGTCAACACAATGTGAAATATTTCCAGCAGCATATCTCTGTGTTTCATTGGGGGCTTCACCCCCTCGCATTCCCCCTTATGGGGGGCTGTATTACCTGAACCCCAACTAAAATAATCAACTCCAAGGGTGGGCTGCACACTTAATTTGCACAAAGGTGCAAATAAAGAAAAATTCCATGCGCCTGGGACCGGATTCGATACCAGTCTGCAGACACACCATTTCCATTGCTGCCTGTGGCTCATCCCGCCGAGCCAAGGCAGCTGTTCAGTGGACCCTCCTCCCAGCAGAGAACTTAACCTCTGCTAGGGAACAGTGACAGGTGCAGAACCATGCATAGACTATTTAGCAGTTTTCCACCCTGTCATTATTCCCACCCGCGCTGTCTGCATTGCGCCATTTTTGCATATGCCAACTTGTATACAGAGAACTGACCCAGTAGGCCAGCTGCACCACCAAGACAAGTGGAAACTGGGCTGTCCCAGAGCACATTACTCCTACTGTTTATGAAGATATGACCACAAGGTGGTAAAAATATCTACACCCATAGTACTCATGGAATTGGCGTTATATTTATTATGAGTAGCTACATATGTTAGAGATTGGTTTTTCAGTAGTCGATGTATTAGAGATTGGTTTTCTTATTATAATGGCGCGTAGCACCACTACAGTTAGAGCTGAGCAAGAGTTTCTATGATAAACCTCAAACTTTGCACTTTAATAGTCACAACCATTCAACAGATTTGCATGAAGTTTTGCATGCATGGTCTTGGAGCATAGATCTTTGATATATATTTTGTACAGTCTGATACCTCGTAGTCAGTGTAGTCTTGTAACCAGATCACACCATCTGAAATTATGTTTACTTTGTTGCAAAATCTGTTAAAAGGAAGTAGCTTTGTTTTTCCTAGATTATGTCTGTACCCAGAAGTAATACCAAAATCCCTTATAACCTTCTGGACCTGAGGTACAGATTTTTCTATGTCAGCCAAAGGTATTAGTAGATCATTAGTGTACACAGATATTTTTATTTCTTCTCCAGATGTCCTCACTCCTTGAATCAACCTATCAACATTAATTTCCCTGACAAGAGGGTCTATGGTAAGGTTAAACAAATGCAGAAATAAAGGATAGCCCTGTCTAGTACCCTTTGTTACTTTAAAAAAGTGAGATATTATACCATTGGTAATAACTGAAAACGTAAGATTAGTATACAAGATTTGCTCCCATTTTATGAATTTCTCTGGGAATTTATAACACAATAAAACATTAAAAATGTGGGGCTATAGTGTGCAGTCAAAAGCCTTTTCCGCATCTAAAGATAACAGATTGCAAGAGATTGTTGTCTTGTTCGAAGCCTCTATCACATGAAATATTTTCCTGATATTATCCACCGAGCTTAGACTTTTCATAAAGCCAGTTTGTTGTAAAGTGATTAATGTTGGGATAACCTCTTCCAGTCTGTCAGCCAAAATTATTGCTAGAATTTTTACATCTGTATTAATAAGGGATATGGGCATGTAGCTATTACAATCCTGAGAGTCCTTTCTGGATTTCAAAATCAAAGTAATTGAGCCACTTGTCTGGGTACTGGATAAACTCCCCTGTGACAATGCTTCAGTGAAAATTTCTTTAAGTAGAGGGATCATTTCTTTTAAAATGTCGGATAGAAACTTATAGAGTACCCATCTGGCCCTGGTATCTTATTTTTAGGTTTTGATGGCCTTCGATATCTCTTCCCCTGATATATCTAGCTCCAGTTTATTTGTCTGTTTTGGGGGCACCTCAGGTATTGGGATGTCCTGACAGAAATCCGAAAAGGTATTGTTTATGTCTTTCAGTTCACTTGCATGTATTTGTTTGTAAGATTTATAAAACTCTTCATTAATTCTCTTAACTTCTGTAATGAACTCTGTGCCCCCTGGTGCTCTAATAGCTGGAATAGAGGTTGTTCATCTTTGTCTTTCTAATAGCAAACTTGGCTTCTATTCTACATAATTCTTTATATTCTGATTTAAGTGTTCACCAGTTTTCCCATAGTTCCCTTCATTCAAAATTTGCTGACTGTGCTTCTGTTTCTTTAATTTTTTGCAGAACATTATTTTGGGCCAGAAGTTGTTTTTTTATTATTATTATTATTAGCACAAATACTGATCAAATTTCCTCATAACCAGCATTTCAGGGTATCCCATAGAATCCCCCATTTAGTGTCCTCCAGTTTATTTGGTTCGACAAAATCAGCTATTTTGGTTCGAATTAGAGAAACTATCTCAGGATTGTTTAATATGGCATTATTTATTCTCCATCTTCTGGTGCTCCCTGCTCTTTGTATCTTATTAAAGTTTAGACACAGAGAGATCCGAGATGACTATTGGTTTAATCACTGAGTAGTTAACCCTATTTACTAATTGTTGGCTAGTGAGGAAAAAGCCTAGTCTAGAGCCAAATTGGAGACATTCAGACCAGGAGGTAAATTTTTTGACCTGGGGATGTAACAGTCTCCAGATATCATTAAAGTTATTATTCATAACCAAGTCAGCCAAATCTTTATCTGTCTTGGAACATGTGACCCTAAATCTAGTTCTGTCTCATGGTGGGTCCAAGATTGTGTTCATGTCTCCAGCAGTTATAGTGGTGGTGTCAGGCAGATAGTTAATCTTATTATTTACCATATTAAATATTTCATAGTTCAGTGCAGTAGGACCATATATATTAACTAATGTAAATAATTTCTCTCCCACCTGCTCTTGTAATATTAAATAGTGACCTCCTTCACCTCTTATTAGAGCTGTAACCCTAAAATCAATTGTCCTATTTATAAGCATTACTACTCCTGCCTGTTTAGAACTATTTCAAGCCCCAAATGCCTAACCCACCCACTCTCTTTGCATTAAGTTGTAGTGGTCCACACTAAGATATGTTTCTTGTAGGAACACAAGAGAGACATTCAGTTTCCTAAGGTGTTTTAGAACCGAGATTCATTTAATTGGATGATTAACCCCCTGACATTCCATGATATCATAGTAAAGTCATTAGTGAGAGCCATATCTGGCTCTAGAATAAGTCTGTATCTTTCCTATTCCTAGTCTCCCCACCAGGTATAAGTTTAATAGTGCCAACAGTCCACAAACACTAGCTTCCTCTCATTTGTTTATTACCCAGCTGAGAAGTAGCTGCCATTTCAAAAGAGATGATAGAAAACAAAGAGGTTGCAGAGGCAAGAAGTAAAAAATAGAAGTAAACATGTAAATCAGAACAGAACCAATAAGCATTTCCAATTCCCAGTTGGATAGATGGGAGTTTGTAAAACTGTTCAGAAATCAGGTAACCCATCCAGAAACCTACACCCCATTCCCCCGTACATCTCCAAATGCTGCAAGCAGAAAAACAGTACAGGGCTCAGTGCCCCCAGCAGGTAAAAAAAATAACTAAACAATGGAAGAGCATTTTCCTTTAAGAATAAAAAGTGTGGGCTGGGAAAGAGACACAAAGGTCCTCCCCTTTTGGAGTTGCAATACTAAGATTATAATTATGCTCTCCTTCAATGCATACATTCATGTCTATACATATCTTTTGTTTAAATTGTTATTGACCTATATTTTGCTGTATATTCTCCTTTCAAGTAATTCTGGCTTCAATTTTGCACCCCTATCTGTGAGACTTGTAAATCTGTGTAAAGGCAACAATGCTAGCAGTCATCACATTAACTTATATAGTTGGACTACTTATGCAGTATGACTATATGATTCATCCGCTAGACTCTACCATTAGTTAATAGCTTAGATGAGGTATAATGCAAATACATTTTTGCATCACCCTAAATTTCTATTAGAAGTACTTAGAGAATACGATACCACAGTTCTGAACTTGAGTTGTAATCAGCCCACTGTAAAGCATACTTTACATATTGTAAAATTTAACCTTATGAACTCACATAAATTGGTTTGGAATATGCACAAAAAGGGACCTTGATTCAAGCACTTCCCTGAAATGAAAGCTAGTTGGCTTAATGGGTCTTATATGATTCACAATTCCAAGTCCATCAAATCATTTAAATATTCGTATGTTGACAGTGAAAAACTGTCTCTTAATGAATCTGCTGAACAGTTACTAAAGTCACTCATACTTTCAACAGTTTGAAGGTTTTAGATGGAGTCTGAGTGATGGAAGAAAGTCCTTTCCATATTCAGCAAGGTGATGAAGATATATCTTAAACTTCCAAAGGTCTGCTTTGCCTGTAAAGAGTTCTTCAGTTGTGTCAAAGCTGTTTTATATATTGAAAAGTAACAAAATATAAAGTACCCATTAGACTGCCTTGAGCTCATATCTGTTGTGTCAGGCATCTTCTTCTCTTCGTTTGTTTACATCGCCCCATGACAGGAAGTCCCAATGATGCCATGCAAGTAATTGCATCAGATTGTATGCATGCCATATGATCTCGCCAAGACAGTCCATGAGCAAGGCATTCCATGTAACTGGAGCTGAAGAAAGTTCATTGCAGGTGTTTCAAATTCAGAAAGTAAGTTGATTTTCAAATGGCTAAAATTAAAATGATCTGCCTGATCAAACTATCAGGAGTCGCTTAGGAATCTGAACCTATGGTAGGGTAGTGACTGATGGCCAATGGGGTCTCAGATTGGCTCAACTCTTCTATCCTGCAGGCCCTCTGAATGAACATAAAACAGAGATTATTCTTAGAAATGATAGATAAATGCATAAATAAATACCACCACATGTGGTCCCAGAAAGCACAAATCTGTTTCCTAATACTCTGTAATCAGTAAACATTGCTATCAAGAATACAGTTTTCAGATTTTGAGGTTAAACTAATGGCAAAGACAACTATAATGATATTTATAATATATGATTTGCAAAGACAGCAGACATCCATTACACCATACTAATGTAACATTTACTGACACAAACAGGTATACCTGTCTGGCAGGTTCTGTGTCCTTTCTCTGTAGACAGCAAGCTCACAATGAGAAAAAGAAAATCAAACCCACTAACATGTTAAGATTTCACAGATGGACCCCAGTGATGCCTAATCAGAGGTCTCTGTTTCTCTTTTTATTTTATTTAGATGTCAGATAGTTGTTCTGCCATTGAAGTGCTCCCTTAAATATTTTAAATTTTCTAAGTTTTTGAGTTGTAAATAACTTTGTTTAACCTGATTGCTCATTCTAGGACCACACACGGGGCACCCATTGTGGTGTTTAATGAGTCTTTCTGGAGTCCATGTTTGGCTGCCTCATATTTATTATACTCTTTGGCCCAGATATTCAAAAGGGTTACACCATGCGCAATAGGGTTGCACCAGCGCAAGTCCAAAAATGCGCCATTCTGCGATATTGAGTGAGAGACAGTTGAGCACCCCAAATCACACTGAGCAATAGCGCAATGATAACAAATGTATGCGCAACTGAAGGGGGAGGAACCATGCATAAATGGTGCAGTGCGATATTCAACAACATGCGCCATGCACAATAGGGGAGCAAGCGGAAGTTGTGCGATAGTGGAAATGAGCCAAAATTAAAAGGAACAAAGGAGAGGTGCAAGAACTACAGGGAAGGCACATGTTGCTGAACTATAGCCAGCCACAGGCAACACAGACACACAGGGCAGGACAGAGAAAGGGCACCTGGAACCCACAGGCATAGGGAAGGTGTGGGAGCCACAGCCACAGCCACAGTGCAGAAGGGAAAGTGCCATGCAGCACTGAGGCCACCACATTAGGTGTTCCGGTGCAGGAAGTAGCAGCCAGGACAGCGGGGAACACAGAAACAGCTGCCTGGGGGATGAACACAAGCCAGGGACATGGCCAGTGCCACCATCCAGATGGAGGCAGTAATGAGGGTGAGAAGGTGGGCAGCAGGGGCGCGGTCGGTGGAAGGCCCATCTGTGTATGCCCCAACAGGCAGTACCGAGCCTGCACCAGCCTCGAGCTGTACAGTGATACTGAGATCGTGGGCTGGTACCACCTGAATGGGCAATTCTGATGCGGCTCTGTGAGCTGTGCAGTGATGTGATGCAGGCACCCACACGATGGAACCATGCTCTGTCAGTGGAGACTAAAGTGACAGCTTGCATGTGCTTGCTCACCACAGGTACCTTCCAGAGACCAACAGGGGACATCACAGGCATAACCTAGTTGGCTGCCTCATGCCACCTCACCCAATTCCTCAGCACACTGCTGCCACATGCTGTGAAGTACATCCATTTTGCCCAGCACACTGGCAGAGCACACAGCAACATACAGGAGTTCCACAGGGTAGCATGTATGCCTGGAGCACTAGGGGCAATAGACTGCACCCATGTGGCCATCCGCACACCACCTGGCCCCAAGGGGGCCGCATATATTAATCAGAAGGGCTATGCTAGCATCAACTGCCAGGTGGTGTGTGATGCCAGAGGGCGCATAATCAATGTCTGTGCCATGCACCCTGTGGGAGCACACGATGCCTTCATCTGGCACCAGTTGGCACTGTGCCACAGATTCGAGAGTGGGGATATCCCCACTTGCTACTTAGTGGGTGAGTATGCAAACCACATGGACAAACTTAGGGCTTGGGAGGGGCATGGTCAGAGGTGACATGGGTAGTGGCCTACATGGCCCGGGGCAGGGCGATGCTGATCACCAAACTAACCTCCACCCTCTGCACACAGGTGACAATGGATACCCACTCCGTCCATAGCTGCTCACACCATACCTGCGGCCCATGACCCCATCGCAGCAATGCTACAATGAGGCACATGCCACCACATGTAATGTCATCGAGCGGGTGTTCAGTATGCTGAAGGCATATTTCCGTTGCCTGGACACCTCTGGTGGTGCTTCTACAGTACAGCCCTCAAAGGCCTGCAGACTATTCCTGGCCTGTAGAATCCTGCACAACATGGCCAACAAATGCGGGATAGCCATACAGGTCGAAGAGGGGACAGCGATGGGGACGATGAAGATGCCGTGACAATGGCGATGGGCAGCCCCCTTGGGTGAAGGGACATCTGATTGATCCAGCTAGCATAGCTGTACGGACACCATCATGGAGGAGCACTTCAGCCAACCCAGGTAAGTCATGGGGCCATGTGCAACTACCAGTGGCAAAGGCACAACCCACAAACATGCATGGACACACACCAGGGGTGCATGCAGTGAAGGGACGTGGCCAGGCATGGAACCACACATGCCACAAGGGATGGGCAAGGTCTAACATGGCACGCGGTCAGACACACACACACACACACACACACACACACACACACAGACACACACACACACACACAACTCACCAGACATGCACAAAGGGTAGGAGGCACGCCGACCCAGAATGCCACCCCTATCCACACACATGTCCACAGACCACCACGCCCACTGCCTGTCATTGTGCATGTGTCAGACACTGGGCACCATTGCACAGTGGTGTACAGTGCAATGCAGGCATCATCATGCACACGCAACTATGGACAGCAGCCAGGAGGGTGTACAGATGGACTGTGTGTGTGCATGCAGGGCCGGGTACCCAACCGTGCATTGCCTGCTGAATGACACAATGCACACAGGGCAGCATCAGACAGTAGTCATGCTGGGAGACAGGTCAGTCACACGCCACAATGCCACGGCTGCCACGGATGAGTGGGCAGCCCCGCCAAGGCCCACCAGCAGTGACAGGCTGACCACTGGCCTCATGGGGTGGCACTGATGGTCCCCCAAGGGTTCCACTGTGTGAACATGACCGTGCTTGCGCAGGGGTCTGCAGCACACCGAACATGCCTGCACCAGGCGTGCTCAGGATGCCCACAGCTGAACCTGGTGTAGACAAGGATGGTGTCGCACGGTGCCGGGAATGGGGGTGGACATTGCACTGTGCAGTGTCTGCGATGCACGGGCAAATAACTGTGTGCCCACTGTGGCCATGGCAGCTGTGATTGTCTGTGTCAGCCTGTCAATGGCAGCGATCACATCCTCCCGCATCCGGTGTCCATCCCTGCCAGGAGCAGAGCGGTGTCTCTGCTGCGACGCTCGTCTGCCAGGTGCAGAGCTGCACTCAGTGCATCCACTGCCATCACAAGCCACATCTGCTGATTGACTGATGCTTGCAGTATGCAGGTGTGCTCATCCAAGAGGTCATCTGCCTGATCGGCATGCTGTCCATCAGGGTGTTTGCAGCCCTGATGCTCATCACCCCTTGAGGGTGGGCGCTGCACACCAGGGCCAGGCCTGGGCATGTCCACGGGTGGCGCACTGACTCCGCCCCTGACACTGTACCACCATGTCCATTAGCCGACTGCTGATGCTGCTCCTCTAGCTGCTGCTCCCCAGGGCTCAATGGTGCTGCCGCAGTGGCCGCAACAGTCCCACTGTCCTGTACACACACCAGTGTTGCCCCATCGGTTCTGACAGGCACAGGCTGGGACTGTGATGACACGCAGGCCTCCACGGTGGCACCACCCACAGCCATGGCCGTGATGTATCCTGCTGTGTGGCCATCCTGTAGCACACACGTGTCACTGCCCATGACGTTAGTGACATCATCATCGGTGACGGATCTGGCACCAGCCTGAGTCTCAGCATGCTGGCATCCATGGACGCTGGCATGCTGGGACACGGACAGTACCTCCTCCGCACCTGTTCCACCAACATCAGTCTGGACGTCCAGGCTGGCCCACTGTCGCCCTGAGCCGCATATTCCTGTGGAGGTGGATGGGCCCTCCTCCATCTCCATCTGACCGGCCTCAGTGGAGAAGCCCACCACCGCTGACCCATGCAGATGCTCAGGAGCTGTAAGGGAAAACAAAGTCGCATTACTGCATGTGACCTACCCTGTCCCCCAATAGACAGACCATGACCTACCATGCAGTGACAGGCTACCACCCATCTGGAATCCACCACCCGGAACACCCTCAATGGCACAACGCTGCATGCTGCCAGCAACCCGCCTCCTCCTGTGGGTGAGGTGTAGCACCTCCAGCTGTCCTCCACCTGTCACATGCCATGCTGCCTTGATGGCAGCCACCTTCTCCTTAATCCTCCACCTGTCTGTGCCCATCTTCTTCTTGTATTCCTGCATGGAGCACTGGTGGCTCCCATGCAGGTTTACAGCATGTGCCACCTCCTCCCATGCAGCAGCATGGGCCTGTGGTGTTCCCTGCCGTCCGATGAGAAGTGGCTCCTGGTCTAGGTAGGCCTCAAACAGGGCATCCGTCTTGGCCTTCATGAAATTTGGCCTCTTCCTACTCCCATGACTCTGTTCCTCTTCTTCCACAACACACTCGGTCATGATTCAGCCTGTGAGAATGACAGGTGTTACCTGTGACTGTGCAGTCCCATGCATGTCCCAGAATCCACAGTCCACACTCCCAAACAGCATGCAACTCACTGCAATAGACTGTAGAAACTGACTATGACCAGTGCAGCCTGATGTCGCACTTTTATAGTGCAACCCATGCAAATAAGGCGAGGCACATCTTTAAGTGGATGCAAATTTAGTGACTGCACCATTGACTGACTGATTAGCTGATTTGCATATGCTGGCTGAATATCGCACTGTTGCACTTTGCGCAATTGTGTTGAACATGCTGAGCCAAGGGCGCAGTTTTGTGACATGCGCAGTGCACACCTAACTACACATGCCCGGGGTTGATGACGCAGGCACCTGCCATGCTGCTCACGTGCTGTGCATGGGAGGCAATGCAGGGCATGGCCACCATTGTGCCAGTGGTGCTACAGTGCTGTTCACCTATATGGTGCTGTGGCACTGGGGCATCATAGGCACACTGGGGCAACAGCGCAGTAGGCCATTACAAGAGGTGGCACACAGGCACCCAATCGCGCTACACACATTGGGTTCCAATCGTGCTGTGGCTGTCCATGCACCACAGACCCTAGACCCTGTGCCGGACCTTTGCCCCCTAGGCACCATGCGTCAGGCATGGATACACCACTATCGCACTGTTCGGTGACAGCGCGATAGGGAATGGCAGCGCTGTACCGCGCAGCATCTGCACATGGCAGAACCGCACTGCAGAGTGCCATTTTGACTGAACTGAGCAGCAGAGATGGTGCGAAGGCGTGCTGTGCAGTGGAGCCAGGTGGAGCTGGCAAACCTGGTTGCCATTGTGGAGCCTCATGTTGGGCCCTTATTTTGGGAGGCACCCCTGGACTGGGCCAGGAGTCAGGTGTGGAAGGAGGTGGCCGATGCCCTGGAGGAGGCCACCAGTATGGGGCGGATGGCAGAGCAGTGCCACCACCGATATGAGGACCTGAGGTGGAGGGACCCAGACCTGCTTGCCTGCTTCGCAGGCACGTGCGCAGAGGGCACGTGGCACGGCCTGGTAGGTGCAACATCAATACACTTTATCATCCATACGGGTATCACAGTTGCTTGTGTCCAGCAATGAGGGAGGCCATCCAGTGTTGGCCGTGGTGGTGGTGTTATCGGGTGTGGGTGGTGGGTATGGCTGTGGGATTGCACACACATGGGGCAGGGGACTTTTACAGGATTGTACTGATGTTCCTCTTCCATGTTTGCACCTTAGCCCAGAAGAGTGCAGGCTGGTGATAGAGAGGAGGTGCTTCCAGGAGGACCATCAGGCGTGAGGGTGAAGGTCCACAGAGATGCAGGGACCAGCCTGATGATGGTGGTGCCTTACATCCATGATTACTATTGCATGCTGTGTAACAGGGCGCGCGGCATAGCTACCACCCATTGACACCACTGCCATGCACGCAACTTGATACAGTCAGCACTGTCCAGTGGCACTGCATGTCTGGGAGTGTGTTAATGATGGTCCATGTGTGCACCGGGCACATGGCTGTGCCACTGCCTTCACACCGCATAGCCAAGTCACTGTACGGCCATGGTGGTGCTGTGCAGGACATGGGCGGTGAGTGTGTGCATTGGTCCACATGGCTGTGGCTGCCTGGGTAGGCAGGTCTTGTGGACACGGTCACTGTGGGTAGTTGCACACCATCACACGGGCATGGCACATGACTGTATGCCATGCACAATGGGTTTGCTGCAGGGGGCTGGACAGTTACACGTATTGACTCTGCTCCCTTGTCCTAGGTGGACAACACTGGATGGCCCTGGAACGGGGCATACAAGAGCTTCTACAGCTGGCACAGGCATCCCTGGCAGCATTACAGCACATGGAGCGGCATGGGGTCCGAGGTGAATAACCCGGAGGCGCCACAGGAGTGGAGAACGAGGCACAGAATAGGCCCTCCATGACCCCCTGACACCCATAACCCCCTGGACCCACCCTCATACCCCTTCTTCCCTATCCCATTTGTACACCCCTGCCCCATGCCTGCCCCCACCTGGTTTGTGGCCCTTTCCCTCCACCCTTGTATATATTTGTACATATGTTTCAGAGTTGTTATATTTTAATACATACATTTTGTTATAACAACTGTGGTGGTCTCTGATTTGCAGTGGGCTACAGGTGCTCAGCTGCAGTGGTGTACATGGCGTCAGGGGTGGTGCATGCATGTGCATGAATGTGTGTGTGTGTGTGTGTGTGTGCAGAGGTGAACCGCCTATGGTGTGGGCAGGGGCATCAGTCACTGTCTGTGGTTTGTGTGTTGTACTCTGTGCACTGGATGCCTGTGTGCAGTGGTCCATGGGGCCTGCATGGCCTGTGCAGCTGATACCCTTGCACGTCTGTGGTATGCACGGTCTGCTGGCATGCCAGTGGTGGCTGTTGTGGCCAGTGGTGGGATGGGATATGTCCTTGGGAGGGTGTGCAGGGTGCTGTACCACTGGAGGTGGGGTCTGGGGCATGCCCTGTTTCATGGGGGTACCCTGTGCTGGACGATGGTTGGTCTCTCAGCTGTGCCTCAGGGGAACGTGCAGGATGGCACTGTGCATGCATCTGTTGCATCACTGTCTGCTGCCACCCACTGCAGGGTGCCCATGGTGGGGCTGCCTTGCATGGCTCTATGGTGTACAGAGTTGCATTGTCACAGTGGGGTGGTGGCATGCATGGGGTGTCCTGCACTGTTGGGTGCTACTCCTGGGCAAGGTGTATGGGGATCATGGTGCAGGGTGTGCTTTGCGTCTGTGGGATGGTGTGGTACGGGGTGGTCAGCCATCCTTGTGTGCTGGTCACAGCTTGTCGGGGGGTGTGATGGGGCACCATGGCTTGGCTGTGGGTAGTTGCTGGTCTCCATGGGCCGGTGGTTATTCCAGCCCTCCCCCAGTTGTGCAGTACATGGGGTGTGGGGGGACGATGTCTGTTCTGCTGTGTGTTCCTCTGCCCATCTGTGGTATAGGTGGTGGGCCCCTGCATCCCTGGTTGTGCTGTTGCATTGCTGCCCTGCTGCTGGGGGCATCCCTGGTTGCACTATGGTGCATCTGGACTGCTCAGCTGAACATCCCTTGTTGCGCTATGGTGCATCAGATCTGCTCAGCTTCCCCTCCCTAGTTGTGCTATGGTGCAGGTGGTGCGATATTCAGTTGTGGGCCGTAGGCGCATCTTGGCCTGCGCAGTTTTTTAATATCTCACTTCTTGCGCATGGGCACAGTGGACTTGCTTTGCTCCTGCTGTTGTGCACTTTTGGGCACAGTTTGAATATCTGGGCCTTTTACTCTGTCTTGGGAACATATTCGAAATCTAGTTGGGTACATCAACTCATATTTGAAACCAGCTTTTTAAGCATTTTTTATTGGGAAGAAAACATCCCTTCTATGTATTACATTGGGGATAAATCATTAAAGATTTTGATAGTGCAGCCCTCAAATGTGATGGAAGTGGTGTCTCTTAGCTTTCCTTGGATATAGATTTTTTATTTAAAGTCCAGTAAATGTAATACAAATGATCTAGGTTTGTTGGTTTTACTTGGCAATGAGACACATTTTCCACTTCTGGGTGTGAGCAGCTTCAATGGTCATAACGTTCGAGCAGTTATCAGTGGACACAGACTGTAGTTTAAGTATATTTTGGTAATCCTGATATAAGCAGGACTGGAACTGCTGCCTACATTAGGAGTTTATATTGAGAACAGGGGATTGCAAAAGAGTGCTGGTGAGCGGGGCATGACTCAGCTTCAAATCTACCCCCCCCATCTGCACTGGTCCCCTTTTTCTGGATTTTAAAATGCTGCGTCATGATGGCTACATACAGAAATGAAGGTGTGACCGGAGCTGATGGAAATGTATTGTATATAGCCACTTCATATAAATTAAGAGATTCTTAAGTACATAACAGTCTGTGTAGTCCAGGAGCCTTTAGTGAAGGGTAAATGGTTGCCAGATAGTTTGTCCACATTTTATGTTAGTGCATTAATCTGTGAGAGTGTTAAATACCAGGATGCCTGTGGGTAGTACTGAAGTATTGTATGATCAGGTGACTGGTTCTAGCAAATCAGTATTTCAGAATTCCAGTGCCCATTTTATAATAAGAATTATTGTAACTTGCTTATGGAAGCAGGTGCTGTTGGCATGCATTTGCTGTTCATTACTGTTCATGGTGTTGTGACAGAATCTGCAAAACCCACCAAGACCCATTAAGGCAACCATGTTCCCATGTAAGCTACAGTAATACTTACTATTCATTGCTTAGCTCATTGCAAATACTGAAGTGTAGTCTCTGACTCTACACTTTCCCTCATGCCAAATTCTATATTCTTCCTTGCAATGCCATAGATTTTACTATATATTTATATTAGGATTATTATGTTATATTATCTATTATATTTTATGTTTTCTATATTAGATAATAAATAGTGATAAGATGATGATAGTAATTTAATACAAAAACATGTTTTATCAATTTTTATGTATTTGTATGCGATTGAAAACATTTCTGAATGAACACATGATGAGTCATGAAGATGATGATAATAAACACTGGCCCAGATATTCAAAAGAGTTGAGCCATGCGCAATAGGGTTGCGACTGCGTAAGTCCGAAATTGCGCCATTCTGCGATATTCAGCAGGAGGCAGTTGCGCCCCTGAAATCATGCTGAGCAACAGCGTAATGATAATGAAGGCATGCACAACCAAAGGAGGAGGAACCATGCATAAATGGTGCAGTGTGATATTCAAAGACTTGCGCAATGCACAACAGTGGAGCAAGCAGAAATTGCACCATAGCGGAAATGAGCCAAAATAAAAAGGAGTAAGGAAGAGGCACAAGAACGCTACAGGGAAGCCACATAAGGCAGAGGCTGACAGACAGGGCCGGTGGCATGAACAGGGCAGGCCATGGAAATGCCACAGTGAATAGCCAGGCACAGGGAAGGTGTGGGGAGCCACACAACACAGAGGCCAGCACAGGCAGGTGTACCCGGTGCAGGGGAGGTAGCAGCCAGGACAGTGGGGGGGAACGCAAGCCAGGGACATGGCCAGTGCCACCTTCCACATGGAGGCCGTAATGAGGGGGGTGAGAAGGTGGGCGGCAGGGGGGCGTGGCTGTGGAAGGGTCCATCAGCGGTATGCCCCCAGCAGGCAGTACCGAGCCCGCACCAGCTTTGAGCTGTACACAGATACTGAGATTGTGGGATGGTACGCCTGAACAGGGCAATTCTGAGGTGGCTCTGTGAGCTGTGCAGTGATGTGATGCAGGCACCCACATGACAGAGCCATGCCCAGTCAGTGGAGAACAAGGTAACAGCCTGCATGTGCTTGCTCACCATGGCTACCTTCCAGAGACCAACTGGGGACACCACAGGCATAACCCAGTCAGCCACGCCATGCCACCTCACCCACCTCAGCACACTGCTGCCACATGCTGAGGAGTACATCCATTTCCCCAGCACAGCGGTAGAGTGCACAACAAACATACAAGAGTTCCACATGGTAGCACGTATGCCTGGCATGCTAGGGGCAATAGACTGCACCCATGTGGCCACACGCGACACCACCTGGCCCTGAGGGGCCGCATACATAAATTGAAAGGGGTTATGCCAGCATCATCTGCCAGGTGATGTGTGATGCCAGGGGGTGCATCATCAATGTCTGTGCTACGCACCCTGGGGAGCACATGATTCTTTCATCTGGCACCAGTCGGCACAGTGCCACAGATTTAAGAGTGGAGACATCCCCACTGGCCACCTAGTGGGTGAGTATGAAAACCACATGGACAAATATAGGGCCTGGAGGGGCATGGCCAGAGGTGGCATGGGTAGTGGCCTACATGGCCTGGGGCAGGGCGATGCTGATCATCAAACTAACCTCCACCCTCTACACACAGGTGACAGTGGATACCCACTGCATCCCTGGCTGCTCACACCCTACCGGCAGCCCACGACCCCATTGCAGCAATGCTACAATGAGGCATACACCACCACACGTAATGTCATCGAGTGGGTGTTCGGGATGCTGAAGGCACGTTTCCATTGCCTGGACACCTCTGGTGGTGCCCTACAGTACAGCCCCTCAAAGGCCTGTGGGATATTCCTGGCCTGTTGCATCCTGCACAATGTGGCAAATGAATGTGGGATAGCCATACAGGTTGAAGAGGGGGACAGCGATGGGGACGATGGGGACACCAGTGACGATGGTGATGGGCAGCCCCCCCTTGGCCGACGGGACCCCGACTGCTCCGGCTGGCACATTTGCACTGGGACACCATCACGGATGAGCACTTCAGCCAACTCAGGTAAATCATGGGGCCATGCGCAACCACCAGTGGCCAAGGCACAACCCACAAACATGCAGGAACCCACACTGGGGGTCCATGCTGTCAAGGGTAGTGGCAGGGCACAGAGGCACACACACAGCCAGAAATGGGTGAGGATTAACATGCTATGCTGAAGGACACACACACACACACACAATGCAACAAACATGCACAGAGGGCAGAAGGCACACCGACCCAGAACACACACCCTAGCAACACACATGTCCACAGGCCACCATGCCCACTGTCTGTCCATGTGCGTATATCAGATGCTGAGCACCATTGCACATTGGTGTACAGCACAATGCAGGCATCATCATGCACATGCAACTGCAGACAGCAGCTGGGAGGTTGTGCAGGTGGACTGTGTGTCCGCGTGCAGGCCCGGGTACCCACCCGTGCACTGCCCACTGATACACACAATGCACATAGGGCAGCACCAGACAGTAGCCGCGCTGGGAGACAGGTCAGTCCCGCGACACAGTGCCACGGCCACCATGGATGTGTGGGCAGCCCCGCTGAGACCTGCCAGCACTGGCAGGCTGACCACTGGCCTCATGGGGTGACACCGATGGTCCCCAGGGATTCCACTGCATGAACGCGACCGCGTCAGCACAGGGGTCTGCAGCACACCGAACATGCCTGCACCAGGAGTGCTTGGGATGCCCACAGCTGAACCTGGCATCGACAGGGTGTGAGTTGCATGACACCGGAATGGAGGGTGGATAGTGCACCGCGTGGTGTCCACAAAGCATAGACACCTGACTGTGTGCTATTGTAGGCATGACAGCAATGAACGCCTGTACATGCCTGTCAATGGCAGCAGTCACATCCTCCCGCAAACGGTCCATCCGTGCCAGGATCTGTTTGGTGTCTCTGCTACAACGCTCCTCTGCCCACTCCAGAGCCACACACAGTGCTTCCACAGACGTCGCAAGCCATATTTGCTGCTGGACCAATGCTCGCAGTAGGCGGGTGTGCTCGTCCAAGAGGTCATCAGCCTCCTCGGCATCCTGTCCCTCAGGGTGTGCAAGGGCCTGATGTTCAGCACGCCCTCAAGGGTGGGTGCTGCGCAACAGGACCAGGTCTGGGCATGTCCATAGGTGGTGCGCAGATGCCGCCGCTGAACCCGGTACACCCAAGCCCAGTGGATGACTGCTGATGCTGCCCCTCTGGCTGCTGCACCCCAGGGCTCAGTGGTGCCACCATAGTGGCCGCAACAGTCCCCCTGTCCTGAACAGACACCAGTGCTGCCCCACTGGTGCTGACAGGCACAGCCTGGGACTGTGCTGACATGCAGGCCTCCACGGCAGCACCACCCACAGCCATGGGCGCGAATTGTCCTTCTGTGTGTCCATCCTGTGGCACACACGTGTCACTGCCCAAGACGGTCGTGTCATCATCACTGGTGCCGGACTCTGCCCCGGCCACAGCCACAGTGTGCCGGCATCCGTGGACGCCAGCATGCCGGGACACAGGCAGGGCTTCCTCCACACCTGTCTCAATGACATCAGTGTGGACAGCCAGGCGGCCCCATTGTCGTACTGATCACCTCAGAGTATTTGTTCATGGCTGCTCATTCACAGTCGGTAGTGACTGTGCTGGCAGCCCCACATCTCAGATCTCACAATGATCTGCTCAACTTCCCTATCTTTTTTCCCCCAACCTGAATATAGCTGTGCCTTGCTGAAATGGCCTCTTCAGTTCCTTCTCTGGCATTCATTCTTCTCACCTGCTCCCCACACCAAAACTGGTGAGCTCAATACCTTCACATCATGAATGCAGTTTGTATAGTCTCTCATGTTATTTTTACATATTAATAATAAACATGATCTTTTGGCAAGCCAGGCTGATAGATGCAGGACAAAAGGGGAAAACAGGCTTCCTGCCCATATAAGATCTAAGCTACCTATGATTAGGCACTATTAAATGGTGAGCATAATGATGTGCACACCTGTCATTTAATAGTGCCTAAACAAAGGTAGCCTAGATCTTTTATGGATAGGAAAGCTTATCTTTCCCCTTGTGCCTTGCTGCCATCAGCCTGATTTACTGGAAAGATTTGTTTATTTTTGATATGTCAAAAAAACGAGGACTGTACTACTTACATTCATGATTCAGAAGGGTGGTGAGCTCACCAGTTTTTGGTGTGGGAAGGAGTGAAGAATGAATATCAGAGGGGGGCTGAGAAAGCCACTCCTGCAAGGTACTGCTGTATTCAGGGAAGTGGAAAGACAGAAGGGGAGAAATATGAGCAGATCACTGTGAGATATAAGATGTGGGGCTGCCAGCACCATGATCACTACCTGACCCCATTGTCCTGGCCAACATTCCCCTTCCCATAAAACCAGTTCATGCAATTGTCCAAGGTTGTGCATGGGTATTAATGTGTGAAATGGATGCCACTACACTTTCAGTCATGTCACTACCAGTCTAGCATTGCTTGTAAAACACTTTGAGAAATGATGTGTATGAAAAGCACTATATAAATGCTGATTCTTCTAATTATTATTATTTCCCATGGAAAAAGAAGACAAGACAAACATATTTTTGATTTCCAAGAAAGTATGAACTCTGACATTGGACTACACAAGAACTTTGGTACAAACAAGTGGTGTATCTAGCAGGTGGTGAAAGGTGCGGCTGCACCCCCCCCCCCATTGTACCTTACTTGCTTGCTGCTGCTGCTGCATTTTACTTTGTTGAAAAAGTCTGATTTATTGAATGTACAAATGTTTACATTTAAAACTATGGATTACATCTGTAGGTTCTGCCAAAACGTAAAAAAAAGAATAATAGCAAACAATATAAAGGTTTAATAAAAATTTTAAAAAGTGCATATCACGTATGCACGCCACCCCAGCACCCCTGATTGCAACATCCTGGATCTGCCATAACCATTTGACCACCAGGTTATTTAAGATTTGTACTGCACTGTGGCTTGCCGAAGAGAAAGTCGGTTGAATTAAAATACAATTTCAGCATGTTAAAGTAAACAAAATGAACAGAATCATAGCCTAACATGTGTATTGTTCAAAATAATGCAGATGGTTTGACCATTTTGGTGAAACAATTCTAAACAAAGGGAAAAAAGAACTAGTTAGCTCCACAGAAAGCCATATAGCTCTCTGACTCTGGCTCCAAGTTGTCATCACGTAACACATTTGGCAGCTATTTTAAGAAGCAGTTTTTTTGAAATTGGAAGGCTGATTTTACCTTTTTCAAATGCTTTGGAAATGCATTTAGGTAAATTATATAAATATAGTTTAAGCATTAATGAATACAGCAGCATTTTCTTTAGTTCCCTGTAAAGTCAGGTTTTTGAATAATTTGTTGTCAAAATGTTGTTCAGGTATCCTTTAACATTGTAACAACTTACTCTGCCCATGCCACTAAGAATGAAGTGATAATAAAACAAAATTGGTATGTTTTGAGAGGCAATTTGAGTTTAAAGGACATTTCTATTGAGTTTTCATATACAAGAGCAGGTACTTTGAAGGATATCTTGGTCCACAGCAGAAAAAGCAAACCTATTTACAAAATGTGATTAGCGAATCAAAGGGTGGGATGTTTTACTTGTAAAATGTGGCTACTGTAATTGCATTTCAGTCGGAAAAAGTTTTAACAACCCACACACTGCAAAAGAATGCAGTATTAGACAATATATAACCCGCATCAGCACAGGGGTTGTCTGTGTGGCAATGGGCAAGTGCAGAGCTTTATATATAGTCAAAACTAAACAACAGTTTAAAAACAGAGTCAGTGAACATCGTAGGGTGATCAAAAATGCAGATTTAAAATATACTACAGCACTGCACATGAGCCACATGGACAACCCTCAAGAGCATGGTTTCAGTTATCGAGCTATTGACAAAGTTAGTACTAATCTAAGGGGAAGGGACTTTGACAAATTGTTGCCATCCGAGGAGGGCTTCAGGATCTACACACTAGGAGCTTGTATGGCACCAGGCTTAAATCAATCAATCAATCAATCAATCAATCAATTCTTTATTTTGCCAGGTGGAAAAGCATTGAGGCAGAGCTCATTTGCAAGGTGGACCTGGGTACTGTACATTGCCATGGGTGGCCATCAAACAAGCATAGAATCACATATACAAAATAGAATCACATATACAAAATAAATTACATATGTACAGGCACCAGTAATACAGGCCAGGTAAGATGTAAACTGCAGTACATTAGTAAGATAATATTGTTACATATGTACAGCATTCAAGGAGAGTGGGACAAAAACAGGCCAGGTGCAATCTGTAGGTCAACAACTTGTGAAACATATTATTTGAAAGCAACCTTCTAACCGCTGTGCATACTTATATTTAGAAATTATACAGAATGTTAATTATCACAAAAGTGCACCAACTAGTGAAGGTTCAGTCTGATTCATGGAGCATGAAGGATCAGAGAAGAGAGAAGGAGAGGAGCTGAAAATAGATGAAGGTATAGGGGGAGGTAGGGAGCAAGCATGCGGAGGAGGCAGCTGGCAGGGAAAGGCAAGGGGCAACGGAGGAGGACCATCAGATAATAGTGTATTGGGTGGGGGTTATACGGTATGATTATAAGTTTTGGGAAAGGATGCCCACAGGTAGACAGACAGTCATATCAGAGAACTATGGCAGGAGGCAATGTAGTGACCCTATTTGAAGCAATTACAGACCTCTGAGAAGGACCTCAGGAACAGAGCTTTGAAGAGAGACAATGACAGAAGAAGCAAGCCTTAGAGATTTCTGAACATTGTTCCACAGAACAGGAGGTCATGGCTTATAGCAGCTCTACCGAATTGCAATCTGACCTATTGAATAATGAGAGATATGTAGGTAAGGCTTCTCAGAAGGTAGCTACCAAGGGGGAAAATAAGTTGGCAATCTGAGAAGTACTATGAGAGCTTATGGATGATGGCTTTGTAGGTCCAAAAGACAGCATTCTTCTGCCTCCTGAAGATGAGGTAGCTCCAGCCTATGGAAGAATAGTGTGTACAGTGGTGAGTGGAATAAGGAACACCAGAGATAAATCTGAGCGCTCTCTATGGTAAAGGGTATCAAGCTTAGAGAGGGCCGCACAGGTACTATGTCCATACAGGAAGTTAGCGTAGTCCAGGAGAGGCATGAAAGTAGTTTGGACTAGAACTATTCTGGCCTCCAAGGTCAGTAAGTACTTAATGTGAAAGAAGAGCCCAAGTCTTTGTTTCATTTTCTTAGAGAGCTCATCTATGTGATCAAGGAAAGACAGCTTAGAGTCTATCCAAATACCCACATATTTTAATTTCACCATGAATTCCAGAGTCTCACCCAGAAGAGTGATTACCTGGGGAACCGTGGAAGGGGAGTTATTTTTGGGAGGGAGGACAGATGGAAAAAAACAGCATATCTTCAGTTTTTTTGGCATTTAGTAGCAGCTTCAGATGCAATAAGTTTTTCTATAGTACATCAAAATCACTTTGAATGTCATTGCAGACTGGTTCAGGCATCAGTCTATCGATGTAAAGTACAGTATCATCAGCAAATAGATGGATATTTGCAGACTTGATACCGGAATCTATATGATTTATATAGATAGTAAAGAGCAGTGGGCCAAGGATGGACCCCTTGGGGCACGTCTCTTAGCAGTATTTTCATTGAAGACAGGTCACCATCTGCCTTAACCTGTTGGTGTCTGTCCATAAGATAGTTGGAGAACCATTTTAACACCAGATTGTCCACCTATACTTCTCAAAGACACCAGTACTAAGTCATGATCTACCATGTCAAAGGCTTTGCTAAATTCAAGATCAAGATGCATACATATCGTTTGGCATCTAAAGCAATCTGCCATTTGTTCATAACCTTTGCTAAGGCCATGATGGTACTGTGATGGAGATGGAAACCTGACTGGGCTGTATTTATTTATTTAGTTTTTGTTGACCGGGTAAGGGCACTAGACAAATCCTGCCTATTTTCAGGCACGACATGGGGGAGGGGGATACAGATGAATGCCAACTGATCTTGAACCAGATGAAGCTGTTGGTGGTATTTTTTGGGAACGGAGGAAATTTGGCCATTGCACCAGGGAAATTCACCAGCTCTTTTCGAGAAGTGAAATGGGATCTTTAACATCCACCTGAACTACCACCAGAACAGGCAGATGGGACCTCGGTTTAACATCTCATCCAAAAGACGGCACCTCAGGAGTGCAGCACCCCCTTCATGCTGCACTACAGTGTCAGTATTGGGATATTAACCCAAGTGTCTGGTGTGGGGATAGAACCCACAGCCTACTATACTCTCCTGGCCTCGGAGGTGAGTGTGCTACCTGCTGAGTCACTGACACTGATTTAGCAAATTGGAGTTTTCAAGTACAATCTAAGCTGTGCATTGACTACCTTCTCCAGTAGTTTGGACAGGACTGGGAGCAAGGAAATAGGTCAATAGTTATTTAGGTCACAGGAGTCACCAGATTTAAACAAGTGATGATGTATGTGACTTCAAATCGTTGGGAGAGTGCCCTGCGTAAAGGGTCATATTGAAAAGATGGGTAATCAGGGGCAAAACAAGACAGGCCAGTTTTAGAAGTATGGCTTGATCAGATCAGCACCTGCCCTTTCTTTGGGTCTAGTTGCAGGAGCAGATCCTTGACCTGCTTAATGGAGACAGAACAGAATAAGAAGATGTTGTTTTGAGCATGAGGGTCCACATTAGGGCATTCAGGGCTTTGGTTGTATAGCTGGGACCAGAGGATATTTGCCGGAGAGGTGTCAAAAGCCATACCTGCTGTGGCAAAGTGATTGTTAAGAAGGTCATGTATAACATGTCTGTCGGTAGTAGAAATGTCGCTGATAGTGATTTTAGGTGGGAATGTGCTAGCTGATCTGTGAGCTTCAACATCCTTTAAGGTTTTCCAGAACTAACTTGAGGAGTTGGTAGAAGAATTAAGTTCTGAGTGAAAATAATTAGATTTTGCAGATCTAATTAGTTTGGTACACTGATTCCTAGCAGTTCTGAAGGCAGTCCAGTCCGTAGCTAGTTTTGAGTTTTTTGCCCTTTTCCAGAGTGCATCCCTTTGCCATAATGCTGCATTTAGGCTCACTGTAAACCAAGGGCAGGGTTTCCTTTATGTTCGACTTTTGACAAGGGGAGCATGTTTATTTATGGTCCCAATTAAAATGGCTTTGGATGGCCTCATAGCTTTGCCAATGAAGGTGCCAGGTAGAAAATCTGCCAGTTTGCATACTGGAGATTAAAGAGGAATGCATTGGGGTTGAAATTCCTTCTACATCTTTTGGAAATGTAGTTTGAAGATGAGGCTATTTTGTGCACTGATCTCCACAAGCAATGGCACAATGATCACTAAGATCAGAAAAAACAGAGTGCATGAAGAGTTGGAACTTGCTCACCAACAGTAGGTCAAGTAATGAGCTATGTTCAGGATTTTTAATGCTGAGGCGGGTGACTTCATTAATAATCTGAGAGAGCCCAAAGGTATCACAAAGATTGTTCAATGGTTTTGAAGCCAAGGAAAGCCAATCCAGATTAAGATCACCCAGAATAGTAACTTCTGAGGACACTGTGCCTAAAATATCACTTATGTGTTTAAACAGAGTGAGACCAGCAAATGGAGGTCTATAACATCCAATAATGCAAAGACAGATTGTTAAGGTTAGGCACTCAAATTCCTTTGGGGATATAGTCGAGTAAACTGTGGTAGCGATGAATTTATCACAAGCGTAAATACTCCCCACACCCGTAGACAACCTATCCGTTTTAAATAAGTAATACGAGGGGATGTTGACCTCAAGGTCCTGCGTGCTAGGTTTCAGCCACGTTTCAGCAATCGCTAAAATGTTAGGCATAGAGTGGTTGGTCCAGGTTTGGATGGCATCAAGCTTTTTTAGTAGGCTGCATGCATTAATATGAATAAATGATAGCCCCTTTAGTTGAGGTAGTTCTGCTGGAGCATAAATGGGGAGGAGAGGTCCCAGGTTTAGTTCAACATTGTCTGCACAGATAAGAAGTAACAGGAGCTATTTTTTTATGGTGAGAAGTAACAGGCGGAAAGGCTATGTTCGGCACCTGTTAAGAAGGTAGGTAGGAGTATTACTTGACGGGAGCACTTTGAAAGGTGAGGGATGGTAGAATGCATACAGTAGGGTCCTAGTGGACAGAATGCATAAGCTTCTGAGTGACAAAAAGAACCAATGGTGTTTAAAAGGCAGAGTTCTGTTATGGGGCCAGGGCAGTTGGGCTCCATGGTAAAGGAAACATTTACCAACCTTGGTAGCAGTAAGTTGGAGAAGGGCTTAATATTGTCCGAGAGCACCCATTATCACTGAGGAGAGAATGCCATGGAAGGTCCATAGGACCTGTCAGAAGCACTGGGGAATAAGCCTAAAAGGCAGCCTAGTAGAAAGGTTAAGGCCAGCATTTTGTGAATATCATAAAACAGCTGCTGTGCATTAGCACTGATAAGGATAATGGTTATCTCCACTGTAGGGAAGATACCATGATAGTTAGGGCTTCTGACTGAGCAATAGACAGAACCAACAAGTGAACAGTTCTAACAAAGGTCGGGGAGTAAGCGTACTTAAAAAGTGGCTGGGTGGGGGAGGACGAGAGGGAGAAAATTTAAGTTCAAAGAATGAGAGAGAGTCCCTGAGTTTCCAGTAACTCAGCTGCAAGGGCTAAGCTCTAGGAGCAGCCAATAGGATTCCAACTTTTAGCTGCAGCCACCTATCAGCTGCTGAGATGAGGGCTTTAGTCCAATCATGGCTCCAGATTTCTCCCCGTGCATAGTCAGGAGTCTCACCTGCTGCAGAGCTTTCAGGCAGCAGATCGGAGGCTGAGGAGTGACTGGACAGCTTGTGGAGCTGCTGGGCATGGGTGAGATTGAGCCCAGGCATGGGCTACCTGCAGAGAAAGGGAGATGGCAGACTTAAATTATTATCCCACAAAAGGCTTGTTATAACTCTAAAAGGGGGGTAAGGGTAGAGACAAAGAACTGACTGCTGGCAACCACAGGACGTGGTGAAAGACAGACAGCTGAGGGAGGGGTCTTTAGCTGGTGCGAATACTCACCCCAGTAACCGCATTTGGCACTAGCAGACAGAGAGAGATGGACAAGGAAATGATAGAAAGAATACTTAGAATGGCAGAAAAGGGGAGATATTGCTGATGGGTGATCTGAATATGCCAGATGTTAACTGGAGTGCAGTTGCAGCAGCCACTTCAAAGAGTAGGGTTATTCTAGATGCCCTAGAAGGGCATGCCTTAGACAACTAGTATTGGAGCCCACCTGAGAGGGAGCAATCTTAGACCTGGTTCTCTCAAATGGAGATGAAGAGAGGATCAGATGTAGAAGTGGTAGCCATCTGGGAACTAGCTGATCATCGAACAGTATGGTTCACACTAAACACAGCAATAGAGTCAAGCCACACAAAGGCAAAAGTACTGGACTTTAGGAGGGCTGACTTTGCAAAATGGTGAGTGCCTAAGGAATGCACTAGCAAATGGGCAGGAAGGAGGGTGGAAGAACAATGGGAATAATAAAAACTGCCATCACAGAGGTAACAAGCCTTTGTGTGAAGCAAATTAACAAAACAAAACAATGTAAAAACACTATGGTTCTCAAAGGAAGTGGCAGGAAGGTTCAAGAGAAAAGAAAGCATTCAGGAAGTACAAGGAATCACAGAAGGAGCAGGACAGAGAACTGTACTAGTTAAAGCAAAGGAAGCTGGGAAGGCAGTCAGAACGGCAAAGGCCCAAACCGAGGAAAAGATAGCCAACCTGTTAAGAAGGGGATAAAACCTTTATAGGTACATCAGGAGCCAAGAAGACCAAGGGAGGGCTAGTGAGGCTTAATAAAGAGGAGGGAGGGTGGGCAGAGGGTGACTGTGAAAAGGCAGAGATACTAAACAAATATTTTGCTCAGTATTTACAAAGGAAGTGGGAGGTACCTAAAACAAACAGTAGAAACACTCTGGATACAGAAGTTGATACCAGCCCATTTACAGAAGAAAGGGTTCTGAAAGAACTCTTAAAACTGAAGGTGGACAAAGCAATGGGGCCTGATGAGATTCATCCCAGAATTCTAAAGAACTAAGGGTAGAACTAGTGACACCACTGACTACCCTGTTTAACAAATCATGGGAGGATGGGTGGTACCCGAGGACTGGAGAAGGGCAGATGTGATTCCTTCACAAAAGTGGGAGCAAAGCAGAAGCAGAAAACTACAGACCTGTTAGTTTAACCTCAGTGGTAGGGAAATGATGGAATCACTTGAAGGAAAGAATTGTTGAGTATCTAGAGGCCAGAGGGGCACAGGACCCAAGGCAGCATGGATTCACAGTGGAAGGTCATGCCAGACAAATCTGATAGATTTTTGACTGGGTGACCAAAGTAGTAGATCAGGGAGGGGCTGTGGACATGGCCTACCTAGACTTTAGCAAGTCATTTGACACAGTCCCACACAAAAGATTAATATACAGTTAGCCAGCCTGGGAGGGTCCCAAGATGACAGCCTGGGTAAAGAATTGGCTGGAGAATAGGACACAGAGAGTAATAGTAAATGGAGTCCACTCTGAAGAAAGGGGGTTACTAGTGGGCACCCAGGGTTCAGTATTAGACCGACCTCTTCAATGTCTTTATATACAACATTGCAGAGGGACTGAAGAAAAAGTATGTCTCTTTGCAGATGACACAAAGATCTGCAACAGAGTTGATGCACAAGGTGGGGTGGAAAGGATGAGAAGGGACTTGGCAAGGTTAGAGGAATGGTCAAATGTATGGCAGCTTAGATTCAATGCTAAGAAGTGCAAGGTAATGCACCTGGGAAACAAAAACCCAGGGGAAGAGTACACAATGTGGGGTGAGATACTAACAACAACAAAAATGGAAAAGGACCTGGGGGTAGTCATGTCAGATGACCTAAAGGTGGGCAAGCAATGTGAGAGGGCAGCAAGGAGGGCTGGGGGGATACTGGGATGCATAGGGAGAGGCATCACCAGTAGAAAACAGGAAGTTATTATCCCTCTGTACAGACAGTTGGTGAGACCCCATCTGGAGTACTGCGTGCAGTTCTGGAGACCCAATCTCCACAAGGACATAGACAGGATGGAGGCTGTCCAGAGGAGGGCAACTAAAATGGTGCAGGGTCTGCACCGGAAGACATATGAAGAGAGACTTAAGGAGCTGAATATGTATAGCCTCGAGGAAAGGAGGGAGAGGGGGGACATGATAGAAACTTTAAAATATCTCAAGGGAATCAACAAAGTCCAAGAGGGTAGCATCTTTCAAAAAGAGGTGAAAAGAACAAGGGGCACAATTTGAAGATAGAAGGGGCAGCTCAGAGGTAATTTAGAGTATTTTTTCACAGAGAGGGTTGTGGATGCATGGAACGGCCTTCCGGAGGAGGTTGTGGAGTCAAAAACAGTGGTGGAATTCAAGCATGCAGTCATAAGGCAATTCTAGGGTGTGGGGGTAGGAAGAAGTAGGCTGCTGGTTAACTAGGATCTGCAGCTTATCCATTAGGTAGGGAAATGGGTAGACTGGGAGGGCCAAGCGGTCCTTATCTGCCGTCAAAATCTATGTTTCTATGTTTCTATGAAGAAAATAAAGAGCAAGAGAGAAATGAGAGGGATTTGGAAAAAATGCCTAATTTCTACAGTTGTGGGCCTGTGGGCAGAATCAAGGTCAGGGCTGGAAGGAGCTGACAATAAGTTCAGGCTCAGTGAGTTATTCCTGGCGTAGAGGAGACTCCACAAGTAAACCACAGTTAGAAATCAAACTTCCCGCTGGCCAGAATTAGCAGTTACCCATAAATACAAGTAAACCCTCCCCCACTGGCCAGCAGTTTACAGTTCCCCACAGTTTAAATAGCACAGTTCCCCACAATGTAGTGTTGGCATCTTGTCATCAGTCAGAAATCAGACAATTCTCCACATTACAATTTCAACACCAAAATTCAAGTTCAAAAATGAGAGAGAGTCCTGAGTTTCCAGTAACTCAGCTGCAAGGACTATACTCCAGGAACAGCCAATAGGATTCCAAGTCATAGCTACAGCTGCCAATTGGCTGCTGAGATGAGGGCTTTAGTCCAATCACAGCTCCAGATTTCTCCCTGAGCATGGTCAGTGGTCTCACCTGCTGCAGAGCTTTCAGCCAGTGGATCGGAGGCTGAGGAGCATCCGGGAAGCTTGTGAAACCACTGTGCAGGGGCGAGGTCAAGCCTGGCCATGGGCTACCTGCTGCAGACCTTTCAGGAAGTGGATTGAAGGCTGAGGAGTGGCCAGGCTGCTTGTGGAGCCGTGGCACAGGGGTAAGGTAGAGCCCAGGCATGCGCTACTTCTAAATGGCAACTTAGTCGACCTGTCATACATAAAATGAAAGATTTTGAATGTAGTGGTATTTGAGATATTTGGATTCAAGATATGATTGACTAATGCTATGTCTTTTTCCCTCCTCATGTAGGTAGGTTCAAGACAAGACCATTATGAAAACTGAATGTGTCAAGAGATATTCTGGTACACCGTATAGAATAAAATAGAGTCAGGATAGCAAAAAGGAATGTTAGTGATGCATATTAGTACTGTACAATAATTAGATCTGTATAGGGAATGACAGCTCTGTTGTATTTGTGCACTCATCAAGTGTTTTTATATATTTCTAGTAAAGCTCCTAAAAAGAGAACCAATAGGATTAACTGGAACAAACAATGAGAGGTTCTACAGACAAGCTGCATGAAAAAGGATTGTTATACTTATGAAAACATTTATGAACATTAAATTGTTTTTAAATCATTCTTGGGAGTATTTATATGTCACTTCACTGTTTGTAACTGTGTTGTTAAATGTGCTTTGGACTTTTTGTTCTGTGAAGTGCGATTGTGTCATCACAACATTACCTGTATAAATGGTGACTGTTTTTATTGAAAGTCACTGTTTTGAAAAAGGAGGAGACTCCTAAATGTGTTAAGGTGTCAGACTTTTTTGGTACCTCAATAAATTTTGCACGGTTTTGAATTTCTGACAGAGCAAGTGTTTTTTCTTGAATTTAAGAGGTGAGAGATGGACTTTCTTGTTTGATATGACTTCACTTTATTTAGGTGGTTTTTTGCACATGTGTGATTTGTGCAATGATTTCTAGCACTGCATTATAAGGATTACATGAACTGACAAACAATTTAACTGTCTCTACATAAATGCATTTCTCCATTGGTCTGCAGTTACCCGTGAATAAGTGCTTGTTTTGGTGTGAAATATTGGGCTGCTATATCCTGCTATCTTGCTGCATTACAGTAAAGTAAACTTTTTACATTTTCAATGAGTCAGTGTATGACTTGATATGGTGAGGCTGAGTAAGCTTGTTTTTTGATCCTGAAGTACCTGTATTTAAAACAGTGATGAATGGTTGCCTGGTTTTCTGAACATATAACAGTTTTGTTTTGGCAATATGAAGAGATCTATGAAACTGTGCACTTTGTGCTACAGTTGCTAGCCACTTCACCACTGAGGGAACCCCAACTTGGTGCCAGGATACAAGAATTTGGTGTTTTGCTTCCATACGCAATGCATACAGAAAACAATCATGCTAAGCCACACTTGTCAGAAGATGTAAGCTACCACCCAATAACCAAAGGGCTAGTCAATGGGAATGGACAGACCAACAATGTTTTGGCATTCTGTAGCTATGCCTATCAAGATACAGTTTGAAGACACAGACAGAAAATATAAGCCATGGTACCAATAATCATGTCATAGCACCAGTAGAGTTTGGAACTTGGGAGGCCCATATGGCCCAGATGCTGTGATGTATAACGCAACAGAACAAAATATACTTTTGAACCAGATGAAGACATTTGTCAGCTGAACCTCTACTCTCCTGAAATAAACGACTCACAACTGCTAGCTTGATGCTCATTGGCAAATTTATTTTAGGCACTATTTAAATATTTACATTCCAAATATCTTGAATTGACAGTACATTCAAAATAGCCATATAGAGGTCAAATATTTTTTCCAGAACTTCCTTCCTTCCTTCCTGGTCTTTTTCTTCTTGGGTGCTTCACTTTCAGGGTCCAGACACTCAGATACTACCCCCCACACCATCAACAGTAACAGGAATCGACTTATCAGGACCTCACCCCCCTCCCAGGTCTGGACACTATGATCCGACCACTAGGCTCTAAACCTTCCCTGTGCCCCTTTAGTTCCATGCCTGGGTGCCCTTTGCCCACAGGATGTGTTGCCGTGTCCCTCTCCCCTTTCTGCCTGCACCCTTTATCCCTGTCTCACTCCCCCTTCTCCCTTTCTCCTTTCTCTCCTTCCCCCCGACCCTGTACTAAACCCCCATATTTATGTTCTTTCTTTTTTTTTTTGTTATCTCCCCATGCCCGGGCACTTGCTGCCCAACAAACCATCTCTGACTGCTCAGCTGCAATCCAGCTGCACTTTGACAGCATCTTGGCCCCCTTTGGGACCTGCTGCCCTAGGACAGACCTATCCTAGCCACTCCCTGCCTGTCTCATCCAAGTCCAGCTCTGGGTCGGTGGGTGAGGAAAATCCCAGCAAAGAGGGCTACTGGAGGGTTGTCCAGACTCTTTACCCCTCCAGGCTCCTCTCCACTCCCTCCATCAAGCTCCTTCCCCAGCCAAAAGATCATCTTACTATCATCTGTGTCAAATGACAGTGGTCTGATGTCATCATCCCCCCACCCTCCTCCTTCCACCTATCCTATTTCCTTCAGCCTTATATTTCCTTGAAGGGGTGGAATCCAACAATTTGGGCTGACTGTTAGTGTCAACCTTATTTGTCATCTGAACCCCCGCCCGTCGAAATAAACCACTCCACAACTGCTAGCTTGGATGCTGATTTAGCAAATTTATTTTAGGCAGTATTTAAAATATTTACATTCCAAATATCTTGAGTCAACAGTACAATCAAAATAGCCCACATAGAGGTCCAATATTGTTTCTCGAACTTCCTTCCTTCCTTCCTGATCTTCTTCTTCTTGCATGCTTCACCTTCAGGGTCTGGGCACTCAGATCCAACCCCCGACACCATCACCAGTACCAGGTACCAACCTATCAGGACTCCCCCAGGTCCAGACACTATGATCCAACCCCTAGGCTCTAAACTTCCCCCAACCCCATTTAATTCCATGCCTGAGTGCCCTTTGCCCCAGCACGTGTTGCCCTGCCCCTCCCCCGTTCTCCCTACCCCCACATTTACTCTTCTCTCTCACTCCCTTTCCCCACTGACCCATCTCCCTGGCTGACCGAAGGAGGGGTTCCCTGCAGGCTAATACCTAGGCCCCTCTTATCGATCCCCACTAGATCTATCAATGGCGGCCTTAGGAATAGGCACATGCCAAATTCAGTCAGGTGGACCCATCTGACCTGTACACATTTGATCTCTCGAAGGAAATGTCCCTGTGTCGAATGCGCACCCCATCCATCTCAATCACTGCCCTTGCCACCTTCTTATTGAGCCACTTCCTACCCTTTTCCACTGCTTGCACTTCTTTGATCCCTCCCCACACCCACTGGGATGTGATCTTGGACCAGCCGATGGTCACCCCTGGTCGACAATCCCTTACCCTTTCCAGATTTGCTGTTATGGCCTGGACTAAGGCCCCCCATGGTGTCTCCCCAGGTTGTTTCCCCCTAGATGTACAATGAGTAAATCCAGCCTGCTCCACCTGATCCTGAGCTTCTCAAACAGTGGTTATAATTGGGCCCACCTCATGCCCCTAATGCCTTCCCATTGCACCCTTGTGTGCTCTAAATCTGTATGTAGCTATGTCCCACCACTCCTTAAAGCTGCAAACCTCTCCAACCAATAAATGAAGGAGTGCCCCACCAACTAGACCTGCCATTTTTCTCCTGTGGGATAAATAGAAAAGACACAATGGTGAGCCCAAACAAAACCAGACAATCCTATCTCACATACTTCTTATAACAACGGGATCTCCATCTCCCACCTGTTTCCACCTCTGCCTCTGACCTGTCCCTGGCTGTGGCCTTGGAAGCCAACCCTATGTGAAATGAGTCGGGATCCATTGGGGTCCTCCCCGATGACTGTGAGTGCCTCTTAAGGACTGCCCAGACCTGGAAACCAGTTACTGGGCTCCCATCTCTATGCCGGAACCATAGCCCCCCCCCATTCTCTGAGTTCTCCTGTACTCCTGTATTTCTATGACCATGCATACCTCGCCTGGCCCCTGCCTGGCCAAGGTCTCTGCCACACCCCTGCCACCTTGGCCTGTTTTATACTGGGACAAATGTATAACCACCCTGTCCTGTCCCAACTCCACCTCCCCAGTCTGTAAACCCTGGTCCACCCCGACCTCCACGGGGCCACCATTTCACCTACCCTAAAGGCACCCTTTGCCATGACTGCAAAAACAGCTCTAAACAGGCAGGCTTCTTTTGCCATGGTGTATACATGCTGTAGTGCCCCCATCACCCTTTTTAGCAGCTGCCCCATGATAGGCCTCCTCTTGTCCCTTCTCACCCCATTGTCCCCTCTTCCAATCTACCACCATCCTCCTCACTGCCCTCCCTACCATGGCATCCAGCCAGTCCCTGCCCTTACATCCCCATCCTATTCTGGGTAGCTGCACCATCATTGTGGTATGGGCCACCACTTCTCCCACTTACCCACTATGTACTGCTTTATCTGGTCCTCCACTACTTGCTCCTCTGTGTCCCAACCCTCCATGGCCCAGAACTCCTGAAAAGCCCCTCACACCCCCTCATAAGCTTTCAGTGTGTTGGGCACCCAGGAGCTCCTGTTCTGCTGAGTTTGTTGCCAGCTCCCGTAACCTGTCCAACTGTAAATGGGAAAGTCTGTCAGCCACCTCATTCTGAATACCCTTAATATGTTGTGCCTTAAATGACAAGTTTCATTGCAGTTCCAATAGAACCAGTCAACGCATGATGACTCCTACCAAGTTGGTGACTCCCACTTGCCTATTGATCACCTTAACCACCACTCTATTCTTAAACCAAAACAGTATGCACTTTCCCTTCATCCTGTCCCCAGAATTTCCAGTGTGACCCAGATGGGGAATATCTTCAAGAAAGGTGATATCTTTCAGCAACCTCACCTCCTTCCATGAATCCGGCCATGCTTCCGAAATCCAATCCCCTTGGAAGTAGGCCCCATCCCCTGTGCCCCCAACTTATCCATGTACAGCTCCAGCTCTGTGTTGTATGCCCATTTGTCTTGCCAAAATGTCACCCCATTGTACCCATCCAGAAACTCCTCCCATACCCTTAAGTCCTCCCGCACCCCTTTTGTAATGTCCACCCAATGATGGGGCTTTTTTGCTTTCCCTGCCACCCTTGCCAGCCTCTTGATAAAGGCACTGATGGGCTTGTGCCTTAAGCAAAATTAAGGTGTCCCAGTAGTTGCTGTACTAATACCAGCAGCACCTCCACCTCCTCATACCTGTCTTAATAGCCCCTCAAGCTGGGCCACTTTGTCACCCAGCAGGCAGAAAACTCTTGTGATGTATCCACCTCAATTCCCTAAGAACTCCAACTGACGGTTCAGACCCTCCATCTTTCCTCTGCTAATGGAATGCCTATGCAGCTGCACAAGTCCTTGAAATTCGACAATATCCCTGCTGTTTCAGCCTCACTCCCCTATAAGTAGGAAATCATCCAAGTAGTGGACCACTCTCCTGCAAACTGCCTCCAACTGAATGTCCATTGCAACTGAGAGCTGAAAGCATTGAAGGTTTAACATGCTGCTGAGCATCCCATCAGCATGGCTTTGTCAAATAAAGCCCTCCTTCAAACTGAAAACCCAAAACATCCCAGTCCTCATGCCTCACTGGCAGGACTCTGAAGGTGGATTCAATGCCTATCTTCGCTGGGCAGGCCCACTTTTCTGCCCTTATCAACACCGCTGCTTGGTCCAGGGATGCATATGAGACTGCCCTTAACTTGTCCGGGATCCATTTGTTTACCGAGGCCCTTTCTGGTTATGATAGGTGGTGTATGAGTCTAAATTCCCCTTCCTTCTTCTTCTTTGGGACCACCCCTAGGGGTGAAACCCTGAAATGAGGAAAAGGATGTTTCTTTCCGAATTTTAGTTCAGACAATATCCTCCTTCCCTTTTACTGACCCCAGATTTTTTGACATCATTGCCCTACACCCACCCTCAAAACCCACCCAGAAACCTTCTTTGAATCTTTTCTCCAAGAAATCTGTCTGCCATATCTGGGTATTCCTGCATCCAGGCTTCCATTCTCCTCCATGAGATAGGGGCACATGCCAAGGGAAAACCCCAGGGCCCTGCTGCTCCCTCCTTGTCAATTCCAAGCATGGTTAGAGTTGTAACCCCCCTGTTGTGTCCCCCTCTGCCCCTGCTCCCTCATCCTCACCCCCCCTCCATTGTCCATCGTGAAAGGGCTGTTCCTGGTGCCCTCCTGCTGTCATTCCTCTCACCCCTTTGGTGGTAGTTTGCCACTGAGTGTGCCCTGCACAGTGCGACCAAACCATGTCAGAACTTACAGCTTGCCCCGTGCACAAGGCCCAGTTGTAGCCCCAACACATCTTGGCCACCGTTGGGGGTGTAGCCCTATTGTCATGATCCCAGGTGCCCAGTGGGGGCCCAATAGCATTCACACCCACAGCCCTGAGTGTGTGCAGTCTCACCTCAGGTCTCCTTTGCAGCCATTCATTTTCTAAAGGCTTTCATCATATTTTTAACCACCCTTATCCTAACTTAGCTTTATAGGCATCCCTGATGATTGCCATGTAGGTCAAGAGGCAATTGCCAACTCCGGCTGTTTTTTCAGGACCAGTGCACTGTATATCAGAAAGCCCGCCTGCCACGTGTCTATGTCCTTCCCTTGTACTCAGGGTGTCATTTAGGGGTCAGCAGGGTCACATTCATGACCCCTATGAAAATTTTGCTACCCCTATGACAGGGTTCGCGACCCCTGCCCTTGCCATCTGGCTTAATGGACGCTTGGCTGCCGGCTGAAACCAACCGGCCAATAATAAAAAAAAAAACACAACTTTTTTTGCCTCCCAGTCCCCGGCGTTACGTGCCAGTGCCCATTCACTTGTGTAAGTTGTGCTGTGTGGAGCGTGGAGGAGAGAGGAGGTGTTTCAGCAGCCACATCTTAGAAACTAGAATGCCGTGATTTTGAATGAAGATTGCATTGGTGCTAACAAGTGGATTGCGCTGCATATATCTTTTGAAATACTTGTACAGTTATTTTTTTATGAGCAATAATGTCATTTCTAATTGAAGAATTAACTGGGGGTGGGGCTACTTAGCCTCCTTCAGTTCTTTAAGCGCAGTGGGGTGTCATAAATGTTCTGTTTTGAAGTCAGCCTGTTTCTTTGACTGTACTTGTATTCATAGATCAAAATGCAATCTTTGACAGCAGGGAGTCTGTGCTTGTATGGTGGTGCCTGGCGCGTGCTGCACGCATTCTCTCAGCCCCCCCATCCCCCCACTCATGACCCTGATATCCATCCTGTTGCCAGCCATGGCATGAGAGGCAAGGGTCACCTGACAAACTGGAATGAGCGGGAAGGGAACAGCAGCAGCGTAAAAAAAAAACAGGGAACCCTACCCAACCACAAGTTGAAGAGAGTGCGAGCGACTGAGTGAGGGGCGAGACTCGAGGGAGTTTTCACTTTTTTTCAACCGGCAGCAGGTACTTACACCAGGCGGCGAGTGAGCGAGCAGTCCGGAGTGTGAAGAGCAACATTAAGCAGCTGCAAGAAGCATTTTTTACTCACAGAAGGGCAGACGGCAGTCCAGAAGCCATAAAGTGATAAAGGTAAGGATGCAAATGCTATTGAATTAAGGTAAGCAAAAGCAAGTAAAGTAACTGCAGATGGCCCCTTTCTTGTCATAAAAACTTCCTGCTGTTAGTCTGTCTTTCTAAATATCACAGTATTAAGAAGCATCATCAGTCCACCAAGTTCCTCCCTCTCACCAGTTCTGAAGTGGGAATACAGATCTGGCAAGTGTTTGTGTTCTGATACGAAGTGTGTGTGTTTTTTTTTTGGGGGGGGTCAATACAGGCAGTTATATCAGGAGTGTGCCACTGATGTCCCACAGGTCATCTCACGCCGATCTCTGTAAGTATGCTGAACAAGAGATATATACAGAAAAACAAAATGCACCGGTTTCCATTAAATACCAAATGCAATATTTGTTTCCTTAAATCTTCCCACTGCATTCGTGATATACACAGAAGTGCTGTTTTTACACCCCCCCCCCACAACACCACCACCACTCACTGCCATGGCCTATTCTAAATGTTAATATTATTAGCATTCTGGGATCCCCTAAAAACACCACTGAACAGGACCTGACAGAAACTGGTAAGAGCTGGACCAGCGGCACCAGGCACAAGTTATGTGACTTAAGTCAGTCCATCTGGCTTTTACTGGTCTTGTCCTGCTCCAGTGGCTTAGTTTTCACTAAATCCCAGACCACCGGAACCAGACAGGACCAGATAAGTACATGCTGGACTGTCCCATCCTGCCTGATTGTGATTGACTAGACCAGCAGTATTTGTGCAACTTACATCTGATCCGGCAAGAATAGCCAGTCTGGCTTTTATCAGTCTCTTCTGGTCTGTTCCAGTTTCCCAGTTTCCAGCAGGTTCCCATTTGGGTTTCTAGATGGAAGAGATGAGGCCATTACCTCATTATTTGCAACTTTATAGCGATTGGTAAACATTTTTTTTTATTCAACAGTATTCTGGCTTTAGTCTATTTCCTATACATTAAACTACTGTATAATTAGCATAGCATGCTAAGTAATTTCCCAATTTTATAACAATAGAAAATAGTTGTATATTTTATCAGCACAGCACTTCATTAATAAACATAAAATACAGAATGTTTGTTTAAGGTACATTTTTGAGAGGTCAATGCAGAGGTGATTCAAATAGCCCCAACAGAGTTTCAGCTTTGGTTTAGTTGAATGCTGCTTTTGTAATGATCTGCTTAAGAGGTTTATTTTCCCAGAACTTATATATTTACTTGTATTTATGTATATATTTACAGGAAATTAAAGCATCTTAAGTTTTTTGGTGGGGTACCACCATGCTACCGTAAGAGTAGGGTGACATGAAGCTGGGAAGGGGCCCATGGGTACTGTTGTGCACAGGGCCCATGACCATGTAAATCCAGCCTGGTCACTGCCTGTGACATCTGTGAGCCTCTCAGGTCCAGATTTAGGTTCAAACACAGTACTGAGACTGCATTGGTCAGGGTGCACTATGACCTTCTCAGGTCGAGGGATAGAGGAAAACAGTTCTTGTTCTCCCTGATTTCTCCTCAGCTTTTGACACTGTGGTCCATGGGTTGTTGTTGGACCACCTTAGGGACTATTTTTCAGTCACTGGCATGTCATCTTCTGGTTTGATTTGTAAAGAATAAATGGTGGCTCAGGGAAGACACAATGTCACACGCACGGGGTGCACTTACTGAGATGAATCAGCATAGAAAATACAGAGCTATAAAAGTAGAAAAATTGGTCAGCACTCCACAAATGCCCAGTTCAAAAAATCCACAAGTAAATGTGGATCACAGATGTTGCTAAAATTGCTAAAATATGGCTCTGCTAAGTCATTCAAATATCTTTTGGCCTGATCTCTCATTGATCCCCGCTCCCAGGGAAAGCATCTGGATTCTTGGCCTCCTTTGTGGTCTCCTCCTCCAGCCGGGCCTCTGCCCTCTCAAACCAAGTTTCTTGATTTCCTGAACCCTAAATTCAAAAATTAGGCCACATCCCCTCCCTTGCCAGCCCGTTGATGCCGAGGCTCATGGGAATGAGCAGCCTGTTTCACTTCCTAAGATGCCTCACAGAAAGAAACCGACACCAGCCCAAACTGGCCACAATGTCCTGGTGTGCAGCATTATCCACAAGCCTCTTCCAACTACTGCCAACCAAAATGAACTCTTCACTGTTGGTATCACTTTTGAGCCCCATCATGGATCCCTGCAGTCCACCGACCCCCCACGGCTCCCACACGTGAGCCTCCAGGCCTGCTTTGATCATCCACCTTCCCACGCAGGCCTCAGAGGGCCCAACCAGCAAAACCTCCTTGCTTCTCAACACAAAATGGCTTGCTTCTCCACCTCTGTCACCAGCCTGACATATGGTGCCACATGGTCGCCAGCCCTCCCCCGCCGACTACCAAAATTCAGCCAGCAAACACTCTACTGCTCAAGGGGAGCGTCTCACTGGTATTCAAAACAAACTACTAACATTCTGGCGGTGCCAGAAATTAGCTCTCATGGCTCCAAGCAAAGGCCTCGCTCTTTGCACTGTCCTCTCCAGTGACCTATGCTCTAAACTCTTTTCAACAATAATTCTACACAATATCTTCCCTCCCATGCTCGGCTGCTGTACCTAGTGGCCCTTTGGCCCCCAGCCACAGCCCGCCTCAAAAAGGAGGACCCAAACTATACTTTCTTGTATATATTTGTTTTTTCCAAATGATCTCCTACACAAACAACTCAAAGAGCTTATATAGAAAACATCCTTTTTACTCGCTGCAGCCTCTTTTGGCCCAAAAGCCCCAAGGAAACCACTAGACAAGTGCCTTACCTTCAAAAATGGTAATAATAGGTGAGATCTCATGAAAATCCCAGCAAAGAGGGCCAATGGAGGGCTGCCCAGACACTTATACCCTCAAGGCCTCTCCCCACCTTCCAGCAAGCCCCTCCCTAGACCAATGGCTGGCTGACTATCCTCTGTTTCAAATGACACTGGTTGGATGTCATCATTCCCCATCCTCCTCCCCCACCTATCTAATTTCCTTCAGCTTTATCTTTCCTTGAAGGGGTATCCAACAATTTGGGCTGCCTGTTTGTAGCAACCATATATATCCAATTACTTAACATGAGTTTGCCAGTGTTTGTCCCACTTGTGTTGAATTAGGAGATTGTTATGTCTTCCCATTTAGCTTTGTAAATCTTAACTTCATTTCCTCACTTCCCAATAATGTATTGCACTGTATACATAACTGCCTACCCCCCTCATTTGAGTCTATGTCTTAAGGGCCTTTGACCCTGTGTCACAAAGACACTGCAAGCATTTGCTCAGTACCTTTCCAAGAGTATGCCTCATCTGGACATAGAGTATCACCAGAAATCAGAATGTGAGATTATATTTAGTTTTTGTGAATGAAAAGACATTAGGGTATATTACTTGTGTCGTTCAGGACTTGGACTACTATCAAAAGTCCTTTTGCTTTCCATGATGCCCAGTTTAATGTTTTGTTTTCAATTAGCATCCTAGGGTTCTGCCACAGTGGCTCAAAGTGTCCCCGTGTATTGAGAGCCCATCTGATATGTCTTACAAGAATTTTCCAAGCAGAAACAGTATACACTATTGTAAGAGAACACATGAGGTTTTGCTAGTAATTTGACTGTAACAGTGACTGGATCTGATCATATTATGGAAGTAAAAGGAACAAAATGCATTATGCCCATAGTAGCTCCTAAGTTGCATATGGCAGGCAAGATTTTTATTTGTTAATAGAAAGTCATCTAATTTGTTCTTGAATGTACTTTTATTATTACTGATCATAACTGATGTTTTTAGCATATTCCAGGGATTAAGAATTCTCTGAGAGAAAAAGAATGTTCTCTTTCTAAAGTTGGATCTTGTTCTTAATAGTTGAAGAGGGTTACCTCTGGTGGAGATCACCACTTGTTTGAAATCTAGGCCACTACCTGTTTTAATCAATTCATTGTTGATGATATCCCAGGTAAATAAAAGATTGTATCTCAATCTTTGGAGTTCTAATGACATTAACTTGAATTTGGAAAGCCTTGCATCATAAAACAAAGTCTTATCTGGACAGATAGATTTTGTAACTTTTCTCTCAAACCTTTCTATCTTATTTATTTCTTTCCATAGGTAGGGATTCCATAGTTGAGAAGCATAGTCGAAATGAGGCCTCACATAAGCTCAATAGAGTGGTAAAAGAATATTTGGATCTTTTGATTTTATATTGTTTTTTAAAGTCCACCAGATTTTATTAACCTTACTGAGGGTATTTCAGATGTGTACGTTAAAATTAAGATCTGAATCTATAATAATACCAAGATCTTTTTCATAGCTTTTACTGTCCAGAACTTTATTGTAAAGTAAATATGATTTTTCTGATTGTGCTTTCCAAAATGAAGAACACAACATTCTGAAATTTCAGATGTGGTGTCATTAAACTGTACTTTACTCACACTATTCTGGAGTGGTAATTGTGGGATTCTAAATCCATCTCAGTGCACTTACTTATAGGCAGCATGATATAACTAAAACTGTGGGAGATTCCAGTTGCCTTTTGAGTATGCCACCCAGAGGGTGGTCTTGCTAAACTTATAGCAGTGCCAGCCAGGATGCAACACAGTAATACTGTAGTATATCACAAAATGCTACAATATACTGTAGGGAACAGTGTAATTCAATGCAATTAAGAAATTCTGTCATGCAGCACTCTATTTTGTGACATTTTATTTACTGCAAATCATTGTATTGTATGATTACTGGCTCCACTGTAGAATGTTTTTCTGACCCATGAAAAATGTGGTTATTATTCCATCTATTTTGTCCCAACAATTAGAAGATATGCATGAAAGTTTCTCTAAAACAATGTATGTTTTGGTAGAGACATCATTTTAAACATAGAGATGTTCTCCACTAGGGTACAGACATCTTATGGATGTTTGGTGTAAGCCTAATGCCCAGGTAGTTAATTCCCAGGGGACCTAACCAGACGCCAATAATTATAAATCTACTGGTTTTAGGAATTCAGATATGGACATCAAATCTGTTTTTTTTTCAGTTAATGTTCAGATCAGATACACTCCCAAATTATTCAAGAATCATTAGGACTTTTGCTACTGAGGGCCTTGGAACAGTTGCTGTAAATAGGTCAACTGAAAAAAAAAACAGGGTTTTATTTCCCTTTATTATCTCATCCTCCTTGAGTCTGACTGAGATTAGTTCAAGGGCTAAAAGAAAAGGAGGAGAGACAGTGGGCAGCTTTGTTGTGTAACCCTGCAGAGGACAAAGCAGTCAAAGATAATAAGGACAGAAATCTTGGGGAGAATCATATAACATGAGAAGCCATAACATAAAGTTAGAACTGAAGCCCTTAAGTTAAAGAACCTAGAAGTGTATAGCCATTCAACTGAATCAAAGGTTTTTCCATGTCAACTGCCATTAGGGCTGCAGGTATATTCTGATGTTACATTGAGGAGATAAGATACAGGACCAGTTTGACATTATTCAATCCATAATGACCATTCATGAAACCTTCTTGTGCATTAGTAATGAGAGAGGGGAAAAGTGGATCTAGTCTAGCAGCTAGGATCTTTGCCAGTATCTTGACATTTGGTGGAAACTTCTGAAATTGTCTTTTCTTTTCCCTGATTTTGAAAGAAATGTAATATGCGATCTCCTTATGGAAGGGGGAGAGATCTGTAACTTAACTGACTTGTTCACTGCTCCTCTAGCATTAATGGATCATTAAGGGGATGTAAGGGGGTCTGTTCACCAGCTTACTCCCCTCCCAATGATCACCTCCAGAGATGCCAGTTGCAACAACTTGGACTAGTTCCACTTCAGGAACTGCTGAGTCTGCTTGTCTCCCCAAAGCCATGGAGCCAGTCAGGTGGCAGATGCCAGTGTTTGAATTTGGCTGCAAAAAGCAAGAACATTTAACTGAGTGGTTCACTGCTCCTCTAGTAGTACGGGACCAGCAAAGGATTATGAGGGGTCTATTCTACAGCCTACTCACCCTTCTCCCGATTGCCTCAGAGGCACCAGTTAAAGCAATTTGGACTAGCGCCACCTCTGGAATTGCTGACCCACCTCCTCCAGTGCCACAGAGCTAACTATGGCAGCTGCCACCCCCTTAGGCATACATTTCTAAGCAGCCCTCACATAAAGGACCTCACACCAAGGATTAGCACTACTGTCTCCACTGAGTCTGCTGGAGTCCACCAGCAGTCAGCCAGTCAGCTGGTCACTTGGTTCATCTCCCACTGAATTCCATTGCTAATGTTGTGTGAGTAGGGACTCTATGAGCACACTAGTGCTGTTGCAGTCTTATTCTGCTACTGTAGCCAATGTCTTTGTAATTGCCAGTCATTAGTTCCATCAGATCACTCTATATAGGGTAGATCTATGTAGCAATATTTACCTCATATTCTGCTATTGCTTACACTGCTGAATGTATTCAGTCTCTTTTAACTGCCAGTTCATCTGATGACAGCTCAAACCATATCTAGGGCTAAACAGTTTTGTAATATACTACTATTGTAAGTAGTCTGTTGTCTTCTATGCTGTTGTATTCTGCTACTGCTTGAAACACTAGGTGTTGTCAGTCTGTCTTAACTGCTAGGTCATCTGAACACAGCCAAAACCATACTGAAGGCTAGCCAGTATCATAACATACTGAGTTATATGTAGTCTATTGCCTTATATTCTATTTGTGCCCGTTTGTATTGCTGTTGCCTAACAATTGTGAGAGTAGCCAGCCATATCTAGAATGCCATAGCATATGAATATATCCAAACCCCATTAGGGTAAGCCACTATCATTACATAGTACTACTAAATTCAGTTTGTTGCCTCTTATGCTATTGTCTCCTTAATTGTAGAGTTTGCTAGTTCCTGCAAGGACCTAACCTCACCTAACCCAAGGCTGATTTTTCCTGTATTCCCTTGCTCTTATGGTTCCTACTGCCTTACTTTATAACATTGGTACCTGTGCTCCACTAGGCAGGAATAATGCACCTGAAGTTCATATCCCACTCACGGAGCTCCACACCTGCAGACAGGTGTGTGCCACTGGAATTCCCCAATGGCCATGACCTTTCTGCTGGCATGCCCCTGGTATGCAGCACTCTGTGGGGTGGCTGGGAGGAGTCATGGACCCAGGCGGGCATCAAATTGGATGCCCTTCCTGGGTCCAACAGTAGAACCCTTACACGGCTGGAAGCGCATGAGCTGAGCGCCCCCTGTGGATGGACAGTCAGCGGCCATGGCAGTGTGTGGTGGGCAGTGCTGCCAGCCATCCTGAGACATGGCACCGATGGACCATGCTGGAGGAGGGGGGTGTCACTGCTTCCAGGGGTGTGTGGGGGGGTTATCGCTGGACAGCGGTGTGTGGGATGGGGACTCATTGCACCCCTGTGTCTGTGTATATGGGTGAGGGGGGTGTACCACTAGGGCCAGATGCCCACATGAGGGGCCTGCATTCCAGGGGTGGGTGCAGCCAGGAGGGTGTGTGTGCCTTGCCACACAGGGTGCCTTCCCAGTGCAGTGTTGGGCCATGGGCAGCATGGGTATTGTGGTGCTGCCCTGGGGTAGGTGTGCAGCAGTGGGGGATGGGGCAGCACCTTATGTGTGGGAGAGTTAGCCTCTGGGGTATGGGGATGGAGCTGGCTCACTCTGTGGGAAATAGCAACCTGCCTTGGGGCCATTCGCTCATTTGGTGTGCATGGAGGTATGGTGTATAAGGGACTCATGGCAGGGGTTCTCTGGTGTATCGGCTGCCCTCCTATGCACCCCAGTGTGCAGCTCGATGTGGCTTTGTGCATGCCGCATAGTGCTGGCATGCCTCCCCGCCTGCCCCCTGCACATTGTGATCCATGTGGGTGGGGGAGCGAGTGCATAGGGCCTGCTTGCTCCATCTTGTGAATTCTGCGTGGGGGTGCAATTGGTGTGGAATGTCTCCGTGGCTCACATATGTGGCATGGAGGTGCTCAGCACCTTCGAACATGGGGACCATAGTCTGTAACCCTAAAACCACCATGTCACCAAGAAGTAGCTTACTGTATCAGGACTTAGTCTAACACATTCCTTTCCACTGCAAGTGTTGCTGCCTCAAAGTACTGCTGTAACCTGTATTCTATTAACTGCTAGCTATCTTGAAATTAGCCATACTGCCTGCCTGTTAATTCCCTGTCACTACTGTCAATGTGACCTGATCTTATATTAGCCAGTCCTTTCAAACATTAACCTTACACCTTCCCTAGGAAGGCCTGTTTAACAACTCCATATCCAAGTATTTGCTGCTGCAACTAGCTAATTCCTATTACCTAGCTGTTTAGCTGCTACAAATTGACTTGCTTCCCAACCCCACCCTGCTTCAGGGCCTCACTACCCTACACTAATGGCTCATTTGTACTGTCTTCTTGTCTCTCTATCAGCCCTCTCTGCCCTTCTCTTCATTACTGATATGATACCTGACTCAATTCCTTCTAGTAGTAACCCTTCTGTCTCAGACTTTGCCATGTCCAATGCCCTAGTCTGGCAATGGTGGACCATTTATTGTATAAAAGTCTATTATATTTATATGCTCAGCTTATGAGCCCCTAAACTTTGGTACCTCATGTCTTGTTACCATAATAAATTCTGTTGGTACTTCCCTCCCATATTTATTCACCGTATACTAACTGCCCTTTTCCTTCTGATGTATCTAATGTCACTGACTGCCAGAGACATAGAACCTAACCCTGGGCCTCAAATATCTACTGCTCCCTCCTTCTCACTCCCTCCCTGGCAAGGAGAGAAGGGAATCATAATTGCCCACCTGAACATCAGAAGTTTCCTTCAAAACCTTGATGTACTCACAGCCTGGACATCCCATTACCAGTCTGACATACTCTGTATCTCTGAGACATGGCTCAAGCCTTCAACACCTAACTGTCTGTCTCATATTGCTGCACGCAACTTCACCCTTTCAACTTAAAAGTAAACTGTCCAACCTTAACAGGTCATATCTGTGGGCCACATCTGATGTTGATCAAGTAGTCTCTTACTTCAATGCAGTCTTCTCTGGACTTCAGGATAAATTTATTTGATTCACCACTAGGAGAGTCCAGGGTCCAAAAACTAAATTGCTAACATGCCCTATCCCATCCCTTCTTTTATAGAGAGAGAGACAGATGCTGGGCTGCTTTCAAGGCCTCCAATTCTACAACTAATTGAGTCACCTATAAAGCCATTAGAAACAAATGTAAACAAGTCATTCAGCAGAGTAAGAGTTGTTACTATTAACCCAGCCAGCCTCCTCTTACAAAAACCCTCATCAATATTGGAATTGCCTCAAAAGATCTCTTGGCCATAATAGTTCCTCTACCCCTCCCAACTTCTAGACTGAAGGTGTTAGTTGTAATCACCACCACACTGTCTCTAACTCCTTTAATAAACTATGCTATGATTTCTCAGCTTACACTGAAGTCTTCAATGTACCCTTGAAAAGTCATACCCCCACCATTTATCCCCACAGGGCATCATTCACCTTTCCTCTTCAAACAGGTTAGTATCCCTGAAATTTATAAGATCTTGAGTAGATCTTTGCATCCAAGTCTGCTGACACTGATGAAATTGAGCCTAATCTTCTAAAACTCACTGCCTACAAACTGGCATCCCCCTGACAAGAATCTTCAACCTTTCTGTTACCTCTAATGCCATGCCAGCAGTCTAGAAAATGGCAAACATAGTGCCTATATTCAAAAAAAGGAACTACAAACTTTTTAATAACTACAGACTTATTGCAATCCTACCAGTGCTGAGTAAAGTACTCAAGAAAATTGTAACTGCCCAACTTACCTAGCAAAACATAACCTCTTCTGCCCTACTTGGCATGGCTTTTGCCAAAGCCAAAGCACTGCTACTGCATTGCTCATCCTTAACAATAGTATCCTTACCTCTGTTGACAAGGGTGAGTTTGATGGAGCCATCTTTATGGACCTTACCAAGGGTTTTGATATTGTAGACCACTCTCCTTTGCAGTAAGCTCAATGCAAGGGGGATATCTGAGTACACCCTCCCCTGGTTCATTAGCTACCTCACAAATAAACAGCAGCATGTCAGGGTTGGGTCATCTGTTTCTGATAGCCTTCCTTCCACCTTTGGTGTCCCCAAGGCTCCATACTTGGGCCTCTACTTTTTTCCCTACACATCAACTCTTTTCACCACTACTTTGCAAATAGTACTCCTCTTCTATATGCCGATGATTTGGTTTTCTTCACCAACACACTAGATGTAGCTGAAATAAATATTGCCTTCACTTCATACCTGAAGACAGTCCAAACTTGGTTCAAGGAAAACAGGCCACTAGTGAATCATTAAAAATCCCAAGCCATGCTCTTTGGATCCACTCACTGATTAAAAAAACATCTGTGCTCTGCTAATAGTGGTTTATGACAATGGCCCCCCACTTGACTCTTTAAATTCCTTTAAATGCCTCAGTGTAATACTTGACCCCTTCCTCGACTTCTCTTAAAACATATCTTCTGTCTGTAAGGCTTTTAATATCAATTTTGGCATAGCCTATCATGCCAGTCCAAATCTATCCCCTTCAACTAGAATAACTGTGATGCATGGCTTACTGCTCTCCAAATTAACCAATGGTCTGTCCATCTTTGCCCCTGCCCTCAGCTCCATACTGCATAAGTAGAAAGTGACTTTTAATTTATGTTGTTTTGCCCTCGCATGCAAACATCTCATTCACCACTATACACTCTATTCCAAATTAAGCTGGCCCGGCCCTTCTACTCTTTGTGACCTCTCTCTTGGAATAACTATGCACAGTACATTGCTGAACCAGGTGCCCCACCCTATAGCATCCCTCCTGATGCCTTGCAAAAAAAAATTCTCTCTCAGATCCTCTGGCCTTGATCTACTATCCATCCCTAGGACAATGATTAAGTTTGGCAAGATGGCCTTTGCTATCACTGCTCCTAAATTATGAAACTGCTTCCTTCCTTGAATACATCAATGCCCAGTCACTAACACCTTCCGGCACCAATTTTGATCACACCTGCTCCAGTGTTGTACTTGTGCTTGTCCCTGCTTCCTTCTTACCTTCCCTTTGCTCCTAGCCCCATCAGGCATTCGTCATATGGTGTTCCTCTCCCATCACTTTTATTTAACAAAATCTACAGCTCACTTTATGGAATTACAATGTTTTTGTACTCAGATGAATCAATAACTTGTGTATTGTGCACTCTGCTCCGCAAGTTAATGCTTCACATTATCCAATTGATGTAGCATACAGCTCTGGCTCTTTTGTTAATGATACACTTTGTGCTTTGTAAAGGTTTACTGATGTGCTCTCCTGGGTCATGTCTAAAAATAGGCATATGTATGAACAGTGCACCTTACCCGTTAGCAATAAATAAATAAAACATCCTCAAGGAAGGGGGAAGATCTCATGCACCAGAGCCTCAGAAAAGTTGCTTAAGAGATGTGATGATACAAAATTAGGAAACATGCCTCCCACATGATCATTCAGAGTCTAGTTTTTCAGGGAGATACCTCCAAATTACACTTTATTATCATCTGTGTTGATATGGACTGTTTGAGGGTGTCTATCCAATTGTACAAAATGATTTTAGAACTGGGAGTCAGTTTCAGTTACTAGACCTGGTGAAAGTCTGAGTTGTTTACCAGGCAAATCAATGTTTCGTCTTTGAGGTAGACTAATTGTCTGCTCTTTTAGGTCACAATATGATCATATTGTATGTATAAATATAGAGGCTGACTGCAGGAAAAGACTATTGGTCCCTCCAGTCTGCCTGTAATACTTTATCTTAGCACTGAGACCTAGTGTTAATATGAAGTTTATACCCATGCTGCCAACACCTATATTCCTTGCCTTGCCTTGCTGCTACCCCCCCTTACCTGGATGACTATTAAGCCCTTAATTCTATCCAAACCATGTTTGAAGCCATTAATTGTCTTGCCACCCACCACCTCAGCCAGCATGCTCTTCTATGGGTTAACCACTCTCTTTGTAAAAGTGGACTTCCTCATGTCTCTCCTGAATTTCCCTCCTGCCAGTTCCACTCATATTCTAGAGTCACTATCCCAGTCAAATACGTCCTCACAGTTTACCTTATTCATTACTTTAAGGAACTTGAATGTCTGTATCATATTGCCCTCTTCCTTCTGTCCTCCATTAAGTAAATGTTCAGCATTCTAATATGGCTCTCACGATGCTGGTTTGACAACTGTTTCATTGACCGTCACACAAAATGGAATTTATAAATCCCAATGGACTCTCTGTCCATTTTGAGTCAGAGTTGATTTGGAGGGGTGCAAGATGAGAGACAGTGTGCCCCTGTCTCTGGCACATTAATACAGTGACCTGTCAATGAACTGTCAATTTTGTCATCAGTGTCATAGGTTGCTGTATTAATGTCACTGTCAGTGAAATATACCCTCTATTTGATCCCCATAGGATCTGTCCTGAAGGCCATGAATACATTTTGTTACTCTATGCTGCATACTATCCAGTCTGTTCCTGTTGTTCCTTAAATGTGATAGGGAACCATTTTTGGACCTCTCAATGCCCTCTAGTTGTTCTTTTTTGGTTACCCAGTATTCTGATATGTTTTTGCCATTTTTTGTTAAATTAATAACCTCATTTTGTTGTCTTTGTAACTACCCTGAAGCCCTCTCTCCTCAGTAGTTGTTGATCTCTGTTTTTGTAGTGCCTGAACATTCTATGACATCAGAAACACCCATTCCAGACAATTCAAATGAATAGTATGGAATAGGAGTTTCTGATGTCATAGAATGTCTTAGAAACATGAAAATCTAGAGCAGTAGCTGGTGAGAAGAGTAGAACTCAATGTAGATTTGAAGGTCCCCCCAAAGCTAGATTATGTATTTATCAAAAAATCATCAAAGCATATCAGAATACATAACTGGCATGTAAAGAAAAATGGAAGGGCAGTTAACTATGTAAAATAATTTCCTATCTCATTTTACCCTTAGGCTAACAACATAATTAGAATGTATAGGGATTTTGGACTGATATATCAGTCTGCTGCCCTGCAAGAGTTAAGTAAGGGCTTGAGAACTGGCTATAGTACTCCAGGTTTGGCCTTACCAGTGATTTATAGGGAGGTCGAGTACCTCATTTTTCCTGCAATCATATTCTCTCCCAATACACACCAACATTGTAGTTGCCTTAATGTGGCCTTGTTCCATTGGCTAGATTATTTAAGGGAGTCATTTTCAATGACTCCACATCTCTTTCTTCAGTAGTGGTGTCTATCTTAACCCTACCCATCCAATATTTTGTACTAGGGTCTCCTCCCAATGTGCATCACCTTGCACTTTTTTGGCATTTAACTTGAACTGTCAAAATCTTGGACTACCTCTCCAGCCTTTGCAGGTCCTTCTGCAACTCCCTTACTCCCTCCCCACTGTTTACCTTTCCACAGAGACTACCACCATCTTCAAAGAGACATACCTTGCCCTGAATTACTTCTCCTATATTGTTGATGAACATACCGAAAATAACTGGACCCAGGACTGAACTCTGTGGCACCCCACTTGTGACCTCTGTCTTCCCAAATTGAATTGTTTAGCAGTACCCTCTGCTGTCTCCCTCCTAATCAACTACCCATTTATCTAACTACATCATTTACTATACCCAGATCCTCCATCTTCTTCAGAAACCTTCTGTGTGGTATTGAGTCAAAAGCCTTGTTGAAATTGAAGCACAGTAAATCTACTGCTTTTCCTTATCTATCGCTCTAGTTGCAATGTCAAAGAATACTATCAGTTGGGTATGACAAGACCTATCTGCCATGAACCTATGATGTTTACTGTCCTAGAGCCCATTACTCTCCTTATAGTCACTAGGTCCTCATTGGCTATTATCTTCATCAGTTCATTCACAGAAGAGGTCAGACTGATAGGCCTGTAGTTACTGGCTTGCTCCTTGACACCATGCTTATAGAGTTTAACTACAATACATCAGCTATCCTACAGTCACTCAAAACACCTCTGACAAAATTGAGCAATTAAGTAGCTTTGCCATGGTTTCAGCTAATTGTGATGCCAGTTACCTGTGCACCCTCAGATGCATCCCTTCCAGCCCAAGGATCCTACCTGCCTTCAGGGCTAGCAGCTCATTTCTGACCCTTTCACCTGTAAATATTTTATGCCTCATTTCTGGTATCCCTTATCAACAGCCTTTATGCTGCTTTCTGGAGCAGTCCTGCTGTCCTTCACAGTGAAAACTGAGCAGAAGTAGTCATTAAGAATGGCAACTTACTGCTGTTTTTCTCTTTTGTCCACCCCCCCGTCAGCCTAACAATTTCTTAATTAGTTTAATTATTTATTATTATTTCAGAGTTCAATTCAACAATTCCTCCTCCCTTCTTTCTTGTTTCCATAATATATCTGAGAAAGCAACTGTTTTTCCATCCTTAAAAACAACTCTACATTTTAGTATTTGATTTCATAAATAAGATGTTTCAGCTGTTACAGTTTACTTGTGAATGCTTTTTTTCACTTTCAGTGTTTCCTTCTGAGAGTTACAGCACATCATGGCAGTACATCTACAAAGTCTGTATAGAAAACAGTTGAAAACCTTTGCCTCTCCCCTGTACACATCTCAATACCTTTATAGTATATGGACTTCTTCTGTTCTATATGGGATTCAGCCATGTCCAAAACCTTGTTGCTCCATTGATATGATGTTATACTGCTGTTGTACCATCGATCTGATGTCAGATCAATGGTGCAACAACAAAGTGTCATCAGAAGTGTATGGCACTGATCGGATTTATGAGACAAACCAGAAAGCACACTTTTGAAATCATCTCAGTTGAACTGTCAAAATGTCAGGCATGGTAGCAACCTCAAGCATGGATCTCCACCTGAACATGAACAGTTTATCACCTACCAAGAGAATAAGCGGACATTAAATTAAAATTGACTAATGTGAAAATGCTACTAATCTACATGAATAAAATAGGAGAAGGATGGTCTATTCACATAATCCCTGTGCTGGAGCTCAATCACATTTTGGCAGACTTTGTTTATTCAGTTAAAAGAATCAATGGCTCAGACTATGAGCCTAGTACTGTTAGTGGTATACTAGACAGCATCAACAGGCACCTTGCCAAGCTTAACAACCAGCACTCAATATACCATGCTAACGACAATGAATTTAAGCAAACATTACTCACCATGGTAGTTAAACAAAAGTACTTGAAAAAGATGGGCAAGGGCAATAGACTAAACCAGGCAGAGGCTTTAACAGATGAGGACATAGAGAAACTGTACACTAGTGGTGCAAATGGACTGCACAGTCCCACCACTCTTCTCCATATGATTTATTGATTTTTTTTAATTCAGTATACTTTATTGATTTTGAAGGCAGCATACATACATCACTCATACATATTGTTCTCTCACTTCACTTTGTCATTTCCAGGACCAATTGTTAGAGTTCTCCACTATGCAACTACTTGTATTATGCTGTCTTAACTGTTGTCTATTCTACATTGTATAGCTACCAGGACCATATGTTAGTGATTCCCCGCTATGTACTCACTTGCATCATGCTGTCTTCAGCTGTTGTCTATGTTCCCCCTCCCCCAGGATGCACCTGGAACCGAGCAGTAGCCTGCTCAGCATGCCTTGCTGGTTAAACATTTAAATAAATAAATAAATAACAAGATATAACGTGATAACAAAGCCATGTCACTGCCCAAAAGGAAAGTAATGAGACACAAGTAGAAAGAAATGAAAATAAAACTATTACAATATCACAAAACACAAAAACCCTAAAACAAACCCACCCTCCCCCCATCTCTGCACACTGAATATGGGGAAAGAAAAGCACTCACAGCAAGGTTAAGACATTGAGTCATTGACACAGTCCTGCACAAAAGATTCATATATGACACAGCCCCGCACAAAAGATTGATAAACAAATTTGCCAGCCTGGGAGTGGGTCCTAGGGTGGTAGCCTGGGTAAAACACTGGTTGGACAACAGGACACAGCAGGTAATAGTAAATGGAGTCCACAGTGAAGAAAGGAGGGTTACTAGTGGGATACCACAGGGTTCAGTACTGGGGCTGGTCCTTTTTAATGTCTTTATAAGTGACATTGCAGAGGGACTGGAAGGGAAAGTATGTCTCTTTGCAGATGACACAAAGTTCTGCCACAGGGTTGATGCCCAATGTGGGGTGGAAAGGATGAAAAGGGACTCAGCAAGGTTGGAGGAATGGTCAAATGTATGGCAGCTTAGATTCAGTGCAAAGAAGTGCAAAGTAATGTATCTGGGAAACAAAAACCCAGGGGAAGAATACACAATGGGGGGTGAGATACTGACAACAACAAAAATGGAAAGGGACCTAGGGATAGTTATATCAGACAACCTAAAGGTGGTTCAGCAATGTGAGAAGGCAGTAAGGAGGGCTGGGGAGATACTGGGATCCATAGGGAGAGGCATCACCAGTAGAAAACAGGAAGTTGTTGGCCCTCTGTACAGACAGTTGGTAAGGCCACATCTGGAGTACTGTGTACAGTTCTGGAGAGCCAGTCTCCGCAAAGACATAGACAGAGTGGAGGCTATCCAGAGGAGGGCAACCAAAATGATGCAGGGTCTGCTTCAGAAGACATATGAAGAAAGACTAAAGGAACTAAAGATGTATAGCCTTGAGGAAAGGAGGGAAGGGGGGACATGATAGAAACTTTCAAATACCTCAAGGGAATCAAAAAAGTCCAAGAGGGAAGCATCTTTCAGTAAAAGAGATGGGCAAAAATAAGGGGAAACAATTTGAAGATAGTGTACCTCAGGACTGGAGGATGGCTCATGTGGTGCCCCTCCACAAGAGTGGCCCCAAGGATGAACTGGGCAACTACAGACCAGTGAGCCTCACATCCATCGTGGGTAAGCTAATGGAGACTATCTTGAAGGAGAGGCTGGTGGCCCTTCTAGAGGCCAAAGGACTATGGGACAGCAGACAGCATGGCTTCATACGTGGCAGATCCTGCCAAACCAACCTGGTCGAGTTCTATGACTGGGTAACTAGGCAACTGGACAGGGGCCATGCAGTGGATGTCCTCTATCTGGACTTCAGTAAGGCATTCGACTCGATGCCACATGGAAGGCTGGGAAGGAAGTTAGTAGGCACAGGGGCAGGTGCAAAGCTGGTGGGATGGGTAGGAAACTGGCTGCAGAGAAGGCAACAGAGGGTGGTGGTGGTGGGTGGGGAGCTCTCACACCCAAGGGCAGTGATGAGCGGTGTTCCACAGGGCTCGGTGTTTTGACCAGTGTTGTTTGGGATATTCATTGCAGACATATCATGGGACATCAAGAGCAAGATCAGTCTGTTTGCTGATGATACCAAGGTAGGCACAGTGGTGGATGACCTAGGGGGATGACAGGGGTTGCAGGATGATCTGGCAAAGCTTGGAACCTGGTCAGACACCTGGCAACTGGGGTTTAATGCCAAAAAGTGCAAGGTGCTGCATTTTGGGATGAAGAACCCAAATAGGAGTTACCAGCTAGGGGGAATGCAGCTAGCTCAGACAGAGGAGGAGAACGATATGAGTGTACTCATTACAGGGTCAATGAACAACTCGGCACAATGTAAGAAAGCAGCTGCAAAGGCCAACAAAATGCTGGGTTGTATTGCAAGGGGTATATCCTCGAGGAGGGGGGAGGTGATTCTGCCACTGTATAGGTCGTTAGTTAGACCACACCTGGAGTACTGCATGCAGTACTGGAGTCCGTATCTGAAGAGGGACATTAAGTTACTGGAGGGGGTGCAGCGCAGGGTGACAAAGATGATCAAGGGGCTGGGGGACTTATACGAGATGAGTTTGAAGGAGTTGAACATGTACTCACTGGAGGAGAGGAGAGATGGGGTGACTTGATTAAAACCTTTAAATACATGAAAGGAATAAACAAGACAGGTACAGGGGGCTGTTCAAAGTAAAGGAGGGAAGGGCCACCAGGGGCCATGATATGAGACTGGAGCGAGGAAGGTTCAGGAGAGAGATAAGGAGACACTTTTTTACAGAGAGGGTGGTGGCTGGGTGGAATGCGTTACCAGCAGAAGTGGTATGCAGTAGAACAGTGGACTGCTTCAAACAAGGATGGGACAGGACAAGGAGGAGGGTTAATGAAGGGGAAGGGTGGAAGGGAGGGGCAGCTGCAGAATAAGGGGTGCTAGCTGCACATTCGAGCAGACTTGACAGACCTCTAGGCCTTTATCTGCTGGCAAATTTTATATGTTTGTATGTAGAGTGGGGGATGGGTCAGAGGTAATGGGAGGAAGTATTTCTTCGCAGAGAGGGTTGTGGATACATGGAACAGCCTTTCTGAGGAGGTCATAGAGTCAAAAACAGTGGGGAAATTCAAGAATGCATGGGACAGATATAAGGCAATTTTAGTGGGGGGGTAGGAGGAAGTAGGCTGTTGGTTAACTAGGATATGCAGCTTATCCATTAGGTAGGGAAATGGGCAGACTAGGTGGGCCAAGTGGTCCTTATCTGCCATCAAATTTTATGTTTCTATGAGTTAAGCACCAGAGGAAGAGCAGTGTCAAGAGGGGTTCCCAAGTACTCTTAAAGTTCTGAGGCCTGTGCCGCATGGATGCTATATGTTTCTCCAGCTGAAGACCAAATAACACCTCCCAGTACCATTCCAGAACTGAGGACAAAGTGTCCTCTTTCCAGTGTCGCAGCATTGTGAGCTTTGCTACCGAGGCCGATAATATAAGATGAACTTCCCTTATACGAGATGTGCCCTGTGGGAAGAAGGAAAGCATGCAGCATTCTGGGGTAAATTTATTTTATTTAGTTTTTGTTGAATGAGTAAGTGCACTAGACAAATCCTGTCTATTTTCAGGCATGACATGGGGAGGGGAATACAGATGAATGCCAACTGACATTGAGCCAAATTAGGCTGTTGGTGGCATTTTTAGTGAATGAGGGAAATTTGGCCAGGACACTGGGGAAATTGTCCTACTCTGCTGGTGCTCTGTGGCCAGTAGAGGGCTATGGTAGCTCTACTGAATGGCAGAAGCATTACAGTGCTGTATGGAGTCTGTCGCTGTTATGGAGGCGCCCGTTTCTGAGGCTATGCTAGGCATGCTAGAGGAAGCTGTTGTCAAACCTGAGAAAGGGGCGTCTGAGCAAGAGATGCTGGATGTTGCAATGGAGGAAACCGGTGAGCTGCTGGTGTGGGAGTTTTTTAGCGCATCCTAAGTTTTGAATTGTTCTCTGGTCCCCACCTGTTTGCCATGCGACATAGGATCTTCTGGGATAGTAGCTGTTGTTGTTTCTCCGGATGACTTTCAGATGACTCCACTTCTGGATATGGCGCCGGACCATTCTGTAGCTACGGAGGCATTGAAAGCTAAGGATCAACGTCCTTCTGCTTCTCAGGTTTTGAGAAAGCAATTTGGTTTACAAACCGCTAACCCTGATGGATTTAGGGACTGGATAGCGGAGAACTCACTTTCTAAAGCCGGATGGATTCGGACATCTTCGGGAACATGGATACTTGATCTTGACTGGATGGACATGACAACAGCTCCTACTAAGCATGCCAACTCCCTGAGCTCAGGTATTGAGACTGGTTCTTCTTCTAAAAGTAATATTAATGGTGCGCACCTGCTGTCAGAGGATTCTGAGGTATTTTTAGACCCCAGTACTCCTCGGGGCAAGGTACTTACAGCTAACAAAGGTTTTTCAAATGTAGGAGATCCTGAGCATTCTAAATGCATTCCTATGGCTGACTTGTTCAAAAACAAACTAGAACAAGCTCCCAGGAGGAATGCAGTCAGATTACGATATAGAAGTGGTCTTGCCACTCACCCTGACAGATATTATGTGGCTAATACCTTACTTAGGGGCTCTATGACTTTTTTGCCTTCTGATTTGTTTGCTTTAATACATGTCTCTGGGGAGGATTCTTTTGATGTCAGGTTTTGACTTAATCAAAGCCTGTAAAATTTTGGGGAAAGTATTCTACCCTGAAAAGTACACTTCTGTGGGTCCCTTTTTTAGCCATTCCTCTTACTAGGCCTCAAATCCGGTACGTTTCTATTATGTTCAGGAATGAGGGAGTAAATGTTAGTGACAACTATCATTGGTTACAAAACCACTGTAACATACTTGGTCCCCCTGAAGCTTTGTTAGATTTAAAAGGTATCTGGACAGGAGGCTGGCAATTTAAAGTAAAATTATTTCAAGTGAATTCAGATGTTATTCATCTGCCCAACAGCTTTTTTTTAGGTAAAGATAGAGGAGTCTGCTTCTATAGTGGACAACCTAGAGCATGCTCTAAATGTGGCTCTCGGACTCATATTAGCAGATCGTGTGATATGCTAAAATGTTCATTATGTGGGGGATATGGTCATTCTATGGATTTCTGTGAGAATATCTTTCAATGTAATCTATGTGATGATAAAGGGCATGCTTTTCATCAGTGTCCCTGGGCTAAGAGAAATAGGAATGAAGGGTGGGATCATGATGAGCTAGTGATTCAGGCTCAAGAAAAACATCAAAATCCTTTGCCACTGAATCCGCATCCTTTTCTACTACATTGCATCCTGTTATACCAGAACCAGTCTCATCTGTTGATGGCACTGGGCCTACTAGAATCCCAGATTAGGTTCCCGTATCCGCTCCTGATTTATGCCTTACTGCCGATACTACTATTCATAATGTTTCTAACAGGCCCACTATGCCACCCCCCCATCTTTGAAACTGTTAAGGGGAGGAGATTTACTAGATCTTCGCTGAAAATTCCCACTCCCTGTCCCATCCCCACCAAGAACATTTTCTCTCCCCTTCAGGAAGAGTTTGGGGATTCGGACTTAAATCAGATGCCTCTCATAGATCAGAACTGGTTACTGAGGATGAAGAGAGCAGATCTACTGAACTCTCTAAAGACAAAAAGGGAAAGAAAGGAAAAAAAAGGAAAGCCAGTAACAGTTTGAAAGGTGGACCTTGTTAAAATTTTTTTTTTTTTATGGATACTTTAAAACTGTTGTCATTTAATGTCTGCAGTTTAAAAACATTTAAAAAACAGATTTCTCTACTGTCCTTTTTTGAGTCTCTTCCAATAGACATTACTTTTGTTCAAGAAACTCGTCTCTCCTCACTTAATGAGGTAGAACTTCTCAAAAAGCATTGGCATTGGGGCCCTTCATTTTGGACTTTTGGTTTGGAAACTGCAGACGGAATTGGCATTCTCTTTAAATCCACCCACTTTCATATATTTCTCATCTTATTGATGTTAGTCCTAGCAGAGCCTTAATTCTTGATGGTTCCCTTAGAGATTTTTCTTTCCGTATTATTGTTTATGCCCCTCAAGCCAAATCAGCTAGAGTTGCACTGTTTGAGGAGATTAAGCCTTTTGTATTTTCTAAGAAAAATATTATTTGGGGAGGAGATTTTAATTGCACTTTAGATACTACATTGACAGGAGTTGCCGAGAAAAAAATGTACTGTGACTCCAATGCTCTGTCACAAATTCTTTCTGGGGCTAGTATGACTGATGCTTACCATACACTGCACCCACGGGTACTGGAGCTACCTATCACAAATTTGTATATGCTACTCATATTGACATGTTTTTTGTCTCCAAACATTTGGTACCTATTTTTTGTAAATCTCAGCCTTCTGAATTTTTGGACCATAATATTCTTTTTTGCTCTTTTAGTTCACATTCTCTCCCTCCTAAGATTTTTTCACCACATAACTGATGGAGACTGAATATGTCTCTTCTTGATAACCCTTCCTTTTTTTCTCAGATTGAAGTTTTTTTTTTTTGCTAGTAGAGATTCTGTTTTATGTGCTTACGCCTCTTCATTGAATTGGTGGCTGGATACTAAATTGGAGCTGAAGAAGCTTCTACTCTCCTTTGATAAAAATCAGGATAATTCTAACTATTTAAAATACCTCTTCTTGCGAAATCAACTATATAAATGAATGCCTTTTCCTCCTAGTAATAGATATGGATTTAATTCTCAAATTTTGGCAATACAAAAACAGATGAAAACCTTTCAATATGACAGACCTAAATCCTTGAAATTGGAATTTTAATTTGGTACTAGGAAATCACCTGCTTCGGATCCATTTAAAGCCTGTAAACTGAGGTTAGATAACACCTTTATGACCCAGCTTGCCTCACCTAAAGGTACTTTAGTAACCACGGATTTGGAGATGTTAGCAATAGTGCAGCAATTTGTTAGCAATTCTTTTCATGACACATCTGAACAGTCTTTTCCTACTTTTTTCGGATTTACTGCCCCATTGCCTCAGGTTCCGATTTCTCAGGTAACTCCATTAATACAGCCTATTTCTCCCCAGGAAGTTGAGATAGCCATATCTCAATTGAGTAAGGGTACTTTGCCGGGGTTGGGTGGCATCCCCAATGACTTTTATAAAACGTTTCTACCTATGTGCTTTATTTTTTGCCCAAAGTTTTCAATTTTCTATTGTCTTCTTCCTCTTCCCATTCTGGATTTAATACCTCTTTACTTAATTTTTTATATAAGTCAGGAGATAAAACCTTACTGTTGAATTGGAGGCCATTGAGCTTATTGAATAGTGATTATAACATTTTTGCTAAAATTCTTAATAATAGATTATTATTGGTAGTGGATTTTCTTATATACCCGGCTCAAACTTGTGCCATTCCCAACAGGTGTATTCAACATAACTTATACCTTTTGGGGGAGTTATTTGAACTCAGCCATGCAAACAAAATATCTGGATATGTTGTAGACTTAGACCAGGCTAAAGTCTTTGATAAGGTTCGGCATGCATATTTATTTTCTCTACTTCTGCATTACAGCTTTCCGAAACCTTTTGTATTTTGGATATCTACCCTGTATAAGGGGTTACTATTGTGCCTATGGTTAATGGACTTCTTGGTACAGATATCCCTTTTACTATTGCAGTAAGACAGTGATGTCCCTTAAGTCCGCTTCTTTACTCTTTTGTTTTAGACCCAGTAATAAGACAAATTCTATGGGACACTAACATTGTCGGCTTGGCCCCTTCTCCTACATTACCTCGTGAGAAAGTTACTGCTTATGTGGATGATGTTGCATTGTTAATTCAAGATATCCCCTCTCTAACCAATGCACTGCAGTTTTTTTACCATTTTGGGAATTTATCTGGAGTCCAACTTAATATGGAGAAAAGCTTTATTTTTTCTTTAGATTCTATACTTTCAGTTCCTTTAGATATTAGGGGTAGTTGTTTCTTCTCCTCATAAAATTTTAGGTATTTGGTTTGGGACTGGGGATTTGGAATCATATAATTGGGAGAAACAGTTATTTATTGGACAGTTTAAGATTCATTGCTGGAAGGGTTGGACATTTGGGAAGAAAAAAAGAGTTATGATCATTAAACAATTTTTGCTACCTGTTTTTTTTATATTTAGGTTACATCTTTCCACCCCCACTGCATCTGGAAACTAGACTATTTAGTCTCTTTTTTCAGATGCTTTGGGGTAATAGATTGAAACCTGTACATCGGGATATTACTTATTTACCAATTAATAAGGGAGGTTTGGCCATGGTTAACCCTATTGTTTTTTACCACTCCCTGTTTTTTTTTTTTGTTCTTTTTCTTATTTATGGTCTCCTGCAATTATGTCTTTGCAGTTATGGTCACAATTTCTGTGGTCCAGGTATCTTGATAAATGGTCTTTATCACCACTGAAGATTCTGTTAACTGATTCTTTACCATCATATGGTATTTCCACTTTAAAACAGTGGAAAATCTCTTTCCCAAACCTACTCACTTTTTCTAGAAAATCCTTTTATAACTTCATTGTCTTTGATGTTCAAAAAAGTGTTCTACTATTTCCAGAACGTGTGCCCTCTAAAATGCTATTTTCTCTCATGAAGTTAACAGATTTTAGGATTCCCCCTCATATTTGGGATATTGTCTGGCTTTCTATGCAAGGACAGTTAGGGGTCAGAGGTAATTTAAAATATAAGCCCATTACAAAGAGGTTCTGTTAAAAATCTACCTGTATAAACTGTGAAGAAACTATGGTTCATTTTTTCATCACTTGTGCCTTTAGCCAAAATTTTTGGCAGGATGCTGCCGTATATTGGAATTTGCCCTTTTTATCTCATATTTCATATCAAACCATAGTTCTTGGAGATTATACAGGTATCTGGAGACTGTATCACAAAAGTACTTTGAATGTTATTTTTTTCCTTTATACAATATTTTTTATGGCAGGCCCAGTGCCAATTTATATTACAACAACAGACAGTATTATTTAGTACCTTGTTTTTACAGATTGAGAATGGTTTAACTTCTGTTAAAACTAGAGATATTGTTAAGTTTTCTAAGGCTAAAGTAGATTCTTTTTGGCAACATTTCATTTCCTTATGATTTTTAGTGATATTGTTTATTTCTTATATTTATGAACCTTGTATAATATTGTAATCTGATTATTTTTGTTTTCTTTTGTGATGTGTTTCTTTTCAATAAAACTTCCTCTACTCTTTTCGATAAGTTACATGGGATCTTTAACATCCACCTGAACTACCACCAATCCAGGCAGATGGGACCTCGGTTTAACATCTCATCTGAAAGACAGCACCTCAGAAGTGCAGCACCCCTCTCATGCTGCAAATCAGTGTCAGTATTGGAATGTTAACCCAAGTGCCAGATGTGGGAACTGAGCCCACAGCCCTCTGATCTCCCAGCCTCAGAGGTGAGAGTACTACCTACTGAGCCACTGACACTGACATATGAAATGACAGTTACAACCAAAAAAGGGGGTCCAAGAGACCTTTGATTGCAGTCCAGAAGTCTTGGGTGTGAGGACAGGTCCAGAGCAGGTGTTAAAGAGTGCCAGGACTCTGTTTACAATGGGAACAAAGAGGGAAAGCCAGATATCCAATTTTGTGCAATCTTACTGGGGTGTAATATAAATTATGCATAATATTAAATTGGATCAGATGCAGTATATCTTGTTTAATAAATTTATAAATCCCTCTCCAAATCTTCCCCCAGAGTTCAGTTTCTGTAGGAAGAGATAGTACATGTGCCCAGTAAAAACAAACCCCTGTTGTGAAATGTGAGTCCAGAGCCTGTATGTGCTTATAGATACCAGAGACTGCATGTGGTTGTTCTGCAATATTATGCACTGTGGCAAGATCTTCCGAGGGGTACAAGGTCCATGGTCTATGGCTCAAGAAGGCAAGTATTGAGTTTTTAAGCTGGAGAAATTTAAAGATATCCTTCTGTTGGAGATTAAATTTATCTTGAAGAACTGGAAATGTGGTTATGTCATCTCCCTGAAGGAAATCATTCAATGTGGCTTGTCACAGTTAAGGGAGAAATGAGAGGAGAAAAGGCCGGATACCAGTCTGAAAATAAGAATTGTTAAAAAGTGGTTGGGTGGGTGAATGGTCCCAGGCCACCAAAAGATGGACCTGCATTTGGTTTAAGGCCTTAAGAGACCAGGCCAAAGGATATCCTCTGACTGCCCAGGAAAGTTGAGCAGGTCGTATATAACCTAAGGCCGATAAAGTACAAGCCGAGTTATGAGCTAGGTCTCTGTCTCGGTCCAACCAAATAGGCAAGTAATTATTAGTCTGAGAAGGGGAATCTGGCTTAAACCAGAGGACTACTTTACTCATGTGTTGGGCAACATAGTAGGTGAAAAGGGATGGGAGGGCCAAGCCCCCACAGGTGTTAGGAGCAGTCAGCTTTAAGTACGCCTGGTGTACCATCTTTCTTTTCCATAAGAAGGCAGTAAACATTTTCTGCAGTCTCACAAACCAGGACTTGGGGAGGAAAAAAACAACATCTCTAGGGGGTACAGTAATCTTGGTAATATATTAATTTTAAGAATACTAATGTGCCCCCAAAGAGAAAAGGAGAGGGAGAGTTCCCCACCTCACTAGATCAGTTTTTAAAACCTGTAGCAAGTCAGTAAGGTTTCTCTTTACCATAGTAGGGGATATCTCTAGCAATAGTTATACCTAAGTATGTGAGGGTTTTTGGTTCCCATGCCAAGCTGAGAGCCGCACAGTCTTCCCTGGTCATGCAATGGTTAAGAGGAAGTATCTTTGATTTGGAAAGGTTCACTTTGTAGTACAACACTGCAACAAAGTCACTTAGTTCTGCTAGGAAGCTGGGAATGGAGGGTGCAGTGTCCTCAACGTGTAGGAGAAGATCATCTGCATATGCTTATACAGTGTATCTTCTCTCACCCACTTGAATGCCTTTTATGGAGGGGGAGTTAAGGATTCTTGGTATTAAGTGCTCTAAGTAGAAATTAAAGAGGAGAGGAGAAAGTGGGCAGCCTTGCTGGGTGCCTCTCTGGAGAAGGAAGAGCTGTGAGAGACAGCCATTACACCAAATTTGGGCTGAAGGGGAGCAATATAAAAGCTATACCCATTTAATAAAGTCCTCAGGTATACCAATGTGTCTAAGTGAAACAAAAAGAAAATGCCAGGAGACCCTATCAAATGCTTTCTCAGTGTCTAAGGAGACCAAGACCACTGGTATCTCAGAATCCCTAGATGCCTAGAGAAAATGAAGAAGCTTTCTTGTGTGGTCACTCAAATGGTGGCCCTCCATAAAGCCCACCTATTCACAGCTTATCACCCTTTGCATCACACCAGTCAGGTGATTGGCTAGGATGTTAGCAAGCACCTTAACATTGGTTCAACAGGGAGATCAGAAGATAGTTCTCTGGAAGTAGAGGATCTCTACCTGGCTTGGGAATTAGGGTGATAAGACCTTCCAGAAAGGTAGGATCTTGAATTCCTTCCCTGAACCAGAGATTAAAAACATCCACCAAAAGGGGTGACAATTGGGGAAGACAAACCTTGTAAAAATTGCTCGGGATACCATCCGGACCAGGGCCCTTGTCCAGGGCTAGTTGCTTTATCACCTGTCCCACTTCATCAGGAGTAATTGGGGTCCCTAGATGTTCCACAAGGACAGCAGGTAGGGAAAGAAGGGTAGCGGAGGTCAGATAGTCTGAAATAGCTTGTGGAGTAGGAATATGGGTACCCATGAGAGAGTAAAGTCCCTGATAATAATCTCTAAAGATAGAAACAATGCCTCTGGGCTCAGAAACTACATGGGATGATCTCAACCCAGGAACTGTTCTTGATGATTCTGTCTGCCGTAATCAGAGGGCTAATAACTACCCAGCTTTCTCCCCTGACTCTAAGTATGTAAACTTAGTTCATTGGAGAGCAAGCTCTGCCTTTTTGGGCCATGGTATCTGCATATTGGAACTGTAGTCGATGTAGGTGCACCCAGTCATAGTCTGGGGAGGTGAGGGTTATGAAGCATTCTATCTGATGAATTTTGCCCCAGAAGAGCATCCAAAGTTTCCTTGGTCTTCTGGGTGCAAATAGTAGCAAGGTGAATAAATTCACCTCTGAGAGCACATTTAAGGGTGGCTCACACCATATCGACCCTGTCCACTGAACCTCTGTTATTCAGGAGAAAATTAGAGATAAACTCCTGGATATGGGTTAGAGTGGAGGGATGTGCAGGAGTTGGGTGCTGAGGTGCCAGAGGAAGTCCTTATGAACTCTAGGTCATAACAGGCAATCAAAGCTCACTGGGGAGTGGTCCAATAGTACACTGGGGTGAATTGTGGCATCAATAATGTCAGGGACAGCAGAGGAGCTAGCCAGGAAGTAATCTATGTGGGATGATGTCCTATTTGGGGGGAGGAAATAATATGTATATTGACATTCAGAGGGATAGAGAATGCACCAGACATCCATCTCCCCCAAACCTGACATGAGATCCCATAGCGTCCTTTGGGCTGGGGAAAGTCCTATTCATTTGCTGTCCAATCGATTTATATCTGACCAAGGGGATAAATTCCAGTCACCCTCAAGAACAGTCATAATAGGTGGATTGGAGACCAAAAGTGAGAGTAAGTGGGTGAAAAATTGGGGAAAATCAGTGTAGGGCCCAATAATCGAACTCATGATTATTGGAAGTGACTCAAGTATACCTCAGAGGATGATAAACCACTCCAATGGATCCCACCATTCATGAGTCATAAAAATGGCACAGATTTAGCAAAGACAATAATTGTACCTCCCCTTTGAGAAGAGACTCCAGAGTCAAAAATCTGCCCCACCCAAAGGCGGTGAAAGAGGAAAATATTGTCTCTCTTTAAATGGGTCTCTTGTAGACATACTATATTAGCCTGCAGGTGCTGAAGGTGTTTCAAAACCATTTGATGCTTTTTCTTGTTTTGGGCCCCTTTGACATTCCAGCTAACAAACTTGTAATGCCCCCCTCCATCTTTAAGGTGATCTCTGGGTATTGGCTGGAGAACTGGAAATCCAGATGCTATCGAACCTAGTAACAGGGAGAGACAAATGTGTCCCCAGTGTGCAGAAATATCCCTCTCCCTCTACAAACAATCCCCTTCAAAAAGAAGTCAAAAATACAAAAGAATTACCAGTGAACCCCAACATGCAGAACAAGCCTTCCTCCCCAACCCCTGTCCTGCAAATTCCAAACCCAGATAGACTCCTGTGGATCACAAATACCCCATCCCTCCCCAGATCCTAAAACCACAATACCAACAAAACTACTCTTACCCCCGGTTCTAGAAACCGTACTCCCAGTATATCTTGTCAGGAGAATATTCCCTCCAGCCACCAACATAGAAGCCTATCCATCCCCCTCCCCCTCCCCACCACTCCACAGCATTATTGGACCCACTACTAAAATTTAAGTATAAACCAGTAACCAGAACTGTAATCAAGGGAATTAGTCAAGGATAACAGCTTCTAACTATGTACAGAGTATCAAACAACTTTGTAAAACAGTCTTTAGGAATAACATTCTGCTATTTCAGGGTAGTAAGAGTTCCTTGTGGGGGAGAGCTCTTGTTTCCGTGACAACAGTTCAGGGATCTAAAATGGATAAATAGGGCAGTCCTCTCTCAATTCTGAAAATGTCCAACCAAGACACTTACCCCTAAATCCAGGTATAACAGCATTAGCCCCTAATGTAGAATAAACCCCCACAATCACGCTAATTTCTAATGCAGCTCAAAATGATGAGAGACACCAGAGGCAGGTTTACCACTCAGAATTATGTAAAAAGATCTGGCAGTAAGGTCTTCAGCTCCAAAGCCACTTGTGAAGGGGAGACAAAAGTGTTCCATTAGTCTGCATGTTTCATCTGCAGGATAGTGGAGTAGCAAACTCATAATGGTGTGCCATCCACAATCAATTTCATCGCAAAAGTGTGAAACTCCTGCTGCTTGACTCTCACTGATTGTGGTAGGCCTTGGGATACTCTCAGGCAGTGTCCCTCCCATTTCAATTCCTGAATATCTTTTATTTTGGCCAGGATATGCTGCTTATCTTGATAATCAAGCAGCTTAAAAATAAGAAGGCACAGTTGGGAACCAGCCAGGGTGGGAGGCACGGTGACCAATGGGCCCGCTCCATAACTTACATGGAGTTGTGTGGGGATGGTCTGGCTATATGTTCACATAACCTTTGGGCAAATTTAATTGGCTTCAGTCCCTCTTCCTTCTCAAGCAAGCCAAAAAGGACCAAGTTATTGCCCCAGCTGTGCCCCTCAAGATCTTCTAATTTGTCTTCCATTTTGTGCAGTTTCTGATATAATAGATTGAAGCTGGAGTCTACTTTCACCTCCATTTCTCAGTGGAGATGATTCTGGTTTCAGTGTCACTAATTCTTATAGTGAGTGACTCCATGGAGGAGCTCACCTTCTTCAGATCCCGACATGTCAGCCAGGGAACTTTGGACAGGCTTCATTATTCAATAAAGCGCTCTTCAGTAAGCACTGAACTGGAAGCCAAGGTTTTGGTCAAAGAGGCTGCCTGGTGCTTGGGCCTTTTGGGCCTTCGCTTTCTCTGGTGTCTGTGGGGGAGTATGACATGATGGTGGGTTTTTCATCTCTGCATCTATTTGGACTGCAAATTACAATGACCCAATGAGAGTACAGCAATCCAGTAAGTGCTTAGGGTTAATAAAGTGGGATACCAGTAGCAGAAAAACTCAAAAACTGTAGAGATAGCAGGAAGCGTGGGAGAGATACAGCTCACAGCTCAGCAGCCATCACGTGACCTCTCCATATGATTTATTTTAATGTTGGCTTGTATTTCACTTTGCTGACCATGGAGCAGTGCAACCTGAGGTGGGGTGATGTAACACAGGGGCTTCAAAGTTCTGACACTGAATTCCTTGAGTATTATGAGAGGCAAACAGAAACAAGGACTGTGGTAAAGTCCTATGATGTTTGTTAGACCTGTCAAGCCAAGGATGTACCGCAACAAACAGAATCTGTCCAGGGACCCAATGACAGCATATAAGAAATATGCTTTACACAGACCACCACAGATGTTAGCACAAGATGCACCATTCTGTCTTGCTCCCAATCTGAATTTTAAGCCTGGTGTCTCATTATAGTACTGATCAATGGTAGTCAGGCAGAATGAAATGCGGTCCATAATGAGTTACCTGAAAACAATGGCTGAACTAACTGAAGGGGAAAAAAAATCACCAGCCACTCAACATGTAAGACCTGCATCCAGAAATTGATAGTCCACAACCTTCCTCCCATAGACGTCGTGTAAGTTTCTGAACACCCCACTATACAAATCATTAATTACAGTGTTCTGTCAGAAGAAAAGCAGCACCGCAACTTGACCATTTTCTTAACTACTGGAAGTGTTTCAGCAGCCATGTCATTCCTGCCTGAAACACAGTCTTGCATCTTGGAGCCCAGCATCTCAGAAAACGTTAACCTACTACCTGATCACCAGTCTGTGCTCACCTAGAACTCCGAACAAGTTACCCCATCCTGCAGCCAGTCAAACAAAAACTGGAGAAAACTGTTGATGCCTCTTATTAATTTAAATTTATTCAGAGACAATTGTGTGTTCCAGCAGGGGATTTCAATAAAAATCTTAAATTACCTCAAGCCCATGAAAAGACAGAGAATTAATTTGATCGCAGACTCAGAATCTGATTCCAACTAGAAAGAGATTGTTTCCTGATGCTGCCCATTTTGGGTTTTTTTTCAGCTTTTAGTGCAATTTAGTGTTTTTGACTATTTGATTTATGCTGCATTTAAACAAATCATATAATCGAAATTAGAATTCTACTGCCTGCCAGCTGTTGCCATACCGAGACACCCTGAAATGTGTAAGTACATTGCTTTCCTTCTTAATATTTAATCAAGGAAATTAACAAATGAGGTCAATATACTATAAAAAAACAGTAGCTGGGTGCCCATCTACAACAAGGCTGAGTTTCCATCTCAGGAGTTGATAGACTAATAGAGATCTCTTGAGCTTCGCTCTCGAGGTATCTATGAGGTCATCAACTCTCTTGATGGAAACACAGTCTTGCTATAGATGGGAACCCATCCACAATTCTATTTGTTTATGACATCATAGTGCTCACCATGGCAACTTCCTGTGATGATGCAAAACAGCTATTGTGTGGTTGGGACAGGAGAATCAGATACAGTTTGAAAGGCTCTGTGAAATTAGTGCTGCATTACATACAAAGTTTAGTCGACCAACAGAGGGGGTAAGTAAAAAAAAAAGAACAAATAACTAGAACACAATAAATTCAAATGTAAGTGGTGTAAATCTAGAGTTTAGAGATTTCTATTATAATAGAGAATTGCTCTTTAATCTCCATCCACAATACACAGCACTGTCTGCTTTTGCATCCTTGACTGTCATATTGGTCTCCCTTGATTTCACCTGGTACTTACTCCATTCTTCACCCTCCTGCATCTCCTTGTATCAGATGAAGTCTGATGAATGCCTTTTTCTTAGCCCTCTGGATGCAAGTCTTACATGTTGAGTGGCTGGTGATTTTTTTTCCCCTTCAGTTAGTTCAGCCATTGTTTTCAGGTAACTCATTATGGACTGCCTCTCTGACCTTCACAGAGAACCAGATTAGTCTTCAAAACCAATTTCTTATTGTGACCTCTTCAAGTATGATTTTAATGTCTCTAGAATGACCCCTTCAAATGCCTCCCCATATTGCCTCCACACCTCTGAAACCATCCACCCCAACAGCCTTAACCCATATTAATGCCCTCATCTGGTTAAAGTCTGCTTTGTTGAAATCCTTCAGTCTCTGGTGAGGGTATACTGGCACCGAAGGCCAATTCAAATAAAATGGCTTTATGATCACTGGACCCTAGTGGTTCCCCCACCCTCACTCCAGGTACCATTTCTGAGTTGTTGAGTGCTACAATTAACATGGTAGCCTGCCCTGTGGGTTTCCTGGCCAGCTGCACCAGCAGGAAGTCTTGCAATGTTTCTCATAAGCCTTGACTTCTGGTGCTCCTAGCAGCTGAAATGTCCCAAACAATATCTGGCAGATTGAACTTACCAACTACCATTACCTCCACATTTGAGGCCCCTTCTTAATTTCTGGCTCTTGTTTCCTATTGCCCTCATCCCTTGACCTGGTGCCCTGCAGCCAAGAACCATGTGCAATGTCTTGCTTGATTCCATCATGAGCTCTACCTGCAGTGATTCTGTTACCCCATGCCCTCCCCAAATGGCCCCACCTACTACCACCTTGATGATTTTTCTGACTTAGAGGGCTACCCCTCCTTCTTTAACTTTCCTCCTACCTGGCCTATAAATGGCATAACCCAAGACCACCAGTTTCAGGGCATCACTTTCTTTGGCCCAAGTTTCCATAACTGGTACAAGATCCAACTCTGCAACCATCACCAGGAGCTCTTTAATATTATTTCTCAGGGTCTCAGCATGAAAGGCAGGCAGCCTCCCATCTTGTGCCCAATCCTTTCCCATCTTTTATAGACTGCCTCCCTTCATCATTCCTCAAACACCTTAATTTCCATTCTTTTTTTTTTCCTAGTTTAGCTAATCTTCTGTCTCTGCCTGGCCTCCATTCTTAGCCTGTCACAAATGTCTGCCTTGTTTCTTCCCTCTCCAGTGCTCCTAGCCTTCATTTCTGGGTGAGCCCTAGCTATGTTTTCTACTTGCTGTACTTCCTCAGTAGTTCCCCTAGCTTCAGCATTGCCCATCACTGTAGACATCAAACTTCTGCCCTAGGGCACTAGTCCTCTCTCTTATTAGGTAAAGCCCATCACCCTTAAAGAGCCTCCTCTCCCAGAAGCCCCCCGGCACCCTGCAAAACAGTACCTCTCCTACTAACACCATCTCTTCAACCCCAGTAAAACTCTCAGTCTCCTCCTTCCTCAAATTATGCTCCCCGTACACCCTACTCCACATTGAAAGGATGGCAGAAAATGATAGGGAAACCAAGATCTGGGCTCATTTAGAAAAGGGGAGTTACCTTCTACCTCCCACTAAGAGATTTCCTCTGCTGCTCAAGAAGGTGAGCAATTATTTCTTTTTATGATTTGAAAAGATTAGGATTTGGATAAACAAATTCTCAATTAAGTGGCATTAATCCCAGATAAATGGTTGCTATGTTTTTAAAAAGACTTTAAATGTTTAAACAGAATTTTTGTTTCAGAAAGTTATTGCTGATAATATCTAATCCTAATAATTATATATAATCCCTAAAGTCAATGTTGCTGTCCTTTTGATGACATATATTACTAAAAGTAATGGATTGAGGAACAGTGCTTCCTGTATCAATATATTGACATTGTATATATGGACTTTACAGTGGAGCAGGGAAGTCTAATTTGATTAGTGATTATTTTATGGATTTGCTTAAATTTCTTTTTAAGGATTGTTCCTTCTTGAAAGTATCTTATAAAAATTAAACAAGCTCTCAGCTTGGGTTTACTAAGTTTAATTTTTACATATTTAATATAAAATATAGTTCTAATGATAATACAATGTATGCACAGTATGCATTATATATTTTCTTTTCTTACTATTATAGAATTAAGTCTTGCTTCCTCAAAGCACTGACAGGGTCTTGCAGTTATCATAAAAGTATTTCCTTTTGTACATATTATGCAAACATTCTCATTAAAATATGCATTTACATAAGAAAGGTTTTTTTATGAACAAGTTCCTGTTGAGATAAAATGTTTTTATAATGTTAATATAAAATATGCAGTTAAAACACTCCTCTCACATTTTCTGGATATGTTGCATATTTTATATGATAGCTACTGTAGGGAGAATTTGTGTTATTCAGCAATGAAAGTGGTAAAGTATATAGTACAAATTAGCAGGGTGTTCTAACTGCATCTACTGGGACAAGTAATCAGGTAGAGTACACTGCTTATTAGCTTAAGAAATGTGGAAAGTAAACTGCTTTATTGTCTTTTCTGTCATTTTTTAATTAGGTTTGTGCTTCTAATTTACTACAAATAATCTTATACAAAGTAGTTAGCATTGTATAAATCCTTGTTTGATATGCTGAAGTTTAATAATATTATGTTTGTGTTTCAACTAAAATTAATTGCCTTGTTGTATTACTAGACTAGAACTATTTCATTGTTGGTTAAACAGGCAACATTTTGAGAGAAAGTTTTGAGTCTAGAGTGTCTTTTTCTGTTTTCCTCTTATTTCAAGTAATAAATACTAAATTTGAACTTCAAATTATACAAACATACTGTAATGGTCATTGATGCCTAGTAGGCAGAAACTATACTATTATTTACAACCCTTTTTGGTAGCTAAAGGTCAATGAACCCTTTAACGGATGGAACTGTATTATGTTACATTTACTGACCTCTAGGTCACACATTGATTAAAAACAATCAATAGACTTTTCTATATATTCATCATACTATGTATGGGTGTTCCTATTTTACCTAAACTCTCAATCTTACTTCACATACATGACAGGCCTTACTATGTCACACATTAATCTAAAATCAATTTCTTTTCATTTTTACAGTTGCTGTAACACAAACAGTTTTCATTACATCTGGATTATAAGAAAGTAACATTTGTACTACTCATGAGTAAAAATAAGAAAAAAAATATTTTCCTTCTGATTAAGGTAAACAAATTGCTGGGGAAAAGTCTTTGTGTCACATACAGTATGAAGAAAGTGCCATATTTCACATAATGGATAAAACATGTGAAGACAATAAAATATGAAACTCATCTCTACTATGTACCTCACAATACACTAGAGGCTTGTATTTAATGCTGAACAATGTTACACCCCATTTCATGATATTCCATTTACAAAATTGACTGATTTTAAAAGAAGAAAATGTGTGTTTTCCATTATTAGTTACATTTACAAAAAAAAAAAAACATGGTTTCAGTGAAAATGATCCAACTACTTTATTATCAAGTCCCCCATTCGGAAGTAAATAAGCTTCCTGGTTGTTAATTATAAGTACCCCCCACACACACACACCACCACCACCATGTTTAGTAATATGAAGATGCCACTGCTTGGCTTCTGACATATGCATTTGAAGGTCATACAAGCAATTACACCTGCAAGTTCCTTAAGATATCACATTATTTCCTGCTTGTAATAGTATAATCCCTTCTGGCATGCTTTGTGTTTAATTTGTTTTGTTAAATAAATTATATATATATATATATATATATATATATATATATATATAACATATATATATATATATATATATATATATATGCATATATATATATATATATATATATATATATATATATGCATATATATATATATATATATATATATACATACATATATATATATATATATATATATATATATATATATATACACACACATCCCTATTTGTCTATATCTATATCTATATATTTATTTTATTTAAAATTTGGTAACCAGGAAAGGTACCATGAGCAGAAGCTCATTTCCAGATGTGATCTGGGGGAAGGGGTATAAAACAGAGGGTAACAAACGTCAGTTACATGGTAAATTATAGAGTAATTTTAGACAGCTTGAGAACAAATGACAGAATACATGTAAACATGAAACATAGAATATTTACAGTATAAAACAGAGTATGAACATTTATCCATTATGTGAAAAATAATATATATATATATATATATATATATATATATATATATATATATTTACTGTTCTGTATCTGCCCTTTTCCATTTGATCACAGTTTACTGTCTCTGTTTCTATTGTGGCTTTACATTCTGTGATGTCAGTCCTACCATACTCCACTGCTGAGTACAAAGCAGTAACCCATGGAAATATTTTCACAGAATATTCTGGGAAGGAATCTAGAAAGAGAAAAAAAAATATCTCAGCCCAAGGATTTAAAATAATAGTTGGTAACAGCCCAAAACAGCCATGTTTACATTTTTTTTCCACAGGCCCCCATATTCAAAATGTTAGCACACCACCAACCAGGGCAGTGCCTCACTAACCTGGATTAGCACCAGTACTCTGGGTGGAGCCATATTCAGAGGCCCCCTGGAGTGCCTCCCAATCCCAGCAACATGTTCACTCACAATATATCACTTTGCATATGCATAAATTATGCAGAGGTATATTGACAGGTTTCTTTGGTGATAAGCAGCAGCCAGCGTGGTTCCACTTACCACCTCCAAAACCTGGCATTAACTGTGCACTAAGACTGTGCTCCCATCCTCTGAACACAGGGAGGCTGTACTGCAGCCAGATTAACTGGTAGTATACTGAACCCCCCACCCCTAAGTAGAGATGTGTGAAACTGGCAAATTTCATTACATGAAATATTTCACAAAATTCACCCATTTCACGAAAATTTTTGCAGACACAAAATTCAGAATTTCACCCTCAGAATGCAAATGTCATTGCTTTTCCAGCAAAATTCCACATTTCATGGGTGAAATTCTGCATTTTGCACCCTGCAAAATATTTTGCAGAATGGGCAAATTTCGTGAAATGTTTCAAGAGACGAAATTGCCAATTTTGCGGGAATTTCACTGGCAAAATTTAATTTAGCAACATCTCTACCCCTGAGTGCCCATTTGGCAGCAAAAAACCTTATTCCCTGGCATCTAGTGGACCCTTCTCTCCCTGATTGCCAGGTTTAATATATTGCAGATATTCCTGGTGGGCTAGTAGCCCTCCATCCATGTGTCTACTCTCCATCCACCCATCCACTGTGGACTCCCTGCCCCACATCTCTTTCACTCCAGTCACAGGTTCTGCAGTTAAGAATGCAACTGGCACAACCATCTGTTCACCTCCTTGGCTGGCAGCCATCTGAACTGCACAGAGCACTATCGCAAGTATTGTAGATGCTGTTTCTACATTACTAACAAGTGCGGTCTGTGCAGGTCAGACAGAGGCCAGCCACGTCACAAATTCAATATGGCATTTTGCAGTCATTCCCTGCTTTGGGGCCACAAAATGGTGTTAGTGAGTTACTAATCTCTTTTGCAATCACTGCTATATCCCATACCTCATGTATTCTAATGGCAAGGTCCCTGTTCGGGGACAGCTGTCTTTCCTCCAAATACTTCTGAATATTGTCCTCATTACTGTTGACTATCCTCATGAGCCTATTGTCATCTGAAAACTTCAGCACTCAGCTACCAACTTGCTACACTTAATTAACTGAGTCCAATCTTTATGTTCAGGGATACCATTCTTTGCAATAATTTCAAACACTTTTCCCATTATCACAGGCCTCAACAGTGAGAATGTGAATTATAACCAGACATCAGATAAGTGAACTGTAAGTAAATCTGCAAAACTGTAGTGGATTTTCAAGCATGGTTTAATCTTTTTGTAGCACAAATATATTTTTAAATTTTGCATTTTTTTTTGTATCTTCTATTTCTGCACAGTCCCATGAGGAACTCTCTCAGGCATCCACCATTGCCCCAGCTCTACCTCCTTGCCTGAGACATCTTCAACTCCTGGCAACAGCCTGGCGATCCCCCCAGCTCTCAGTCACCTAAGGTAGGAATGTCCTATCCACCCAGGGTGCTCTATCTAGAATTAGACATGCCGGACTGGGCTCAGCCCATGAGAGGATGATGACCGGCAAGTGGAGTGTCACTACTGAGTTGGTGGTGCTGTCGTCTATACCAGTGGATGGGGATTTTCTATGTAGTGGTTTCCCCTGGGGATGCAACATGCAATTACATCTGTGCATGGCTTTCCTGCTGACGTCTGCCATACTGCTCATCCTTGTGATCTGGCTAATGATCCTGCAGTACCTCCAATCTCCATTAGGGATCACGAGGACACTGAACAACCCCAGGATCCCTCCCAGAGAGGAGAGCAGCCCTCCAGATGCTCAATCCTCTCCATCCCCCGGCAACCCCTGTCTCCCTGAGTCCATCACTGAAGCTGGGTCGCTGGCATGGTGCAAGGTGTGGTGTCCAGTTCCTCAATCCTCAGTACCACTGGCCTGGCCCTAAATTCTGCATTTTGAGTTTAAAGTTTTCAAGGAAATGTTATTGTGGTATATAAGCTGATACATGACAGTAAACAACACACTGCATTCATAAGTTAAAGAGGAAAAAAAAGCAATGAGGTTGCAAAGCAAACAAATCCAGGAAAGTCATTTTGGGGGTGTGACACTTCTCCTGGTGCGCTTCTTTAAACAGAGAATGATTGATGCAGGGTATAGTTTATCAGTGTCACTGGTGAGGGCCAGTCAATTAAATTCCTTTAAAGAAAGATTAGATAGGCACATGAGGAAGACAGAGTTCAATGGCTACTACTACTACTGAGCAGTATGGGTTGGTCACAAAGGGCTACATGTTTGTTTTCTGCCTCTTACTACTTTGTTATGAACATGCTGGTTTTCCTGAAATATAGCTAAACACTCAAGTTTAAAGGTGTGAGCTCAAATGGCAAACTAGATGTGTGATAATTGAGCAGCTGTAGCTGTATTCCAGCACTTACTGGAGCTGCTATTCTTGGTTGGGCTGGAGAGAGAGAGACAGAGAGAGAGAGACAGAGAGAGAGAGAGAAACTGTTTGAGTATTCACTGCAAGCTCAATGTATTGCTTTCCTATAAAAAGTCATGAATATTATTCTCATAAAGTGAGCATTGATATAACTTTTATTTTATTCTTGCCAGAAAAGACCTCACCATAAGTAAGCTAACTATTAAATAAGCATTCTATCTAAATATATTTAAACAAATAACTGTGAAACATCTTTTTCTGAGGCAGTCAGTATATACAGTATACAGTATATACTTTCTAAACTTAAATGTTTTTGCCTGAAAAAGCTTGGCCCTCCACTGCCAAAAATGACATTTTTACCCAACTCATCATTTTGCTCATCTGCTTCCTATTATTGGTAATTCTTCCCCTGAAGCCTAAGGCTGACTGCCACACACATACAGCCACTGATTGTTTCTTCCCAAGTGTGCGAGTTAAGGCTTTTTACTCAGTAAATATGATAGGGTATTTTCTAATGTCACTAACCTCTAGCTAACAGCACAACACAGCTAACAATAAAGCTGTGAAGTAATTGGAACTGACAAGTCTTCAACATTCTTTATTTTAGCAAATTAAATACTGCCAAGACAACTAATTTAGAGAACACAAGTTGAAACTGGTATGAATAACTTCAACGGCACAGTGCACCAAAGTGTGACAATATTAGTATATAAAGCTCACTCGTGAGAAATATTTTTGTCATTTTTTTAGGATGCAGAGTTTGCATCTTTTCACTGTGAACAGATTTATGCAAAGCCTTAAAAATGTGGGCAACCAGTGGAGTGGTGGGCAGAGGTACTGGTTGCCACACCATATGCCACTCTGGCCACCCCACCCCTCCTTCCCATGATCCACAACATGCCAGGCAGGGGCTAGGGAGTGGAGCAGTGAATAGAGAGTGCCTTTTAAACTAAGACCTGGTGCAGGCCTCCTAAAGCAGACACCACTGACAAACAGCATATGGGAGTGCCAAAGTGGTGGTGGTAGTAGCAGTAGTAGTAGTAGTAGTAGTAGTAGTAGTAGTAGTAGCAGTAGTTAAAGAGTTCATTTTTAGGCAGGATAAAACAATTAGTCTTTGGGTGGGGCCTATTTTCAAAGTTATCTTGACAAAAAGCAAGATCTTACAGGACAAATAATTGATAAAATAGCATAATAATTGATACCGGATATTTATAAAATGTGCATCTGACAAACACAACATACTAATCTAGAATCATTCATCAATAATTTCATTATGTATCAATGTGATTTATGCTTATGAATATCACAATTCTTTACAAACTTACAAAATCTGTACATACTGTAGCAAATGTTGCAATCCACCCAGCCTCCTATAAACCTATTAAACAGTTACACTGTTCTGACTTACAGTGGCCTCTAGCAAATTAAAAATGTGAAAGTGTTTCTATTTTTCTAAATCCCAACTGCAAGTTATTCCATATAGTTAGAATCTGGAAGTTTAGTGTTATATTACCAACATTTTTAATTTTTGACATCCTGATTCCTCTCTGACTCCTCCTTCTTGTGTTACATCTCTGTATGCCCACATCCTGGATTTAAAAAGCAATATCCTTTACTACATGCGTTGATAAAAGGGAGAAATGTAATTGGGCAAACAGCATAACCTGACCATAGTTTAAATTGACTATTTAATCCACAGTCAGTGTGAGCTGCTCGGCCAGCAATATCCCTGGGCAAAACAGCACTTGTTTTGTGCTTGTTGTGCTTGCAATCTGAAAGACAGCAACTGAAAAACTGAGCAAGTGACAGATAGCTGCAGCAGGGAAATTGCATTGCCTCCCTGTTCCCATCCATGTTGTCAGTAGCCACTGTATTTGTACTCCCATCCCCGAGTGAAGCATGTGTCCCCCACCCTGTATAAGGGTAATTTCACTGAAAGAGAACCAAAACGCATGGGAGCCCATCTCCATGATCCTGATAGACCATATTATAATTCAATGGCGAGTGGCACACCGAGGGAGGGAGCTTGAGAGACAGTGCATGGCATTTCTAAAAGCATTTCTTCTGCGCTGTCTCTCACATATGTCCTTTAGATGTAGAAGTTCCACTTGCTAATTGTTATCTCAGGGTTTGTCCTGCAATATACTTTGTCTTCTAGTGCAGAAAGAGCATGGGACATATTTTTTGTTAATGGGTATTTGTGTGGCAGTGTGCCACACAGAGCAGGACAGAGTGACAGCAGTACTGCACTTGGTATGCAGGGCAAAAAGCAGGGTGAGAGCAACTGGAGAGCGGCGCAAGGTAAGTGTACTGTCACATCTCTGTTGGTGTCTCTTTCTCTGTGGCTGTTAGCAGAATTGCTGCGCTCAAGACTAAGTACTTTATGTCTGTTCAAGAGAGACAGACCAAACAAAAGCAATGGAGAGTGGGCAGTGATGCTCATACAGCCGTGACAGTAGTGTCACATCTCTGTCTCGCGAGAGAGACACAGATAAGCCACTCCTCCACAGTACTGAATAAGCATGTTGCAGAGAGAGAGAGAGAGAGAGAGAGAGAGAGAGAGAGAGAGAGACATGCGGCAGAAGTGCTGGAATGAACTTGCACTCTGCCTTGTGTAGAATGTATAGTTACCACTGGTGACAAGAGGGTGAGAGAGAGCGAGAGCGATAGAGAGAGAGATGGTGAGAAGGACATTGGGAGCAGTGTGTCTCTGTGTGGGTGTCATGTTGAGTGGACAAGACAGCACCACTGTATTCAATTGACACAGCAACAGTCATTGCAAGGCTAAGTGTTGGGGGAGGACCATAGTACACCAGGCTGCAGGTGTCAGAAAGTATAATTATGCACAACAAATGTCAGAAAACATCTCAGTGGTGTGTTTCTGACATTTGTATGTGCATAAAATCAATCAGAGTTGTATTTTTTTTTGGGTGGGGGACTGTTTTGCAAGGTGGCAGGACACAGTACCTTTCTGGCTACTGAAACAGGGGTAAAACCCCCTTACATTGCTTTTTTGTTGTGGGGAATGCAACCCATGAGTGCAATAATGCACTCCAGGGTCTGGGGGTTATAGACATTTAATCCACACCTCGGGTGCTGTGAGGACACTTGTCTGTGGCCTCATGCCTCACAATGTACCTGAGGCATGGATTAAATGCCTATAACCCCATACTCTGTCATGGGTTACTGCTAACTTATTAAGCCCTTTACCATTTTAAAAGTTGTATTTGTGTTTTGCTTTTCCCATCTTTATTGTAAGGAATCCCACCCCAAATCTTTATAAAGTATGTTTCCACAGTCCAACGTTTGCATAAGGATCTAGTTCACTATGGATCTCCTTACTTCCATGATTAATATTTTGGTACTTCTACATAAAGCTCCCAACGAGCAGTATACCTTGTTTATAGTATTTGAAATATGATAGTTACATTTTAAGGGTGGGATATTCAAACTGCGCCCAAAATGTGCGCAATAGCAGGAGCAAGCACAAGCCCATTGCGCACATGCGCAATAGACACGATATTCAAACATGGAGCAAGCCAGAATTGTGCAACCAGCCAGCGTCTGAATATCGCACAACCTAACCCGCGCGCAGCGCAACCAGGAAGGGAAGCTAAGAGATAGCGCTGCTAGAAGCAACAAGGGCAGCCCAGCTGAGCAGTCCAGAGGTGCCATAGCTGCAAGCAGGAGCCCCCAGCAGCAGAGCAATGGAACTGCACAACCAGGAGGTAGGTAGGGGCCCACCACCCATGACACAGATGGGCACAGGAACACACTGCAGAACTGACAATGCACCCCCACACCCCAAGCACAGCATAACTGGGGGAGGGACGGAATATCCACTGGCCCATGGGGACAAGCAAACAAAGCACAGCTGGGCCATGTTGCCCCAGCACACCCACCGGTAAGCTGAGACTGTCACACAAGGGGGGAGGACTACCCCAGTGTACAGCAGCCCCCCCCCGTGCACAGCACACCCTGTACTGTGACCCCAAGCCACCCCCTATGAGCAGTGACCATCACTGCAGGAATCCCCATTCAACCCCCCGTCACACTGCAACCCCGTGTACCACAGAACCATACAAGCCAGACTCACCATGAGCACCCAGCAGTGGGTGGAAGCACACGGCAATGCAACAACAGCAGACACAGTGTCAACACGCACAACCCCCCTGAGGCACAGCTGAGACACCGAACATGTGTCACCACAAGTAGTACCCCACACGGGAAAGGGCATGCCCCTGACATCACTGCCATTGACACAGCACCCTGCACAGTAGACCGGTGTCACAGCGCGACTCACCACGAGCCACAGCAGCCAGCACAGACACCCACAGTGGTGCATGGAAGCATGCATCACACCGGATGCAACACAGTGCTGGGGCAAACACACACCCATACCCTCGGGGACACCAACACAGGGACGCAGTAGTGTGGCAACCCAGCCCCAGTGTGGGCACATGAAACTGTGCACACAGCCTGCAGTCCACCATGGCACAGGGTGACGACCCACCCTGTGCATGTACTGTGGCCCTGTACACCACCAGCATACGCCTGGAGCACAAGTCACAGACAGTGCTGCACTGCCCCTGCAACACACACAAGACACAGCATGGAGGTAGGACAGCAACTGTGGAGGCCACAGTGTCACCCGAAGCAAACATGCACCCCACCGGTGACAGGTGGCAACCCAGCATCGTGACGGTCACAGTGGATGACCTGCAGGGACAGCACCCACTGATAAGGCAGCTCACCTGGCAGGCCACAGACATGCAAGGGTGTCAGCTGCACAGGTCAAGGACAGCTTGACAAGGGCACAATGGACACAGAGCAGGCACCATGGAACACTGCACACAGCAATGCAATGCACAGGGAACAACACACACAGCAGATACCAACTGAAAGCCACTCCCACTCCAGAGACACCTCCCCACGCACACACACACATACCCATGACTATACCACCCCAGATGCCATGCACACCACTGCAACTGAGCACCTATAGCCAGCTGCAAATCAGAGACCACCACAGTATTCATATCAAAATATCTGTATTACAAAAAGAACAACAATAAGAAGAACAACAACAAGAACTATTTACAAATGTACAAAACAGGGGTAGGGGTACGGGTACAAGGTAGGGGTGGGTAAGGGGCAGGGGTGAACAACTGGGAGAGGGAAGACAGGGTGTGAGGGATAGGTAAAGGGGGGAGGTGATGGGCAGCTACAGTCTGCCAGCATGCTCCCCTGCTGCCTGATGCTGGTCCCGGGGCCTCCTTCTCCTTCATATCCCATGCTGTTGTAGGTCCTGCAGGATGATGAGTGAGTCCATTGCCACCTGCAACAGCTGCTGCATGGACCTCTCTATCCGGCGTAGTATCCGGACACCTAGGACAAGGGATCAGAGTCAATAGGTGTGACTGTCCATATCCCTGAAGCCCACCCATCATGCATGGCATACAGCCAAGTGCCCCGCTCCTGTGATGGACTGCACCCACCCACACTGACCGTGTGCACAAGACATGCCCAACCAGGCAGCAACAGCCATGTGTACCACTGCACACACACACTGCCCATGTCCAGCACAGTAAACCAAGGCCATACAGTAACGTGGCTACGTGGTGGGCAGGCAGTGCCACAGCCATGTGCCCAGTGCATGCATGGACCACCATTGATGCACCCCCAGACATGCAGTGCCACTGGACAGTGCTGATTGTCACATGTCGCGTGCATGGCAGTGGTGTCCATGGATGGTGGCCATGCCCTGCCCTCCACCCTGTCACACAGCATGCTATAGCAATCATGATGTCATGGCACTCACCCTCATCAGGCTGCTGCTGCTGTCGTGGTTCACCACCACCACACTCGGGCACCGCTGGCACCACTCCCTGCTCTTCAGCCCTGGCCCTCCTCCACTCTGCCACGCCTGTGGGAAACAAAAGGTGAGAAACACATCAGTGCAATCCCAAAGCATATTCTCCCTGCCCCAATGACTGTGCCTGCCCACCCAGCCTGACCCATACATCACATATCCTGTTAACACTGCCACAGCCAACCCTAGACCAACCCTCCCCCATGTGCTGGACACAATAGACAGTGTTACCCATATGGACCATACAGGTGCATAGACGGATCACCCACCTGGATGAGGCACCACGCCCCTCCTGGCATGTGACCGCAGACGTGCCAGTAGTGCCGGCTCCCTCCTCCGCAGGCCCCCATAGCGGTGCCTGCACTGTTCCGCGGACCTCCATTGGCCAGTGACCGCCTCCAGCTCAGTGGCCAGCTGTTGCCACACTTGTGTGTTGGCCCTGTCTAGGGGATCCTCCCCATATAGTGGGCCATAGTGAGGCTCCACTATGGCCACCAACTCCGCCAACTCGAGGGCACTCCACTGGGGAGCTCTTCTGCGTGCCATCTCTGGATGTATAGTAGGCAATATGGTGCTCCGCAGCACGGCAACCCCATGTGGAATTGTTGCGCAATACAACGCTGCTATTCCCTATCGTGCTGTAGGTACAGCGCCGCCAGTCCCTATCGCGCTGTCACTGAACAGCACGATAGAGCTGCAGACATGCCAGATGTGCAGCGCCAAGGGGGCAAAGGTCTGGCACAGGGTCATGGGTCTCTGGTACATGGCCACGCACAGCGCCATCGAACGTCTATGTGTCCAGTGCGATTGGTCACCTGTGTGCCATTGCTACAGCGAACTATCGCGCAGTTGTGCCACAGCTCCATGTAGTGACTGTCGCTGTAGCACCACTGGCACAATGGTGGCCGTGCCCTGAATTGCCTACCGCGCACAGCACATCATCAGTGCAGCAGACGCCTGCGTAAGCTACCTGGGCATGCACAGTGCGGTGTACTACGCAGTCACAGAACTGCGCCATTGGCTCAGCCCGGTCAACCGTATTGCGCAAAGCGCAAAAGCGCGATATTCAGCCGTCATATGCAAATCATCCGATCAGCCATTCAATGGTGCAGCAACGCGATTTGCATCTCATTAAAGTTGCTCCAGACCTAATTTGCATGGATTGCGCTATAAATATGCAACACTGTTCTGCAGTGGCCATATTCGGTTACTGCAGTTGATAGGTGAGTTGCATGCATTGTGATGTTCTTGACTATGGCCTCAGGGAATTGCTGTGTACTGCACAGTCACAGGTGACCACTCTCACCCATACAGGCAGTGAAATGACCAAGCAAGGACTGGGTGAGGAGGATGATGGTGGGCAGAAGAGGAGGCCTAACTTTATGAAGGCTGAGACGGAGGCACTGTTCGAGGCCTACCTGGATGAAGAGCCACTTCTCAGTGGATGGTGGGGTACCCCTCAGGCCCGTGCTGCTGCATGGGAGGGGGTGGCACATCCCATCAACCTGCAAGGAAGCCACCAGCGCTCTGTGCAGGAGTGTAAAAAGAAGATGGGAACTGACAGGAAGAGGGTGAAGGAGAAGGTGGCAGCCATCAGGGCGGCACGTGCTGCAACAGGTGGGGGCCAGCCGGAGGTGGTGCAGCTGACTCCGGCAGAGGACAGGCTCACTGCAAGCATGCAGTGCAGTGCCATTGAGAGCATTACTGGAGGTGGCTTCTAGACAGGTGGTAGGCCATCACTGCATGGTATGTCATGGTCGGGGGGGTAAGGTAGATCACATGCACTAACGTGTCCTTCCTTTCTGTTACAGATCCTGTGCGTCTGCAGGGGTCAGCGGTGGAAGGTCTGTCCACTACGGACAGCCATCCAGAGTTGGAGGAGGGACCATCCACCTCCACAGGTTGCCGGCGTGCACTGTGCCAATGTGCATGCCTGGCTACCATCACTGATGTCATTGAGACAGGTGTGGGGGATGCCCTTCCTGTGTCTCAGTGGTCTGGCATGCAAGCATGCCAGCATGCTGTGGCTGTGGCTGTGGCACAGACCTGCACCATTGATGATGCAATGACCACTATGGGCATTGACATGTGTGTGTCACAGAATGGACACACAGCAGGACAGCTCACACCCATGGACCTAGCTGGTTCCGACGTGTGTGCCAGCACATCAGCACTGTCCCAGGCTGTGCCTGTCAGCACTGGTGGGGCAGCACCGGTGGCTGGGCAGGTCACTGGCACTGTTGTGGCCACAGCAGCAGAACAACTGATCCCTTGGGCACAGCAGGTGGAGGGGCAGCAGCAGCAGTCACCCACTGGGACTGGGGGTACAGGGCTCAGTGGTGATGTAGGTGCACCACCTGTGGACTTGCCCATACCTGGTCCTGGTGAGCAGCACCCACCCTCAAGGGGTGCTGTACATCAGGCCCTTCCATACCCTGAGGGACAGGTTGACGATGTGGCAGACGACCTCTTTGACGAGCACACCGGCCTGCAGCAGGCATCAGTATAGCAGCAGATGTGGGTTGCAACGTCCATGGAGGCACTGTGTGTGGCTCTGGAGCGGCACAGCAGGGACAATGAGAGGATCCTGTCACAGATTGGCCATTTGTGGATGGATGTGACCACCGCCATTGACAGGCAGACACAGGCATTGGTCGCTGTCGTGGCCACATTGGGCACACAGTCAGGTGCCCCTGTGCCACTCACACTGCGCAGTACGCTATCCACTCCCCATTCCCGGTGTCATGTGACATCCACCCTGTCAGCACCAGGTTTAGCTGTGGGCATCCCGAGCACCCCTGGTGCAGGTATGTTTGGTGTGCTGCAGACCCCTGTGAGGGCAAGGTCGCATTCGCACAGTGGAACCCCTGGTGGTCCATCGGTGCCACCCCATGAGGCCCATGCTCAGCCTGCCAGTGCTGCTGGGTCTTGGTGGGGCCGTCCACACATCTGAGGTGGCCGTGGCACTGTGCCGCAAGACTGAGCTGTCTCCCAGTGTGGGCCCTGTCTGGTGCTGCCCTGTGTGCAATGTGTGTGTTTTGGTGGGCAGGAACTAGTGGATGCTCCTGCCCTACACGTAGACACACGGACCACCTGCACACCCTCCTGACTGCTGTCCACAGGTGCGGTACATGATGATGCCTGCATTGCGCTGTAACCAAAGTGCGGGTGCCCAGCATCTGACACACGTACATGGACAGTAAGTGGATGTGGTGGCCTGTGGACGGTGTTTTTAGTGTCTGTGTTCCTGCTCTGTTGTGCACCTGACCCCTGTGCACTTTGTGCCTATTGTGTGTGTGTGTGTGTGTGTGTGTGTGTGTGTGTGTGTCTGTCCATGTGGCGTGTTACTGTTCACCCCTCCCTAGTTGTATGTGTGTGCTTCTGTGCCCTGCCACTTCCCTTGCCATCATGCACCCCTGGTTTGTATCCCTGTGTGTATGTGGGTTGTGCCCTAGCCACTGTTTGTTGCACATGGCCCCATGACTTACCTGTGTTGGGTGAAGTGCTCCTCTGTGATGGTGTCCCGGTGCAGCTGGGTCAGCCGGATCAGTTGGGGGTCACGTCATCCAAGGGGGGACTGCCCATCCCCATCATCACCGTTGTCACCGTCGTCCCCATCGCTGTCCCCCTCTTCGACCTGTACGGCTATCCCACAGTCTTTGGCCATGTTGTGCAGGATACAACAGGCCAGGAATATCCCACAGGCCTTTGAGGGGCTATACTGTAGGGCACCGCCGGAGGTGTTTAGGCATCGGAAGCACACCTTCAGCATCCCAAACACCGGCTCAATGATGTTGCGTGTGGTGGCATGTGCCTCATTGAAGTGTTGCTGCGATGGGGTCGTGGGCTGCAGGTATGGTGTGAGCAGTCAGGGATGGAGTGGGTATCCACTGTTACCTGTGTGGAGATAGTGGAGGTTAGTGTCTTGTTCAGGCTCATATTGCCCCTAACCCTGTGTGCCACACCCATGGCACCTGTGGCTTACCCACCCTTGCCCCCGATTTGCCAGTCCTACATGCATACTCACCCACTAGATGTCCTGTGGGGATGTCCCCACTCTCGAATCGATGGCACAGTGCCGACTGGTACCATATGAATGAATCATGTGCTCCGCCAGGGTGCGTGGCACAGACATTGATGATGCGCCCACTTGCATCACACACCACCTGGCAGTTGACACTGGCATATCCCTTCCGATTCCTATAGGCAGCCCCATCAGGGCCAGGTGGCATGCGAATGGCCACATGGGTGCAGTCTATCGCCCCTAGCATGCCAGGCATATGTGCTACCCTGTGGAACTCCTGTATGTTTGCTGTGTGCTCCGCCGCGGTGCTGGGGAAATGGATGTACTCCGCAGCATGTGGCAGCAGTGCGTTGAGGAATTGGGTGAGGATGCATGACGTGGCTGACTGTGTTATGCCTGTGATGTCCCCTGTTGGTCTCTGGAAGGTTCCCGTGGTGAGCAAGCACATGCAGGCTGTTACCTTTGTCTCCACTGACAGAGCGTGACTCTGTCGTGAGGGTGCCTGCATCACATCACTGCACAGCTCACAGAGCCACCTCAGTATTGCCCTGTTCAGGTGGTACCGGACTACAATCTCGACATCTGAGTAGAGCTCAAAGTTGATGTGGGCTCGGTACTGCCTGTTGGGGGCGTACCGCCGACAGGCCCTTCCATGGCCACGTCCCCCTGCAGCATGCCTTCTCACCCCCCTCATTATAGCTTCCATGTGGAAGCTGGCACTGTCCATGTCCCTGGCTTGTGTTCCCCCCTGGCTGTTGTTGCTCTGTTCCCCCCGCTGTCCTGACTGCTACCTCCACTGCACCGGTACACCAACTGGCCTCTGCACTCTGTGGCCCACACACCTTCCCTTGCCCTTATTCTGTCCTCTGCTCTCTCTGGCCTGCACTCTTTCTCCCTCTGGCCTTGTCTGTCTCCCTGCCTCATGTGGCTTCCCTGTAGCGTTCTTGCACCTCTTCCTTGATCCTTTTTATTTTGGCTCATTTCCGCTTTGGCGCAACTTCCGCCTGATCCACTGTTACGCATTGCTCAAGCCTTTGAATATTGCATTGCGCACTTTATGCATGATTCCACCCCCTTAGGTTGTGCATGCCTTAATTAGCATTGCACTGTTGCTCAGAATGTTTTCAGTGGTGCAACTGCCTCCTGCTGAATATCGCAGAATGGCGCATTTTTGGACTTGTGCAGGTGCAACCCTATTGCGCATTGCACAACCCTTTTGAATATCCCACCCAAAGTGTTTATCCATGTGGATCTTTAAGTTCTTCCATTCATCCATGTTAGCTAGCTGATCCTCTTTTTTGTTGCAATATTTAGCTTTAAAGTTTTAGAAGTTTTGTTCTGTTGTGTGCTAACGTACTTGCGTCTTTTCTTGACTTAGAACAAGACCTGACTCCTCAAACTAATATTCCATAGATACAAAATCAGTCTGCCATTGTTTTTCTATATTTCTAAAATCTTTATCTATTGTTATTAGTACCATATCATCCACATACAATCCAATGTTAGTGTTCATTGTGCATTTTGTTAAATCATTTATATAAATTAAGAATAACACTGGTCCCAATATGGACCACTGTGGGACGCCCCTTCGCAGGAGACCTTCAGAAGATGGATGACATTTCATGACAACCCTTTGAGTCCTCAATTCAGGTATGAATCAATCCATTTTATCACATTCTGGCCATCCCTTGTATTAATCTGTCTGCAATATATTATGATTGATAAGGTCAAAGACTTTGGAGAGGTTGACAGACACTGCACCTACAGAAACTCCCTCATCCAGTGCACCTGTCACTAGGCTTACAAACTCTGTGAGTGCAGTGCTGGTCAATCTCTGCTTCCTAAAGCCTGACTGATGCTCTGCTAAAATCATTTGACATTTTAGGCATTCATATAACTGTCTACATACGGCACTGCTTTTTCAAATAGCTTAGACAAGACTGATACTAAAGCTACTGGTTTATAATTTGAGGTGGTATTTTCCTCCCCTCCCTTGAAAATTGGGATTACTTTTGCTCATTTCCAAAACAACAGAAACCTACCCTCCATCAACCTCCTAGTAAAAAAACATTGTGAACATTTGTGTAACACATAGGGTAGCTATTTAAAAAAATTCATTCTATTTGGTCATAAACCAGAGATTTTTTAGTATTCAGATTTTTTAACTATCTAAATACCCTTTTCTGTTTTACAGTTTTAAATTAAAATGTTGGACTATCACCAGGTAGTCTTGTTGATAAATCCGCGCTTGTATCATCTATTGCATTACTAGAATCTGAAACCACTGGAATACTTATATCTGTCAATAAACAAAAATATTGATTCCCAGAAAAAAATTTTTGACTTCTGAGCATTGTACTTTTCCATCTTCTCTATTAAATTGTATGCTAAAAATTGTACTGTTATAGTGGTTGAGTGCTCCTTTTTTCCCTGTCGGACAATGGGGGCATTATCTATGCTGGTGCTAACTACTCCACCCTGTCCAAACTGTCAACACTATTCAGTTCCTATTAGTTTGGGATGGACTCTATGGGCTGTCCTCAGCTCTTTTTTTCCCTCAGATGATATGTTTGGTGACTACATACCTTGTGGGTATAATCTGATTTTGTATTTCCTTAGTCAAGGTGAGTAGCAGTAGCAATTTTCTTGTATTGCACTTTCTTTTACTGGTGGAAACTGTTCGCCTTCTTCCTTTTGTATGTTCATTTTCACCTGAGCAGGGAACATTTTGTAACTAAGAACAGCAATGTAGAGGTGTGTCTCTGTCAGGTCCAATGCAGTTCACACCACAATGGGCTTGTCCGTGACAGCCCAATGATCAGCAAGGCTGATCCTTAAGCATGTTTCTGTTTTGGGGGGTATAAACTCTGTGTGCTCGTAAGGAGTCAACCACTCCATTCAGAGAATGTCTGACTCCTTTTGTTTGCAGATTATAACAACTGACACCTCCTGCAACAGACAAAGCCAGCTGCATAGTATCTATACTTGTGTGTTGGCCCTTACATAACTCCAGACTTTAGGCAACTTAACAACAGCCAGCATGCCTCTCTGGCATTGGAGCAGGGCGAAGTGTGAATGGAAGCCTTTTAGGCAGGTTTGAACCTGAAACCTCACCAGTAGTGGCAAGCTCAATTCTCCTCTACCGGTCTTAGGGTCAACAAGATGATAGAGGACAGAAAATGTTTTGCAATAAGAACATCTACACATTGCAAATATTTTTTTTAATTACATACTTGCTACTATACTTGATTTTTCCACTGCAGTCACTGTCCTACTGTGACCTGGAATAGTCACTATACATTGCAACACACACTCTTACTGTGTAACAAATAAACAACATAAGTGTAGCATTCCACACTTCAAATGAAGTAATGTGTAGCCTGATATGATTTTTATCTTCTGCACCTACTGTGTACTGTAAAACCTTTTTTGCAGAAAGGAAAAATAATGAATGCAACCCTGATTATTGAAGTAGCAGGGCTGTATAAAAACAGCATTCTGCTTTGGACTATGGCACTATGCAGCTGACAGTCCAACTGTCTATGCTAGAAAGAAAATGCCTTAGTCACTGCTCACCTCTACTGTAGACAGCCTGAAATCATCAGCTTGACATAGACTAGATGCGATACTGGATGCATTAGGTATGGCTACCATTTACATTCTTCTACCTTAAGTAATTTCAGTGCTTAGTGCGGGCAAAAAAAGGCATTTAGCTCTGAAAAACAAGAGCAGTCAGCAAGGACTGGCAGTTTTCAGATTTATTATAGTCAGGATGGCCAGACACTTCCCCAGTCTATAACAGCAGCCAGGAATGAGCTGTACAACAAAACTTGTAATCCCATCCCCCAAAGTAACACATTTGCTTCTGTGTCTACTAAGTAAGGACCTCAGTAGTTTTCTGCCCCTCACACACCCCTGCAGTCTGCCGCTGCACTGCACCACTAGGTCTGTTGGTCCTGGAAAAAGAGGACAGGTGACTGGACTTTGCCACATTTCAGTATCCTCAGCATGCAGCAGTGTCCTCAATACAGTGTCCTTAAGACACCCCCCAGCATCAGTAACAGCAGCAAAAGGAGAGACATGCAGAGCTCAGAGAAGCAGGACCGCTATGGAAAGCAAGAAACAGCTTGATGAAAAGTGATGGAAAATCATCAGGTGGAAAGTAGAATGCTTTACACTTTCTACAGAATAAATCACAAAGGCAAACACTGTTTGGGATGAGCTCCCCCACACAAAAAACATTTGCTCTTGATCACTGCAGGTTGATACCAGTGACAGCAGTCTCTCTATATTAGTTTGAATGCCTAGCTTCTGTGCAATGAAAACTTTTACACTCCTAAAATTGTTTTTTTGACTCTATTAATGCTACTCTCTCTGACTCCCAGACTCTCTCCAGTGGGTTGCTCAGCTCAGCCTGTTCCCACCCACCTGAAGTCCTCCAAATCTCCTACGGTCACCCATCTCCACCACATCCTGGCTGCTCAACTCCCCCAGCTCTGAGTCCCCCAAGGTGGGACCACCGACTCCCTGTTTCTCTTTAGAGAATTTGATAGAGTGACCAGGCATGGAGGAGAACCAGAGGCTGACTGGAGGGGCCCAGCACTGGGTGTGGGGGCTGACTGCTGAACCCACATTTGCCTACCGGGAGCCAGGGCATTTTCCCTTGTTCTGCCCTCTGGGATGGACATGCCATGCCATCAGTACATTGCAGGATTACTTCTGTCCCCTCCCACAGATGCCTACCTAAACCAATCTCCATTGGCAGTCCCCTGCTGAAGGTGTAACACCTCCAGCCAATGATGGGAGCCACCACTAGGTGGGCAATCCCAGGAACCCACCCCAGGAGAAAAGAGCAGTCCTCTAGATGCTCAATGGTCTCCTTCCCCTGCCAACCCCTGGTGCCCCAAGTCCACTTCTGAACTCAGGTCACCAGCATGGCACAAGTGTGGCATCCAGCACCTCACCCTTCAGCACCACCAGGCCAGTTCACACGCCTGAAATTGATGTATTTTTTGTCCCAACCGCTGTGATTTGTTTTGAGGCAGGCCTCCATTATCTGAAGGCATCACATAACTGTAACATGAGACATGGCTTGTGATTATGGAGAGAAGGATTTAAGAGCAGTACTGTGGAATTTGATACGGTCACTGCAGGAAGGGGATGCATTTCTTGAAATATTGCACTCCTGTTTCAGATCTCTCAGTGCTTTTTATTTTGTTTGGATGCATATATAAAACATAATATGTTTGGGTTAGGTGTCCCAGAAATACCTCTCAACTGATTTTATAGTACAAATTTCCTCTGTCCCTTTTACATTTGCCATTTTTTGCCACTAAAGAGTATATAACTGAATTATAAAAATCATATCAAACAATAATCTTACATTCTAGTTCTCCATCTAAAAATGCTTTTATTACTAAACTACTTATTGCTACAGATTCATGAACTAATATTACCCCTTTTATGTTCACTTGTTCATGCACAAAGAACATTTTGTAACTAGGAATGACAATTTAGAGGTGTGTCTCTGTCAGGTCCAATGAAGTTCACACTGCAATGGGCTTGTCAGTGACAGCTCAATGATCAGCAAGGCTGATCCTTGATATTTACTTATTTTTTATGTTTGCTTGTGTGCATGAGTAAGAAAGATTATGCGGCAGCTTAGGAGAGAAGCAAGTTGTGGAGGTGTGGCACTGTGGCAGCCAATGGAGGCACTGCATTTGGGGGCTTGGCAGTGGTGGACCAATGGAGGCACAGTGTGCTGATGACACTGGTATCCAAAAGTGCCACCAGGTAGAAATGTTTTTGCTGCTGCAATGAGGGGCTGCCTTTTCATTGCACATCAGCCATTCTGCTGCAATGAGGGAGTGACCCGTCATTGCAGGGTGGTATCTTCCCAAGTCTAACAATGAAGTAAACATGGCGGTGGATTGCCGCCGCTGCTCAGCCACATGAAAGCTGAATGGGGTGGCCAATCCCCTTATAAGCAGCCCCCAATCCAGTTAATTTGCCGATGGGGGAGCCCACCCTCAACAGCATGATGTAACCCCCTTTCCCATGTGTTGTGTACCGAGGGAGTGCCCAGTCCCCCTTGGCATCATGCCCCCCCAAACAGTCATTCTTTGCCAATGGGGGGCCCAATCCTCATAGGCTTCAGTGCCCCCAGCCCAAAAAAGGCAGGTGGCACATTAGGAGCCCACCCCAGTGTGCTGGAAACAAGTCTGGAAATAAAACCTTCCCGGGGTGCGTTTTATTTTTTTTTATCTCCCTGAAACAAAAGGAATGGTCCCACACTGGTCACCATCCTCTCCCACCAACCTGCACACACCCACTGTGCACCCGACCTCCCCACACCCCCCTCACCCCATACTTACCTCCAGACCCTGGCATGATTATCTTCAGTGGACCGGGAACACGTTTGCACTCTTCCAATCTGACCGCGAACTGAAGAAATGCCGGTAAGCTGTATAATAGCATAAATAGGGTTTTTTAAAAACTTTGGTGCATATCTCAGGCATTTGTGGGAATTTTGGCAACAAATTTCCAACATGGGGTTATTGGGACCCCTCCTTATGAATTCCAACACTGTCATGGCATTATTCGGTCCTGAAAGGTGATTTCGCTGTCACTGCACGGAATCACCTTCCAGGACTGATTAACAAAATGACAGTGCCAGTGTTTGTTATGTGGGCTCTCAAAAAGCCTATGTTGCAAATTTGGTGAAAAAAATTCAAAGAATGACCGTTTTACGAGCATGCGGTGCACAGGTTCCATGCACACTAGTACCTTCGCGAATTTGTAATATTTTCACTCCAGATTTTCAACATTGGCATTTTTCCACACTTTCTTATGAACAGTACAGCTGTCATTTTTTACATCCTGACTGAAATGTGATTTTGCACTACCAGTGCAGAATAGCACAGTCGCTGTGGGAAATCAGTGTTTGGGACACATTAAGAAAATCACAGTGATACTGTTCATGAGCCGAGGTCCTAAAATGCCTATGTTGAAAATTTGGTGACAAAAGTCCATAAAATTACTGAGTTATGAGCATGTGTTGCGCAGTTTCCATGAACACTCATAACTTAGCAAATTTGTAATATTTTCACTCCAGATTTTTAACACTGGCATTTTTTCCATACCTCCTTATGAACAGTACAGCTGTCATTTTTCACATCCTGGCAAAATGTGTTTTCACGCTTCCGGCACAGAATAGCGTGGTCATTGTGGGAAGTCAGTGCTCGGGACAGATTAAAAACAAATCACAGTGACGCTGTTCATGAGCAGAGGTGCAAAAATGCCTATGTTGAAAATTTAGTGATAAAAGTCCATGAAATGAATGTGTTATGAGTGTACATTGTGCAGTTTCCACACACCCTCATAATTGTACGCATTTGTAATATTTTCGCTCTAGATTTTTAACATTGACATTCTTTCACACCTCCTTATGAACAGTACAGCTGTTACTTTTCATATCCTGCCAGAAATATGCATTATCACATCTGGCACAGAACAGCGCAGTAGCTGTGGTAAATCAATGTTTGGGGCAGATTAGGAAAATCATAGTGACACTGTTCATGAGCAAAGGTCACAAAATGCCTATGTTGAAAATTTGATGAACAAATTCCACTAAATGACTGTATTACGCACATGCATTGCGCAGTTTTCACATAAGCCCAGAAGTTTGAGTATTTTTAATAATTTCACTACAGATTTTCAACATTGCCATCTCTTCACAGCTCCCTATGAATAGTACAGCTGGCATTCTTCATATCCTGCCCTATCTGAGTTTTCGTACATCTGGCGAAGAATGGCACAGTCACTGTGGGAACTCAAAGTTTGGGACACATTAACAAAATCACCATGCCACTGTTCATGAGAAGAGGTCCCAAATGCTTTCATGAGGTGAGGGTCACAGAAAGGCCATTTTGAAAATTTGTACATTAGTGGAAATACCAACAAACGCCTGGGGCATTAGGGTGTCTAACCATAACGTCCCAACCTATACAGACTGACAGGCATCAGGGGTGTGCCTTTCGATTGCTGACTGTAATGCTCATGCCATTCCTCCCCCACCCCACCACCCTGCAGCCAGTGAAAGGCATTGAGATGTGCCTTGAACTCTTCGGCCCCACAGTTCACCCTGTTCTCCTATACTGCACCTATTTCAGTGTATGTCCTTATGGAATGGGGTGATTGTACAGCCGAACACCTCAAGGTACACCTCAACACGTGTCGGTGTCTGCAGAAAAGGGTGAAGTGAAATGGCATGAATGTTATGGGCAACAACCCAAATGAATACCTCAATGCCTGTCCATCTATGCTGGGTGGAGGTGGGGTTGGTGTGAAGTTCAATACTTCACTGCCATTCCTATTCTGCATCTCTCTAACTCCTGCATTGCCAATGCTAATACCAGCAAGCAAACATTAGACATTGACAAATGCTTGTCTCACTTTGTGCTTGAACACTAACTGATCCATTAATGACTCACTGTTTACAAGCAGGACCTGGTACAACACCATGCGAGTGAACATTCAGCATTGTCAAATGTTTGTTCCTTCTTATAATCTTTTCCTGATATCTCTGTCTCTCTGTTTTACACCCCATTCTCTATTTTGCCTCTTTCCTTTATTCTTTATATAATTTTATAATTTTATTTAATTCCTTTTAGGTTTGAACAGCTCTTTTCACAGTAATACACTGTCACTTTGGTACATTCTCCCTCTTCTATTTGTTATACAATGGTTCTATTTGAAATTGTCCTGTAATTCAAAGAGCAACTAGTATAGTGCTATATAAATTCTTTGCTTTTCAGGTTTCTTAGCCCCATCTGACTGGTATGCTTTAAACAGTGGGGTTTTGGGGATGTTAGCTCTGATAGCTACCTACATGGTGAATTATCTAGATTTGCCTTGGGTTCAGATAGAACCTTGAGAGCTAGGGACTAGTTGGCATATACCTCCTGTAATGTCCTCTCATATTCAGATGTTACCTAGGAGCCATGTATTTTTCTCTGCTCCCTACCTTGGAAGCTATCAGAGAAATAAGCTGGTTTACAGATTGCTGTATATAGTTTGTGTTTTAGGACCCGGCCCTATTGGCAGGCTATTGTGGTTTTTCTATATTGCAGATAGCACATGATTGTATAGGACAAGCCAAACGGATTTTTCTTAGAGCTCATTTTCACTGCATATTTTCTCAAAGGGCATGGGGACAATATTTATTTGTTGGTTACATGGTTTTAGTGGGTCCCTGCTCCCTTCTTGGAATAATAACTGAAGAATTTTCATTCCCTTTAATTTATGGCTTCTTTTACAAAGGTTGTATCCTATAATGTTAATGCAAGCTTGCCTCCTCTAGTACCTTAAACAGCAACAGACATATATCACTGTTCTCCAAGAGGCACATCTATCCTTGGAAGAACATAGGAAATATTGAAAGCTTGGTTTTAGCCAGATTTTTTTATTCTTCCCATAAACCTGGTCAACGGAGGAGGGTCTTGATAGTTCTTCAACGGGACTTCCCTTTTGAAATTCAGCATTACGAGCTTGATGCAGAGTGGAAATACATTATTATAGAGGGCATTTTATATGGACACCCCCTTACATTAGTAAATTCTTATTCCCCCCTGGATCAGATCACAGATTATTGTGTTCCTTTTATTTCAGTATTACTTAGATGTCGTCAAGGACAACTTATCTGGGGAGGCAATTTAAATTTCAGTTTGAACCCTGATCTGAATGCTTCTAACCTGACATCCTGTAGATCTTCTGCAGCACAAAAATATTTACAAACCACCTTGTGACAGCTAGATTTCCTTGATTCTTAGTGCCATCTTCACCATTCTCAATGGGAATACACCCATTACGCTTCCTGGTATGGCAGTTATGCCAGACTTGACTGTCTTTTTACTGCAATAGAGCATATTGACATTCTTCATGAAGTCCAGCACGGCTCATTACATCTTTCTGATCATAACCCTCATTGTGCTCTTTTCTCACTATGGAAACCCAGATGTCAAAGAGTTCTATGTTACAATCACAAAAATTAAATTGTGATTACTGTAATAGTGATAGCAATACACATTTAGTGCCTGCACACAACCACCAGTGTCAAAATAGTGGTAATCTGCATCCTTCCCCAACCCGCATCCTTACCCACCCCACCCTCCTCACAGTACTGTGAGCAACCCAGGCAGTCCAGGCAACTGTTATTCCATTAAGCAGACTAGTTTCTGCCTGATCAACATACAGAAAGTCAAAATACATTGCAACTGCAACTGCTCATAGGGAAATCAATTATAAAATTCAATTCACCACCTCAGTTGGATAACTATCTGTGCACATTTGCACATTTTGAGAGTTTTATTTAGTCAGTGCATTCAGTGATATACAGTACATTCATTCAATGATATAAATGTAACAATGGTACCTTATTGGAGCTCCCACAGCAAATCACAAGACATATGATATGCAGTAGTAGTAGTAGTTTTGCATTCTGCATTGACAGCTTTTGTAAGGAGCTTGTATCTAAATAATGCTGCTGCTTGTATCTATTTTGCCTCTGTTATTGATTCCACTCGGCAGATTAAGCAAACAGGCAGCTGTAGACACTTAACTGTCATGATGCCAGATGCTGAAGTAGCAACATATTAGAATGAGTAAAGTGGTAGTATCTACAGTGTTTTCAGCTGCTGTTTGTTTAAAGGCATATTGGAAGTTGTTGTAGTAGTGTCTACAGCTGCTCATTTGATTAATCTGCTGAGCGGAATTTATATTATGAATGTAGGCTGTCAGCATAAGCTGTACTTTTATTTTTGATGCCAGATGTGAAAGTAGCAACATATGGGGGGGAGGAGTGGTAGTGTCTACAGCTGTCCAATATTATGAATTAAGTCAGAATGCTGTCAGATTTGTTCTGTGCAGGTACTATATTTACATTCACTGTTTTCAGACAGCAATAATTGCTATTTAGGACTTGAGCTATTATGTTATGGTTGCCATTTACAATTTTGTCAAACTACTTCGTGACTACACTATGGCCTCCTGCTCCTTGAGAAACTAACTAACCCAGTGGCTCAGTTTCCCAAAGGAAAGTTATACTGCTAACATTTCTTCTAGTATCCTCTGGGATACAATCAGATCTGTTCATCGTGGGTCTTTTATAGCCCATTCTACTTCCTTTCATAAAGAGCATGAATGTAAGATACAGAATTTACAATAAACCCTACATACTGTATTTTGCAACTATTTCTCATGCAAGGAGATATTACAGTCTGACCACAACCTTTAGACACTAAGGCACAACTTCAGAAGTTGCTTAACAAAAAGGTAAAGAATGTCCATTTTAGGGCTGCAGTAAGCATAGCCCTGCAGACTTCTTGCTATAGAAAAAGCATTCAGTGCATTCCTTCTGACTGAACAACATGATGGCATTGCTGCACAGTCACCTCTGCATCCATGAAGCAGTCTGCTTGCTGTTTCCATTAGCAGTCACACTGCACTATTTTTTACTGTTGGCAGTCATCCCACCCACCTGACCATCCCTCTCAGCCCCCACCCAAACTGTTTTGAACTTAGTGGCATAACTTGTTTGTAAAGGCACAAATGCTGCAGGATGCTAGGAAAGAGCGGCTGAACTCCTGACGCCAAACCCTTTGCCTTTGTTATTGTATGGCAAGTGACCACAGCTTCTTTCCTAATATGCAAAGAAAGTTAGAAGAGATGGAAAATGGTTCAAACCTCCCTAAGTCCTTGCTGGATGACTAGTTAAGAGCTCACACAAAATCTCAGCCATCCTGGGAGGTAACTAGAAATGTCTGATTCTCAGAAACTGTTTTCAACTTAATGGCATAACTTTTTTATGAAGGCGCAAATGCTGCAAGATGCTAGAAAAGAACAGCTGAACTTCTGAAGCCAAATCCTTTACCTTTGTTGTTGCATAACAAGTGCCTACAGCTTTCCAAACATGACAAGAAAGTTAGAAGAGATGGAGAATGGTTTAGGCCTCCCTAAGTCCCTGTCAGATGAATAGTTAAAAGCTCAGGCAAAATTTCAGCCATCCAGGGAGGTAACTAGAAATGTTTTCAGTCCCTCAAAAACAGAAGTGGGAGTTAGGAATTGATACCATGCACCCACTGAGTCCCGACTCATATACCATCTGAACAGTGATGCAACAACAGCGAAACCCCCCCCACAACAATATCCCAACAGCGATGGACTCAGCGGCAATGGGGATTGTTCCATGACGAACTTTGCAGCAATGGGGGGTGGGCACCCAACTCTACTATCTGTGCAATGTGGAGTTAGATATATAAAGTGGGGGGTGCAAGAGGAACAGGCCCCTGCATGGGGGGGATGGGCATGAAGCCCTCCAGCATTGATGTGGTTGGTGTTTTGTGGGTCATGGTTAGGATGCAGCAGCATCAGGGATGTTGGCTGGAGTCCATTGCTGTGAAGGACATTGCTATGATTCCTGTCACTGCAGCATGGTGGAACCATACCAACCAGTCACAGGAGGAGTGAGAGGCTTGATTACTTTGAGTCCCACCCACAGTCAATCATAAGAGGAATGAGGAGTTGAGGCAGAAGATCTGAGGAGGAATAATTTCTCAAGGGAATCTCCAGTCAGTCCCAGGGGAAGTTTGAGTTTCCATTCTCTGTGTACCCCTGCTAAGACCGGGAGGAATGTCCTGAGTAAAAAATGATCCGAAGAAGGCAGTGTCCCTCCCTTGCTGATCTCTCTGCTTTCACCTGGGTCTCAACTGTTCATTGACCTTTCAGGCCAAGCAACTCATAGAGGACTGGTGCATTCAGTGATGTCTTCAATCTTCATGGGTGAACTCAGCTGTGCAGTTTGCAGTGAGCAGGGTAGGGAGGACAGCTGACCAAGAGTAATGAGTGGCACAGGTGTGAGGGAGCCAAAGATGGAAAAGTGGAGAGGACTGGGGTAACTTAGTAAGAAATGGTGTGGGTGAGTGGGATCTTAGTAAACATGGGTGAATGTGAGTGAAGCAGAGTGAAGACTGTTAAGACTGAGGGGATCTGGCAAGGATGCTAGAGGCAGAGCAAAAGAGGGTGAAAAAAAGACATGCAAGGAAGGGAAGATCACATCATGAACTGGACAAGACTGGAATATTATGGAGGGATGGGTAAATAGGAGCAGGCTAGGTACAGACTTGGGAAGTTGGGTAACAATATGGTGAGGGGGTGGGCTAATGATGAGGGAGCTGGTCAAGTGTGAGCAAGGAGTGGTGTAGCAGACAAGCAAGGGTGAGGCAGTTGAGTATGAATGAGCAAGACCAAGTGTCATAAATGGGGTCAAGTATGGGCATGGAGTAGTGGTGGGCAAAGTGAACAAAATTCACTTTGTGGAGTAATCCGTGAAATTCCACCCATTTCGCAGAGTGAAATGTGAAATTTCACTCTGAGGAATGGCAACATTTCACCTTCTATGGCCAAATGCTGCCTTCCATGGTGAAATTTATCTTCTGTGGTGAAATGTCCTCTGTGGAAGGTGAAATTTCACTGTGGAAGGCAAAATTTTGCCCACATTAGGTGAAATCGTATCGCGTAAAATTTTGCGGATTTCTCTGCACAGCAGAATTGGCCACTTCGCTGGCAGAAATTAAATTAATTGCATTTCTAGCACAGAGTGGTGTAGCAGAGAAGCAAGGGTGAGACAGTTGGGTATGAATGAGCAAGGCTAAGTGTCATACATTACTGCACCTCTCAACTGTCCCTGATTAGGAAAGACTGTGAGTGTGTGAGAGGCTGGGGTGTCTGCCCTGGGTGTCTTGTATTAAGTTGACAATATTGGAATTTTAGGGCATGTGGACTCAGTCTTAGTCTTTGTTTTTAGCTACTCATTAAGACTTAAAGAACAGCTGATGCCTCTGGACTACTTACGAAAACATACTGAGACACAATTCTGCATGTATTTCATATTTCTTCAGTTGATTTCTCCTTCCTATATTTATTACTGAGAAATGTTGCACTAAAACTGGATATTCATCCCTCAGAGTTCATTTGTACCAGCAGTTCATGTGCCACTTGAATTCACAAATCTCTGCTGTGATGTCACAGTCTATTGTAATGGGAATAACTGTGATGCCACAAGCAGAAAATTGGGACATTAGGTGAAACATTAAGCAATAGAATTTGATAAACTCTCAAGGATAGAAGATGCTGTTATCATTGATAGGACCTCAGTAACATATAATGTGGGACGAAACATAGAGCAAACTGAACTGAATCCGTACATAATATTAAATTCTCCTACAGATATCAGCTACCCTTTAAGCAATGCAGTTCTCTGGTTTTATTTAAAAAAGAAAATTAAACTTCAAAACACACTTCTTTTCCTGTACTTCATTGCACAAATGTTATTCTAATGCTTCCTTTTATCTGTCAGTTTTTATCTTTTTCCCTCATTTGTAAGGAAATATCCCACATTTTCCTCCTTAATCCCATTCTCCATGCTTTTGAAGTATAATTTGCAGCAAGTCATCAGGGGGTTGTATTACTGTTCTCTGTTAGGAAGACCAGTGTGTTACAGTGTAATCTGCGGCACCCTGATCCATTGTTCCATGCTGAGGAGCAAGAGTTGCAGAAGAGGATTTCTTGTCAAGCAAGTGGTATCATACATTGAGAGGGATATGCTTACATTAGTTCCATTTTATGGGAGTGGGAGACACTACAATATCCCAAGTTCATATTTGCCCAGTTTCAATTGCAAACATGGCTGCCACCTTTATTCATAAAAATAGTTATCTAAGCTCCTAAAAACAAATATCCCACAACATTAAAAAATAAATAAATTGATTCAATATCATTTACATAGAAACATAGAAATATAGAATCTGTCAGTAGATAAGGACCATACAGCCCACCTAGTCTGCCCATTTCCATACTCGGTTTGGCAATCCCTACTTCCTTTATAATCCCCTCCTCACATGCATACAAAAAATGTAAAAAAAAAATGAAGTGCTATTTACAGTTCTACTTTTTGGATCTTCCTCTTTGTTTTTGGTTTTTTACCATGATAATGCCTATTTACCTGCTTGCTACAGAAATGTTTGCTGCATACCATACAACAAATAACATTGAATTCCTGTCTTTTTTATGTCTTATGTTGTGTGAGGAGAGGTGAACATTCTGCCAGAAGAATTCTGCAGAAGTTCGAATTCTTCTATTTTTGTTTATGCAGTTTTTGTTGATGAGGAAAAGGAAGTCTAGACAATACTGCCTATTTTCGTGCTATGACAGTTCCTCTACATTTATTGAGGAGTACCATGGGATCTTTATAGTTCACCTGACCATCAGAAAAGTCAGATCAGACATCTGTTTAATGTCTGAGCTGAGCGATTGCAACCCTTCCATACTTTGCAGCACCCCTTTGTGCAGCATTCCATGAGAAACATACATTAAATCCTGTAAGCCCCACCTGTACATTCACTCTCTACTTCTCACTTTGGCCGAGACGCTGCCTCTTACACTCCTGCTTCTCCTCTCTCTGGCCAGTCTGTCATCCCTGCCCCCAGCTGACCTCCAAATCAGAGAACCTCCCCGTGACTGCCCCCCCAACTTGCCCCTCAGCCCTACTATGCTGCCTCTCACCTCCTGCCTTCCCATGCTCAGGCTCACATCCACCACTGGCACATTAGCGGTACCACCCTGCCACCTTTCTTTCACCCAGGGCTCTCTGTTCTACACTCCACAGCCCGAAGCTGCCCACCATTTAATTCTACTGTCCACACCCTTGCCACCTGCCCAAAACAGACCTGGATAAAAATAAAACATCTCATCTCTCTGTTTCTGCTCCTGTCTGGGGACATATATGCAAACCTGGTCCCAACACTCCAAACACCCACACCCCATTGTCTTTCCCCAAAGGACTCAGGATCCTGCACCTTAACACCTGCAGCTTACTATCCAAAATCTCTCTGCTGCAACCAGTTGCCCTAACACAGTGCCCTGATATCCTGGTCATTTCTGAAACCTGGCTAAAACCCCAGCATACTGATGCTGAAGTATCCATACCAGGTTACACCATCATCAGACATGACCGTCCAGGGTAAAAGAGAGGTGGAGGAACTGCCATGTATATCGCCAATAGTAGCAGTTCACAATAGTGCAAATTCCCTCACTCCCAGCCCACAGAGACTCACTCCTAATTAAACTTTCACTCCCATGCTCCACCCCTGTGTTCATGGCAGGCACCTACTGCCTCCATGTACACCCCCAATGGACATCATTACCCACCTGGTCACCTTACAGTCCCTAGCCACAGGTGGAGATCTTCACACCACCAGCGACTATAACACCAACTGGCTAGCCAATGATAAAGCTCACCTTGAGACTAAAATCAAGGCCCTAAATCTTACTCAACTTATTGCTGACCCCACCAGGCTCAATCACAAGACACAAAACCACTCACTGCTGGACTGGGCTCTCACCTCCCACCCACACAGGGTTTTATGTGCAGGCCTGCTCCCTGACTCCCTAAGCGATCACCACATGATATTCCTGATCAGGAAGGTGCACAGGCCCACTGCCCTCCCAAGATGCTGCACACCAGGTCATATAACTCCCTAGACCTAGCATCGCTCCTGTCGGACCTAGGACATATAAAATGCGTTCAATTACCATTACTGGGGAAGGCTCTGATTAGGGACCTGCTTTCAGAAGGAGGTAAATTACTCACTTCTAATGACATTTTGAATAAGTTTCATATCCCCCAGGTTTTGATATTTAAAGTATTTCAACTTCGCCATTTGTTAGTGAAGAAACTGAGTGCTTTTCTTCTTGACGGGTCCTTTTCGATTGGCATTGGTACCAATGGCTGAAAGGGCACGCTTGTATCTGCTGTTTATAATACATTGATTAACTGGTTATATCCCAGTATTCTGGTTCCAAAACAGTATTGGTCTCAGCTTATGCCTGAGTATAAATTTGATTGGGCAGGTATTTGGAGGTCATGTCACACATTTTTATCACAGGATAGGCTTAGACTAATGCAATTCAAGTTATTACACAATATTTATTACTCACCCTTAAAGTTGGTTACTTGGGGTATGGTTTCTTCCTCCTCCTGTTTTAGATGCCAACAAGGGGTTGGGGATCTGCTTCATATTTTTTGGCACTGTCCAAAGATAGCTGTATTATGGGATACTATCAAGAGGAAGCTTGATCCTCTTTTGGGTTTGGAAAATTTATTTACTCCCCAGATATGTGTTTTAGGGGACATGGCCTCGATTGATGTCCGTAGTAGGAAATATTATATGGGTCTGATTTCTGCCTCAGTTAAAAAAGTGGTTTTAAGACATTGGAAGGATACTGTTGAGATTTCTTATGGTGAATGGCTACAAGAATTTCTGGCTAATCTTAGAACAGAAAGAACCATTGCTAGTTTGGAATAATCTGGCTAAGTTTAATAGTGTCTGGGGTCCTTTATACTCATTTTATTCTGTATTTATGTAGTCCCATATACATTTTACTATTTTCAGTTATTTTATTTTTACGTGCTGTGCATAGGGTGGGTGGTTTGGGGTAATGGGGGGAGGGGGGAGTATGGGTAGGATTGCATCCGGACGGTTCTGGTTGTATGATTGATATCCCTACTGTTATCTTGGTCCCTTCTGGATGTACTCCTTTATTGTAAAACTTTTAATAAAAGTTGAATAGCAAATAAAAAAAATAAAATGCGTTCAAGACCAGATTCCTTAAAGTCTAGGACAAACATGCCCCACTGCACACAAAAAGAGACAGAGGGGACCATCTTCCTTGGATCACAGCTGATATAATCAGGAAATGTCACTCCAGGAACCGTGCCTGGAAAGGCCACAAGAAACTGGGCACCCAGACTTCTCTCCTTACCTACAGAGCCCGTCGCAACTCATGCACAAACATCATCTGCCAGGCAAAAAATAATTATTTTCTATCGGCTTTTAGAGCAAACATTAACCACCCAACAAACTTCTGGAAATTGCTCAAATCCCTGCTCTCCCCCCCACTCAACCCCCACCCCTGACACTATCAGTTCAGGGCACCCTCATCACTGATCCCTGCTAGGTAGCCAAGGCCTCCAATGCCCATTTCTCCAGCTGTGCCGACACTCCTATCATCCCTCCCGTGCCCTCCCCCCACGGTCCCCCAACAAACCAGTGCACTCCCATCACTCCAACAGTTCTCTTTCCACCCTGTATCCCAAGCCAAAGTCTTCAGATCCCTACGCACCCTGAACCCCAACAAAGGCAAATGCCCTACGTCCCTGGATGCTAAGATGCAATTCTTGTCTGCCCCAGCCATTGCCGTCCCTCTTGCCACACTTTTCAACCTCTCCTTCACTGTGGGCAAGTTACCCACAGATTGGAGAAAGGCCACCGTCATACCCCTACCTAAAGGGGTGACCCCTCCTCCCCAGGCAACTATCACCCTATCTCCCTACTCCCAATTATGGCCAAATTACAGGAACGTCTTGTCCTCACCCAACTCACACCCTATCTGGATGCCTCCTCATTCTTCACTCCTTTCCAATCGGGCTTTTGCAAATCTCATTCAACCATCACCTCCCTTCTATGAGTCACTGGCGACATACTCACCGGTATGGACAATGGACACATCACCTCTGCCATCTTTATTGACCTAGCCAAGGCTTTCGACACAGTTTCCCACTCCCTGCTACTCTCCAAACTCACTGAAGTTGGGCTCTCTAAACCAGCCATTGCATGGTTCCATGACTACCTAGTGGGTAGACACCAAGCAGTTAAAGTTGCATCGCACACCTCAAACCCCTTGCCCATTACCGCCAGTGTCCCCCAAGGTTCAGTCCTGGGCCCACTACTTTTCTCCATATTTCTAAATGACCTTCCATCAGCATGTCGCCACTCCTCCATCCAGATGTATGCAGATGACACAGTCCTGTATGCCTCTGGCCCTAAAACAAGCAGTGCGGCAACTATCCTACAGAAGGATTTCAACACCTTCCAGGAAAGGTTCCAGTCAAACCAGTTATTTCTAAACCCTAAAAAAACTATGTCACTAACTTTTGGCTCCCAAAAAAGACTCTCCCACCAAGCCCTCTTCTCCCCTTTCAAACCCATGGACGGGACCCTTCTGGAGCAATGCACCAGCTTCAGATACCTAGGCATCTGGCTCGACCAGCACCTTGATTTTGCCACTCATATCGACTCCTTACATAAGAGGCTGTTCCCCAAACTTGGCGCACTATACACAAACAAAAGCTGCCTCCCCTCACCCACAAGGCACGCTATTGTCCAAAAGATGATTCTACCAGTACTCGACTATGGTGACATAGCGTACACTATTGCTTCCTCATCTGCCTTGGCCAGCCTTGACACCCTGTTCCACTCATTCTGTCGCTTCATCCTCAACTGCCCACAAACCACCCACCACTGCACCTTATATAGCTCCCTAGCCCTGCCATGACTACAAGATCATAGACTAATCCATTGTGCTAGGTTCACAGCCAAATTTTGGTCCTTCTCCCTACCCCCTTACCTGGCCTCTACACTCTCCCAACAACCTCCACCTTCTTACTCCCTCAGATGCACTGACCCCAGGCTACTCCACATCCCCTTTATGCGCACAACCAAAGGGCAGGCTGCTTTCAACTACCAAATCCTACAGATATGGAATGCCCTGCCAGCTACCATAAGACATGCACCGGATCCCAGCCAACGCAACCAACTACTCAGCACACATTTCTCCTCCAGCTGCTCCTGTTTTATCTAACAATGTACTACTGTGTTCCTGAAGCTTAGTTGCATCTTCTAACTGTATCATGTATTCAAACATTCCACTGTATGTATCTATCTACCTGTCTGTAGCTATCTGCCGATTGTTTGCAAGGTAGTTAGCCATTTCCTTTCACTGTTGAATGTCTCTGTTTCAAATACTGTGTACTGTATTAGGTCTTGACCCTCAGGTCACATCTGGAATCGAGCATCACTGCTCAGTATGCCTTTCTGGTAAAACTTGTAAATAAATAAAATAAATAAAAATAAATCTATTGAATGTGTAGAAAGACAGATGATTCACAGATGGGGAGGAACTACTTTTCTACTAACTTCTTTTAATAAAGAAAATACCAGTTTTGATTTAAAAGCTGGCTTTTTATAATTCTCTTAGTGTACCCATTTTACAAACACAGTAATCCATTTCAGATTGTAGGTTGTTATGTAATAACTGCACTTTGAGGTGCTGAAGGCACTCTACTTAAACACCTTATGCCTCACAATGCACCTGGGCATGCACTTGTCTCATAACAACCCACATCCTGTCATGTGTTATTCTTTACTTGTTTAAGTGGAAACTTTGATGAAAATTGAGCACCTTTATGAGCTGCTCCACTTTTATCAATGCAGGAGCTGATGAAACTAAGGGTATCATTTGCTGGAACTTCTAACAGATTGCAGATGACAGTGTCACTGGTTGGACCACCTATAATGGCACAATGGTTGGGGCTGTATATAGAGTGCATCTTAAGAACAGGGAGTCAGAAAACAAAGTATCAATGGTACTGAGTGGTGTCAGGGGGTAGATTCTCCTCTCTCTTACCTTAGCCTTGCAAAATTACTTCTCTTATAACTGAGCCTCCTTATAGTCATTACCTGTTTACTTTTCCATCATAGTAGATACCTATTAATATTATGGTTACTGTTGTCTCGCACTCTTTTCCTGTAAATGTCATAAAAATCTCCAGTCTGTACCAAATAAATTACTGTTATACTGTACCTGCAAATTGCACTTCTGAAGCTACATGCACTTGTATTGTAATTCATATGTTTGTACTGCTGTTATGTACCTACTTTTGTACCAGAAATGTTGTTGTTGTACCTGTTGTTGGAAATTGTATGTTTGAGTCTTAGTACTCCCTTACCCTCTCCCCCAGGATGCACCGGGAGACAAACAACTTGATTGTTCAGCATGTCTTCCTAGTGAAACTTTTAAATAAATAAATAAATAGATTTCTGTGTAGTAAAAGACACATACAGTATACATGCTAAATAATATTAATGCAGATCCTATACAATACAGGCACATACACCTATGGAAGCACACACATACAGCTCACTGAATAAAGAAACATACATCACACAATACAAAAACTCTGACATTTTAACCTACTTAGATCCTGCTCTAGGGTCCTATGGAGTCAGCATGATCTTCTGTAAGAAAAAAAAATACCTCATGAGCTGTAAATGATGAGCTTCCACTACTCCCTCTTGTATCCCCTAGTTTGTTTAACTTATTTGTAAATAAATATATTGGAAGCCCTACTTCAAAATGGAAACAAAACATCTAGAATTGTAAAAAAAAATAATACATCTACTAGCATGTATAGATGATATAGTGATCCTATCCTTATCAGTAAGTGATCAACAGGCCAAATTACTACAGCTAGAAGAACTTTGTAAGACAAATAAACTAAATATGAACATTTAAAAGATTAAAATGTCAATATTTGGAAAGCAACTGTAGAAAGTAAAATGGAAACTACAAAGGAAAAATACTGACATAGTGAGTAATTATACATATAGTATTTGGGAATCGATTTTAATGGAAATTGTCTTGGAGAAAGCATGAATTAGTGACAAAAAAATAAACTGAATACTTCTTTATTGAGAATAATTTCATTTACCAGTACATTTGGTGAGAATAGTATTGAACACACATTAAAAGCTATAGAAAGCTAACTGAGAACTCAAGAACTTTCACTTCATGTCTGTGAGTAATTGGGGGGATATAAAGAAATGAGTGAACTTGGAAATACATTATCTAAGGTCTGAAGAGAACTTCTTAGAGGGACACAAGCCTGCACAATGCATGCATGGTGAGCAAGCTTGTATGGATCTGAAAACCCTAATATAGCAAAGAATAATAAGCTATTGGATCAAAGACAGTCAGTTTCCATTACAGAGGCTGGCAAAAAGCCCTTATGGAGAAATACTAATTAATGATTAGGGATTGTAAAGGTCCATGGCTGTTGAAAAATGTTATGTTGGAGGGAATATGGATGCATAATCTGGGAAATGTAGTGGCTGAAAAGATAAGCATTAGTATTAAATATGAAAAAAGGCCTAAACTTAAAATGTTTAAAGGGTTATAAGGAAAGGCAGCTTATGATGATGCAACCCTATACTCATTCCCAATGGCTATTAATCGTAAAAGTAAATAATGAACTGGAGAACTACCTAAAAGCCTTTCTAGACCCACCAAAAAGAACTGTAATAATAGCTTTTAGAGTTAATACTTTTAAATCTAGGGCGACCAATATTAGATATAGATTAGTAGAAAAAAAACTACTAAATATACAGTATGTCATGTGTTCATGGAACTGGGCAGAAGAAAGATACTTTCATGTAGTTATGGTATGTTCACTTTATAATGCACCAAGAACAAAATAGCTGGGACCATGTCTACACTACATTTTTCTCCCAAAAGAGCTAGTTGCTAGATCACTGTTTACAACAACAACAAAAAAAAAACAGATTCTACAAGACCTAGTCAACTTCTGTCTAGAAGTAACAAAAATAAGAAGGGTCTAGGGTTAGAGGCAATAAATGGTTACTTGGTATTATTCAGTATTGTTAGGCAGAAGGAGGCTCAATGTCCATCATGACAGTATCCCCACACCATGTGGGGAGAATTACCCATCATTACTAAAGAAGTATTTATCAAGTTCCATTTTAAATTTATACAAATTGATTATATCCACAAAATACTGAGGAAGACAGTCCCATAACTTGCATGCCCTGATTGTAAAGAAGTTATTCCTTTATTGACAGAAGTGCAATGAATGTGCAATTGTTTGTTATGAGACCTCAATAAGTGCATTTGTTGGCTAGTAGAAAACTACATTCCCTGGCCAAATGTGGATCTTTTAGGAAGTTCAATAAAAAGAGAGCTCCTCTGTTTCTTTTCATTTGGAGGTTGTAAAGGTTTAAAGTAAAAAGTCTGTTAGGGTAAGGCTTGTCTTGGTTGTTATTGTTATTAAGTAATTCAAATGTGAATACTTGTTTATGGATGTGACCTATTTTTGAGATACTGTTTTTAAGTAAGTGGTGTTTAATCTTCTAATGTTTTGATACAAATGATGCGGCTCTATGATGCTGGTTCGACAACTAACTCATCGACCAGTACCACAGTGCCAGGCTCCATGTTGACTGCAACTTGCAGTCAGCAGGCAGCCGCACAGTTAGGAGTGTGTTTTTTCTTTGCAGGGCATCACTCTGCCATGACCCATGTGGGGTGCTGTGCCCCCCGCACCTCCTGTAATTTTATATTCCAACTCCGAGCCGGAGTTGGTTTAGGGAAGGGAATGCAGGATGGGGAAAAGTGTTGCTGGGTCCCATGCAAACTTCTACAGTGACATGGTGCTGTTGTTGACATTGATGCATGTCGCTGAAGAAGTGTCACTATACAAAGGGCATACCAAATGATGTTGTAATGACTGTTTATTTTCCTCCCTTTTAATGACTGCACAATAAGAGCTATGCTTTCATATTGTGAAGGGAGAAGGAGAAAAAAAAGGGGACCTGGAAGGGCATGACTGAATACTGAACACATAGATACATAGTTATATAGATGCATAGAAGCTGTCTGCAGATAAGGACCTCTTGGCCAATCATTCTGCCATAATGATCCATACCTTTAGTGTGACCAGATGCCCTACATGAGCTCAGAAACACCTCCCTCTTGCTTCAAAAATACCCTGGTGTCTATCCCATACATTTTTAAATCCCATGACCATTTAATCCCCCACCACCTCTGCTGAGAGGCCATTTCAAGCATCCACCATCCTCTCCTTGAAAAAGTATTTCCTCACATTACTTCTGATCCTTCCTCCCTCTAACTTCATACTGTGTCCCCTTTTCCTTGGGCATCTTTGTTTATTTTCTTCTGAATATCCTCTGAATGCTTCCCTTTCATTCTTTACCATTTTATCCACCTCTTTTGAGAAACATAGCAGCATCTTTTTCCTCTGTTACTCACTTGTTTGATGCAGAAGTTTGTTGCCTTCACTATGCTCCTTTTAACTTTGCCCACAGTTCCTCCACCCCACTCAGATAATCCTCCCTGCCAGGTTATCCCAGAGGCATTCACCCATCTTTATAAAATCTGTCCTTCTGACTTACAGGACCTTAGCCATGTGTGGTTCAATTCTGTAGCCATTCTTATATCTAACCACACTGTACTGTGATCAGTGGTCCACCATGACATCTGCAACACTGTTCATGTTAATGGGTACCAGGTGCAGTACTGCCCCTTTATGAGTGATTTCACTGACTAGTTGCCTGAGGAATGTCCCCTGCAGGCAGTCTAGGATGTTCATGCTTCTAGTTGATGCCACATCTTGAAGACTGATGTCTACATCCGGCAGATTGAAGTCTCCCACCAGCAGCACCTCCCCCTTTTCTGTCATCTTGCCAGCGGCTTCCACCAGTACTTTTTTAACCCCTCCATGCTGAAGGTTTGTATATCACATCAATGTGAATAGTGTCCCCTTCTACAGGGTGACCCATAGTACCTCTGCCCCATTGTATTCCCTCTGTCTTCACCAGAGGGAGGTCATGTCAGACCAACTTTGTTGAATTTTTTGGCTGGGTGACTAGGGAGGTGGATCGGGGAGGGCAGGGGACATGGCATATCTGGACTTCAGCAAGGCCTTTGACACTGTGCCACATAGAAGACTATTACACAAACTGGGGAATATGGGTGTAGGCAGGACAGTAGTGTGGTGGGTAGGTAACTGGCTGGGTGGTAGGACACAGAGGATGGTGGTAAATGGCTGTCACTCCACAGAGGGAAGAGTGACCAGTGGAGGTACCACAGGGATCAGTGTTGGGACGGTCCTATTCAACATCTTCATCAGTGACATTGCTGGGACCTAGAGGCAAAATTTCACTTTTCGCTGATGACACAAAGCTCTGTAACAGAGTAGACACACCAGAGGGTGTAGACAGAATGAGAAGGGACCTGCAGAAACTTGAAGAATGGTCAGGGTTTGGCAGTTGAAATTCAATGCAAGGAAGTGCAAGATAATGCATATGGGGCACAAAAACCCTGGCACAATATATCAGTTGGGGGTGAGGGATATAGCATGCACCAAGCAGGAAAGGATCTTGGGGTTATCATCTCTGATGACCTCAAGGTAGGAAACAGAGTGACAAGGCAGCAGGTAAAGCAGATAGGATGCTGGGATGCATAGGCAGGGGCATCTCCAGCAGGAAAGGAGATCATAATTCCACTATACAAGACACAGGTGAGGCCCCACCTGGAGTACGGTGTACAGTTCTGGAGACCTTACCTCGTAAGGACGTGGACAGGGTAGAGAAGGTTCAGAGGAGGGCAACAAAAGATGGTGCATGGATTGCATCAAAGTCCTATGAAGACAGGTTGAAGGAACTGAACATGACTCCCTGGAGGAGAGGAGGGAGAGATGGGATATGATAGAGACATACAAGTATCTTACAGGGAGGAACAGGGTGCAGGAATACACTATTTTAAATGAAAAGATGTTCCAGGAATAGAGGCATGGGATGAAGTTGGAGGGAGGACAATTCAGAGGAAACATGAGGAAGAATTTCTTCACAGAACGGGTGGTGGACAAGTGGAACACCCTGTCAGAGGAAGTGGTGGGGGCTGAAACAATCATGGGATTTAAGAATGCATGGGATAGACATAAAGGAATTCTGGAGGTCTGGGGTAAGGGGCAACAGACTTCTAGGAAAACATAAACTAAACTTACAAGCTCAAATGGGCAGAGTGGGTGGGCCATAGGCCCTTGTCTGCCGACATTGTCTATGTATCTATGTATCAATGTATCTCTATTGCTTTTATGCTTTCTTTCACATGAAGCACCATACCACCTCCCTTTCTTTCCACCCAGCCCTTCCTGAATAGAGTATAGCCTGTTGGCAATGTCTCAGTCATTGTTTTCAGTACACCATGGCTCAGTAATGATTACAATGGCCACAAAGACTAGTCGGTCTCTGCCTTGATGGCCTTTGGAATCTTGTTTCCTTAAAGATCAAATGCACACCTATTTCATAAAAAGCCTGAATTCACTTGAATTCACATCCCTGTGTCATTAGTAGTGTTTCCTGAACATATCATGCTGTTTGGTTTTGTGGTTTTCTTAATGTCAACATCCATTAATGTGCTCTGCAGTAATGGAAAACTGAAGGAAGAGTAAAGATGTTTGTGTCCCTGTCAGTGAGCAATGACATCATACTTGTCCTGCCTGCTGCTTTTGCAATTAAGTCCCTGATTGCTAAATAAGCTGCTGAGTCCCTAGTTAGAGCAGTTTGTAGAGCTAACTATTTTCTCTCAGAATTTGTTACTAACCCATCTGGTTTGTGTTGAGAGAGATATGCTTAAAATCTGTCTTTCTGTTCTCATAAAAAAATTGATCATTTGGGGTCCAGTGCTGATTTGGACTAGTATGAATAAATTGGTGAGAAATAACATTTTCTGTAAGACAGCTCTCGGTTCTCTATCATTGCAACTCTGCATTCTTTTCTAGCCATACAACACATGGTTGTTTAATGGACATAAAATAAACTACATTCCATTAATTCATAGAAGCAGCATGTATTTAATGTAGTCTCAATAAATATATTAATGTTCATGTGATAAAATATTGCTTTCCATGTCAGATTAACAAATATGTGTCTGCCACACTCTGCTATTTTAGGAACATGTACTATATGAACTCCTAACATTTAGTTCTTTGAGGTTTTCAATGTGGAAATACATCATGTATATGTAGCACTAGAAATACTACATGACATCCTGATTCTCATGTCTTCTGCCTCTCAGCTGAGGCTGCCACACCCTGCTTCCCTCTGCCCCCCCCCCCATAGTCAGGGCCAATGCACTCTGTTGCCCACTTTTTATGCCCCCACAAACAGGGCTGATATGCTCTTCTAAGCCATAGTATCCCGGGACCTCTGCCTCCACCGTTTGGGCTGCTGCACCATGCTGCCCCAGGCCACCAAAGGTGGGGCTTTTGCTGCATCCTACTACCCACTTCCATTGCCCCAAATGGGCAAGGCTGCTGCACCACATGCACCCCAGTACATAGTCAGGGCTGCTGTACCCTGATACCCCACTGTTTCCTGCACCACAGTCAAAGTTTCTGCATCATGCTGTCCTCTGTCCCCCTGACACCACTGTGCCCTGCTGCACCATAGAGCCTCTTGTCTCCACAGTTAAGAGTTGCTGCATCATGCTGTTCCCTGTCACAGAGTCAGATCCTTTGGTACACTGCCAAAACTAATTGAAAGAAAAAACAAAAAATACTTTCATCTTGTGTTATAGGGAGGGGGACAGAAGGTAGCAGGGTGCAGCAGCCTTAATTATTTGTTCAGAAGGCAACAAGGTGCAGCAGCCCTGACCGTGTGGAGAAGACAGTGGGCAGTGGGCTGCAGCAGCCTAAAATGAGGGCAGAAGATGGGGATTTTGAACAGGGGAAAGGGGGGAGCAGAGAGCTGCTGCCTAAACTGTTGGGTAGGAGACAGAGGTATCAGGATGCCATATATTATTTCTAGTTATACACATACATGATATATTTTCACACAGAAACCCACTAAGAACTGAATTTTATGAGTTCATACAGTACATGTTCCTGAAAAAGCAGAGTGTGGCAGACACACATTTGTCAATCTGACATTAAAACAAAATTATCACATGAATATATTTATTGAGACTACAGTAAATACACACTGCTTCTTTTTTATTATTTAAACTCTTTATTGATTTTCCAGCACCAGGTAGACAATATCAAGTAAGCACATACATTTGAGCACATCAGGCGCATTTTTTACATTAAAAAGAGATACAGAAAAGAAAAGAAAAAAAACCCACCCACGTCCCCACCCCACCCCACAGACTACGCATTCTTACCATCATTATAACTGCAATTATATACTGCGGTCCCATTTACATTATGATTTCCATATCGTCAGGATAGTCTCTAAGCTTCCCCACAGTAGGTAAAAGTTTTGCCTCTGTTTCGCACAAGTGCTATTTGTCTTTCAACTGCAGAGCAAAACACACTCCCTAAACCATTCCACTATTAGAGGTGGATTCTCATCCATCCAATGCCTCATTATTGTTAACTTGGCAGTTGCTGCCACCAAAGTCATATGCGCTTTCCTACTGTTTGGAGTATCCATCAGGAAATAATTTATTAGGCACACTTCAGGAGTAAACAGCTCCCTCAAACCAAGAATAGGGTCTAAAGAGTTGTTGATAGCCTGCCAAAATGTCTTATTATATGGACACAACCTAACATGTGATAAAGGGACCCTATATCAACCTTGCATCGGTTACATGTTGGTGCTTGCAAGTATCCAAATCTACAGAGTTTGGTTGGTGTCAAATACATATTATGCATAATATTGTAGTGCACTAACCTGAGCCTATCTTGCTTAATAAACTTATACAATGATATCCAAAGTTTCTTCCACACATTAATATCCTCAGGGAGGCCTAATTCCCTTACCCAATAAAAGCAACCCGAGGGTAATCTATTGTCCCAATCCTGCAAAGTTTTGTACAGATTTGAAACTTTATGTGGCTGAGAAGCAACCTGGAGAAGCGCAATAGGATCCTTTTCCCTATGTCTATTAATGGAGAGAGCCTGTAAAACATGGATAGAGCCTTGCTGACCTGTAAATATTTAAAGTTCTTTACTCACAGCACCAGCAGAGCCACAAATTGAGCTGGAGTGACCATCTTTCCATCCCTCCATATCTCCGAGACTTTACATTGTCTCAACGAGACCAGAAGGCATCAGGTATCGGTACACCACCAATTTTGAAATGCGGGTTATTAACAATTGGTTGGTCAGAGGATTAGCCCCTTAACTGCCAAATATACTTGGGCCCGATGAGAGGCTTTCATTGACCAGCCCATAGGGTTATTTCTAAGGGTTTTGTGAATATGTGACGGAGAGGCATATAGCAAGGCACACAGCGAGCATCTTTCCCGAGATGCCAAATGTTCTTCAATAGGTAGCCACAAAGGAGAGTATGTTGTATGGTCCGCCTCTTTCTGCCAATAATATAACTTACTTAAATGTTGTGCAATGTAATATAAGAAGAAAGAGGGGGCTGCCAGTCCTCCCCTCGCTTTTGACGCTGTTAATTTGAGGTAAGACCTACGAACCTTCTTTTTGTTCCACAGAAATGAACTTAGCATACCTCGCAGCTTAGAAAACCATATTTTAGGGAGGTACACATCCAGCATTCCTAATGGGTATAATAGTCTAGGTAAAAGATTCATTTTAATTATATTTAGTCTACCCCATAATGAAATAGGAAGTAATCGCCATCTCTCAAGGTCTTTGGGTATTATTTTAATGAGGTTATCTATGTTGTTTCTCGAATGGTATTGGAATCCTAAAATCTTTATTCCTAGGTAAACTATAGACTTTGTTTCCCATGTAAGGCCTAGGGGCCAATTCTGCCTTATTAACTTTGTGATTCAAGGGGATCACCATCGTTTTCTCCCGATTAAGTTTATAGTAGGATATTTTAGAATACTCCTCAATTTCTTCTAAAACAGCGGAGATTGAGGTTTTTGGGTTCTCTAAATGTAATAAAACATCATCCGCGTAAACCGAAAATGCATATCTAATGTCTCCCACTCGAATTCCTGTAATTTTGACATTAGCTGCTAATCTAAGAAGCAAGGGTTCTAGGTATATGTTGAAAAGTAAGGGGGATAGAGGACACCCCTTTCTAGTGCCCCGAGCCAATTTAAATGGAGCAGACAATAATCCATTGCATTTTACTCTGGCAGTGGGACAGGAATACAATACTGACCCATTTGACAAAGTCTCCCGGAAAACCAAAAGATGTTAAAGTGGCAAAAGAAAATCCCAGGAGACTCTGTCAAATGCCTTTTCGGCATCGAGTGAGATCAGCACCATAGGAATATCAGAATCTCTAGCCGCCACAATGAGATGTAATAATTTTCTCATATGATCTTGGGATGACCTTCCAGCCATGAATCCGACCTGCTTTTGCCCTATTAATTTATCTATAATTTTGGTAAGTCTATTTGCCAATACTTTGGCCAAAATTTTTATATCGGTATTTAACAATGAAATGGGTCAGTAACTACTGAGATTCTGAGGATCCTTCCCCGGTTTTAAGATTAAGGATATCACAGCCTACAAAAAACTCGACTCTGACATCCCCTTGTTAAACCAGTAGCCAAAGAGATCCTTTAGTATAGGTGCTATGATATTTTGATAGGCTTTGTAAAAGTTACTGGGTAACCCGTCTGGACCGGCGGACTTGTCTAAATTCGCACTGCTTCTATGAATTAATGGAATGCAGTTTATTTCATATCCATTATACAGCCAGAATAGAATGTAGAGTTTTGATGACAGAGAACTGAGAGCTGTGATACAGAAACTGTTATTTCTCACAGATTCGTTCATACTACTACTTCAATTCAGTGCTGAACTCCAAGTAATCAAGTTTTTATGAGAACAAAAAGATTTTAAGCATATCTCTCTAAACACAAACCAGAAGGGTTATTAACAAACTGTAAGTGAAAACAATTAGCTCTACAGACTGCTCTAACTAGGGACTGTAACAGCGTATTTAGTCAACCAGGGACTTAATTGTAGAAGCAGCAGGCAGGACAGGTATGATGGCATTGCTCACTGACAGGGACAAAAACATTGTTACTTTTTCTTCACTGTTTTCAGCTACTGCAGAGCACATTAACAGATACTGATTGAAAGAAAACTGCAAACCCAAACTGCATTATATTTTCAGGAAACACTAATCATGACACAGGGATGTGTATTCAAGGGGATTAAAGATTTTTATGGTACATGTGCAATTGATCTTTAACTTCTAGCATTCACAAACAAATGTCACAAGTTGAACCTAAACTCTACCCTGCATCTCTCCTGAACTGCATAGGCTCAGGATTACTAGAGGAGCAAAACTGATGCAAAACTCTGTGCTCCAACAGCCAATCTGATTTGGAAGCTATACAGGGAGAGTAGAAAGAGATATGTGAGCCTCGTCAGAGCAACCAAGAGATCCTTTATTTTAGTGATCTCTCCAACAACATCAACAACTCCAAGAATTTCTGGAAAACTGTTGCCGGTTTGAGGAGCCCTAAAATGTATATAATTCCTGAGAAGCTGTCCTTTGGTTGGCCCAGATGTCTCCCACCCTATGGCATGGCCAGTTTCATAAACAACCTTCATTCACATATTTGGGACTGTCTAGTACTGTATGTAGTATGCAGGCGGGTTGCAGCCGCCAACCAATGATAGGGGGGGAGCAGTGTGTGAAAGGGGTTCTGTGTGGGTGGGAGGAGTGGAAGGTGCTACTGGATCACCAGGGAAGGTGCATCGGGTGATTTACCATGATCATGGCACCGGGTGGGGGGGGAGTACCACTAGACCACCAGGGACATTACATATGGTGATTCACCACGATCCATGCTAGGGGCGGGGGGGGGACAACTAGACTACTAGGGAAAGTACTTTAAGGGTGATTGGGGTAATGGGAGGGAAGGGGGTACCACTAGACCTCCAGGGAATTTCTTAGGGCAATCAATGGTATCATGGCTACTGGGCGGGGGATGTCCCGGAACCCCCTCTGCACACATCATTCTGTGCAGGGCACCAGGTGCAATTTGCTGGGCTGCCCTGTGCAAGGCATGCAAATGGGGCTATAATGACATACAGAGGCCCCATTTGTGCTAGGCATGTATTATGACCTCATTTGCATGCCATCTGCTGGATATCACAGGTGATGCACCAAGCGCACCTAAGTTTGTGCTGGCTCATCCCTGTGCTCATTATCTGTGGCTTGTGTCAGTGCAGTGCCACTGTACCATGCACTGTCTCTGCATTTTTCAATAGTGCTGCACCATAGTGCATCACTGTTGAATATTGCCTGGTCCTGGCTTCAGCGCATCCCAGTTGCACTGCTCCTAGGCTTGCGCCACTGCCAGGTGCAGTCTGAATATCCAGCCCCAAGTCTGCTGAAAACTGCATATCTAGTAGCTGTATCAAAGCTCTGAAAATTAGACAGAGGGGCAATTTTACTTAAATGTCCAAAAATGTAAAATTGCATAGACATAGGTTTTGAAAAATAAAATCCCCCTTTAGATCTCGGCCCTCAAACTTATTTAGCTATTTTAGCCTTATTATAACTTGGTCTGCCATCTAAAAAGTTCATTTTCTAACTATGTTATGCATTGTTATCTGTGACATGTAATTATTTAATATTTATTTATTTATTTCAAAAGTTTCACCAGAAAAGACATACTGAGCTAAAATTAGCACATTTCCAGATGCGTCCGGTAGGGAAGAGGAATAGGGATAAGTACAGAAAACCGAACAATAGATTATTCAATACAGCAAAACATCAGAGATTTTGAATAAACAGTGCAACCATTTGATGTATCCTAACTTACAGCTAAATGGGACTTGGACTCAGTAATTAAATTTACAGACTCAGATTAGAGAACAAAACATTATTTTGCTATATGAGGGAAATATATATATATATATAAAAGAGGGTATGGAGTGAACAAGGTGAATAGTCAGGACGTATTTTTAAGGAATAGATATGCAAAGACTATGGAACATGAATGGAGATTGGTGCGGAGTAACTTCGGGAGAAAGGTGAAGACATTCTACAGTACTTCAATGAGAGGGTAGGGGAACCACGGAACAGGCTGATAACAGAAGTAACATGAACATAGTAAAAAGTTTGGCAGAAAGTAGGTGTCAGCCCTTTAAAATTGTCAGTTGTTTCTTACTGGTAGCATTCTAGCAATGGTGAAATATTGATGTATTGTCAATGCTGCTTAACAACTTACTCATGATTATCTCTAATGGGATGCCATTTCTTCCTGTCACCACTCTCTGGGTTAACCAATTCTGCCTTTGGCCAGTTCTAAAAAAGGTCAACAGATTTCAGAATGGTGCATTCTTAAGCCCTCCTTCTCTACTCTATGTTTCAGATTCAGTGCCCAGAATAATGTATGGTCCCTTGTTGCTCTATAAGGCATTATCATGTCTCCTTTCTGTCATCTTCTCTCCAATGTGATCATACCAAGGTACCTCAATCTATTCTTGTAGGACTTGTCCTTTGAACTCCTTTTCATCTTTGTAAAACTCTGCTGCAGTCCCTCGGTCCAGTGTATGCCCTGCTTAGTTTCTGGACACCAGAACTGCACTGCATACTCCATGTGTGGCCTGACCAGTGACTGGTTCAGTGGTACTAGAACCACTCTCTTTCTACTTGTGATATTTCTGCCTATGCACCCCAGAATCTGATTTGCCTTTTACACCACTGCATTATAGTGATTTTCCCATTTAGGTTCAATCAAGCCATTTATTCCCAAGTCTCTTTCACTAGATGGACTTCTAAATTACTGGCCTTTTTATGTGTACTTTGTTATCTGCATTGAGAACATAGGAGCTGTACAGCTAGCTGTGCGTTTCCTCTGATACTTTTTTTTTCACTGCAATTTGCTCTCAAAACAAACTTAAATGGAACAGTTGTTTATTGTTCTGCATCTGTTGACTTTATTTTTGAAGTTTTATCTGGGTGTTAATGTTTTCAACAGTGTCAGTTTGTGTATTTGAACTGTGACTTTGAGTGTGGGAGATGGGTAAGTTGTTCTCTTGTCGGCAAAACAGCAGCTGCAGTCTATCACTATTGGTCAGTGACTACTGCCTGTGGATTTTTGGTTTCAAATCATAATGTCTGTTGAGGCCTCTGCTATGGCAGTGCTGTTGGTTGGCTAGCTGGTAAAATGTACTGAAACCTAACTGTTGAAATTAATTTGGGTTAACACTTTTATATCTTTCTGTGAGCTACAGTATTTGTTTTAATTTGATAGCTTTGTTTTTAATTTTTTTTTAGTATTTAAAATGTTGTTTGACATTTACTGTGGGCAATAGTACAAGGGAGTATTTGAAGCTTATTTTGTCATTATTCCTGTGATAATAGTTGTGTTACTATATATAATTCATTTGCACTTATGTGGAAAAAGGGCAAGAGAAAACATAAGGCTGGAAAGTTGATGTTCACAAATTAGGGTGTACATGGGAGTGGGTGTTGATGTGAACATGGAACAGAAGGCCTTTGATCCTCATGAGCTGCAGAAGCAGTTCATATTTGGGGGGGGGGGTTCTATAAAGATGCAGCAACTGACTTTCTGGCTGAGGCAGCAGTCAATGAGAGCCAAGCAAGTATATCCCATGTCTCCACTCATCAGTGTCCATACCAGTGAGAAAAGCAGATCCTTTTGGTAAAGTATCACTTTGAATAGGCAAGCATCCATGATGCCATTGCCACCACTGCTTATAGTACTTTAATCTCTGGACTCAGAGGACACTGGACACAATTTAGGGGTTAAGCCTTTTACAACAGAGGAAGATGAGGACCTGGAAAAAGAGGAGGAGGAGGGGTTGGAGAGGAGTGTGTGGAGGAGGAGGAGGAAGGTAGGAGAAACAGGAGAGGGAAGAGGAGGATGACATTGACAAAGATACTGATGATCAGGTCATTAATCCTTCCTGGGAGCTGAAAAATCAAAAATAAAGGAGGATGATAAAAAAGGAACACTTTAAAACCAAAGGTTAAATATCCAACCCAAAGAGTACTGCTACATCTGAGAACAGAACATGTCCACTATAATCATACATCTATGGTCTGTATTCCTCCTCCTTTTCTGAGTCATCTATTGCTGCTGCTGCATCCTCTACCCATCCTCCATTTAGTGCCACTGGCTGCACACTGGTATAATCTAGACATTTCACAGATATGATTGAAAAATACTGGTATATTGTGAAGCAGGGCCCTAGACTGAGGGACATAAAGGAAGGGGGACCGAGGGTAGTTTTCAGAAAGTGCAAAAGTATTAAAGACACCTTAGTGCATTCACTACAACCATTGCCAGAAAACCCTAGGATGTGGTTACCAAGGAGGGAGAAAAGTTGCAACAAATGTGGTAAATTTACATTACTTACATAAAGGCTGGAAGTGTCGCACAAGTGCTTTGCACCTTTTATTTCTATCTCCTAGGTTTCCCACCTGCAGGTTATAACCTTCTGCCACCGGGTGGCAGTATTTCTGAATTATCCGAGAATATTCAGAGCACAAACCCCTTATGCTCTCTTTTCCCCCAATGGCCATACATTGCCTAATTTTTAATTACGTACAAGGCACCACTTCTTTACTACCTATAAGGGTGCACTAACCTGCATTAAATCCCTGGCTCATCACCCTCTTTGTATCACTGTAAGTGATATGCACTCAATTAAGGAGAATGTCTCTACAATGTGCTAAAGTTCTACTCATTCTCTGCTTCCTTGTGGTTTATCTCCATCTTGAAGAAATTGGCTCTGTCTGGGAACCCACCTCGTCCCCAGCATTCGAAGTCACCATACACCCACTCATCTATCATATACCATGCTCATAAAAAGTGTCCTACCCTCACCTCGGACTCCTTGCCTTTACCGAGTTCAGAAAAACAATAATGTTTGTATCAAGGGCCAGAAATACAAATAAACATAAGTCTCATTTTCTCTGCCCACCCCACATAAGGTCCCATCTGTGCCTCATTCTTCTATCAGGAGATACAGAACTTAATCCTGGTCCTCCCAAGAGGATAAAGCCCAGCTTCCTAACATCATGTCCTACCTTGGCTGATACTAAAGGGTTTTAGTTAGGCCACATGAACATTCAAAGTGTCAGGCAATAAATGGCAGAACATGAAGCATGGACTCTGCATTACAAGTCAGGCATCCTATGCATCACTGAGTCCTAGCTCACACCATAAATACAATCCCATGAGATAACTCTCCCAGACTTCTCCTCCTATCGAAATGGCAGACACAACAAGGGAGGAGGGGGATCCTACCTTATGCCAGGACTGGGTAGGCCATCGGTGAGCTCCCTGTCTCTGGCATTAATCCTGACATTGAACAGCTATTCATCACAGTTACCCTTGGCCAAGTTAAGCACATAACCATAGGATGTGTCTACCTGCCCCCTAAACTAGCTTCCTCCTCCTACATGGACCTCTTCTCAAGTCTGGACCCTCCCCCCTTAGAGATACCTTACTTTGTGGAGATTTCAACCTTGATTGGAATGGACCAAATAGAGCTCAATACCAAGTAGCTCTGGCCAATGCCAAATTAGAGCAATTTGTAGACCACCTGACCAGACCTAACTTGAAATCAGGCAACCACAGCCTCTTGGACTGGATGCTCACCAATAACAAACTACACATCAAGGCTGTGGGACTCCTACCTGATGCTCTGAGTGATCACTCCCTCACATACTGTATCTGAAAGAATAGCAACCCCCACCCCCCTCCCAAAATCATTAGATCCTGGGATCTAACCAACTTTAATACGGCTGCTTTCCTGCAAAGTCTGGCTTCCGCTGATTGGACCTCCATTACTTCTCTCCCTGACATAAATCTGGCCTTAGAATATCTTATCTCCACCTTGACCTTCATCCTTGTCTCACATTTTTGTTTTTCAATTGTTTAACCAGGACTGGCACACTAAGCTGAAAGTTTGCTTACAGTTGTGACCTGGGAGTACAGGGAAGTTAAGTGACTTGCTCGGGGTCACACAGTATGCAATTGGGGCTGTGGGATTCAAACCTAGGTCTCCAGATTTGCAGCTCAGAGCCTTAAACCACTGTGCTATACAAGCTACACATGGCTAAAGGACTCCACTCCCCATGGCTCTCCCCATGAATTATGGCACCTAATGTGTTCCCAAGACAAGACCTGGAAAACCTTCAAAAGAACAGGACATCACTCAGACTGTCATCCTACTGCCAACTACAAAACTCTTCTAAAGCCAAAACCAACAAGGCAAAGTGGGACCACCTCCAATCCCTGCAAAAAACACACCTCACTAATCCAAAAAGTTTCTGGGCATAGATTAATGCTCTACTAAAGGGTAAAGAGCCCTCAGTCCCCCAGAAAATTATATCAAAAGGCATCCTACTATCCTTTCCCTCAGAAGTAGTCACAGGAATAAACCTATTCTTCACTGACTTTGATGTGTATAAGACAGGCCTACCTGCTACCCCCCTACCCCACATGAATCACCCCCTGAAACTCACACACCCCCCTTCCATCTAAAAGCCACTTCACAGAAAGAGGTGCTTAAGCTCCTGCTGGGTCTAAACCCTGATAGTTTGTCAGGATTTGACTTCCTACCACCAAAATTCCTTAAGCTAGGAGCCCCTGTACTAGCTCACCCAATTGCACAGTTAACCAATAGATACTTTCTTACCCAATCCATTCCCGACAAATGGAAGACAGCTATTGCAGTCCCTGTGCACAAAAGTGGTCTGACCAACCTTGTTGAAAACTATCGACCAATATCAATATTATGTCCTATTGCAAGAATTCAGGAAAGAATCTTATACAATCAATTATACTCCTATTTCAAGCAAACCAGTGCCCTCACCATCCATCAACATGGTTTTAGAAAGGCACATGGGACAGAATCTATTCTCTTGAGAGTCACCTCAGACATATTTAATGCAATGGATCAAGGCCAGGCCAAGGGAGCTATATTCATTGACCTCATGAAGGCCTTTGATCTGGTAAACCACTCACTCCTCATCTCTAAACTTCAACAGTTAGGCCTTGACCTCAGCCTTCTCTCTTGGATCTCAAACTACTTAAATAATCATACCCAATGTGTCAAATGGGCTGGTGCCTATGCCTCCTTATCTCCCATCACTGACGGGGTCCCCCGGGGCTCTATCCTTGGGCCTCTATTATTTTCCATCTTCATAAATGAACTTCCACAGAACTGTTGTGGGGCATCTGTACGGCTATATGCAGACGATTCCATACTTTACAGGTCCTGTAAAGATGTTTTCTTCATTAGGTCAAAACTGGGAAATGACTTTCAGTTACTAGAAGCCTAGTTAATGAAGAATCATCTAGTACTGAATGCAAAGAAAACCAAAGTTAGGTTGTTCTGCCATATCTCCTATGACATGTCCTCTCAGCTTCCCTTGGTAGTTAAAACCTCCTTGGGCATGCCCCTAGAGGGGGTGGGTGCATTCAAATATCTAGGAATGACCCTGGATGAGCATTTGTCCTTTGAAATGCATGCCTCAAATGTAGACAAGGCAACAAATCAAAAACTAGGCCTCCTATATCGTACTGTCCCCTATCTAATCCCTCATGCCTGCAAGACCATTGCCTCAGCCACCCTTCTACCAGGACTATTCTATGGTGCCCCCATAACCCACTCTGCAAAGACCTCTGTCCTGGCCAAACTCAAGCTAGCCTACCATAGAGTTATGTGCTTCACAGCCAAGGTTCCTACACGTGCACATCACTGCAATTTACTTAATGCTCTAGGCTGGCCTACCTTTGATTCAAACATGGACTTCCCTTTTTGATGAACAGTTTTCAAACTCTTGCACCTCCCTTTGCCTCCCATCCTCTCCAATCTCCTTACATTAAAACCCTACCCCAGGAACCTCAGATCCTCCCACCTCCCTATCTTAATAATACCCAAAACTTGACTTGCCATTGGGTGGAGATCATTCTCCTGTGCAGCCCTGCCTAAATGGAATAACCTCCCGCACAGCTTTCTCTCATGCCCATCTCTTCCCCATTCAAAAGGTACCTCAAATAAATCTTCTTTCCTCCTCCCACATGTAACTGCACCTAACTCTTCATTCACTGTACCGGTGACTCCCTCAGCCTCCACCCCTTGCCCTCTCCCCATGCCCTTCCATTCCTTTCTACTTTTACCTCACTCCACCCCTCCTTTTTCACCCCCTTTCCTCCACTCCATCTATACTCACCTACCTAATACTCTATCCTCACTCCCTCCCCCTGTCTTACCTTCTCCCCACTCCTATGGCAATACTTATGTATTGTATTATATAATATTGTAAAAATGAAGTATTAAAACATGTACACTGCCATGTGTTTACATTGTACAATATCTATGTACACCCAAAAATCACTTGCTTTGGACCAATGATATTGTGATTTTGTCTCCATACCCACATTGGGTTACTACTATTGATGTCTTACTTTCTGTTCCTGTACATTTGTCTATTAAATACTATGTTACACTGTATTGTATAGAATACCTCTAGTCCCTGGGCCACCCCTGAAAAAGGTACCTGTGTGTCTCAGTGGGCTTACCCGGTCAACAAAATTAAAATAAATACATAACTGCAAATATTGCCCTTGAGTACAGCATACCAAGACATTTAAGAATCCCTTAAATGGCATGGATACTCCAGTGAGGGGCTTCATTGCATGTAGCACTTACGGCCTAGCCTACCTTGCTACCTGCGTGTGTGGGCAGCTCTATATAGGTAAAACTAAAAGAACATTTAAGGCACGTATTGGGGAACATGAAAGCGTGATAGAAAGTGAAGACCTTACAAATGCACTGGCAATGCATGTCCTTAAGAAAAGGAACAAAACAGAATGTAGTTTCACACACACTGGTATTGAGAAACCAATCATGTCATGCAGGGGAAGGGACTATAACAACCTACTTCTTAAAAGAGAACAATACTGGATTTTTACACTCAAAGCTAAGGAAGGCAAGGGCCTCAATGATAGAACTAAAGTAAAATCTTTCTTACAAAAATGAGGTTCTTCTGTTTATCTGCTTGATTGTTATTTATTTCTTTGAACTGTTTTTGTAATTATCTTTCTCTTTTCTCTTTCTACACAGATTTGCACCAGTATGTACATGGCTGTTATTAATTTTTCAGGAAAAACATTGTGCAATCTCTCCCTTCACTGCCCAATACACATTCACTGTCAGGTTTGATTTTTTCAATATATTTATATTGTATTTAAAAGGACTAATTTAGTTTGTATCCATTAGAGTGCAATCAAAGTCCTATGTTGAGCAAGTTGCAATAAATCTACTCTTGAATATGCCATGGAGTATATCATTACCATGTAAACATTTGTTTTAAGTGATATTAAGAATCACGAGCAACTATACATCTATTTGCACACAGTGAATCTGAGAAAGTTTATGCTTTTACTTGTGTCTTGGTGTTCTATCTTTTTGAATTGTGGTGCACTTTATTTTATATGTATACCACTTTAAAAGTTTTTCTGTATTTAAGAGCCAGTTCATTGACAACCCATACACCTTTGAGAAAGCACGTGGTGCAAAATGCGTCAGGTGACGTATGAAGCACAAGGAAGTAGACCTTGCTGTGAGGGAGCGGGGAGCTTGCAATTCTACCTCCATGTCTGCACTTTAAATAAAGCAAGATTTTTTTACTGCAATTACTGCTGTGACTGGTGAGTCCTTCTGTTTCTACTTCAGTGGTTGCTACATTATTTTGTGATATGGAAGTATTCCATTTGACCTAGGCAAAGGTGCCAGTCCCCAGCTCGTTGTTTGTTATAACTTTCTGACCCAAGCATGGTCACTTCCTGGTGTGGTCACACCTCCACATTGACTCACACTAGTACAGAACATACAACTTATACTGTATTCTAACTGCACACACATAATCATTCATCACTGCTGCTGCATCATTCATTATTTTGACTTTTCCCAAGACTGTTGAGTAATGTAATGTGATGTTACTCCTTCCATCACTGGCACAAAATGGTCTGACACTGCCTCCTTGGAGTGATGTTGCACAGAAGATAAAAATACCTAACTACTCTATTCAGTCACATACTGTTGCTTATGGGCTTCAAGCATTCCCCTCTCCTTCCTTATTTCCAGTTGCTGAAGTCATGCCACCTGACCTGACTTGCGCAGTCTGGCACCCAAGCTATCTAATCTCCCTAAGTGCTGCTTCTCAGAACAACAGATAAAAACAACTCGGGCACTGCTTATATAACTAACACTCTTCTCTCTCAAGACCTGCTGTTTACCTCCTTAATCACATTTACTTCACATGAACACCAATGCGCCATGAACCTCAACACAAACTTTGCAAGTGATGTAGCTTTGTGAAGTGTTTCACTATGTTCATGTGAAGTTGTCAAAGAGGGGAAAATCTCTTTGGGCCCAATTTTTCAAAAGGACAAGAATGTTGCAAGTCCTGGGTGTGCTGAACATTGGTGCATTGGGCTTGTGGCATTTTCCTAGATGGCTATCAGGATTTTCTATTCCATGCACCAATTGCCTTGAGTTAGACCAACTTTTTCTGGTCCAACTTGTTGCAATGCCTGGTACCCCTTTTATGGGGGTTGTGCCAAATATTTGGCACAGACTGGTATAAATCAGGTAAATAGTTGCAGCTGTGTCCAATGTACCAAAATTGGGCACAGGTGTTTGGTGCAGCTATACCAAAAAATGGGTTTGATACAGGCTTGATGCAAGCCCTGTATCACCATTTGAGAATCAGGCCCAGTGAATCTTTCCAAAATGCAACATTCTCAACATTGCAGGTAATTTGATGGTGAAGTTTACCTTTGCTGCATCTATAGAAGTAAGTGCCCTAACTGTGTTTAAGCCCAGAACTGCTCACAGTAGCAATCTGCTGCATAACCAGTAGAGATGGGTGAAGTGGCCCCAATTCGCTTCGCAAAGTGATTCGCGGAGTGAAGGCAAATTCACAGAGTGTTCCGCAATGCGGGAGTGCTTCACGTTATAATGGGTAACGTGAAGTCCATTGAAAACAATGACTTCACATTACTCTGCCTTCCCAAACCACTACTCCACGAATTCTTAAGGCTAAGTGCATTGAATGCAATGTACTTCACCTCAATTTGCCTTGTTTTTAAGCTCCAAAGGTGAATTTTGCAGTAATTCATAGGATTTCAGGTCACATTGGCTCAAGATTGTTCTGCGCAGCCTCAGTTTGGGGTAGTGTGTGTAGGAAGCTGTAAGAAACAATCTACTCTGAGAGTTCTCTGCAATTCAAACCTTCTAAAAGCTGTTAAAAAAGCCTTTTTGAGTCATTGTTTTTGCTGAAACTTTAGTTCATCGATTATAGGAAACTCTCCTGTGCTCATGTAATCGAGTGTTTATTGTTTGTGTGTGGATTTTGAATGTTAATGTACAACATTCTGTCTGTGTACTAAGAGACAGTGGAAGTGTTCTTTGGGGGAGGGGCGCATCTGTGGTATAGGTAGATTAACTTGAATAAAAAGATAGTGCTTTCTGTTTTGGTGATATTTTTCTTATATAACTGTGTTAATGCACACACAGTAATATTTTCAATAATTCTTGCCATTTTTTGCTGATTGTTGTGGTGCAGCAGTGCATAATTTTAGTTTGTTTAAAATATGTGGTTATGTTACTGAAGTTTTCAATTTGCTACGCATTACTTAGTGTGTGTGCGTGAGTATGTGTGTGATGCGTCATCAAATCAGACACTTTTTATTGTGCCACATAATTTCTGCAATGTGAACCTTTGATCCACTGCAGCTGTGTAATTTTTGTACTTCTTTGTGGTATCTTTACATGATACTAGTACTAGTGACTGTACATTGCCACCCCCCCCGCGGCCCGACCCAACCGGCAAAGGTATTCTTTTCCAGATTTGAATTTCTGATGGTGAGCACTGGCTAGATGTTGTGCCTTTGCATCTGCATCTCTTCAGTGCACAGTGCAATCTTAATCTGTCTGTGCATTTGCATCTCTTTAGGGCCCAATCTTCATCTGTAAAGTAAGTCACAGTTGCATCTTTGGCTTCCCTTCAGAGTACTGGACAGGTGTAGTGCATAATTCTGCATTAACATTGTACTCATTAATATGCATTTTTAAGTCAGGACCATCATCACTAGTCACTCATGATACAAATCACGTTCTTCATCATCACGGTCACAAATGCAGTCACAGATCACGATTTATGATCACTTCACGAATCGCAACATTAATTTCTTTTGCTAGTTACTTGGATGTATTGTAAGCCTATTTTGTAGTATCTCTCCATGCTTCACCATCCCACCATTGTACTCATTAATGAGTGTTTTTAAGTTGGGGAGTTTTGTGCCGCCTCGACGGGGCCTGGGGAAGTACAGCCATAGACATTTGCATTTCTTCATCATCACGGTCACAAATGCAGTCACAAATCATGATTTACAATTACATCATGAATCACAACATTCTTTTTTTTAAGTCAGGGAGTTGAACAGTGTCTGCAGTACATACACCGACTGGAAAGAAGACTGACTGCACCCATGCAGTTTAACACAATATACTTGCACTGCTCAGAATACAAAGTGCCATGCATATGGAAGACAACAAAAAAAGGGCATAATTACATACAAGGGTTGGGGATGGTGAAGGAATATATTTTATAACACAGCAAGGAAAATGTGGAGGAGCACATGGTGTGAGTAAAGAAAAACTAATGTGGGATCCCATGGTGATCCAGCAGCAGTTCTAGCATGGAAATAATTTGCAACTGATGTCCCTCTATGCGATCCAACCACTGCTCGACAGCACTCACCCTCTCATTGTTCTCCTCAACAGCACTCCAGAGAACCGCCAAGTCAGCCTGTGTTACATGCAGTTCTCTGGGCTTCACACATTCTACAGACTGACCTGCTAGTGGTGGTGGTTTGGGTGAGGGTGGAGCAGCAGGTGCTGCTCTTGCCCTCCTCTTGTTAGGTCCGCCGCCATGCACAGCTGCACCCTCTGCCACAGAAGGGCTAGCAGGTGCAGGCATGGCCTGTTCTATGGCAGCCTGCCACTCCAGCTGGTGGTGATTGAGCATATGGGTCCAATGGCCCCCAATGCCCAGGTGAGTCCCCCCCGTGGGCCACGGCACACGTCCACCTCACATAGGCAGCACTTGACCGCACTGTTGTCCCTCCAACACAGTCAAAAAACTGCCAAATAATGGAGGTGCAGGGAGGACCAGGCACAGGCAGGGGAGGGCCAGATGAATGGGCAACTGGCTGGTCACAAGCTGAACAGGGATAGGATCCACACCTGGCCCCGGGGGAACAAGCACATCCTGCTCCAGAGGACCTGGTGCTGGACTTAGTGTTGGTGATGGTGGTGGTGTTTCAACTGCCTCAGAATCAGGAAGCAGTGCTGGTCCTGCTTCCAAAAGGGGGAGGCACTCACAAGTTTCGAGTGGGCCAACAGGAATGGGCATTCATGCCCTCCACGCATGCGCATGGTACGACGCTTACCACTACCATGCTCTCCCAGAGCTGCCCCCACCCCAGACATTCCCTCACCCTGGTCCATTTCTCCTACTGAGCTCCCTCAGTCTGAGTAATCACTACTCGCAGTGTCACACAACACACACAGTCACACAGACACAGACAAACAACTAACTACTTATAAAGGTAAGAAAAATACAATTTACAGAAAGAATAAATTAAGTGAAAAACAGTACAGAAAAGACAAAAAATGTATCTTTTATAAAAGCTGTTGGGTCTAAAACAAAGTTTAAATCTCCTCGTCGCTCTGATCTCAAAGTATCAGCAGTCACGAAACACACCTCTCTTTCCGTCTGCACAGGAGAAAGTAAAAGTGTCTGCTCGTATGACTCACTTCCTTCCTGCCTAGCTAAAGAGCATGTGACTTACAGTACTGTAAGCCATGTGTTGTGTGGGGGGGGACTGCCAAATCTGAAACACCAAATGGATCACTTAGAATCATAGTGAGGAACGCGAAGTCCATTAAAAACAATGACTGTGCCTTACTTTGCATTGCCATTCCACCTTAACGCGAAGTGGTAATGACAAGGCAGAGTGAGCACTTTGCATTGCCCATTTCACGTAGTGGAATGGCAACCCGAAGTGCCCACTTTACGTTCACTTCGTCAGTGGAATTTTAATTCGCTGCATCTCTAATAACCAGCTTTGCTAACAGGACAGTTGGAAACCTGCGGATTCCAAAGGCATCATTTTTTCTCAATGCACACTTTCGAGTAACACAAAATAAAATTACATTTTTAGTTACAAGGAGAGTGGTATGCTTTACATTTCAAAAGTGAGAAAAAAATAAAGTTACTTACCTGATATTTGAACCATTTCCAGTGTCCTGGTAGCACAGTTGGCAGTACAGCAGAGCTACTGTATGTGATCTTATAGCCTTACTTTGGTTCCTGTGTTTTACTTAAAAGATGATGACAAAAGCCATTATTAGTTTCAAATTTATTTTTGGATATTATCCAGCAGATAAATTGCCTTTTTCCTTTTTGGCTTAGCCTAGGGATTACTTCACACAAATCAATATAACATCAAGACTGTTATTATATTTCATTAATACCTGCTTGAGTTAAACATCTATAGCTATCCTCATCTGAGCATCATCAAAGAATGTTTTACTGAATTGCTACAGACTGTACAATGAGAAAGGGAAAGGGGAAATTGTGTAAACTGGAAAGGCCCACTAAGTCAGAGCTTGTTGGGATTCAAACCCAGATCTCCAGGTCCTTAACCACTACACTATATTATAATTCAGCACTCCATAAATGTTACATATAATTATTGATCAAATAAAGTGAACATAAAGTTGCTGCTCAATTTTGTTTCAGAAGAGGCTGTTTACCTTCAGGTTTTTTATCTCCAGGAAAACACGCTTAAGAGTTTTATCAAGATACTGGATTTCAGACATTTTCCAGGGTTTTTATTCAATAGTTTTGGGAGTTAGAGCCACCGCTGCCAGTTTAACTTATACGTGCTAAATTCATATGTATTGGTGTTTAAATTCATTGTTAAAAAAAATGGAAGCTCATTACTTTATTTACAGTTAAGGCCAGCGACATGTGACTTTCCACTGCAGGAACAATCAACAGATCATTTCACAGGCAATGCTGCAATCAATTAACAGAACAAAAGTTAAAACTGAAATGTCCATTTCTTATGCTAATTTCTCCACACCACAGCATGCTGTGACTTCCTAACATCAACTGACAGAACATAAAATGCCACTGGCCTTAAGTGTACTTTTTCAGAACTGTGTTTGCCCTATTCACTGACAAAGTCTATGGGTGTAACTCTTGCCCCTGTCAGTCTGACAAATTTATAGTTTCTAGCCTGAAACAAAATTCTTATATGAAATAAATAAAGAAGTTTAATGTTAACCCTTTGCTTTTGATTTACACACTGGCGGTACATAACATTTTAGTCATGTGTAGGGTAGTTTATCGTGGCATCCAGTATCAAGTTATTTAATGACTAAAGATAGCTTAATACTGCTGTTGCAATGTTCTCAGTCATGAATAGTTGTATATCACTGTTTTTAAATGGTCTACATATACTGTACACTGTCATCTGCAGGGCTGTGAATGAGTCAGCAGGTAGCATTGTACTGAAACAGTGCTGCAGGACTGCATGCCTCAAGAAGCCCTTGATCTTGTGGGCTCTAATTAAAGCTACCAACTTTCTGAGGCCGAAAACTGGGACTGTCCAACCTGACCATTCCACCCCACCATGTCACTCCCATGGGCACTGCCACAGACAATGCTGTGCTCAATCAGTTACATTTAGCTGCTTCCTCTAGTCATGCCACCCCACAGTAACACTAGTAGCAAACATTAAAATTAAAACAGTGCATCATTCTGCTCCAGCAAGTTCCAAATCACGATGTACAGAAAGTTCATTAGAAGCAAACCTATGCTAAATTGTGATCAGACATTCGAGCTGCTGTATTGCTCCTCCTGACAGTCCCATCCAACCCATTTACACTCACCTCATATGCTAAGTAAACTTCACATCAGTGACTCCCACCACCACACCAGATTGTTTTCACACACTTCTCTACAGCTGATCAGGTTCAGGTGTCTTAGTGCCCTGCTACCAGTTTATTTTCTGTCTGGAGTTCCTTTAAGCTGCTGGCAAGCAGACATCAACATGTGCTTGTTTGTAGTACACCCAGTAATCTAACAGGAAGGAACGTGCTTTACTGTGCTTCCACTGACATGCTTACAGTGCAACACAGACACAGGGACCAAAGTGGTGCTGAAATAATTGTCACTCATGGATTATCAGTCAGCAAAAAAAAAAGGGACAAAGCTGGGACAGGTAAGCAAAAACTGGGGCAAAAGTGACATTTTGCAAAACCTATGGGGACATTGCGACATGCTGTCTAAAATAGGGACTGTCCTGGGAAAATAGGGACTGTTGGTAGCTTTAGCTCTAGTGGTCAGCTGGCACATTGCAAGACGACAGGCACAAGTGCAAATATTTGGCCTTCACTGCTCTTGACATATCTCCGGATACTGACTGACATGACTAGACAGGAGGGAACCTGATGTTGGGCACCAGTGTATGTCCCTTTCAACCACTAATTTAAACAATAGAACACAGACACATTGTGTCAACATTCTAAGAGTTTGACAACAACATACACCTCATCATACAGTTCTAAAATTCACATTACTTTAGGTGTGTAAATCAGAAGCACTTATGGAAATGCAGAACAATTCATGGATGGCACAGTTGCAGAATGTTGACCAGGATTTGAAATAAAGCTTCTATAGGAAATATTGCCTTGTAGATTAAATGCAGCTTGCCAAATTTCTTTGCACATTACTTAGGGACAGAAAAGCCTTTGTGATAGGAAACCTCACAAGTTACAAAGTGACAAAAATGTCATATTGTTTTCTGTTACACTGAAAACTTTATTGCATGGAGGGACTGAATTCTAGAAGAAAATTACAGTGCAGAAAAAAAACCCCACATTTTAACCATTGGGACCTATTACACATATAAAAGAAAGCTGCGTGATAATCCTCAGCAAAAAGATTGCCCTGATGTATAGTAAATACTGATATTGCAGAAAACTGAAGCGAAAGCAAGTGATAGTAGTATGCACAATTCACTAGTCTGTCACTTGTACTGGAGTTACAAAGGGGAAATCAGGCTTAAAACAAAAATGTACAGTGCATGGTTCTGCAGGCTAATCAAGAAGCAACATTTTGAAATCTCTAGATGACAAATGGCTTGGGTGAACAATCGTAGGGCGAGCTGCCAATTTCAATCAAAGTGTGCCAGCCCAGGCAAGGCAACACAATGCCCAAAAGATAGATGAATAGGAGTTAACCCCTCCTAATCATCCTGACTTTTAACAAAACAACTTATTTATTTTGGTCTTTGGTAACCAGGTAAAGCCCACTAGGCACACATGCCTGTTTTCAGGGGCAACCTGGGAGCAGAGGAGAGGTTATGAGACTTGCTCAGAGTCACACAGTATGCAAGTGGATATTGTGGGAATCAAACCCAGGTATGCAGGTAAGCTGGATGTGCCAAGCTCATATATAGCTAGTTACTCTAACCTGTAGGCTATACCATCTGCCCCTTAAACTGTATACTCAAGAAACTGGCTTTAAAAAGACTGCCAGCACACAGCACTAGGCATTTTGCAGGTGAAGCCTGTGAAAACAAGAAAGAAAAGAAGTTGTTAGAGGGGAGAGTAAAATGTTTGGAATGTGATCAAAGGTATAATTTGAATGAAAATTAAGTTGCAAACTATTCAGTTTATAATTAAACCATCTGTAGTATTTACAAAATTCTGAAAAAGTAAAATACTATAACACATTAGGGATTTGCCAACCAGACCATTGAGAATCAGAACCTCCACCCCAGATCTCATGATGTCTGGTAGGCGCGGGTAAATAAGAACTGTGCCTTGAAGTGTACCGGGTCTGTGAAAATACCTCTCCCATTTGTAAAAACCACCCCTACCTCTGTAAAATTCCAAAGGAAATGCCCCAATAATAATAATAATAATAAAACAAAATTTCTTCATGTATTTTATATTTGGACAGGTTATTTTATTTTGCCTCCTAGCCTATTTCCAGTCCATTCCAGGCCATTAGCCTATGTGCAGCAGCAGTTCAAGTGCGCTGAATGTCTGAGTCTGCATACTATAGAGTCCAGATCAGCTTGAGTGCAGATTATGAGGCTTTTCTCTGGATCTTTACCTCAGTCACAGCACTGGAAAAAAAGTGATTTTTTTTTAAAATAAATGATGTCTGAGAAGGAGGACAATCCTGGTGAGCCACCGGTCATTGCAGCCAAGAAAAGGAGCTTCAGTCCTGAAAAAGTGAGATGTTCAGTAAGGCCAATAAAAATTCTGGATCGCTTTGCTGCTCCACTATTAAACAGTGATCTCTTGGGCCATATTCATTGGGGAATGCTGGCTAAGAACACCATGTATTAGTGTCTGTGCAGTCAGTAGTTAAAACAAGGCATTTGTCAATGTCGAATGTTGTCGCGCTGGCATTGCCTTTGGTAGTGCATTGTGGAAACGCATGTTTGGCAGGATGTGAAAAATGACAGCTGTACTGTTCATAAGGAGGTGTAAAAAAATGGCAGTGGTAAAAATGTGGCATGTATGTATTGCAAATATGCAAAGTTACAAGGGTGTGTGGGAAATGTGCAATGCACACTTGTAACACAGGCATTTTTATGGAGTTTTGGCACCAAATTTTCAATATAGCATTTTAGCACCTCTACTCATGTACAGTGTCACTGTCATGTCCTCAAGCTGTCTCAAAAAGAGATTTTGCACATTGACCTCGCTATTCTTCACAGGATGTGCTAAAACACATTTTGGGCAGGATATGTAAAATGACAGCTTTACTGTTCATCAAGAGGTGTGGACAAATGGCAATGGTGAAAATCCAGAGTGAAAATATTACAAATGCACAACGTTACGAGCGTGCGTGCAAACTGCGCAATGTACGCTCATAATACAATCATTTTATGTAGTATCGCCACCAAATTTTCAACATAGGCATTGTAGGACCTCTGCTCATGAACAGTGTCACTGTCATTTTTGCAATCTGGCCCAGACACTAAATTCCCACAGTGACTGCGGCATTGTGCGCCAGAAGTGCTGAAACACATTTTGATCAGGATGTGAAAAATGACAGCTGCACTGTTCACAAGGAGGTATAGAAAAATGACAATGTTGAAAATATGGCATGAAAATATTGTGAATTTGCGAAGTTACGAGCTTGCGTAGCAACTGCTCAATGCACGCTCGAAAAACAGCCATTTTTTTGAATTTTTTCCAACAAATTTGCAACATAGGCTTTTTGAGAGCCCACTTCATGAATACTGCCACTGTTCTTGTGTTACTCAGCCCCAAAAGGTGATTTTGTGCAGCGACTACGAAATCACCTTTCAGGACCGATTAACGTCAAAACTGTGACAGATTCATGAGGAGGGGCCCCAAAAACCCCATGTTGAAAATTTGGTGCAAAAATTCCAAAAAATGCCCAAGATATGGAGCAAAGTTGAAAAAACCCTATTCATTCCATTATACAGCTTACCAGCATTTCCTCAGTTTGCGGTCGGCTTTGAAGAGTGACGACATGTTCCCAGTCCAGCGAAGATCGTCATGCCAGACTCCAAAGGTAAGTATGGGGTGTGGGGGTGTGGGGAGGCAGGGTGCGCAGTGGGTGGGTGCGGGTAGTGGGTAGGGAGACTACAAGGGACCATTTTCAATTTACAGGGTCCAAGGAAAGAAAAAAAAACAAGGACGGTTTTCCTTTTTACAGGTTGTTTCTTTTGTTTGGAGGGGTACAGTAGCTGATGGGGGATTGGGCACCCCCATCAGCACAGAAGAATGGGGGGGACATGATGCAGACAGGGAGTGGGCTCCCCCATTGGCACAGTACAATGGGAAGGGAGGGCGGATGCCGACGGGGATCGGGCACCCCGTCGGAAAACAACGAGGTGGGGGGCACATTCTGCCGATGGGGAGTGGGCTCCCACATTGGCACATATTTCAAGGGGCAGGGAAGCTGACCAGGAGATTGGGCACCCCGAAGTCAGCACTGTCAGCAGAGTAACAGCATTGTGCTGCCATGCTACTAGCTGGCGAGCACGTAGGAAGGGCCCACTACGTGTGGCCAGCTTTGCTCGGATTGCAGCGGGCCTTTCCTTGGATATGCACACCAGCTTAGTATGCATGGTGTGGTGTTGCTGATTGGGGAATGAGGGACACACCTACTGGTGCATGCCCTGCATTTGCCCAACAGCGACTGCGCCTCCAAATCCCCACTGCCGAAAGATGTTGGCTGTGCACGCGTGCCAACATAAAAAGGATTGAGGCATTGTAAAAGGTGGTCTGGATCTGCAGTTGTTTTGGGCGGGGCACTGGGGAGAGACCCATTTGGCAGATACTGGAGCCATTTAAGTTAATGTAGTGCAGCTTCTCCACTCCACCACAGACTAGAAAGGGATTTGCTTTATTAGTCAGACTTTACTCTGGGTTTTAGACAGTTTTGCACTAGGATGTGGGATATATATGATCAAAAAAAATCAGGACAGAAGGCCAAATAGAAATGTTTAACCTTAGTAAACAAGTAAGCTGATGAATTTTTGTCATGGCTTGGGTAACAAAAAAAAAAAGAAACATATTCAGGAGGCCTCCTCCTAGCTGGTTTAGCTGTAATACCTGTCAGTTAAAAAGTAAGCTGGAATGGAGAGCTGACAAAATAAGGAGAACAAAACATGCCTTATTTTCTTGTTTTTACACACAAGTTGGCAACAATTTGATATGGCATGGTTAATAATTACTGATTTCTGTCTGTTGGGGGGGGTCTAGGATCTATTCTTTTTGAGGAGGCACAGCTGCAACCCCCACTCACCCACTCAGCCACAGCCTGACCAGTATTTCAGTTGATGAAACTTACTTGGGACCTATGCAATCCATCATGGTCATTCCGTCCATCGGAGTTGATCGGTCTATCACTGTCTGTCAATCAAGAGATCAGAAGTGGTCAGCCAGCCAAGGAGGCAAATAGTCAGTGGTTACACTGGGCAAATGGGGCAGTAGTTGATGGCTGGCTGATGGAGTATACAAGTGGTTGATGGTAGCAGCATGGAAGCAGATGACGAGGACCAACTTGCCCAGAAAATAAAGGTTTGTTTTTCAAGTTAGGAAAATTGCAGTTTGTGGTGTGTGGCTGTGGTATTACATGCACTGCAGTAAAGTTTGAGATGGATATGGAATTTTGGGGGGAAGGAGATAGGAACACTATGCACTGCAGACAGCAGTCAGTTGGCAGGACTGGGCTGGGAAAGAGGGCCAAAATGTTATAACTATGGCAAAGAAGGGGTACTACATTTGAGAACTACAGCAGGGTGTGGGTAGAAATGGGAAATATGTGGCAGAGAAGGGGGCTGGGAAATCCTGGGTAGGGAGGGGACTGAAATGGGAAGTCCTGGGATGGGGGCGGGCAGAAATGGGAAATCATGGGTAGGTGGTGGGTAGGGGGTGACAGGAATCTGAAAACTGAAAAGGAGGAGCAGAAATGTAAGAAGAGGGGTTGGGAGGGAATAGTTATGTGTTTATACTGGGGATGGAAGGCGGCCTGAGATATGTTTAACCATACCCCACACAGACAGTAAGGAAATGGAGAACAAGGAAGAAAAGACAGAGCAGAAGAATGCATAGAAGAGTCAAAACATAGACCAGCACACACATGTTAGATAATGGAGTTTGTCCTTTAAGGGGCAGACCATGTTGTCCTGGTGCACCCCTTCCCTCCTGCATAGAATGGTTGTGCTCAGAAGGGGAAGGGGTAAGGAAGGGGAGGGGCTAAGGGCCAGAACAATAGGGCAGGTAACAGGAAGGGGAGGGGCGAAGGGAGGTACATAAGGGACAGCACAATGGGGCCTCAGCCACTTTTTGCTGGAGTTTTGATCTACATCAACTGCAGCACATCGGATTGGCAATTTCTTTGAGGTTTGTTTCACCAGGAAAGAGAGGTAAGCAAACAAAAAGATGATATGGCAGGACGATGTGTTGAAGTTTAAAAAAAAAAACTAAAAAAAGAGGAAGAATATATATACAGGTTTAAGATAGAACATGTTACAGTAGGAGAAAATGTGGAGGATCCTGGTAGTGATGGGGATCAGAATGTGGTTGAGAGAGCAACCTAGGACCACATGGGGTGATGCGCACACCTCGTGGGGGTCTTATTGGAAAGATTATTTTGCTTACTGTGATGCCTTGTAGGTTTTTGAGGACTGGTTTTGCTGGCTGCTAAGAATTGGTGTAAATGAAGGATCCCCTGAGTAGGGGAGAAAATAAGTGAGCAGAGAACACATGGTGGGTCGGCACGCACAGTTTGTGGGGAGGAGTAGCAAAGCATTTCGCTGATTTTTGCATTTTGCGGTGATTTAACCTTTTTGTGTGGCTGCCTGATATGAATGGGGGGCCTGGAAGAGGCCGTGGAGATGGGGGGGAGCGAGCGCACGCCAGGACCACATGGCGTGATGTCACACACTACGTGAGGGTTTGTAGAAACCCCTCCCCCTTTTGTCTGGTTGGGTGCTGTGGTGGCAGTTTTGTGGCCGTTTGGTGGCCTGGGGAGGAAGGGTAGGCCTAGAAGAGGCCCTGAGCCATGGATGGCATGGTGTGAGGCACACGCCTCATGGGGGTTTGCTAGACAGGCACTTGCTCTTCATTTTTCAGGCTGAGTAGGTGCTGGATGGCTGTTTTGTTGCCGTTGGGAGCAGGAGGCCTTGAGGAAGCTTGGAAGCCAGAAAGGGCTAGTGAGATCCTGGAACCACATGGCGAGCATCACACGCCATGTGGGGGGGGGTGTAAGGATCCTTGTACCATGCTTTGTACGTTGGTGGTGGTTGTATGGCCTCTGGGTTGCCTGGAAGGGATGGTAGGCCAGAAGAGGCCCCAACACATGGGCCGTGTGGCATGTCACACGCTATGGGGGGTGCTGAGGGGAGGCAGTCTCCTGGGGCTGGGGTGGCTACTGGGTTTGGGGCATGGGCATTTTCAGGTGAAAATCAGGGGAGCAGGCCTGAAAAAGGCCAGGGGGCAAAGAAGACCGATTAGGTTAGGGGACCAAGTGGCATGATATCACACGCTGATGGGGATGGGACAAAGGCATGACCAGGGGATAGGGCGAGTTCACAGCTCGGGGGGGCCTTTGTTGAGGCATACTGGGGGTAATGTAATGGGCATGGGGGGAGGCCAAGGGCAGAGGCAGAAGGATCGCAACCCGGGACCTCATGGGGACATTCCACGCTGGGAGGTGGTCACCTTAGAAGTGGGGCCCCACCTTTTTAAAGAGCTATTTGCTTTGGGTACTGCAAAAAAAAAAAAAATCTGGCACAGGCAGGAATATAAAGGGGGGCAATTATGGGACCACGCGGTGCATCCGTTTCCTATAGTTGGGATGCTGACTGATGGTGCCCTGGTCAGCCCAGGCAAGGAGGGAAGCACGAAAAGAAAAATATATATATATATAATATATTTATAATTATAAATAATAGGAGGCACTTGAGTGGATGACAAGTGGGGGTCAAACAGGATGGGGACCTTTGCTGGTGGCACAGTCTGTTTTAAGGGGGCATGTGATGCGATGGATAAGAGAAAGGTGTACGAAAAGGTACAGATATACAAATAACCCTGTTTTCTCTTCCTGTAGTAGTCTTCACAGAGCAAAGATAAGACAGACATGGCACCAAAGAAGAGCAGGCCATTGAAAGAAGATGCTTACAAGGCTATAACTGAATTGGCAGAAAAGGCAAACAGAATGTGGGAACTGGTGGAGGGGGAGGAACCAGAAAGACCTGGAGAGAAGAGAAAAGTGGGCCTGGGAAAAGGTGGCAGGGGGAAACGACCAGCCAAAGGGTTATGTAGCCCCGCTAGAGTACCACCGGCGATAGCGAGGCCCACCGAGGTGGTTGATCCAGTACCTCTGTGGCCTGTGGACCCGGTGATGCCAGTACCCCCCTAGATCAAAGTGGGATCTCCCCGGCTGAACCCTGACATGATGCCCAGAACAGTTTGTTCCCTCCACAGACCCCAGTAGCTCATCCTCCACCTCAACCGCAGGGAGAAGCAAGGGGAACTTTGGAGGACTCCAAGCATCACGGCCCGGACAAGGTTACAAGTAACACATCAAGTGCGGTGGGCGAGAATATAAAAGAATATATAGGGCAAATTGTGGCAGCACTGGGGACAGGAGGTCTAGGCCAGATGGAATCAGCACTGGCAGAGATTAGGATGGAAAAGGAGGTGTTGGAAAAGAATGGAAAGGGAGAGGAGAGAGAAGGAAAGGGTACACGAGACTTAGGTGCGCTTGGGATGAGGATAGGCGAGCAAGTGCCATTGGCTACAAAGGAAAAAATATGGAAAGGAGAATGCATGGACATATTCGCTTTGGTGAGCCGGGAGGTGGCAGCCAAGTATGAGGAAACCAAGGACATAGGTAAGAATGAGATGGCAGCAGCCATAGTACTTTTAGGGAAAAAAGAGGATGACAAGTTTGCAAAAGGGAATATGTGGGATGGGTGGTTCCTAGGTTTTGCCATTTTTTCAGCCATCATTCTGGAAAAAAGACCAGAGTTGGGCATCCCGCTCATTACTTATTCATTGATAATATGGACAGCAAAAGCAAAGGGCGGGGTGGGGTGGTTATACTACGATGAATGTTTTTGGCAGAGAATGGTATCATTTGGGGACATGAGATGGGATACCAAGCAGATAGATTTGTGGACGGATTACATAACAGATCAGTCCACACCTGAAGGTGAGTGGGGCAAAAAGGGGTTTACGCCCCTGAGATGTTGCAGGGCTTATAACAGGGCCTTTTGCTCATAGACTCAATGTCGTTTCCAGCATGCTTGCTCAAAATGCGGAGGAGGGCACCCGGCGAACAAATGTAGAACGACATGGGCCCAGGGAGCACAAGGGCATGGGGGCTAAAGGATCAGGTCAACAGTATTTTCGAGATGGCCAGGGGTTTAAAGGGCAAATATGGAATAGGGGAGGGCAGGGTAGGGGGAATGGAAATGTGGGGCCAGCACCAATGACGGAAGGAAGGTCAGGCAAAATGAGAGGGAGGGGTCAGAGAGGAGTGGCGGGGGGCACAATCGGGAACAGTTTGGCATGGTCAGAATCCCCATCAACTTGAAGGCATGGACAGTTTGCCTGGACAGATATCCAGACACGAGCATGCGGGATATGATTTTAAGGGGTTTTAACACAGGTTTTTCATTACAGAGTAGGGGACCAAGGCAAGCGAGGGAGGTGAGCAACCTTTGCTCAGTAAAAGAAAAGGAGGAATGCTAAGACAAAAGATAGAGAAAGAAAAGGCAGCAGGTAGGGTAGAGGGCCCATTTAACACCCCGCCATTGCCAAACATGCGGATCTCGCCATTGGGTTTGGTACCCAAGAAACAAGAAGGGGAGTGCAGGGTGATCCACCATTTGTCCTATCCAGAAGGGGAGTCGGTGAACAATTTCATCAGTGAGCAACATAGTAAGGTGACATATGCGACACTAGAGGACGCAATCCGGAAAATATGGGCCACAGAGGATGCATCGATGGCAAAAATGGACAGTAAATCTGCTTTCAGACTGCTTCAGTTTAGGAGGGACAACTGGGATCTATTGGGTTTTAAAAGTGGGGGACAGTATTATTTTGACAAAGCAATGCCAATGGGTCATTCCACAGCATGTGCTACATTCGAGGCATTCAGCACCTGTTTGCAGTGAATATTCCAGGAAAAAATGGGTTATAGGATGGTCATCCATTATCTGGATGATTTTCTTTTTATTGGGAAGGGAAAACGGGAGACACAGAGGATGCTGGGTAAGTTTCAGGAATTGTGCCAGGAGCTAGGGGTCCCATTGGCACCAGAAAAAAACAGAGGACCCCAGAAGGGTTATGGAATTTCTGGGGACTGAGATAGATGCCCCGAATGAAGTATTTAGACTACCGGATGAAAAAGTAAAGAAGTTGATGGAACTAATCCAGGTACACACCAGCAGGAGACTGGTACAACTAAAATTGGTGCAGCAGGTACTGGGTCACCTGAACTTCGCATGCAGGGCCATCGGACCAGGAAGGGAATTCACAAAGAGGTTAGCCAGGGTTACCGCAGTTGTTACCAGCCCACATCACTGGGTAGATCTGATGCAAGGTGTCAGGGAGGATTTTAAAATCTGGAAAGAATTCCTCAGAAATCACGATGGGAGGTCTTTCTGGCAAGAGGAGTGGCTATACAACACAGATCTCAACCTCTACTCAGACACTGCTGGGGGGGCTAGGCATGGGGGGTTACCTGAGGGGTAGATGGTTTGCAGAACCCTGGCCTGCCAGTTGGGTGAAGGAGGGGAAGGTGAAAGATATAACATTATTAGAGATCATGCCCATATGGGCATGTACCTTGGTCTGGGGGGAGGAATTACGGGATCAAAAAGTGACATTTAGGTGTGATAATTGAGCAGTGGTGGATGTTCTGAACAACAAGGGAGCCAGGTCAGGCACAGTCATGCAGGCATTATGACTTTTAGTTTTAAGGGCTTTGCAGCTGAACATGTCATTTAGAGCACAACACATAGAAGAGGTACACAATACCCTGGCTGACAGCCTTTCCTGTCTGCAGCTGGACCATTTTCGGAGGCTGGCACCGGCAGCGGAAGAAATAAAAACACCCATTCCAATGAACATCTGGGATGTTGGCAAGAAGGAGCAGAACTGTTGTTTCACAGCTCTTGGGCGCCTCGGACTCTGAGGGTCTATGATGGGGCCTGGCGAGTGTTTCAAACATTCAGGGCAGAGTACCAGATGGAGGTAAGTAGGCCACTCATGGAGGAACAGCTGGGAATGTTCACCATGGAGCAGTGGAAAAAGGGCACAGCTCACACCACTATGGGAGTCTATCTGGCAGGGACTAGTGTAATCTACAGTCTAAAGGGGTGGAAGGACCTGACAAAATCTTTACTCATCAGAAGAATGATGCAAGGATGAAGCAGGTTGAGACAAGGGCTAGCAGATAATAGAAGGCCAATAGGGGACCAGTGGCTAATAAGGATGCAGGATGTGCTCCTGGCAATATGCAGGTCAAAGGCCAAGGCCCAACTATTTCACACAATTTACATGGTAATGTAGGCCTTGGGAGAGAAGACAAGGAAGGGGGGTTAGAATGGAAAGATATAGACTTGGGGGTAGCAGAGATACGGATCAAGATAAAGAGGTCAAAAACGGATCAAAAAGGGCAAGGTTGCATAGTGACACTGAAAGGGCAAGCAGAGGGTGCAATATGCCCCGTACAGGCTCTATGGGCTTTCGCCGAAGAGCATAGGAAAACAGGAAGGGGAAATTATTTGTACATGGTGATGGGAAAAGGGTCACTGGCTACTGAGTCACAGCATTACTAAAAAAAGGCATGCAATTCATGGGGGAAGACCTGGCTAATTATTCATCCCATTCCTTGTGGATTGGGGCTGCCTTACAGTGGGCAGCAGTGGGAGAGATGGTGAATGGGATATTGGAAAAGGGACACTGGCGATCAGCCAGTTATAAGAGATACATTAGAGCACTGAAGTAAAAAAAAAAATATATATATATATAATAATTTTGAAGATGGCGCTGCTGGTGAGCTGCAGAACTTGGGAGGCAAGTCAGGGAAAAAGGTGGTGGGAGCAAAAAAATAATAATGAGGGGGGAGAATACGGGTAGGACACTAAGAGCATGTGTAAAATAACGAATTTTGCTTGTACCCCATAGGTAGAGGGAGGATCACAGAAGTCTGGATCTGCGGTCATTCCTATATCTATTGGGCTGGAAAAAGAGCAGAGAAGAAGGCTGGGGGAAGGCAGCTGTACCAGGATGCAAGAAGGTGTAGGTTGGTCTGGCATGGCATACGGGGGATAAGATGGGCACAGCTGCTTCCAACTTTAAAAGAACTCAAGGAATGGCTGCCCAGCCCAGATCTCATTATTATATATCTAGGGGGCAACGACCTTGCAGGCAGGCCTTGGGTAGACACATACTTACAAAGAAAAAGGGATTTAGCGGCAATACAACAGTGGTAGCCGCAGGTGTGTATCGCCTGGTCGGATATGATACCACGGAGGGTATGGAGGCAGGAACACAGTCACAGGGCAGTAGAGAGGGCCAGGAGGAAGATGAATAGGAGGGTTGGGACGTTGGTAAGGCAGATGGGAGGACAGGTGATACTAAGGGGGGTAGAAGAATGGGTAGAAGATTTCTACAGGTCAGACGGTGTGTACCTGGAGAAAACATGCAAAAAATGGAATATAAAAAAAAAGGAGGAAAGAAAGAGGGAACATAAGGATATTCCCTGAGGTAAGGGGGAATGGTACCCTAAGTATGGGGGATGCCAGCCATCCAGCGCAAGCTGGAGACTGGCTAGTGGGGGAAAAAAGGGGGGGAGGAGGGGAGGGGGGAAGAATAAAGGAATAACACAAGAAGAGGAAGAAGAAGAAGAAGGAGAAAACGGTCTTGGTTTTCACCGTTATCTAACAGAAAAGGAGAAGAAGAAGGCACCCAGGTTTTCACCTGGGGTAAGTATAGTCAGAGATTGATATATGGATGGAAATAAATAAAAGGTTGTAAATATGATAAAGAAATTGAAATGAAATATGGAATTTATGAATATAAATAAATTAATTGCCAATCTGAGTACAACAAACAATGGTCTCCGTCTTTTTGTGAGGGAAAAGGGGGGAATCTGGGACAATGGAGTTTGCCCTTTAAGGGGCAGACCATGATGTCCTAGTGCACCCCTTCCCTCCTGCATAGAATGGTTGTGCTCACAAGTGGAGGGGGAAGAAAGGGGATGGGCTAGGGGCCAGAACAATGGGGCAGGTAACAGGAAGGGGAAGGGCGAAGGGAGGTACTTTAGGGACAGCACAAGGGGCCCTCAGCCACTTATTGCTGGGGTTTTGATCCCTCCCACCCACTCTACTAGGCAGAGCAAAAGGGGAAGACAGTCAAGATGGGACTGTATGGTGGGTCTGTCAGGGTGGATGACGGACGCATCCAGTCGGACAGTTGGGACTGCCAAAGGTGGATGGCAGGTTGAGAACATGGTTATGGACTGCCAAAGGTGGATGGCAGGTTGAGAATATGGTTATGGACTGCCAAAGGTGGATGGCAGGAAGAAAAGAGGGAAAAAGGGGGGGAGGATGGGAGGGGGGGAAGAATAAAGGAATAACACAAGAAGAGGAGAAATTGAAGGAGAAAGTGGTCTCGGTTTTCACCGTTACCTAACGGAAAAGGAGAAGAGGAAGGCACCCAGGTTTTCACCTGGGGGAAGGATAATCAGATGTTGATATATGGATGGAAATAAATGAAAGGTTGCAAATATGATAAAGAAATTGAAATGGAATAAGGAATTATGAATATAAATAAATTAATTGCCATTCTGAGCACAACAACAAACAATGGTCTCCGTCTTTTTGTGAGGGAAAAGGGGGGAATCCGGGACAATGTCTTTATTTGTAGTGCATTTTATAAATGTTTGTGTTTCCTAAAGACTTCCTAAAGGTTCTGATTCGAATCAGAACCAATCAGAACTAATCAGGACTCTGACCTGGATCCTGATTCTGATAATAAGGATCAGGACTTTTTCAGGTCAAACCATCCCTACTATACATATTTTTTTTAAACCATCATGTAATGTTTGTGTATTAATTCAAAAAAATAGTATTGGTACACTGTGTTTGTCATTTTTTGGCTCTGTCACAACTAATAATCATGAACTGATAATATACTCACAAAGTTGTTTCAAATAGTATTGCTACAAATAGAATAGAATAGTATCAATACATAAAAAAGCACTTTTCAATGCCGGATGTCTGTATGGATGGTACGTGTGGCAGGCATGTGTAATGAGATGAGTTATTTGTGATGGATCCTAACTTCCTTCTTACTATAGGTCTGTTCCTGCTTTGTAATTAAAACTGTCAGATTAATGTACTGTACTTGTCCAGACACAGTACATGGGCCAATGAGGCCTCAACACACACATCAACTCTTTGTGAGGGAAGGCTTCCTGGCCTGCCACAAGGTGTCGTGTGTGCACCAGAACACTGCTCTATCTCTCCCCAGGCTGGGACCAATCCTACATGTTTTATTTATTTATTTAAGAGTGTTACCTGGAAGGCATACTGAGCAGTGTACCTCTCGATTCCAGATGCACCCTGGGGGAGGGGGTTACATAGGCTACAGTAATACAGAAGGAAACATACATAAATATGTGTGGTACAATACAATGGATGAGACAGTCATATATATAATTAGCAGGTTTACAAATACAGTAGAAATTTAGAGCTGACAAAATCACTAGTACGAATCTGAGTAACCAGACAGGTGTTAACAGAGGAGAATGGCATTCCCAGAAGCATGGAAATGCCCAGCTGCACTTAGTAAGCGGTGGTTGACAACAGTGGGAAGAACCAGTTTTGGTAGTAATCTGCTGGTAGTTAGGTAGTGAGGGATTCAATGGAGTGGGATGCAGGAGCAGGTGGTAGAGAAATTAGTTTTAAGAAGGGCATTCTGGTGTGGAGTGCTTGTGGCATGTCTAATATCGGCTGCCAGGGAGTTCCATAATTTGGGCAACCTGAAGCTGAAGGCAGCCTGGCCAGACCGGGTGGATCTTTGTGGGATGTGAAGAAGCCAAGAGTCAATGTTCCTGACAGAGTATGCCGGTGGTGGGAGGGCAGTTAGGGAGGATGACAGGTAGAAGGGGAGTGTCTACATCCAGAACTTGGCAGTAGTTCTGGCGCAGTGTAGCAATCGCCCATAATGTAGAGAGGGGAGGTCCAAGGACTGGTAGAGGTCACAGTGATGAGTACTAGGAGGGTGGTCCAGGGAGAACCGGCAGAAGGAGTTGAAGAGGGGATCAAGCCGGGATAGGGAAGTTTGAGGGGCAGCACAGTAGACTACATCTCCGTAGTCCATAATCGGGAGGATCATTTTTTGGATGATTGCCAAGGCCACTGATTTATGGTGATTAAAACAATGAAATTCCGTTTTCAAGACTTCAGATTCCGGAATTGCACCGGTGATTGTTACTCTGATTTCCGGATTTTTCCGGAATTCTGCTATCATTCTTTTAGTATGTGCATAAATAATCAGAATTAAAGAAGACTTAATATACAGAGCATTCAATAAAGCAAATTGAAAATAGTACAGGAAAGAATTAAAAGAAAAACATAAGTTTTGTAGAATTACTGATCTGATATAAAATGCCAGATTCCATGAAATCATTGTTTTTACCGGTCTTCAGGCAGCCCTAATTCCGGAATTTTACCAGATTTTCTGGTAAAAACCGAAAAACAGTGGCCTTGATGATTGCTAGTCATGTTGGTAGGGGGATGCAGCTTTTGTTGCGGTAGAAAGCGCCCAGCATGGGATGCAGTTTCTTGTATAAAGCATCAATATGCACAGAGAAGTAAGGTACTCATCTAGCCAGACAACGAGATATCTATAGGAAGTACAGGCCTCCAGGGGGGAGCTATCCAGAGTGTAGAACATTGGGGGGGTCAGGAAGGAGAGATAGTTTGGCCTGAGATCAGAAGGTGAGGGAGACAGATTTTTTTGAGTTTAAAAATAGTTGATTTGAGAGGAACCAATTTTGGATGGAGTCGAAGTCCTCCTTCAGACAGGCTGCCACGGCATTGGGGGATGAGCCAGAGGCAAACAGCACCGTGTCGTCTGCATACATGTAGATAGCAGTATGTGGGCAGGCAACAGGCAGATCACTGAGAAAGACAGAGAACAGCAGAGGGCCTAGTACAGACCCTTGTGGACTCCACTGGTGACTGGGAGTGAAGTGGAACTAGCCGAGCCAATATGGAGAGATTGGGACCTACCTGCCAGGTATGAATGGAACCAGTTATTGGCAGTCACTGTCAGTCCAGCTTGAGCGAGCTTGGACAGTAACAGAGCATGCAAGACCATGTCGAAGGCTTTGGCCAGGTCGATAAAGATAGCTGCAGTTATCTCCCCTTTATCCATACCCATAAGCATGGTGTTGGTGAGATGAAGGAAAGAGGTGGTGGTGGTGGTGGTGGAGTGATTCTTTCTAAACCCGTTCTGGAAGGGGGTGAAGAATGATATGGTATCTAGATAATGGTAGAGCTGGGATAGTACAAGGCGCCTTTCCCCCAGCCTGGCCAATTCAGCTAGCTTGCACTCTAGCTCAGGTCACTGGCACAGGAAGGCAGCTTGGTCTTCACTGGGCCAATGGACATCACAGCAAACAATATTACTTTATAATTTTTTGTAACAGTTCTGACCACAAAGTCTCACCATAGTCTTTTTATGATGCCCCTTCTGAACATGATAGGTGTAAATTTATAAAATAGAAGATGAAACATAATTGACTACCACAAATACAAAATCACATTTTGGCCAGGATTCAAAAAAATGACAGCTGTCAGGATCATGAGGTGGTATGAAACATGACTATGTTGAAAATTTGAGATCAAAATATTGAAAATTGTTGAAGTTATTAGCGGGCATTGAAAAATTTCAATGTACCATCATAACTTTTTTTGGATATTTTCACCTCAAATTTTAAAAATAGTCTTCTTATGACCCCACCTCATGAGCCCAATAGGTGAAAATTTTCAAATCCAAGCTGAAATGCTATTTTGCATCACGTGTGGGGAAAACACACATTGTCCTGAAAATGACAGCTATCACATTTATGAGATGGAGTGAAAAAAAATGGCTATGGTAAACATTTAGGTTAAAATATTATAAATTGCCCATATTATGGATGAGCATTGAAAAATGTCAACATATATTCATAGCTTTGTCATTTTAATATTTTTATGCCAAGTTTTCAGCATAGCTTCCTTATGACCCCCCCCCCATGAATCCAGTAGATGAAGATCATCAAATCCTCCCCAAATGGTGATTTTGAGAAATAACTGTGAAATCACCTATTAGGGATGAATTTGAAGAATATTGCATACCTTGTTCATGAGGCGGGATCACAAAAATGTCATTTTGAAAATATGGGGGAAAATATTAAAAAAATGACCAAGTTATATGTACACTTTCAAAACACATTGAAATATAGTGACTGCTTACCTGATTTCCTCAGTTCCCAGTCCAGTGTTGAAAAATGAAGACATGCTTCATGTCTAGAGAGTATAATGGCATTGGATCCCTCGTAGGTAAGTAAGGGATGGGAGTGTTTAGGGTGGTGGTGCTGAATGGGGTTGACAGGGAAAGGGTAATGGCGGCAGAGGTGCAGTGGCAGAAACAGACATTGATGCACCATTTTCTTTTTTACAGGGATTAAAAAGGTAAAAAAAGACTATAAAGGATGTTTTTCTTTATTTCAGGTATCAACACTGGGGATTGGGCACCCCAGTGTCCATGTCATGTTTGACTGCACTGGAGGTGGACTCCCCAGTGTTGCACAATAGAAATGGACGGGGTGGGGTGTACCAACTGGCACCGGTGATTGAGCACCCCACTGTTGGGAAATTCAGAAGGAGCATGGGAAGCGATGGGAGGGCAGAGGGATACTCGGCAATGGGAGGGAGCTGATTTTGTGTTCCACAAAAGCATGGGATGATTGACTTCTAACTACAGATTATTAGAAGAAACAGAATGGAATGGTCTTTGCAGATGAAAAGTGCCAGCTATTCTGTGAATGGAGTGATTGGCTTCTTTCAACTACAAGAAATTTCTGCCATGCAAAAAGAAAAATGCATCATAATCAGCTTACCTGACCATTGGGCTATCACTGCCAAGCCCCTTGCAGCATGAGCTGCATTGGACCCAGCGGTGACACAACTCTGAAATGCAATGTTTGTAACAGAATGTTTGTTGCTCACATGAGTACACAAGCATAACCAGTACCACTAGGAGTGATTCTAAATTACCTCACTCCAAGGATTCACTAAAAAAATCATTTATACTCCAATACTTTCAAAGTTAAACCTTTCAAAAATAATTTCTTCAAAATTGTATAACTGTCAGAACCATTATGTGTTGAAATATAATTGTTACTTAAAATGAAAACTTGGTGTCAAATAAATTGATATATTCCCTACATTTTCACCCACTCAGCTAATTTATAAAAGTCACTCTGGATACTTTTTGATCCACCTTCCTCACTGTCTGCAAGGTCCCTAATTCTGTTGTCCCATGATCCTTTCACAGAAATAATATCATGCAACAACTCAATAACTTTCGGTTGCTCATTGGCAATATTTATTTTGGCACAAAGACACTATTCACATTCCTCATTGTCATATTTCACTCACAATATACAAGATTATGTCACAACAATTTTCTTCACTCCGGCCTCCTCCTTCTTCTGGTTGTTTGTCTTTTTCCATGCTTCAGAGTCTGGACACTATGAATCTGGCCCCCTCCTCCATCACCAGAACCAGGCGGTTCCACACCTATCTGGGTGTGGCCTTCCAGGCCCGGACACTATGAATCTGGCACCTGGACCTATTCCACTCCCAGCATTAATATTACACCTGGGTTCCTTGTCCCCAGCACATGCAGCCCCCCCTTTTTCTTGCCCCCTTGCCCCCACTCCCCTCTTTCTTCTTCCACTGCCCCACCTCCAGCTTGCTAAGGATGGTGGGGCTCCCCCCTTGCAGGCTTGAATCTAACTCCTTTCTTGGCTATCTCCCCCACTAGGTCACCTATCGGCCTTTGGAATAGGAAAATGCCGAATTCTAACAAATGCACACCATCTGACCTGTAATCTGTCACCTGGTCGAAGGAAATGTCCTTGTGTTGGATGTGCACTCCCCCCCCCCATTTTGATCACTGCCCTTGCCATCCTCCTGTTCAGGTGCTTCCTCACCTTTTCTATGAACCAGACATCCCTGGTTCCCCCTTCCCTCCATACCCTCCGGGATGTGATCTTGGAACAGCCAATGGTCACACCCAGCCACCATCCCTTTATCTTCTCCAAGTCCCACATTATGGTCTACCCCAGCACTCCCCATGATAAGCCCCCCAAGTCATTGCCCCCCCAAGTGGATGATGATGCAATCGGGTCTTCCCCATTGCACCCTTAATTTCTTCCAGAAAGGGCAGCAGCTGGGTCCACCTCATGCCCCTGATGCTCGTCCACTGCACCCCTGTGTGCTCCATGTTGCTGTGTAACTGTGACCCTCTGTCTGAGGTGGCCACAAACCTTTCCACCCAATAGACAAAGGAATGCCCTTCTAGTCACACCTTCCACTTGGAACCTGCCATGGAAACAAGAGAAACAGTGTGAGTTGTTGGTATCAACACCTGACATACTTCTTATAACAATTGGACCTCCAGCACCTGACCCATTTTAACTCCTCCATTGAAACCCCTCTCTCAGTTGCCTCTGAGGCTGCCCCAATCTGGAAGGAGTAGGGGTGAACTCCCCCGAGTCGTCCCCTATAAAAGCTAAAGACTTTTTAAGCACTGCCCTTACCTGGAAACCAGTGACTGGGAAGCCATCACCATGGTGGAATAAAGCCCCCACGGCCACCCACAAATGGTCTTGTATGCCTCCAGGGTGGCCACTGCACAGCTTATGACCTGTGGCTGCCATAGCAATGTCACAGCAATCCCTCCCCCCCCCCGGACCATTTTTGACCTAGCCAAAGTGATGACAAACCTGTCCTTCCCACAAATTACACTCTTGTGCTGCAAGGCCAGGCCAGCTGCCACTTTGGATGGGGCCACCACTTCCCTCACCCAAAAATCACCTGCTGCCATCACTGCAACACCTGCCTTAACAAACATGCCTCCTGTGCGGAGGTGCACACTTGTCATGTCGCCTCCAATATCCTGACTAGCAGCTGCACCCTAATGGGCCATCTTCCATCCTTCCTATTACCTTGGCCCCTCTGCCAACCCATGACCATCCTTTTTACTGTCCTACTAGCCATGGCATCTGGCCAGCTCTTGTCCTGGCAAACCCAGCTTATGCCTGCCAGCTGCACCACTGTTGCGGCATGGGCCATCCTCTCTTCCCACTTCTCTACTGTGAAGCATCTTACCTGCTCATCCTGGGCCGGTTCTTCCCTATCACACTCATGTCTCCCCCTGAACTCCTGGAATCTCACTCATTCACCTTCATAGGCACTCAGGGTGTTGGTAGACCATGCTCTCTGGTACAATGCCCTGGCTGTATCCCTCCAACCTCCCACAACCGATCTGGAACCCTGGTCCTGTGTGGTGCTGCTTATGGCACCAGCTCCTGAAACCTTCCAAATAATATAATAATAATAATAATAATTATTATTATTTAAATAGTGCCTTTCCAATGGCAAGGCACTGAACAGTAAAAACAGATAAAACAATGAAATAAACAAATCAATGAAATATCCAATATTCAGAGTAACTACATAAATAAAAAGATTAATCAGGGTACACTTTGTGCCAGATGTGTGTTTTCAGGGCCTTTTTAAAGCCCTCCATGGTTATGCACTCACATCTCTGATGGGGTAGAGAATTCCACAGGGCGGAGACCAGATATAAATTACAGCACATTGGGTGCATACCCTGGGCAATCCACACAACATCCATGATTTTCATCCAGTCAAAGGAACTCCAGGCAAACCGAGGAGGAGAAGTGACCATACACTGACCATTATCAGCTCCCATAGACTGTGCTGGTTGGATCTCCACCCTGATGCTGGCCACCTTATCCACAAAGAACAGAGCGAGCTCCTCACACTCAACCTGTGAAAAGGATCTTCGAACCTGGAGACAAGTTGGGTTGCACAACCTGTCCACAGTTCGAAAGAGCTAAGCAGGTAGTTTCTGAGCAGCAGCAGTCTCCCTGGACAGGAACTCTGCCTTCTTATGGGAGATTGCTGATTGATAGACTTGATAATGTTTCATCAATCTAATGCAGTCAGCCTCCACAGTAGATTTTTGCCAGCAATGCTCTAATCTTCTTTGAAGTCACCGCAGCTGCTTCATTGTCCCATCAAACCATGGGGACTGAGGTTGAAGGGAGAGAGGATGAACACGGATAGGAGCAATGGAGTCCAGGGCCACAGTAACGACCTTATCATAGGCCTGAACCAGGCTCTCTGGACTCCCACTCACCTCTGGAATTATCCATAGGTCCAACACCACCAACAGGCCATTGGGATTCACATCCTACAAAGGGCGGTATCTGACCATCTCCACAGGGACAGGCCTTTGTGGAGGGGCATTAAAACTGAACCCCACAGTGCGATGATCTGACCATCCAACCAGTTCCACCACCAGGTCAGAGGTTTCGATCCCCAGGAGGAAGACCAAATCAAGGGAGTGACTTAACTTATGGGTAACAGAGACAACCACCTGTGTAAAGCCCAGTGATGTCATGAGCTGGAGGAAGTTCTGTCCAAATTGTGAGAGTTCATCATTGACCAAGGCATTAAAGTCACCCAGAACCATCAACCTGGATGACTCAAATACTATACTGACCATGAAGTCTGATACTTCCTAAAGGAACTGCTTCTCATCCCTGGGTGGATGGTAGATGAGAGCGATCCTACAGCCTACACCTGCAACCACGGCACACTCAAATGAATTGGTCTCCTCAACTGGCACACTTGTCAGGTCCAGTTCCCTCTTGAAACAGATGGCAACCACCCCCATGGTCCATTCTTGAGCTGTGTATCACCGAGTACCCAGCTGTAAATGGGAGAGACTGTCAGCCACTTTGTTCTTAATCCCTTCCACATGCTGTGCTTTGAAAGATAAATTCAGTTGCAGCCCCAGTAATACCATGCATCACAGGATCCTGCCCACAGTCTCTGTCTTTCCACCCTGTCTGTTAATGACCTCCACAACCCCCTTTATTATCACACCAGAAAAGGATGCACTTTCCCCTCATTCTAGACCCCCAGACTTCCAAGGCCACCCATACCAGAAATATCTCCAGGAATGTAATGTCCTTCACCACCCCCCACCCCCCCGTTTTCCAATGCTCCAGCCATGCTTCTGACATCCAGCTCCCCTTAAAGTATGCCTTCATTTTCAGTTTGCCCAAGGCATCAGTGCATAATTCCAAATCTGTGCTTCGCTCCCACTCATCTTGCCAGAATGTTACTCCGTTATAGCTTTCCAAAAACTCTTCCCATACCTTAAAGTCTTCCTGCACCCCCTTTGTAATATCCAGCCAATGATGTGGCTTTTTAGCTTTCCCTGTCACCCTGTCCAGTCTGCTTGTAAATGCCCTGCCTGTGCTAATGGCCTTGCACACAAAGCTAAGGTGACCCAGTAGTTGCTGTACCTGTACCAGCGGCACCCTCCACCTCCCCATCACTAGCGCCAGTAGCTCCTTGAGCCAAGCCACCTTGGCCCTGGGTAGGCAGAAGCATACCTGCTCCATGCCTACCTCTATTCCCAGAAATTCCAATCTATGTGCCGGGCCCTCCATTTTACCCCATGCCAGAGGTATTCCTATATGTTGGCACATCCCTCTGAAATCCTCCAACATTTCCTGTACTTCCACCAGGGTCTCACCAATGAAGAGGAAATCTTCCAAATAGTGCACCAACACTCTTGTGCCCATACCTAGCCCCGAATACCCACTGCACACAGGAGCTGAATGCCTCAAAAGCTGAACAGGCCACTGAGCAGTCTATCAGCATGGATTTGTCAGAATAGAGCCTGCCCTCAAACTGAAACCCCAGCAGGTCCCAGTCTGTCAGAGTGACTGGTAACAGCTAGAATGCCGACTCTATGTACGTCTTAGCTAACCATGCCCCCTCATCTGCCCTGATCAGTATTATTGCCTGTTCTAATAAGGCATAGGACACAGCCCTAAGCTGTTCGGGTATCTCTTCATTCACAGACAGCCCCTCGGGGAGTTGATAAATGATGGATCAAATGAAACTCACCTGTCTGTTTCTTTGGCATTACTCCCAATGGATACACCTGGAAGTTATGGCAAGGGGGACCACCAAAGACCCTCCCACACTGCCTCAACCTCCTTCTGTATTTCTGCCTGTACTTCTTCCTCCTTCCCTCTCACTGACCTGAGGTTCTTGGCCTCCAACCCCGCACACCTCCCTTGAAAACCCAGTGGGAAACCTTTCCAGAAACTCACCTTATGCAGTGCAGCTCCCTTGACATTTAGGTAGTCCCTGGTCCATTCCTCTACCACCTCTAGTGCAATAGGCATGTGTGCCAGCACACATCTACACTGTCCCCCACTTCCTCACCTCTAATTCCACCCATAGTTGTAATTATAACTTCCCCTACTGTGTGCCCCATCCCTTACCCAGTCCTCCCCGTCCATCCCAAAAGGGCTGTTTGTGGTATACCCCACCCTTCCCGCCCTTGTCCCCTCTCTTTTTGCAGCTAGATGCCAGGTGTGATCCCCTACATCTTGAACAGACATTTCTAAATTTTCAATTAGTCCAAGTGCAGGATGCCTTGTTAAAGCCCCAACATGTCTTAACCTCCAGGGCTTTGGGGTTCTTCTTCCCTGCCCCCAACTCGCACCCCCCTTCCCGGACAGGGTCCTCACCCACAGCTCTGAATGGGTGCAGTCTCACCTCAGTTCCCCTTTCACTGCCATTCGCTTCTGAAAAGCCTCATCATGCTTCAGCCAACAATACCCAATTTTAGCTTTGTAAGCATCCCTGATAATTGCTGTGTAAGTCAATAGGGGAATGGCTAGGTCCGGCTACTTCTCCAGCACTAAGGCACTGTAAATGATAAAGCCTGCCTGCCAATTATCAATGGTCTTCCCCATACACTTGGCCTCCTCTGCTTTATGTCTCACTACTGCCAACTCCACTGCCATCTCCAACTTCCACACCTATTCTTTCTGCTCATACTTTGTGGCCATGCCCTCATCCACCAGGCCAAAGATGTCCACTTACACCCCTTTCCAAATCTTTTATTTGAGCTAGGCTGGAACATGGACCCCCAATGTGAAGCCCGGGGGCCCCTCATATAGCTTCTTGCCCCCTGGCTTGGCCCCACCCCTCAGCCCCTACCCCATCCCCTTTCCCTTTTATGGCCTGCAGGGCCCACTCTATCTTCTGTATCCCTGCATCACCCATACTGCACAGCAGACCTTCCAAATATTCCTTGAGGATATCCACTCCATCCTTACCCCTGTCCAGGCTTTCCTTGTCTGGCTTCGGTGCAGTCATGGGTGCTGGGGTGGATGCTGGGTTTGGTAACACCCATCTGGGTCTCTTTCCCATTGTCCCCCTTCCTGGGCATTCCTCCCACTCCTTCTGCTTTCTCTGCACCTCTTCCTCTGCTACTCTTCGCATAGCCACTGCCAACAATTCAGTCATAGGGCCCATCAGTTTTGCTACCTCCGCCATCATCTTTTCACTGGAAATCATGGTTCACTTGGGAGCCATTGCCATGTTCTGTACCACTACATACAGAATAAAGTGAAAATGTGAGTGCTACAATGCCCATACATAAGCAACCCCAACTAGTCTGACCAAAAGACTGGTCCCCCGCCTATGCCTTGCTGCCCGGAAAGCTGGTTCCACTCTCCTGCCCCCAAGCTCTGTGGAGGAGGCAGTGCATTGAGACACCTCTCCCATCCCCCTGTTACATGATGAGCACATGCCTGCAGTGACCCCTTATACTGGCTGAGCCCTTCGCCTATCCACTCTCGTTCTGGAGAGGTGGCACGAGGCCCACTGCCGGTTGCCCAGAGGCCCCTGAACACTGATACCCTAAGCCCCCAGCTCCACTTGACCCCTCTTGCCGCCTTTCACCTCACCCTGTATGTGAATGCCTGTACTCCCCTGGCCTGCTGCCCTAGCTCCCCCCAACCACGTGTCCTTTAGCCTCCCTCAGTCTGTCATGGTCTGCTTCTCGTAAGCCCATCAATTCCATCTAAAAATGCTCTCTCCACCACTATTCTCCCACTAACCTTGTCTGTCCTTGCTTTCCAGGGCCGGAACCTCTCACTCATTGATACCCCTGAGGGAAACACCTCAAATTCCTCTTGCCACACAATGCAGCCCCCAATGCAAGCTCCCTGCCGGGTCCACCTGCACCACCCCAATCTTAAATCTACTTTACCAGGTTCCTTATTTGCAGATGTCCTCCTATAATACAGGCTGACCAGTTAACCAGCCCTCCTTAGAATGCAGCTGTAACAAGCTGACATGAGTACTTACTGGAAAAAGGCAGTACCACATTATTTTCCTTTTTTTTTTGCATTGTATTTTAGTGACTTGTCACTGTGTTGCAATGTTGAAACAGGATTTTTGCACCTTGCACTGCTAACCTTGGCACTCCTTTTCATTTCCCAGTCATGCTATGACATTGCTCCTGCCCCCCAGGTGCCATGCTTCTATCCCCCCACCACATGGTGGCCTGCATCCTCTGAGGCCTCCTGGCCCTGTACCTGCTTTTATCAGAACACCAGTACCCCAAAAAACAGCTCCCTGGCATCCACTGGCCTGCACCTATGCTGGGAAACCACCCGCTACAACCTTCTCCCCTCAGAGCCCTACTCATCAGTGTCCACGACATTCAGGCCCTCCCACATGGTGGTGCCATCGTCCAGCCAGGCCCCTTGCCTCCCGTCCACCTGCTGGCAACTCCCACCTCACTCCAGTCATAAAAGCTGTGCACACTACTAGGCAGGGGATCCGCCGCTCAGATCGCATCACCAAAAACAGCAAGCCAACTGCAACAGCCTACTTTCTCATCCCTCCTCCGCCTCTGCACACATCATGAGTGGCCATCTTCCTCTGCCTCTCACATACTCACCCAAACAGCAATTTCAGCCACTCCAACAAACCTAAGAACCACCAGGCCTGCCCAATCTCCTTCATTCTCGCTGATCATTCTCTCTTTCTTTCTTTCTTTTTTTTTTTTTTTTAAACCAGACCACTGGGGGATAGGCCCAGCAACCTCCCACAGCAGCAAAATGCTTACAGTTTTCAAAGCAAACTTAAACCACACAAATGCTTCCTTAATCAAAAATGGCCTGGGCCCTGCTCCCAGCATTTACTCACCTTGTCCTCTGGGCTCTGCTTAAACCACCTACTGCCTAAAATTGTCTCCCTGCCATCCAGCTAACCCTAAACAAGTTACTTTCTTTTATATATTTAAAAAAAAAACAGTATGTATTCTTGCTTTGCCCATGTTAACCTCCACCACCTGCACAATCAATTCCACCTAACAAGCCAAATGAAACCCAGGGGCCGCATGGCCAAAGAGGCTCAGCAGCCACATGGTGTGCCTTACCTTAAATTGCCAAACGATGTGCTGAGCTCCTAAGTAGAAGCATTTCTCAGCAAAAGAGAGCTGACTGAGGGTGTCCAGTCCTGATATACCCCCTATAGACCCCAGATCAGGACCCCTCATAGCTATGTCCCCCAACCAATGCCATAAGCCCTGGCCTCCACCTTGTCATGTGATGCTACCTACCTCATAGGTGATGTCACCCTCCCCTTCCCCATCCTCTCTTCTCCCCATTGTCTCTTTCTGGCAGAGGCCATGAGGCAACCTGGTCTGCCTTTTAGTGGCAAGCCTAAATATCATCTTGACACCTAGTTTTCTGCTCCTTTATTCATCTTTCCTGACACAAAACTGGGAACAACAATGGACTAACCATCAATTCCTGAGGCCTTCCCCATGACACATTTAGTTTTTCTGATTCAATGCTATCAAGTTTTACATTCTACTTTTTACATGATAGCCAGCTGACAACCAAGTTTATTAACTTCATATTAATCCCTTTCTGTTCAGCCTATTAAGCAATTATCCATGTGGCACTTCATCAAACACTTTGCTGAACCCCAATAAAATAACATTCACTTGCTTTTTTGTAATCAAAGGAGGAGGACACTAAAGGATGGCTAAGTAAAATATGTAAAATCGCTCCAAAGTCATAAAAAGTGGGTGCCTAAAAGAGGATTCAATGGCCTACATAACCAGTATTGTGTCATGCTTGTGCAATTGTGTTAGTTTGGTTTTGCCCATTTGCACACTCTATTCCAGAGGAATTACCACCCTGTAGGGGTACCAAAGGTCAAAGAACCCTCAAAGAGGTTTCCATCCCTGGAGGTGCCGCAGGACGATTTCCATGGCTAAAGGTACCTTAGGAATGATCCCAAGGAGAGAAGTGCTGCTGCTGGAAGAGGAAGTGAGGACTGTGGAGCAAAGAAAAAAGTACTTCAGAAGGAGGCTGAGAAAAACTGCTTATTTAGCTCAGGCAGTGGGAGTGGCTGGCTGCTTGTCCATTGAACTACAGGCCAAGCCTTCCAATTCAATGGCCTATGCAGCCAGTACAGTGTTATGCTTGTGCAACTGTATTAGTTTGGTTTTGGCCATTCACAATCTCTGTTTCAGAGGAATTACCACCCTGTAGGGGTACCAAAGGCAATGAACCCTTGAAAAGGGTTCCATCTCTAGAGGTGTTGTGGGACAATTCCCATGGCTAAAGGTACCTTAGGAAGGATCCCCTAAAAGAATGAAGCAGTACAAAGCATGTAAGCAAGCAGTAGCTGTGACTTAGTAGTAGTAGATAAAGCATTAGGCAGTTTGATAATGTAATAAGATGCCTTGATAGCATAATGAAATACATAGGTTAGCAACAGAATGAGTACGGTGGGTAGTGCTAGAGAATGAGGGGACTTCCTAAGGAGAGAGGGAATGGCAAGTAGGGACACCATTCACCTCTGTCCAACAGCAGAGCCTACCTAATGGAACTAGGAAACACTAACTACAGTTAATTAACTTTTATGACCTGAAGCATGGAGGAGAGAAAAAAAAAACTTTGAGGAGGAAATCTCTTGGGATCGAAGGCCTAGGTCGCCTTGCCTCCAGGAGGGAATATTTTATTTAATGATGGCTTTTCAGCTGCAATTTGGAAACCCAATTAAAGGAAGGTGGAAAATACTCTAATTTGGTGTAAAGCTCTTGCTCAGTCCCTCTAAAGGGAATGTCATAGAAGGTTGCAAATACTACTCTACAACAATGGGCAACCAAGGTGGGAGGAGGAGAGCAACAACTGCTGAAGCACTCACCTGGCCTACTCACCCTAAACACAAACCAGGTGAAACAGAGGCAGTCACAGGGAAGACAACATTGAAGGGTGCCTTCAAACCTGCTTGGGCAGCTAAAGGGGCCCCTGTGAGAGCCCCACCCTTTCACACCGAGTCTTAACTTCTGCAACTTGAGGTGCCGTTGGTACGGTTGACGACTGAAGGTCCACCCGTAATGAAAACATTCCCAGCTATGGGCCAGGTGAGAAGGACCTCGCCCCAAGCTTCACATGCTCATAATGCAGACTCTGGATGCAGAGCGAGACCATCAGCTGCAGGGAAGCCCTGCACCAGAATGGTATGGCTGGCATGCCCCAGAAACTGATGAGGACCTGAATGAGCAATGAGTTCTGAGACCTTAATAGGCATTAAGTGCGGCAACCTTGCAAAGGTCAGATGCAGTAGTGAGCACAGAAAACATTCCAGAGGCTGAAGCTGAGGGGATGGAATTAGACATGAAGCAAAGATTGTGTAAGCAAGCATGGACCTGCATGTAGGTTTGCAAAACAAGGTAGCAATGAAGCAACACTGTGAATAGTGGGGCAAGCCAGCCAGGCATTCAAAAAGCCAATAAAGGTGACACATACTCTGAGGATTTGTCAGCGGTGGAGACAGGATTTAGAACATAAGTAATTAGCCACACAGGGTCATGACTCCCCAGACACCTCCAAGTCCCCACCATAGGAAAAACAAGAAAGTGATGGAAGGGCTGAGACCCACATGTAGGTATTGAAACTAGTTGACAGCATCAGCAGTAGCTTAGCTGACCTCAGAGTATAACAGGGGCCTGGACATTCAGACTGCACCAGGCAAGGGTGCAAGTGGGGGCACAGCACAACTGAGCTGCTCTGGCACCAGAACAGGGTAATATTCAAAGGTGATATGCCATGGTGCATCACCATTGAATATGGTGCAGAATGTGCATGGCACAAGTACAATGCGCCAGTGCATCACACAGACAGGGAGGACTGGGAATGCTCCAGCGCAAATGCAGTTGTGCTGGGTGCATCACCCATCATATTCAGAAGAAGGCATGAAAATGGGGCCTAATATATGTATGGTACAAATGGGGCCATTTGCTTGCCATTATGGCCCCATTTGCATGTGTTGTGCCAGGCAGCCCATCACCCTGTGTAGCTGCATGCAGCAGGTGGTGGATCCCTGGTGGGATAGTGCACCCCTCTCCCTCCATCATGCCTTATTGTTGGCACTAGTGACATATAACATGACCTGCTGGTCCAGTGGTATCCTTCCTCCCTCCTGTACCACCTGATCATGGGCACGTACTTCCATATGCTACCTGGTGGCCCAGTGGAACCCCCTTCTATCCCACCCACAGAGGACCTAGCCACCCAGCCCCCCCATCATTGGTGGGCGGCTGCACCCTGCCTACATACCACCTGGCCACCCACCGAATGACAGTGTACAGTATGTGCCGTATTCCTATTGGTCCACATTGTGGGTCAATGGGCTTATAGACCATACTGTAGTACACAGGCACGGTTATGTGAATGAACGCGTTCATTCACATAATCATGCCTGCGTAGTACAGTATGGTCTGCATGCCCATTGGCTAACAAAGTGGACCAATAGGCATACAGCACATACAGTACGCTGTCATTTGGCAAGCGGATGGGCAGTATGCTGGGCATTGTGCAGCTGCCCACTGATGATGGGGGGAGCTGGGTGACTGGGTCCTCTGTGGGTGGGATGGGAGGGGTCACTGGGCCACCAGGTAGCATATGTATATCACATGAGCATGATCAGGCAATATGGGAGGGAGGGGGGTACCACTGGGCCACCAGGTATTATTATATACACTACTGCCCACGATCGGGCATGACAGAGGGAAAGGGGATGCCGTGGTCCACCAGGTATTGTACTGGGTACGATTGCCCATGATCAGGCATAGCAGGAGGGTGGGGAGTGCAGTGGACCATCGGGGAGGGTGTGGATACTTGTGAACTGTGTCCCTGCAGGGCAGGTGGCCACCCACAGCTGGCAGGTGCCATGTTGTGCCCTGCAATGCAGAAGCCCACCTGTGGGTGGCCTGGGTTTGTTCCTACATTTTACAGGCTCAACCTTGCACCCCCATATGCAGCGCACATCAGGGTTGTGCCAGCATATGCGCCGCACATCCCAGGCTGAATATCAGGATGTGCTGCATATGTATGGGCACACCCTCTGCATTTGGGCTGCACATATTACCATTGCACCCTGGTCCAGTGGGACTTGCACTGTGCCTGGCAGCCTTTTGAATATCCTGCCGGGGCACATTGCGAGGTTGCGCCGGTGCAACTCTGTTGCGCAAGGTGCAACACCTTTTGATATAATGGCCAGAGTGTACAAGCATAGAAGCAGCATCTGTATTGAGTACACTGAGTTGTAAACTTCAATAAACATAGAAAGAAAGGAGACACCATGCTCTGAAACAGCTATCACCTGGCAGTGCAATGAAATTGCAGCAATGAGGTTAATAGAATGAGTTGAGAGAGCATGAGGGAGCTGCATAGCTAGGGTTCAGAATGAGCCTGAATCGGGTGAAAATAATTAGATGCAGCATGGAGAGCAGCTATGGTTGAGCTGAAACATACAGATAATTGTTGCAGTTGCATTGCAAGTAATGTGAGAGTTGTGAGTAACTGAGAGCAAGTAATATAAGCCCTGGAGTAGCAATATGCTAGGAGCTTAGAAACAAAGCCCAAAAGAAAAAAACAAAACACAAACATGGAGGACAAGAAACAAATGCCCAAAACAAAGACAAACAAACACAGAAAACAAGGAGTAATGACAGAAAGAAGCACACGGCCGAAAGCAAAATACAAACCAGAAGCAGGAAAACAAACACAGAAGTCCATCAGAGACAAACAGAAGCAGCAAGGCGGGTGGTGGCGCAGGCCCCAGGGTAGGCCCCAGCCAGCTGCAGAGGACAAATGGACAGAGTCCCTGGCTAGCAAAGAAAAATGTACTTCAGAAGGAGGTGGACAGGAACTGCTTATATAGCTCAGGAAGTGGGAGTGGCTGGCTGCTTGTCCATTGAACTACAGGCCAAGCCTTCCAATTAGTGAAACATCATACAGCCATAAACAATAACTTGTTGTAGTCAAGAACATCAGCTAATTCTCATCTTGCATGTTGAGATAGGAACACCTTCTCTAGGGTGTGTGAACTGATATAAACTCATAGTTATTTGTGTTGTGCAGGTATCATTCAGTTTTACATGGTTCAGATTGATTTAATTTTATTTGAAACATATTTTAACAAGTGGGCAACCAAAGTCCAGTAAAGGGCTTGTGCTCACTTGTGACCTGGGAGATTGGGGCTAAAATGGCAAAAATCAAGGGAAAGTATAGTAATACAGTTACAATTCACAGCACCCTTAGATTTACAGAAGACGTAATGTAAACACAGTAGATATGAATAGAATGCCATGAGGCCATACAATAAAGACAGATATACAGGAGCCTTAAAGCAGAACAAAGCAGTTTCTGTATCAAATACATAGTGGCAGCTAGTGGCATGTAACACTTGGTTTCAGTTTTTTGCCATAGAAAAATTCAGCCAACTAACAACCCCATAATACGACAATTCTGACATCACAAGGTCATGATATCATCGGTATGATGTCAGGTCAATAGTGTTATGATTTTGAATCCCTGTATGACTAACACTTACACTGCTACCTGAAACTGTCCAGTGCAGGAGAAGTCACCTGCTGAATAGGAGTGAGAAGAGCAGTGTAATTGGACCCAGAATGAGTAACTAGAGCACCCATCTTCCGAAGTGTAACCTTATTTAAGGTTTTTTTTCTGTACCGTTTGCCCTTTCTTTCTCTTCCCATAGCTCAGACTCAGAGTCCCAATCCCATGGCTAGGACACCAGCTCCCCTGACTCAGACTCTCATGGCTCAAACTCTCGCTCCCATGGCTAGGACTCCTGCTCCCCTGACTCAGACTCTCATGGCTCAAACTCTTGCTCCCATGGCTAGGACTCCTGCTCCCCTGACTCAGACTCTCATGGCTCAAACTCTTGCTCCCATGGTTAGGACTCCTGCTCCCCTGACTCAGACTCCCATGGCTCAAACTCTCGCTCCCATGGCTAGGACTCCTGCTTCCCTGACTCAGACTCTCATGGCTCAAACTCTCACTCCCATGGCTAGGACTCCTGCTCCCCTGACTCAGACTCTCATGGCTCAAACTCTCGCTCCCATGGCTAGGACTCCTGCTCCCCTGACTCAGACTCTCATGGCTCAAACTCTCGCTCCCATGGCTAGGACTCCTGCTCCCCTGACTCAGACTCTCATGGCTCAAACTCTCGCTCCCATGGCTAGGACTCCTGCTCCCCTGACTCAGACTCCCATGGCTCAAACTCCCACTCCCATGGCTAGGACTCCTGCTCCCCTAGCTGAAACCCCATAATCCAGAGCAGTCACAACAGTCCATACAAATGAAAAAAAAAAAGCGTCAGTCTCATAACTGCCATTTCAAAACGCACAGTGTGAGCCTCTTCCTGCTTACTGAAACAAACTGTCTGCTAGCACAAAACTGTGATGTGCAACTTGCCGCGATTGGCGAAGCAGCGCTCCAAGAGCACCAGACCTTCAGTTTTCTTTTCTGTCTCCTGCTTTTAGTGACACTGACTGGATACATATAAAAAAAAAAACTGTTTGCAGTCACAACAGTCTGTACAAATGAAAAAAAAAACACTTCACTCTCATAACTGCCATTTCAAAATACACAGCGTGAGCCTCTCCCTGCTTACTGCAACAAACTATCTGTCAGCACAAAACTACGATATGCAACTTGCTGCGATCGGCAAACCAGCACTCCAAGAGCAGCAGACCTTCAGTTTTCTTTTCTGTCTCCTGCTTTTGCTGACAGGATACATATAAAAAAACACTTTCATCAATGGGGTGACATAATGCTGTCTACAGCAAACAAAAGACACAAACTAACAGGGTTGGAGGCTAAAAACAGCACACTAGTAGAAGTACAGGGACTTCTTTGCCTCAAAAGAAGAAAAAATGGAATTGTAGTCATTTTATAGAATTACTTCACATTTTTCATTATAATCCTGCAAAAATGACACAGTGAGCCCATTTTCTATGAGCAATAATACCCTCCAGGGTGGGTAGTATGGCAATACTGGACCTTCCAGGGGCTATAAGGCCCTTGGCATTCCGGTATTGCCACATACCACCCACCCTGTCAGGTATTATTGCTGGCATAATCCCACACCCTGGAGTGAGTTATTGCACTTATAACATGGGTTACTTTCCCATAGGACAGGACCCGCAAAACAACATTTCCCCCCTCTTTTCCTGCCTGAGAGATTTATTATCCTTCTGCTGTGCAAAGCAGTTACCTAGAAAACATCTCTTGTTTTTGTCCTTATGTATGCCGAAATGTCACCATGTGTCATTTACTATATTTACAGTGCTTTGTGATGCATTAAAAACTTATAGAGGACAACACAGTGCTATGGTATGCCTGTCTGTTACACTATCACTGGCTACTTGTCTATGAAGACTTAAGTGTGCTTAGGATTTCTGGAGATCTTTGACGATGACTGATTATTTGTGATGATGTACAGTATGTGACTGCATGTGTAAAGGGTGGTGATGGCTGCGCTTTATCAAATATGGAGAGAACTCTAGCTTTGGAGCTAAACTACCCTAATTGTTGAGGCTACTATATACAAGTGCTATGGTAAAGGCAGACTGCTGCCCTACTAGGCACTCAAAAAAAAATCTTATACAACAATACATGACCATTTCTGTAACTAGCAACTTACAATGCATTTAGTTTGCACTTGCAGGGGAAGGGAGGAAATGTCTCTCTCTCTCCATACCTGCATTGCTGACACTTGTGGACTTACTGATGGTGCTGTGACTATCTGTACTACTGGGCTTTCTTAATTCAGCCAGAGTTAAAATAGTAATTTGCTGTACTGTCCCTGCAGCATGTCTGAGACACCACCGCTGTCACATAACTGTACTGCGCACGTCTGTTCCCCGTTCACAACCTTGTAGTGCAACAGTCTGCATTCAGTACTACTCACAGGGATCCATGTTTGGTATACTATAAGGAGGTGGACTACTGGTTTAATGACAGTCCCATGTTAAGTCATGCAAAACTGCTGCCAAACATGATCGTGTCCCTGTATAGTACCCCTACGCAATTCACACTCACAGCACATCACCACTTCTACGTATTTCCCCATTGTGCCCTTTGGTTTGATCTTCTTACTGTGGATTGTAAAATGCTATATGCTGCCACACGTCTATCAGGTGCTTTGTGCCTATTTCGACAATTAACTACAAGTTAAGGTTTGTGGGGGATAGGGGAGATGCTCTGCACAGGAGACAGAGGGTAATGGCTCTGTGACACTGACTCATGTTCTACACATGCACGAGGGTAATCCTTATATGGAGACTTCTTCTACGATCTCTTACAGAATGCTGTAGGAGCAGAAAGGAATTAGTTCTACTGCTGGTCATGCAATGCAGCTGGGACTGTACTGCTGTTGTGCAATGCTGTGCAGTTGTTTACAGCACGTTGTGGTCTCTCAGCACTGTGTCCTACTCGTTGCTTAGTAACAGAGCGATTTCTAAACCAGATAACTGTTAAGCTTTGCAATACGCAATTGTAGTGCCCCAGGAAAATTGGGGGCACCACAGAAAATAGGGGATCTTCAGAGATATGAAGGGTCAGACAATTATGGGGACCCTGGCAGCTTAATGGGAAACCCTTGAAATGCTTTGGTGGCCCTCTGAAACACAGAACAGGCCCCACTCCAGCAGACTGTCCTAGCAGTCTAAATTCAGGGTTTTCAAAGAAAACCATTTTTTGTTCCCTCTCCCTTTCTTGGTTCTCCCTTCCCCCTGCTCAAGACCAACACCTAGCCAACCAAAGCCAAACCAGTTGGGTCACATTCCTGACCCACAGTAGAGAAGAAAGCCAGGCTGAGCCCTCTCAGCCAATCTCTGTGGCCATGGTAGATTCAAATTTGGAGACTTTTTTAAGCCACTGACCCAGCCTCCAGAGGCTGAAGGAGCCAGTCCCCTGGTAGGTAGCCAGGACCGCCCCAGCCTAGAGGAGGATCTGCACAGGTTGGAGAGGGGAGAAAGAGTTTACCAGGGAGGGTGAAGGACAGTAAGGCAATGGATGTCGGTTTCCCTGTTAGGAGGTTGAAGCTAATCCCCTGGGTCCCTTCAGTGTAACTCCCTCCAGAAGATCTTCAGTAGCAGCCTCAGTTGTTTTTTTGCAGAACTCTGCCATCTAGTCTGGTTCCCAAGTGCGTTGAGTCAGTTCATTTGGCCAGGAAACAGACCCAGTGAACCTTTCATGCAGCAGTCTCCAGGATAAGAGGCCTTATCACTCCTTTGTGGTTGTGCATTCCCCAGAGTACAGAAATCCTTGTTGAACTCCAGGGGCTTCTGCTCACACATCACACCTCATCTAGCATTCCTCCGGTGCCTCTTCTTTGACCCAGGGAGGGTCCCAGGGAAGCCCAGTATCACCTGCACCCACTTCCAATGACCTCCACCAACTCCAAGTGTTCGCCACGATGCCCCAGGTTCGAGTTGCCAGTCATAAGTGGTAGCCAGCTGGTAGCTAGGGCCCACCAAAGTGAGTCAGGTTAGGGACCACCCCGGCTCTAGCTTGAGGGAGTTAAGTTGTCCACCGAACTCGGAGTCACATTGCCCATTCTCCTGCATAGACATTGTCCCAAGGTGGCAATAGTACCAGTGGCCTTTACCAAGGCCTTGCTGATGATTGCCAGGCTCTGTGCCTCATTCCCTGAGGTGTCATAAGTACCGGTGGCCCATGCAAGAGACCACACCAAGGGTCGCCACACTCTTGACTGTACTGCCCATAGGTGGCTTGTGTTCCAGTGATGCATCAAGAGGTCACACCAAAGATTGTCGCATTCTGAAGCTGCAGGGGTGAGGTGGTAAGGGTTTCAGGGACCTGCCCAAATGTCATCCAGTGGATCATCACACCCAGCATCCTTTCCTCGACTGGAGAACACCTGCCCAAGGTCACTGCAGCCGACAACCCCAGATATGGGTTCTCTTCCCCTACAACCCAGCCTCAGCACCCATCCTCAACCAGGCGCTTCCCTTTCAACGTTGCCTCAGTGAAGCCAGCCCATGTATGCTATGCACATGGTTAACTACATAAACTGCACTGCTTGAGCTTCTTGTAGGTACTGTGGGTTTTATCACTAAAGTGTTCCCACATCTCTTGTATGTCACATGCCTGCTTTGCCAAAAGCAGACGGAGCTCCTTGATACTTTCAAAACAATCATGTACAACTCAGACTTGCTGAGAAACACTTCTACTTCAGCTACCATTACTAGGGAACTATTACTGCTACATCAACTACCTAGTCTACATAATAAGACTCACACATGCTGCCATGGTACTATAACATCAGCTGCTTTATACTGTATGAATGGTATACTACCCCTTTGTGCACATTGTATTGATGGCACAATATTATGGCATGAATACCTGCTACATGTGAAATTGAGACTGTATACTACCCATCCCCACAATAACAACACTTTTGCCACTGTGACCTCTCACCTGCAGTGTTTGCTACATCTGCAAAACTATAACTTTTGTGCAGGTGTTACTCAGTACAGGTGCTCTGATTAGCAAAGCTGCTAGGTGTTCCACTGCTACATGACAGTGTATGCTGTGATTGTCCAGCACAGTCCAATATGATTGTACTACTGGTTATGATAATGAAACTGAACAGTTCTGTGATTAGTGAAGTTCTTCAGATCAAATATGGCAAGCATGCTATCCTTTGCAATACTGGATATCTCTGCCCTTGCCTCAGTACAGCTACATTGTTCCATGCCTGTAACATACTCTGATGTGCTCCCCGCTGCAGTAATAGCAACTGTTGATTCTGTTGACATGACAGCTGTGCTACATATAGATTGTTCTTTGTGGTATGCAACAGTTGGTGATACTACAGTGTTTGATCTCTGGTGTGTTTCACTTGATTCTGCATGATCAGTTGTGGACTCTGTTGAGATATACTGATGCCCATATGATGATAACAGCTTACTCCATTTCTCTCAGTCACTTGTTGATGCTGACCAGTACTTTGTTTAACTATTTTTACAGCAGTGTCCAATGATTGCCATAATCTCATGTGACACAAGCTCCACCTCTGACAAGATTTGCACTGTTGTACTGCATATACAGTGGTTGGTGTACCGCTAAGACCAGCTTCCACAGAAACCTTTGCCATCAATTCTCCAAGGTAGTTTACTCCCATTGGCTGCTGCGTGTACCAGTATTCATCACAGGACTGCACCACACACTTTGAGTGAAGGTATAGGGTTTGGGCATTAGTGGGACATCTACTGATGTAGTCTTTGAACAACTGCACTGGACGTGTTGAATTACGAGGATCTCCAAACAAAAACCCATGCTGACTTTCCTTGTTCACTTCGTGCACATCAATGTGATTCTTGGTATGAGGGTTATATGTCAGAGTTGGATACTCTTTCCCACTACTATCTCTCTTGACAGTAAAAGAGTCCTGTTTCGACTCTCTCACCTCTTCATGCCACAACGCACAAGTTCCAGCTGCATCTCAAACCACACACACCTTATGAGACTTGATGGTGTGTGTGGTGACATTGCTTCCAAAAATCACAGCTTCTTCAGGTCTGCCTCATAAATTGCAGGATGATGGACTGAACAATCTTGCCTTTTCTTATTTGTTTCAAAACAGCTATAAACACATTATTTGCACTTCTAAATGCTGGGTCACTACATATGTTCATATGATGACTGTTCTCACTGTTGTTTAACCAGCAATTGATACCTGCTCTAAGACACAGGAGGGCACTGCTGGTGTATGGCTTGCCATGAAATCCTTTTACAGTTGCATATTATTCTCTAAGAAGGGTACTCAGTACTTCAACTGTAACCTCGTTATAGCTCGTCGTCATTTGCTTTGTAGTTAGCCAATCCTCCAAAACATTTACTGACCATAAAGTGCTTTTTCACGTGTTGCGCAAATCTTTTGCAGTCTCCAGTACATCTAACTCTGCTGATGATAATGCCAAATGTCTGTTTTGAATGCCATCACCTGACTCACTGTTATGAGTCATAGGTGTATCCTTCAATGCACTGTCACACTTCTTTTTATCCCTCCTACCAGATTTCTGCAAGTCTCTACTCAGACTGGACTGCTTACTGATTTCCCTATTGGTATTTTCCTCACTGCCAGACTGTTCCACTGCTCCAACTTTGTCAATTTCCATCATTCTCTGCCCAGTAGCACATAACTTTTGCTGCTTGTACATCCTTTGTTTGGTACAGATACTCTCACTTTGGTTCCTCTGCATAATAGGCTCTGACTTGTTAGTATTAGCAGATGTATGATTCACTGCTCTTGTCTGTATATCACTTAATGATCTTTTTCAAACTTCATCACTTTTATGACTGCTAGAAATCTCAGTAGCATACAACCCCTATGTGCTGATATTATATAGTTTTTTCCTGTGGGTTACAGTTTCCTGATCTCTTTCTTCAACATCTCTTTTGCTCTGAGAAAATATGGTATGTTGCGTCACTTTGCTAGTGTCTCCCAGCTGTGGCTGCAGCACTTCTTTAGACAGACACTGAGCTCTATGTACAGCACTGTTGAACACATCTACAGTCTTTCCTGTCGATTCCACTATGCTGCGGTGACAGGAATGTCGGTGACCTCCCCTAGAGTGACACATGGTCACCAACATCCCTGATGCCACCGACTCTGGTACCCCACCAGAGAATGAACTGACACCTGATTGGTGTGCATGTGGAGGGGCTGCACCCCCCAACTCACACCCCATGTGGGGGGCTCTGTAACCCAACCCCCCAGACTTAATGATTCCAACTCTGGGGGGGGCGGATGTCAGAGGAGAGTGCACAAATTCTGGAGTCGATGACTTGGTCATCACTCCAGCAACTTAGTCAACACTGCAGGTGTCAATGGGTTAGTGTTGCTGTAACAATGTCGCTGTAAGAGCATCGCTGTTACAACTGTACACCTTGTCGAGGCAGTATAGTGCAGTGCATTAAGGCTCTGAGATGCAGATCTGGTGACCTGGGTATGAATCCCACAACCACCTAGGTGCATACTGTGTGATCCTGTGCAAGCCATTTAACTTCTTTGTGCTCCCAGGTCACATCTGGAAACAATCTTCAGCTTAGTGTGCTGCTCCTGGTTAAACAATGTTCCTTTCCCTTCCTTTTACATATTGAGGAAGATGTACACCTACTTTGATCCTTCTATTAGGTGCCATTGTTATAGGTTTCCCTTGGTCTTGTAAGGTACTACATTTTTGATTCTTTGCATACCATGCTCAAAACTCTGCCTGTTGTTTTTGAGCACATAGCAGACAAGCAACTATAGCAGCAGCACTGTCTGACAATGGAGAATATTGTACTTCAGAGGTACAGGATATAGTACTGCACTGCTTTACTATGTTAGTAAATGACACAGCTCTGCTGAGTTCTTCTACATCAGAGGAATTGATGCTTCTTCCTTGCTTTATGCTCCATTGGGGTGCATTTCCAGTGAAGTCACACATATACTGTGCTACTTCCAAACTCTGAGCAATATGTTTCTGTTTGCTATACTGCATTGGTTGTGTGCTATAACTTGCAGTGAGCTTCATATGCCTTTCTTCAACCACTGTGTATGTCTCACATACTTTCTGTACAGTTTGTTGTTTCCCGTACTGTGAGAGACTGTGTTCTGGTGCAGCCCTCTGACACTGTATAGAGTTTCTGTGGTCTCATACAGATTCAGTTACTGTACTACTTACTACTGATACATGACTTGAAAATATCATTTGTCCAGTGTCTGGATCAATTACATTATATCTGCCAGTATTTTCCTGTGCAGACCTGTGATCTGTGCTAGAACATGAATGTGCACCTATGAATTCAGCAGTATGCAAAGCTTTCTCACTGCTGTACTGTCCAACCTTGGCATCTCCTGCACTGCAACTTTACTTATGTCATCTGCTGTCTTACTATTATTCCGCTTTTCCAACACTGCTGTCTACCAGCAGTGTTCAACATTTTGACTTTGGTTGCATGATAAGTAATTGTCTTTTGCTCTCCCCTCCTGACATTGATGTCTCTGAACTTGCCACACTGTGATGAAGCTCTCTGTTGGGATGTACAAAATGAGCTTTCACTTTCAAATATTATGTGTCCACTCACAGAATGAATTGGACTACTTCTGGCATTTCTCTGCTGCACAGTATGTGATGGTACCATTTGACTTAAGATACTAGCACTTTTTTCACATGTTGACAGCTCTGCAGTCCTACCTGCAGTATCATGCAGCTGTGTAAGGCTCAGTTGTTCAGGAATGTAACCCATAGTACTGTTCGTGTGTTGTGACAGATAAAGATCTGCAGAGTTGGTACTGTGCTGCTTCACATGTCTTGCAGCTTCTGGTACTGTCCTCAGCTATGCTGTTAGTGCTGTGTCACAAATGGTGTCACTGTCTACGTCACACATGTCTACTTGTGTGAGCAGCACAAGATGATTTGGAGTGCCACTACTTCCAAAACTAGTGCTATCCAATATGCAGATTATACTACTGTCGCCGCTACAGGGTTTGAAACTGTGTACTTTGTGACTCTCACTGCTGCTAATATCATTATTTTTTCTCTGTCACTATCATCATTGATACCACTTGCTGGTTGATGGTTTTTATTGTCAGTGACTGTGCTAGACATCAACACTCCATTGTGCAGTATGTCTGCTCACTTCTGACTATTTCTGCTTGACTTACAGCTCAGAGGCTTGTCCTGTATCACCTGCTCCACCAGCAACGACCAAGACAAAAATTACCTTAGCTGATTGGCACCAACTCCTTCACTCACAAATTTCCTGCCCACTTCTTCCATTTCTGGTAAGCCTGTTGCAGAACTTGACAGAGCACTAGAGATGGGAGCTGTGTCCAACAACTTTCTTTTATTCACTTGATGGACAATGACTTCCCCATTAGGAAAGTTAACTTTCAGCCACTCAGGTACATTTTGGTGACCAAATAAGCAGACATCAGTCTCCATAAATGGTTTCTTTAATACAGTCTGCTCAGCTCACTAAGCAGGGGGAAAAAATGGCTACTTTTCATAACAAGCTAAGTAGACTGTGCAGATCACTCCACCACATTATGAGGTTTCCCCACAACTGAGAAACAGGACCAGGCTACTCAACCATGGATTAAATAGAGAATTTAATCAATGGTCAACTACCATCTCCTACCTAAGCACTGCTGCTCAGCAAGGTAACCCATGTTATAAGTATGAATAAGTAACCAATAAGACATAATGGAATGTTGCAGTGTTGGTTTTACCACACACCCAGGGGTGAAGTAAGGTGTTCAGCCACAGGACAAGTATATTGAGAGCCTGAAAATGTAGTAAAACCAACACAACCAATGCCCCAAAGTGTGTTATTGCACTTATAAAATGGATCCATAGGCAACTTTTAAAAAAACAAACACTCTAAAAGTTTTATTAGCCACAAACAATAAAATAATAGACTGCTAAAAATGTAAAATAGTACCCCCACAGATGGTTTTCACCTGTCATTCATCTTGTGTGATTGTTTGTCATGGAGTACAAGAATTCTCCCTCCAATCCTCCCTCACACAAATGGAATGGTAATGTGGAATATACAAATTTAAATTCTGCAGAATTCCACTGACATAAACATACACACAGGCACACACAGGCCTCAAATGCATCCTGAACCTCAGCCTCATCTGTTGCAGGGCAAGGAGCATGAAGTTCTCTGGCAAAGTGGTAAGGACAGGAGGGGGGAATTTTCATGGTCATCAAAGAAACACCATCAATGGAAATACTGAATAAGATCTGATTTTTTTTTTATTGTTTATGTGTGTAAGGAGGGCTCATGAGTGTAACTAACATTCAATTACTTTCACATTTTGCTTATTTTAATGGACTTTTATTTTTAGGGCTTAGTTGTATTTTTTGTTATGAGTAAAGGTGGCAGCCATGCTTATGATGAAACTCAGGAATGAATGAAATGGCTCATGATTGTTGTATGTGAGTTGCCTAAATTCCAAATTCCCACTGCCTGAACTTGTTCAAACCTATGCAGTTCAAAAGAACTGAGATATGGGTCTCAGAACTTGTTTCACTTATTAGGAAGCAGGACATTTCCAACCCATTTTATAATATACTCCTCATGGTTTCATTTACCATAGCAGAATGGATACTGCACTATCTAATGAAGATAAATATTCTGAATGATGACTGTAAAAGTTGTGCAACAGTTTTAGTACAGTAGTAAAATTGATCTGAAACATTCTTCACTGTCACTTATTAGTACCAATATACACCACTGCAGACTGGCACTTCAAAGATACTTCCAAAAATATTCTCACCCTATACTATATCATGGCTTATCATTAAGAAACTCTGGCTATAGTGGAGCATATTATGTGGCAGCTGTTTTGCTATTACCCTGGCAGAATGATGTCTTTAAAATTTGCTCTTCCTCTGCATCTGCCTTCCAATAAAATTGATATTGTCATGGATTCTTTCTGGCAAATCCCTGGTGAAATTCATGTACTAAATCATAATGTATTCTTGTTGAATTGAAGTTTGCAGGAATTACAACTCTGCATCCCCACCAGATAAAGGCTATTCTGTATAATTAGTGCAGCCTTCATTTCCAATAAAAGTGGTGTATTTCATCTGTTACCTTATTTCTATTTCAGATGTGCTATCATTTCTTTCATGGCTGCTCAGCATAAAAAAGACAGATTAATTAATAGAGCTTGAATAAAGATAAAAAAAATATGAACAGCGAATGATATTCATTTCCACTGAGCTGTTTAGGAAGCAGTTTACAGTGGCTTGAGTTACTCTTGATTTATTGTTGGATCCAGAGTGCTCACAGAAATATTACATTCTGAAGGCCAGCATGTATGAACATGGAAATAAGCCAGGAAAACCTTTGTATCAGTTGGTAAAGAGGAGAACAGATGGTATATGCCACTCTTACATTAAATGGGCACTGAATATTTATTTTCAGAGCATTCCAAAACTTGATTGTTATTTTTCTGACCTGGAATGTTTTATTGAACTTGTCTTGAGGTGCATCCCGGGGTTGGGTTGCATATACCTATTTTATAAAAGGGGAAATGTTGATCAGGACAGAGACACAAATCTCCTAGTCATACAAAAAAAAATGTTAGTTGCCATGTTGGTCTTTTTACAAAATGATGAACAAAATGGGTGGTTTGATACCTTTTATTGGTCCAACAAATAATTTTTACAAAATGTTTAAAGCAGCAGTACTAGATAATCTGGAAGTGATTATCAAAATTCTGTTTTTTTTTGGCTGGAAGTATGCAACCATAACTCTGGTTTCCATATCTATAAATATTTTTTTCTCATGATCTTTAGTTTATCAGATGTATAAAATGCATTTCCATTGTTACGGATGTATATCAAATATGGCTGCTGCTTAATCTGCAGCTGAGCTCCCCCATTACATCACATCATGTCTTTTGTTTACTTCCGTGGGACTCTGTGCTGTACATTCCCGCTGTCCCTGTGTAATAATTCGAGTCATGCACATGCGGGGTTGGTAGCAGAAGGTTCCAATTCAACATGGCAGGTGGGAGACATGTAAACAAAAACAAAGAAAAATGGAGCAAATTATGGGGAGAAAATACCACGAAAACAAGAACGATTCCCAGGTAAGTGCTCAACAGAGCACTAGAAACAAACAGTTGCAAAAGATCAGAATTTTTTTTATCTAGTACTGCTGCATTAAGCTTTCAGCCTCACAGAGTTCTTCATTGGAAACATGGCAGTTAAGGAAATATAACACTAAAGATAAAACTTTCACATATGGATTACACATCTTAGCTCATAATAAGATTTAAGACAAGAGACTGAAACCAGAGAACAGGCCAGTCCTAGGAAACTTAATTAGGTATAACTCACAAATTCTATCAAAATGGAATACATTCGACAGCAGAGTTCTATAAATTATCAAATCCTAATTACCTGAAAAGAACAATAGAGAGAGAGAGAGTGTGTGCTTGTGTGTGTGTGTGTGTGTGTGTGTGTGTGTGTGTCCAGTGAGTATAGTGACTGAATATGGGCAACTGTCAACACAGGGACTTATATTCAACACTTTCCCCATGGGCTACCCTGCAAGGGTAGTGATCCTCTATGAAAGTGAGTGTAGGGAAGGGTGACTGGAAGGGAGGGATAGCAAGGGCAGGGGAGGGACAGGGAAGGGGTTTTTTGGGGACTGGTGTGCCTGCTGCCGCTGAGCTAGCCATGTGGTGTGGTAGTATGGGTGGCTAGCTCTGGTGCAGCAGGTACTGTGTTCGGGGCTAGGACCAGGAGCATGGAAATTTTGCCACTGCCTGTGGCTGTAGGACTTAATGTTTTGCTGAATCCAGATTTTCCCCCTCCCCGGCATGCACCTCCCTGGAGTAGAGAATCTGATTTCAGGGGTGTGTGGGGGGCAAAGTGAGTGCACCCTTCCCCTACAAAAACACTTTTTAGTGTTTTGGATGTCGTGTTGCCTGGAAGTGTATATCGCTGATATGCTTTTTGGTGATCTACACGAGCCATAATAGCAATCATTGTTTTGCGATCATTATAATGACATATAACCCTGTGTGTGTGTGTCTGTGTGTGTGTGTAGTCAGCACAGAAGTATGTCTGTGTGTATGAAGCTGAGACAAGACAGAAGCAGTTGGAGTTCAGATTGTGTAATGTATCATAAAAACTAGGTCTAATTCATACCACAAATGTATTAAGATGATAAATACAGTACATCTGACCTCATATGTTCACATCTCATATGCATTCAAGGGGCATTTCAGTAATGCACATGAAAGGCAATCATATTAGGTAAAATTTATTTATCTTCTTAAAACATTTAATTGTGGTATGAATATGGACTTTGGTTTTATGACCCATTGCACAATCTAAACTCTAACTGCCTTTTTCTTGTCTCAGCTTTATACACACAGACATACTGATGTGCTGACCACACACACACACACACACACACACTTGTTCTTTTCAGGTAATTGGAATTTGATAATTTATAGACTTCTCCTGTCACATGCATTCTATTTTGTTAGAAATTGTGATTTACACATAAAATACTGTAAGTTTGCTAGGATTTGCATGTTCTCTGGTTTCAGTCTGTCTTAAATCTTATTATCAGCTAAGATGTCCAACCCACTTGTGAAGGTCTGAGAATTTAAAGTTTTATCTTTCCTTAACTACCATGTTTCTAATGAAGGCATCTTTGAGTCTGAAAGCTTAAACATTTCATAAAAAATATTTGTGGGTCCAATAAATGGTATCAAACCACCCATTTTGTTCTACTCATACAATAAATTCCATGGGAACTTTAATTTTTACCTGGACAGTCACCAGTCAGGGGCAGAAGGGACTTTGGTTTAACAGTTTATCTGAAAGATCACACTTTAGCAGTGCAGCACCCCCCTACTACTGCATTGCAGTGTCAGTGTTGGATATTAGCCCACATTCCTGGTATGGGGTGAAACCCCATGAGCTTCCAGTCTTCCTGACAGAGAGAGCTGAGCATTCAACCTACTGAGTTTCTTACACAGTTTAAAATAAATTAATCTATCTGCATGTCATATACAACATCATCATACACACAGAAAGTGACCTTTAGAGAACAGTTCAGCATACGGTATATTTGAACAATATTCAAATAGCACTGTTAGAAGATGAGGAAGATAGGGAAAACCAGGAAAATCACCGATGAAAGTAGTGGTTGCAAAAAAGGGGCTAACATCATAGAACTGACAAAACCTACATTGGTTTACTCAGGATTTTTGTGGCTATGGTCCTTGATGTTCAACTAAATCACTTGTTACTAACAAATATGAATACAGATCAGACTAGTGTTGGAAAGGAGCACTTTTAAGGAAATACTATATAGCAGTTTAAATTCACACCTTTTATATTTAGTGCTTCGAGCACAGTCGACATGTTCAAATCATTTTATTTCCACTGTTGGAACACAAGCGCTACTATTACATAATGATGCACCTAATATTCACAGTCTTCTTATTTTCACAGTACTATGAAACCAGTGAAAATAGTGAAAATAAAAAGCTAGTGAATATTTCCTGTTACGCAGTAATTTAGGGAGATTATATAATACAATTCATCCATTAAATATAAATAATTTAAAAAACAGTGGCATAGTAACTTAATACTTTATGGTCAGAATGAACTCTTGCTCCATCTTGTCTCACTCTCTTCCAGTCTATAAACACAACAGAAAAAAATATGTTGTGTAAACCTGTATTATATTATAGAGATGTCCTTAAATAAATGAAATGTCAATCTGTGAAAATATCTTTAAAAGCAAAGACACATTTCAACTGAGTTCAGCGGTAATAGACAACCGAGAGTCTCCCCGAGCTGAAGCGCTCCCTCATAGAAACATAAACTTTGACAGCAGATAAGAACCACTTGGCCCATCTAGTCTGCCAATTTCCCTACCTACAGGATAGGCCACAGATCCTAATTAACCAACAGCCTATTTCTTCCTACCCCCCACAAGAATTGCCTTATGTCTGTCCCATGCATTCTTGAATTCTCCCACAGTTTTAGACCCCACAACCTCCTCAGGAAGGCTGTTCCATGCATCCACTACCCTCTCTGTGAAATAATACTTCCTCACATTGCCCCTGAACCGCACCCCCATCTTTAAATTGTGTCCCCTTGTTCTTGCACATCTCTTTTTCTGAAAGATGCCACCCTCTTGGACTTTGTTGATTCTACTGAGGTACTTAAAAGTTTCTATCATGCCCCCTTCTTGCCTCAAGAGTATACATATTAAGCTCCTTTAGTCTCTCCTTCTGGAGCTTACAAACCACATGGGCACTAGGAGGTAATAAACCACCTCCATCAAGCAGCACCCTTGTGAGGGGGGATAGCCCATCGACACACTGCACATGTTGACTGCCCCACCCACCCTGGCTCAGCATTTCCTTTATAGTCAACATCTAGTGACATCACATCCTGTGGCTCATTTAACTAAGTCCCCACTTTTCCATTAGCAGGTTATAAATGCCTGCCACTAGAGGGACTCACAGACTCCCGCCTCAGGTTCCACTACCTGCCTTCCTCCCCACGACTTCCTGGAACCTCTCTAACCCCTGTGCCACTTCTCTGCAACTCACACCTACCTCTGCCCACACCTCTCCCAGCACCCAGCCCAACTTCCTGACCCCTAACTGCACCACCTAACCTACACCCAGTGACCACTAGGAGTCACTATTTCTCACGCTGTTTTCTGCCCAAACCCAGCCTGCATCAGACCCCTAGGACATGGATCTCTTCTCTCACCCAGGCACTTTTCCAGCTGCTCTGCCAGAGACTTGAACCTTGCACCCTGTCCACCAGAATCCATGTCACTACCACTAATCCAAAGTGGCATCCACGCTCTCTGGAAGACAACCTAAATTCTTCTACCGTTCTACCCTACGGCTACCACAAGAGCCATGTTAGTCCACCTCTTACTAAAATGCCTCCCCCTCATTTCTCATTTACTTAATAGTACCCTCGTCCCACCAGCCAGTCATCTCCCCAGGCTCACTGGCACCAGTGCCAACAACTCTTACCGACATAGTTTGATCTCACCCTACATTGGCCATGTGCACTTGCCCACAGCACCCATCTCCTGGGTACCTCCCCACCGCCTATCCAGGTTCCCTCTAGCAGCTAATTGTTCTCACACTCCCAACCTGGAAAACCCTACCCATCCCCTGTTCCCTGAAGGCCCCCTCCCCACATGCCCACTGTAAGCCCACACATCACCGCCCACTGGCCAGAGCCATGGTCCTCCTTCTCTTAATAGGCAACATACATCCTAACCCAGGCCCCACCCAGACCAGCCCACCAGGTGGGTCCCCTGGTCTGAACATTGCCTCCATGAATATATGCAGCATATTGAAAAAATTTGATACCCTCCAATGCTGGGTCATGCTGCACAAACCAGAAGTCATAGCACTGGTGGAAACCTGACTCTCAAAATCCACCCCTGACTCCTTTGTCTCCCTTCCTGGCTACACCCTGTACCGGGAGGATTGTGTAGGCAAACGTGGGGGTGGCTGTGCAATCTATACCAGGGACACACTCACTGGTCAAGAACTCCCTGCTCCGGCCCTTGCAAGTGGGGCACAGGCCCTTACCCTTAAACTTACTCCGGACCCCTCCAAGGGCTCCCTTTATCTCACCTCGGCCTACATTCCCCCTAAGAACCAAAACCCAGCCCTTTTTTCCTTAACCAATTATCTTGCCAGCCTCCCCCACAAAGCAGAATAAGTCCTTGTGGGGGACCTTAATGTGAACTGGCTCAGTGCCACCTCCTCCACCACCCGGGACTCCTTCGTGGCCATTGATCTGTCACAACTTATTTCCCAACTCACAAGATTAAACCACAAGAGAGGTACCAGCACCCTCCTAGATATTATCATCACCAATCACCCAAAAAAGTCCAGGACATCCAAGTCCTCCATGACTCACTCAGTGACCATTTCCCTATCCTATTCTGCTGGGCAACCCCCCTGCCCCGACTCACAGCCCAGACCACACTCCACAGGCGTTTCAGACCAGGTGGGCTGAAAAACCTCAAGCATTTTCTTGCCCAGATAAACTGGTCCCCCATTCACCATGCGACTGACATAGATACTGCCCTAGCCTTCTTTTCCCAAACCTTTAACAAAGCCTGCGACCCTTTCGCACCCTTCACGGCTGTCCGAACCAAAAAACATAACAAGCCCTGGATTACTCCTGCCCTCTTACAATTGCTCAGTCTTAGGGATAACCTATAGCACCTTGCCACAGAAACAGGCCGGATGGCTGACAGACAGGCCTACAATGCTGCGTGGAATAAGTGCACTTGGGCCATCCAAAAAGCCAAGGTCGACCACTACCAGGCCACCCTCACCTCCTCCTGGGGGTGTGCTCGAACATTCTGGGATAATGTCAAACAATTAAATGGGAGCACACACTCCCCTCCCCCATCCCAGATCACCATTGAAGGCACAATTGTGACAGACCCAGCAAACATTGCAAACTACCTTAACACATCCTTTACAGACCGTAGCTCTGTCCTCCTCAGTACTTTCTTTGACCCACCACCCTCCCTACCGGCCCCAGTCCTCCAACGCCCTAACGTCTACCTACGTAGGGTAACTGCCCAGGAAGCCAGACCCCACCTGGTCAGATCATTAAAAAGCAACAATCCAGGCGAACACTCCCTGGACCCCAGCATTCTCTGTCTGGTACTGGACCAGGTCCTTGCCCCACTCACCAGCCTTCTCAACAAATCCCTCTGCCTGGGGCAATTTCCAACTGCATGGAAAACTGCCATTGTCAATCCCATTCACAAAGGTGGTGACAGGTCCTCTGCCGGAAACTACCGTCCTATCTCCATACTCCCACCCCTCTCCAAAGCCCTAGAAAAGCTTGTTACCATGCAAATCACTGAATACCTGACCAAACACAACATCCTCTGCCCTGAACAGCACGGCTTCCATGCAGGACATAGTACCGGCACTGCACTAGTTGAATTTTCAAATTTCCTGCACTCCTCACTGGACTCTGGCTCCCTAGCCTGGGCAGTGTTCGTTGACCTCTCAAAGGTGTTCGAGACTGTCTCCCACCCCCTCCTGCTGGATGCCCTCTGCCACACTGGCTTCTGTACTGGGCCTCTTGCCTGGTGCACCAGCTACCTATCTGCCCACTCCCAATGTGTCAGAATTAACGGGACACTGTCCAAAACTTGTCCCATCTGCTCAGGGGTCCCTCAGGGCTCCATCCGGGGACCCCTACTCTTCTCACTCTACCTTAACACCCTGCCCAGTGCATGCACTGGGAAAATTCTGCTGTACCCAGATGACGCCATCATCTTTGCCACCCACTGTAACCCTATCTCCCTCCAGGACTCCCTACAGCAATCCTATAATAATGCCGAAACCTGGTTTAAAGAGCACAGACTGGTCATTAATCTCAAAAAAACAAAAACAATGCTCTTTTCCCACCCCCAAAACAAAGCCAGCAATTTTCCACTCCATATCCTCCCCTGCTCCAAACAACCACTGGAGCAAATCCACCATACAAGTACCTTGGGGTATCCTTTGACTCAGTCCTCACCTATCACACCCACATTGATGCTCTTGCCTCGGCCACTAATGTACGGCTTGGTATCTTATACCACTATAAAAACTGTCTGCCCCCCCCCCACTCTCTGTCTAGCGGTTACATCCTCTATATTATCCCTTGTTGACTATGGCCTACCAGTTTATGGTGTTGCTGACATGACCGCCCTCAATAAAATTTGCCTCATCCTAAATAAGGCTTGCAGGCTAATCACTGGGGCCCCCAGGCTCACGCACTCATGCCAGCTCTATGACATGGCAATACTGCTGAATCTAGATGAATGCCTATGTTACCAAATGTGCCTAATATCAAAAAAAATTCTTCTTGGGCTATCCCCACCCGGGCTGACAGCCTCCCTCCACCAAGCCCATCCCTTGGTCTGTACATGGACCTCCTGCAAGGCCACTTTTCTGGTCCCAAGATCTAGGACCTCCCATGAACAGAGGTCCTTCTGCTACAGAGCTCCAGCCTGGTATAACTCGCTCTCTGCCCACATCTCAGATGCCCCCATGATTTCCAAATTCAAAACTGCACTTCAAAGCCAACTGTTTAATACGCATAGCTGCACCTGTCTATAACTTAGGCATAGCTCTCTGTGCCCTGACAATGCCCGCTGTGCAGCACCTACACCCCACCTCATTTAAATCTTCACCCACTGCTGCAGAAACTGCTATTATCCTGCTGCTTGCTCTTTCCATTCATGCAAGAATGTGCCATTGTAACCAAACTGGCTTATTGGTTTATCTGTTGTAGTCACATGTGCTTGCTAACCATGTAACCCATTTTGCTGTAACAAAAAGTCTGTGATGTATTTGTCCTCACTGTGACGAGGTACCTTTGGAAATGAGCCTCTGGCTCAAAGGTTGTAAACCGATGTCCAAAAAATAAATAAATAAATAAAATAATGGATCATACTAGGAATGTTCATTTATTTCACATGACTGTTTTCAGTCCTGACCTGGGCCACAAGGTGGCAAACAACACAGAAACAATAGTACAAATAGGATACACTGATTGCACACCCTGAACATGTGGTGGTGAGGAAAGAAAATATACAGTGGGTAATCTGGATTATACTGTGACAGTGTACATAAGCAAAGACAAGCACTAATGAGACAGATAGTGCAAAAATTTATACAATAGTAGTGTACAATTACATGGTCCAATTTCATACAGGTGCAGTAACAATAAATGTGCAATATCAGACAAACAACATTTTCATTGTTCAATTGGGAAATACAGTTGAGGATCAAGGATGGTCAGGGGTCGGTTAGGGTGTTTCAAGGATGTAGGGGAGGGTTTGGGAAAGGGGAAAAGGCAGAGGTGAGAGAGGATGGGTACGCAAGGTAGCATAAGGGAACGATAGAGGAAAGAAAGAGAAAGGAGGGGTAGGCAAAGATAGAGGTAGGAAGTGATGCCTACTCGTTATAGAGCATGGCCAGTCTGTAGGCCCTGGCATCTTTGTATGGTGCAGTGACAGTTTGCAGATGTAAGGAGCCAGGTTTTCAGGTTTAGCTTAAACGTTTGGTTGGTGGGGGATGAGCAGACGGATGGTGGGAGCTTGTTCAAGAGAAAGGGCGCTGAGGTTGAGGAAGTTCAATTTTCCATTGCTGTGATGATGTGGGATACTACTAGTGGGGGACTGAAGATGCTGTAAGTTTCCTAGGGTCCACTCTATCAGTCAGAAGGGATGAGTAGGGGGAAAGGTTATGGTTTCTGAGTGCGTTGTCCACCAGACAACCCACTGTATAATCAAAACAACCTTGCAGAGAGAGCCACCCTAGGGACTGGTAGAGTGTGCAGTGATGGGAATGGTAGAGAACTTGAAGTAAAAAATGTCTGATACAGTTATATGTAGTGTTTAGTCATGAGTGAAGGGTAGAGGATATGTGGGAGTAGACAGGGAAGCAATAGACAAGGAGTGGTAGTAGGTTTCCATGTGTGATGGCAAGACACGCTTTATCAGACAGATAATGTTTTTGCCGGTATGCAGTGCCTAATTTCTGATGGATCCTCCAAACAATATTGTTGACATGCTCAGAGAAAGAAAGGGACGGGTCAAGGGTGACACCTAAGTATTTGATGGATAGGATGTTTTCAAGGTGGGGCCTGCTGGGGTGAGCATAAGGAGGGAGGATTTGGTTTTAGCAGCTTTGGCTAGGAAGGGTTTTGAGCCAAAGAGCATTGATTTAGTCTTGTTTACATTTACTAGGAGCTTTTTGGAAAGAACCATTGGTGAGTGGAGAGGTATTCCTCTATGAGTGTGGTGGAGATGGATTCAATTGATTTGTCGCTATGGTACAGGACTAGATCATCTGCATAGAGAAGCACTTTCCAGCTGAAGCTATCCCCAGGGAATGTATTAATGAAAAAGAAAAATAGTAGGGGCTCGAGGATGGACCTCTGGGGGACTCCAGTGTGTACAGGAAGGGGAGCAAAGGATGATTTACCAATGATAACAGACTGAGACCTATTTGATAGATAGCTGCAAAACCAAGCAGCAGGTCCAGGGGAGCAACCAAAAAGAAACAGAGTTAAGTGGAGAAGGTGGTGGTCAACAAGGTCAAAAGCTTTTGACAGATCAACGAAGACAGCACCTGTGGGTTTGCCCTGGTCCATGTTTCTTAGTACATGGTTGGGAAAAAGGGCCAGAATAGAGGAGGTACTGTGCTTCTTGCGGAAGCCATGTTGGATAGGACAGAGGAGGTTATGCTTTTCTAGATGCTCTGATTATTGAGAGTGTACAGCTTTTTAAGCAGTTTGCTTAGGTGGGGGAGTAGGGAGATGGGCCTATAATTTTCAGAGAAGAGGGGATCAGCCAACTTTGAAGATCAGTACCACATTTGCATGTTTCCAGGAGTCGGGCACAGTAGCTGTAGTAAGTACTGTATGTATGTTTGTATAAAGCAAGGGGACTCAACATGGATGCCCTTATCTCCTTATTATTCTCATTATTTATAACAACATAATTGCAAAATTAATTATTGTAGGAGTCTGACAACAGAGTTCAGTGACTGATGCAAACCATCTCAAGATGTGCACACATTTACATAGTTCTTCTTATTAAAAGTTTTTTTTTTTTAACAACCTAGCAGTACTTTTAATAAACATTGCACAGCTGTATATTTCATTATGACAGCACATAATTTTCCTGGGTTTACAGTTCACAGCATAGTCAAGTCAGCTGTGATTAATCAAAGTGCATGTCAACAAGCATTCCTTATACAGTCTTTTAGTTGACTATCGTCTATCACATGCATATACTTTTCAGCTTTCTGTTTGCTTGCTCATTTGACTTTCAGTTCATCATTTGTGTTAACATAAAAGAAAAGCTCTGATCTGAAACTTTTGTTGTCTGTCAAGTCTTGTTTCTTTTAATCATATTTCTTTTGGGTTGTATTCAGCCTGCACATTCTGTATAGTCTAAGGCATGTATGATTAAATTTGAAGCGTGATGGGGGTGGAGTGAAATTACTCATATCTGGAACTGCACAACAGGATAAACCCAGCAAAAGTTCTCTTATGGTGAAACATGTATCTAGCTTGTTTGTAGCAAAATGTGGTAGAAGGTCATTTTCTGCTATGTGACCCATTCTAAATACCCACTCAGTAGCTGGGGTGGCAGGCTGTTTCCATTTAGAAAAATTGAATCACTTGGCCCCAACCCACTGTTGCTTGAAGCTACAGCATCTGCTTCCGCGGATGCCTGCTTAGACCTGCCCACTTCCCAAGAAACAGTTTTACAGAAATTTGGGCACCTGAAATTCTTGGTCCTCTTCATAGGTATCTATAACTTTATCTTAGAATTATTTATTTATTGATTTAAATGTTTAACCAAGAAATACATACTGAGCTTATAATAGCTCATTTCCAGATGTGTCCTGGGGGAGAGGGGAGAAGGAGTTAGCAACAAAATAATTAATACAAATACAACAAGTAAAATATAATGATATAGAATTACAAAGAGAATCATAACTTTAAAGGCAATTTCGAAAAGAATATAATTATAATCCATGTATGTAAAGAAGGGGAAAAACAGTGAAACAGCATTAACAGTGCAAAACTAGATAAGAGGAGTATGAACAGGACAACAAGTTGCAAGTGATGATGGAAGTAAAAGAGGAAAGGGTCAGACAGTTGCAGGAAGGATAGCAAAAGTCATAAAGAAGAGACTTTAGAGAGGAGGGAGAAGAGGCAAAATGAATAGAAAGGGGAAGCGAGGACCAAAGTTTAGAAAAGCAGTAAGAAAAAGCAGATTGACCAACAGTAGATTTTCCAGAAAGAAGAGAGGAAGAATGGGAAAAAGTGTTGTGAAGGGGGGGAGGAGGAGGAGGAGGAAGAGGGAGGCAGGGATAAGAGGGATGTGAAAAAGCTAAACTAGAATTTGGATAAAAAAGACACAAAATGAGAATGGTACCTATAAGAGAGGGGAGAGAAAGGGCTGAGTAAAGAGAGCAGTGGTGAGTACAAGGTGAGCAATCGAAAGCAAAACCACAGAAAGAATGAAAAAGGGGTCCAGTCTGGCAAGAGATAATTTTGGGGCACTACTGTAGACTAAAGTTACTATGGTCAAATATAGAAGGATCATTTTTAATACAATTTCTTGGCGGGCAGGGAGCAGAATACTCACTTCATTGCTATACAAAGCACCAAGCTTAAGGTGAAGCTTATGGTGAAGTGTATCAATATGCTCAGAGAACTCAAGATGCCAGTCAAGGCAGACCCTGAGGTACTTAAAAGAGGAAGCATCTTCAATCATAGCACCATCAAGGGTATTAAATAGTGGGAGAGTAGTCAGTTTGGCTAGCCTCTGATGTGTGCCAAAAGTTATTAAGACTATTTTTTGGCATTAAGTGACAGTTGGTTAGACTTGAACTAGTGCTGAACATTGTCAAAATCCAATTGTAGCTGGGAGGTAATGTCACGGGAGGAGGAGCCAGATGCAAAAAGAACTGTGTCACAGCATACATGTGAATAGACACAGATGAACAGACAGTGGAAAGATCATTAAGGAAAATGGAAAAGAGAATAGGACTCAGGCCATACACTTGAGGGACACCTGAGCTAATGGGAAGTGAAGATGAGATGGATTTTCCTATTTGGATTTCTTGAGACCTACCTTCAATGTAAGAACAAAACCAACTTACAGAAGAGTCAGACAGACCTGCAGCTTTACGTTTGTGTGGGAAGAGGGAATGTGCTACAGTGTCAAAAGCTTTAGCAAGATCAACAAAAATGGCAAAAGTAATCAGACCTTGATCCACATCTGTAAGTATGGAGTCAGTGAGCCAACAAACGGTGGAGGAAGTGGAGGGGGATTTCCTAAAACCAGACTGGAAGGAATGAAAAAGGAGGCGTTGTCAAGGAAGAGAGTGAGCTGAGTTAGAACAATGTGTTCCTGTAACTTAGCCAAGGTAGGAAGTATAGAAACTGGACATGAGTTACCAGGAGAAGTGGAATCACAACCTTTATGTATAGGTATGACAATAGCAATTGAATGACCACAGATTATCACAGCTCCACAGAATATGTAGAAGGTCTGCCACCAGTATGTTACATTTGCATCAACTGTCTGAATAGAGTAATTTTAAACGTTTCAGTTTAGCAGGTTTTCTATTAAATCTATGAAGGACTTTAAATTGCATCAGTTGAACCAGTATGTCCAGAGAGGCCTTGCATGCTTCTGCCCAGAATCTGTTCCATTGTTTTTCTGGGATCTTTTTTTTCATAATTGATTTTTTTGTATGTAAAACTAAAACAAACATAACATAGAATATTACATACCATACCAGTGCAGGTTACAGCTTGCGGATTTGATGATATACCAAAGCCATATGTAGAAAAGCTGATTAATGATAATTTAACAGTGTGTGTCAGTTATTGAGTCTGTCCTGCTATACCCAATAATTGTAGTCATAAAAGTTTGGGCAAGTGAGTACAATAATTATATTATTAGTTACATCAAGATTAAGCATGGTGGATTCCCATGCCCTAAGCAGGGCTGCATATGTTGATAAGGTGGGGAGGAGAAAGAAAAAAGGGAAGGTCTCATACCAAAACAGTAGTATTGCACAATCATGGTATAAAGTATTCATCTTGTGATATTATATATAGCACCCATTGCTGCCATTTGTCCCTGAATTATGGAAGCTTCCCCTGCACAGAGGAGGTGAGCTGCTCCATTCGACAAACAGTATGTACAGTCTCTCCCCCCTGAGTAACAGTAAGAGATGATGTTTTCAGTCACTGGTAATATGACCCCATTTTTGGCTGCTGAAATATATAGTAAGAAAGCTTTTTCCTGATGAGCCTGATGTCCTCTGGGGGATGGATAAGAGTACCATTTGGGGAGTAAGTACAGAGTGGCAAACATACAGACAGAATCTGATCCAGCTCTCTCCAATACTCCTGCAAGAATAGGCAAGTCCAAAAGATGTGCACATGTTCTGCAGCATCCTCCCCACAGTGCCTCCAGCAGACTCCATACTGCAGTTCCATGTAGTGAATTTGTATATTAAGTGTTTGAAAAAACAGCTCTGGGCATTTCCAGGCAAACTCACCCCATCGTACTGAATCTGTTATTTTTAGGTCCACAATTGCCTCAAGGATTGGTATGTGTTATTTTCCTACCCACCTATCAAGTTTTGTAAAGTGGATACTGTACCTTTTGGAATGCTACTATCCCTCTAGATGGTGCCCTATAATATGACCCCATTGCTCCCCATGTGAGGTCTCATGAAAATCATGAAGAGAAGGGATAGGAGTAGGTAACTTAGACCCAAGAGGCATAAGTGAGCATAAATAAATGCACAGCTGCAAATACCTAATGGGATCACTGTCTCTTAATTGGTATGACTTCTGCAGGTCTGGAAAGGAAATTAGGCCCTGTGATGCCAGGAGCAGGAAAATGTATATAAGACTTATCCTTCACCATTGTTTAAGCATGTGATTAACCTGGGAGGGGCAGAATAATCTTGATCATGTGTAAAGGACCTCCAATAAAACAGCAGTGTCAGTGGCTCAGCAGGTGGCACACTGACCTCAGAGGCCAGAGGATTGAAAGGTTGTGGGTTCTAGCCCCACACTAGACACTTGGGGCAAACACCAATACTGACACTGTAGAGCATCATAAGGCAGATGCTGCACTCCTGCAGTGCTGTTTTTTGTATGAGAAATTAAATTAGGTCCCATCTGCCTGTTCTGGTGGTTATTCAGGTGTACATTAAAGATCCCATAGCACTTTTCGAAAACAGTAAGTGAATTTCCCCGGTGTCCTGGCCAGATTTCCCCCATTCACTAAAAATAATACCAACAGCTGAATTTGGTTCAGTTTCAGTTGGTTACCATCTGTATCCAGTCAACAAAACTCTATTAATCAAATACAATAAAACTACATCTGTGGGACCCCTGGGATTTTATTAAATACACTCCAGTATTGTAAAGTTATGGCAGTATACTAGTAAATCTTCCACTATTTCCACTGCCATCGGGGTTAGCATACAGATATCTATCTATTTGATAGGGGTCATTAATATGAAATTCAAGCCCTTTCGAAAGGGCTGGGAAGGAAGGGGAGGACCAGCGATTAATTATATGAAGATACGACACAAGGTGGTGCTATTTCAAATTTGGAAGATTCACACCACTTGTGTCCATTAGGAGTTGCAAAAGAGAATATTTCATCTTAGGTCATATGCCACTACAAATAAAATAGAACATCATCTGGTCCCAGGATTTGAAATACATCAGGCAGGGAATTAAGGGGAGGATTGAAGCAGACATAGTATTCTAGGCAGAATGTTCATTGACATTAGCTCCACCCTGGAAAAGAAACCCAGCAGTAGTTGGGTCCAAGTCTTAAGATCCACTTATAGCTTATAGGATACAGGGCCCATGTTTATAAGTTCTAGATGGTCTAGGTGCTGGGGTATATACACTCCTGGGTATTTTTAGTTAATCGTATACCATCTAAATATTGATGCAGTTTAATGTGTGGAGGGGGGATAGTAAACATGCCAAACTTCTGTCTTAGAAGTGTTTAATTTATACCATGCTACTATGTCAAAATGGCAGAGTTTGGCTGTACACTTCAGGTAATGACTGAGCAGTATCAGAAAGCATCGACAGTGTGTTGTGTGCATAGAAGGCAACCTTAAATTTCATCCTCCCCACTGAGATTCCTTCCATTGATTGGCTAGTCCTGATAGCAGCCACTAGGTTTATATGTATATATATATATATATATATATATATATATATATATATATCTACAGTATATATATATATATATATATATATTTTTTTTTTATAAATCGGGAGGTGTGAGGGCAACCTGGTGGATGCTCCTCTCTCTAAGTATATGGCATCAGTGAGAGAGACATTTAACCTAAGGTATGCTCTGAATGAGTTGTATAAACCCTGGAACAATTTCAACAAGCATTTGTCAATGCCGAATGTTGTCTTTCTGGCATTGGCATTGGTAGTACAGGAGTTAGAGAGATGCATAATAGGAATGACAGTGAAGTATGGAAGTAACGCTAACCTCACCTCCAACCTGCAGAGACTGACAGGCATTGAAGTGTGCCTTTGGGTCATCAGCCTTAATGCTCATGCCATTTCACCTCACCCTACCCTGCAGACTCTGACAAGTGTTGCATTGTGCCTTGTGGTTGTCAGGCCATATGCTCACCCCATTCCATAAGGAAATGCATTGAGATGGGTACAGTATAGGAGAATGGGGTGAACTTTGGGGCTAAAGAGTCCAAGGCACACCTTGATGCCTGTCACTGGCTGCAGGGTGGGGGTGGAATGGCAAGCATTACAGCCGACAATCCAAAGTCACACCCCTGACACCTGTCAGACTCTACAAGGTGGGACATTATGGTTAGAAACCCTAATGTCCCGGGCATTTGTTGGTATTTGCACTCCAAATTTCAACATGAGATTTTTGTGACCTCACCTCATGGAAGTATTTGGGACCTCTGCTCATGAACAGCAGCACTGTGATTTTGATAATCTGTCCCAAACGTTGATTTCCCACAGCAACTATGCCATTCTGTGCCATATGTGCAAAAACATATTTTGGGTAGGATGTGAAAAATTACAGCTGTACCATTGATAAGAAGGTGTGTAGAAATTACAATTTTGAAAATCTGGAGTGAAAATATTAAAAATTCTCGAAGTTACAAGGGTGCATGGAAACTGTGCCGTGCATGCTCGTACACAGTCATTTTGTGGAATTTTTTGACCAAATTTTCAACATAGACATTTTGAGATCTCCGCTCATGAACAGTGTCACTGTGATTTTCTTAATCTGTCCCAAATGTTGCTTTCCTACAGAGACCACGCCAGTGTACAAAAACACATTTCGGGCAGGATGTGAAGAATGACAGCTGTACTGTTCATAAGGAGGTGTGAAAAAAAGGCAATGTTGAAAATGTGGAGTGAAAATATTAAAAATTCTCGAAATTATGAGTGTGCATGGAAACTGCATAACGTACATTCATAATGCAGCCATTTTTTGGAATTTTTTTCACCAAATTTGCAACACAGACTTTTTGGGAGCCCACTTGATGAACAGTTGTACTGTCGTTTCATTAATCAGTCCTGGAAGGTGAGTCCACACAGTGACCACAAAATCACTTTTTGGGACTGAAAAATGAAATGACAGTGACTGAGTTCATGAGGTGGTTTCCCAAGAATCTCATGGTGAAAATTTGGAGCCAAAAGTCACAAAAATGTCTGCGATATCCACCTAAGTTGAACCCACCCCCATTGATGACATTATAGAGCTTACCATGATTTATTTCAGTTTGCTGTTGGCTTTGAAGAGTGCAGACGTGTTCCTGCTCCACCAAAGATTATCGCGCCAGGCTCCAGAAGTAAGTATGGGGTGGGGGTAAGGGGAGGTGGTGTGCACAGAGGGTGGATGCGGGTTGGGGGAAGGGCTGCTCCTGACTCGATGGACCATTTTCTTTTGTTTTAGGAAGGACATCGCAGGAAGGTTTTCTTTATTTACAGGTGTGAAACCAACTGTTTGGGCACACTGGGGTCGGCTCCCTGTGTGCCGTCTGTGTGTTTTGGAGACAGGGCATTGAAGTTGATGGGGATTGGGCCCCCCACCAACAAAGAAACTGTGTTTGTGTGTGGGGGAGCATGATGCTGAGGGGGACTGAGCACCCCCCCCTTGGCAGACAAAATGGAGGGAACATTATGCCGATGGAGATCGGGCTCCCCTGTTGGCAAACCAGCTGGGGAGGGGGCATGCTGACAGGGAGATTGGGCACCCCCAACATCGGGTTTCTATGGACTGGGAGAGGTGGATGATGGCAGCCGCTGGCATGTTTATTGAAATGTTTCAGCAGGCAAGGCATGCCCCGCAATGACAGGTTGATCCCTCATTGCAGCGGCAAAAGTCTTTCAAGTTGGTGGCAAGATTCTGAACTGATGTCATAGACAGCATGCTCATTCATTACTGCCACAGAGACCAGCCTGAAAAAGCAGTGGCACCTTTGGCAACAGCATGACTGCACCTCCACAGCCTGCTACTCCACCAAGCTGCCACAACATGTTGCTTGCTCTGCGCATGCAAGACAACATAAAAATGGGAGAGGGAGGTGAAATTCTGACAGGGTGTTCCAGGACTCCCTGTAAAGGCTTTCTTGGTGTCCAAACTGAGCAATAAAGAAGGAAAATGTCTACTCTGAATAAAATCCAATATCTGGAAACTGCATCTTAAATTATCATGTGTTCATGGTGCCTAACAAAGCCCACCTAATCTGTATGTAGGATTGTCAGTAGAATGACATCTAGGCTGTGTGTGCAGACCAAAACAAACAACTTGCAGTCTGGACTTAGTATGGAAATTGAATGATATGAAGAGGGGACACTGGGGTCCTTACCTAGCTTTAATACTACCACAACTGTGGCATAATGCCATTTTGGGGAGTCCACATCCTTTAGAGCTAAGAAAGTTTTGTGAAGGAAAGGGAGTAAGTTTTCCCAAAAGGTCTTGAAGAATTCAGGAGGATACACTTCTGTGCCTGGGCATTTGGCTGTTTTCATATTAGATAAAGCTTCTTGCTTTTTTTCCCAGCTCCATATACACAGGCATGCACTCAGTATCCAAGGCACATGTGCTGCTACACTGGACCCCCAACCTGTATCCATCCCTCACATGGCACCCTTAACTGCGCTACCACCTGTGGTCACCCAGGTGGCAGTATTACAGCAAGGGTGACAGCCAACCCACTCCAGAGGGGGAGAATGTCCCCTGAGATGCTCAATCCACATTCCCCAGCCAACCCCCAGTAATCAGACCTTGTTCCTAAACTTGGGATGCCGGCATCACAGATGGTAGCACTACTGCTGTGCCGATGGGCTGGCCACAGATCATGGTTTTAAGCATTTAAGTATAGGGGTGATAATTTCAGGTAATGCTTTATTTGCTGTCATCTGACCAATAGGGTCTGCCAGTGATTCAACAAAGGACTCATCTCAGAGTAGTGACAAATTTAGCTTACTGTGGGAGTTGACTTGAGGTTGTCCCAGGTCTAATTTTAAAAGGAGGGGTGTATGGTTCAACAAAATTAAAAGACCGTGTGTAGGGATGTGCAAAAATAAAATTCTGGCAGCAGAATTTTGGCAAAAGTTGGATTTTTGCTTCCGCAAAGGTTCGGAAATCATTTCACCAACTTTCACAAAACTTCCACTGAAAACTGCGGAATAAATGTAAGAAATGCAGGTTAATGTATTAAACTGTGAGGAAAAAAATCTGCAGAACTGATCAGTTCTGCAACTTATGTATTAAACTGCAGGGAAAAAAATCCACAGAAGTAATGCAAACCACAGATAATTACATGATATACAGCGAAATACTAAGCAAGAGACTTTATTTCTGCATGTCTTGTAAAAAGTCTGCAGTTCATAACTAAATGGCACAGTACTAGGTGGAAATCCGCAATTATTTGGCAAAGGTTCAGAATTCCACCACAGGCGAAAGAGTGGAAAATTCCGTGAAATTTTCAAAATTTCACGGAACTTCTGCAACAGTGGAAATCTGCACTGTCACCTACCCCAACTGTGTGTAAGGTCCTGCATCCCAGAAAAGGTCTCCACTGAGATAAAAAGAAAATCTGTGTGTAGCTGCTGTGATGAGGAGAGAAATAGGTGAATGAGTGACTAGAGGGGTACAGGCATCTCCACATGTTCAACAGACCCAGAGAGTCTATCTGCAATTTAAAATATTTCTGCACCTCTGTTGCCTTAAAGGCTGAGGGATGTGAGGAATCTAAATCTGGTTGCAATGTCAGTCTAATATCAGGTTCCCAAACTGAATATCTAATAGCTTAATAAATATGGCTTGGAGAATAGATTTTTCAATGCTGGGTGGTAGGTAAATGGAGGCTAATGTGAGAGGCTGTATATACATGAGGCCAGAGAGAGAAAGACTTATCGCCTCTCCATATCAATGACTTGATACTGACACTGGAACGGGAGAGGGTGAGGGATTAAGACAGCAGTCTCTCTACATTTCCCATAAGGGCAGGAGGAGGCCACCACAGTGCCATAGCTAAAATGGGTTAACTTTTCATGTTCCTCTGGGGTAAGGTGGGACACCTGTATAAGCAGAGCATCAGTGTTATTTTTCTGGAAAGAACCCATCATTTTAGACCTCTTGACCAGGCTACTAAAACCACTGACATTATGAGAAATTATTTTAACCAGTGCAATAGCCATTATTGCACAATTACAGAAAACACAAGACAGACACTATCAATGTGGCCCCGTGTTCCTCCTAGCCAAGAGGACTGAATGTCACTGAGAGTAGCACCCCTATGGTAGATGAGATCTTCACCATTTACTGGCAAAACATGTAAATACAATTAAATCAATCTGAGCATGGATATAAGCAGTAATAACAGCAATCAGAAATATAAAACAATAAAGAAATATGCCAAATGGGCCAAGTGATAACAAGGCAAAGATATTAACTAGGTGTCAGCCAACAGGGCCCAGCCAAAACCTCTTGCACTATAAGGCAAACTTGAATTTCAGGGTAGTGGGCAAGTACTTGGAATTGCCCCTAGGAGGAGAAAATGACTGGACTCCTCTTGAGGGAAAGTTGTGGGATAAACAGTGGGGCCTCACTATAAGAGCAATTACTTATGTAATATTACATCACGAGTAGCAAAGGATAATGTCAATACAGAGTTCGAGATCAAAGTCCCAGGAAAGCAAATATGCAACCTGTAACACTGTCAGGAGATAAGATGGCATAATATTCCAATCAACCCATGCCCATGTAGGGAGAGGAATTACTTTGGTATATATTTTGGGCAGATTCAACCACTACTGTACCTGAGGTCACACGGCAATAAACTTTCACAAGTCTGGAGTCCCAACTGTAAGCCATGCATTCTGTGTAAAGTATGAACTGACTCCAAGACATCTTTTAACAGTCTTTATTCACGGAGAGTTTTCCACACTCCTACTCTGCTAGAGTACTCGCATCAGACTGAAAAAAACAAAAACATTGCTCTCTTACCCTATCTAGTGCATCTACCAGTCCTCGACAGGGTCCTATAAGGCTCAAAAGACAAATACTTGAAAAGCTTAAACATTATATCCCTCCCCTTCTTAGGAAAAATACTTAGTTGAAAAAAACATTACTAGGGATATAGTTTGGATGCAGGAAGGAATTATATTTCAGTTACAATGAACAATGAACTAAACAGCAAAAATATGCAATCCCCCCAAAAACAAACTTTGCTGAAGTCCTTTTATATGAGTTTTTTTCAGATTCAAACAGCACAATAAACTGGCACATTGTCCTACAAACTTTCAGGGGTATTTTGTTTTGTCTTTTGGGACAGCAGTGGAAAGACTCAGGCAAAGGTGCTACTTGTAAATCAGGAGTGTCATTAAGTGGATTGGGCAAAGGAGAGACTGCAGGTGTTGAACTATTTGACATAAACGGCATGGGCTGCTCTACCTGTGTTTCTGCCTCCTCCACCAAGTCATAGTCCTGACAAACATCACTGTTAATCTTCTTGAAGAAGGATGAGTTCCATGTGACGGTGTGATCTCCCCTACGTGCTGTCACCATGAACCCTTTTTGTGCCACAATTTTATATGATTGTTCGCTGAAAGACACTGGCAATTTCCCTATGTGCTTTGAGTTTTTAAATAACACTGTGTCTCCTTCAACCACTGTTGATGGTTTTACATACACCTTGTTGTCAGCATGAGCTTTCCTTCAATCTTTGGCTTTCTGACCATGCTTTCTAAATTCAGGCTAGTGGGCTGTTTTTGTTCTTGCATCTCAGGGAGTTTAGTCTTTACTGATCTAGAAAACAGAACAGTTGCTGGGGGAAACCAGTTGTGCAGTATGGAGTGGCACAATCATTTCTCAAGAATTGGTACATCATTGTTTCCAGTTCTTTTGTTCAGTAATTGCAGCCTTGATTTCTTTCATGACAGTTCTCATAAACCTTTCAACTTCCTCATTTACTCTGAGCCAATAAGGAGTGACCGTTCAGTGATGGAATCACAAGTATTTGGAGAATAACTTTAGTCATGGCTATTGAAAGGAGGACCATTGTCTGACTTTAAAATTTTGGGAGTATCAAATTCTGAAAATATCCTTTAAGAGAGTTGCCCAATTAAAAGGGCAGACCCCATTGTCCACAGGCCCAGACCAAGAGCAGGTAGTGGGTGTGTAAGGAGTTTAATTGGCAGGAAAAAGGAGAAGGGGGGAGAAAGGGGAGGCGAGGGAGGGAGGAAGGAATAGGAGGGGTAAGTGAGGTCAGAAGGGGAGGAGTCCTGAGGTCAAAGCAGGGATGAAGTGGAAGATATGATAGGATGGTCAGGGAGAGAGAGAGTGGCAAGCAGCCAGGGTATTTAATGCCAGGCACAGGCCCTGGGAGCTCACAGTTTAGCTCAAAGAGAATTTTCTCTTAAAAGCATGTCAGTTTTGGCAATGTAAAAGATTAGTTAATTGTGGAGTTTAGGTTTACTTATTTCAGAGCCAGTGGGCTATTTTATAAAAATAGTGATCTGGAGTAATATAATCAGGGTTTCTTACAGTCACAGCTAATGATAATAGTAGTAGTAAGTATTGCTAGTTTGGGCTTATCGTCTTGAGAGAGGACCCAAGTGAGTACTTAAGACACCAAATAACAAGCTAAGTTTAAAAAAAAAAAGGAAAAAGAAACGGAACTGCAGAAGAAAGAGAAATGCAGAGTAAGAAAGGTTTGCTGCTGTCGTGGGTCTTGGTGGTTACTGGAGAGCGACACACACTCGGGGAGCTGGGGAATTGGAGAGGGAGGCTAGCAAAAGGCAGCCCAGTGGACTGTAGGGAGTAGCGAGTACACGACTTTGCAGCCTGGAAGGTCACAGAAGGCGCAGTGGAAAGGGGGATTTTGTTAGTGAGGAAGTACCACCTGGTGTCCAGGTATGGCACTTCCATGGCGTGAGGGTGCTGCGCCTGGGTCCAATCCAAGCGGCGAGCAGGTCTGACAGCAGGAGCCCTTGTGCGAGAGACCAATGGGGAATTTAGGCACTAGATACCCCTTTTTTGATTTGGTTGGAGAGACCGACGAATTGTGCATTGGTCAGACGGTGCTAGGCCCATCAGCAGATTGCTTGGTGTTGGCATCTGACATCACCATGTGGGTGACTGGACTAGGGCCATGTCAGCGGCCAACAAAAAGAGCACTGGTGTTTTTTAGGCCTGGGGCCATGGAGAAGGAACAAGGTTTTATACTGGGGAGGTCGATGGAGAAAAAAATGCCAAACAAGGTAGAACTTGGAAATTTTGAGAGCTTCTTCTGCCACAGCTGTGGCAAGAGCATGGGAAAAGTGGGAGTGGGTCATGGCCCAAGACACCTTGAGGAAGTGAAAAGGCTAAAAAAAGAGGAGGAAATAAGGCAATTTTGCAACAATCAAGGGCCCAGCCGACATGTAGACCCAATGTTGAGCTGCATGGTGCAGGCGGGTGATGTCAGCACCACGTGATCGGCTGACCCAGGCCTCCTGTACCTGGGGAACATTCAGGAGCATGAAAGGGAGCTAACAAAAATATATGGCTCATTGGGGACGGTGAGTGGGGAAGATCTTCTCGAACAATGATATAAGGGGCAAGAAATGGGATTGATTGCCTAATTTGAAAAAAAAAGGTTCAATTAAAGTTAATGCATTAGAGGTATGGGACTAATTAGCTAAAAGATAAAAGGAAAAATGAGGAAGGCACCCCAATTGGCCATCAGGTACTGGAACCGACACACAGGACCTGCAGGGGCCCAATGAACCAGCAACAGAAGCACTTAAAGTATCATAAGCCAGAAGCCCAGGATTGGGGAGATGGGGGGGCAGTGGAACCACATGCTGAACTTTGTCCCGGCATTTTGGGGTAGTATAGCACTTACTTAAGGTGGCAGGATCCTGCCAGGTGATCTCGGCTGTGTGTAAGGTGACCACAAGGGTTGCACCATTATCCAGGGGGTGCAGACAGCAGGGTGACAGGGCAAATGAGGAATTATATCTGAGACATATGTATAAACTAACAGATGATCATTTCTTTTCAGGTCACAAGTGTTATTATGGCTCCCAGAAGGAATAAGCTGAGCAAATCAGAGTGCTACCAGGCAGTGATGAAGCTGGTGAACAAGGTGAATTAGCTGCTGAGGCTGTGGACCCACCCAGCCCAGCAAAGGACAGAAAGTGAAATGGAGTCACAAAGCAGTGGGGGAAGGACATCAGAAAAGCACCCTGGGTGCCACCTGCACCCATATCTGAGGATCTCATCCCAGTTGACTTAGTGCCGGCTGAGCCAGTTCCCCCACCTGTTCTGGTGCCTACTCCTGCACCAGTCCTTGCACCTTTGTTTTCGCTGAACATGACAGTTCCCCTGGACCCAGCTCCTCTTGCCCCAGTGGCACCTCTGGCTCCAGCTCCAGCTCCAGACATCATTCAACTGACCCAGCCCGCAGGGACTAGCCCTCAGACTGATTCCCAGCCAGGTAATAAAGAGATCACACTAGAAAGCAGTGAGAGAGAATATGTGGAACAGATGCTAAAAGCTATGGGGGGACACCGGTTTTGGTAGTTAGAAAAAGCTTCTGGGGAAATCAGGAACAAAGAGAAGGGAGAGGCTACAGGGACAGTATGGGGGACAGGAGGTGAAAAGGTTCTCAGAAATGAGTTAGGGGTGCCAGGCGTCCATATTGGGGATCATGTCCCATTAGCCACAAAAGAGAAAATATGGAAATGTGAATATGTGGACATATTTGCCCTGGCTAATGTAGATAACATGGACAAATACGAGGAGAAAGAGAGTTTTGAGAAGAAGGGCGTGGCAGCAACAGTAATGCTGCTGGGAAAAGGAGAGGAAGAGAAAGTGATGAAAGGGAAGAATTGGGGTAATTGTTTAATGGGTTTTGCTTATTTCACAGCTATAGCCATAGAGAAAAAAATGGAGCTGCCACTCCTTTGTTAACCTATTCCCTTATTATAAAAAATGCCTATAAAAGAGGAGAGTACAGTTGAATGAAATATGATGAGAAATTTAGGAAGAGAATAGCTCATTTTGGGGATGTCAAATGGGATGCCAGCAGATTGACCAATGGTTAGAGATTTATGGGTACGACCAGCGGGGAGAGTGAAGGGGACAAGAAAATGGGGCAGGCCAAAAATTCTGCTGGGGTTATAACCGTGCTTTCTGCTACTGGCCAAATTGCCATTTCTGCCACACCTGCCCAAAATGTGGGGGTAGCCACTCAACATCAAAATACAGGTATAGCTGGGACAAAGGAACTGGGAACTATAAAGCAGGCCACAACCAGTCCTTTCAGGGTAACCATATGGGACATAGGGGGCAACAATGGGGGAGGGGGCTGGTGGGGGCAGGGTACAGGCTTTCTATGGTGGACAGCAGGATAGTTAAGGATTACACAGGCAGATCATTTCAGCTGGCAGGCACCCATATTAAAATTGATGTCTTGACTGACTAGGTGAGACGTTGCCCAATGAGGAGGCAGCCCGCATGCTTCTAAATGGTTTTCACAGGGGTCTCAGCCCGCATTTTCAAGGAGATAGAAAAAAGACAAGGGCAAAGAACCTGATTTCAGTAAAGGGTAGGGAAACATCGCTAGAGCAGAGGATTTAGAAGGAGATAATAGTGAGCAGAGCGGAAGGCCCATTCAGTCATCCACCTTTACCAGATCTGAGGATATCCTCCTTGGGATTAGTCCCCAAAAAACAGCCAGGGGAATTCTAGGTGATATACCATCTGTCTTATCCAGATGGCAATTCAGTCATGATCATATCAAAGAGGAGGACAGCAGGGTGACCTACGCCACCTTAGAAGAAGCAGTTAGGTTGATAAGGACAAAGAAGGGGGCATGGCTGGCAAAAACAGACATCGAAGTGGCATTCTGCCTACTAACGGTATGGCCTGAGGACTGGGATCTGCTGGGATTCCAGCTTTGGGGGAGATATTGTTTTGATAAGGACATGTCCATGGGTTGCTCGATTGCATGTGCTACATTTAAGATGTTCAGCACATGCCTGCAATTGATCTTCCAGATGAGATATGGGTACGGGGCAATGATCCACTACCTGAATGATTTTCTCTTGATAGGGGAAGGGAGGTAGCAGGCAGAGGAGATGTTGAGGATTTTGAGGCAATGTGCAGGGAGCTCAGGGTGCCATTATCCCCGGACAAGATGGAAGACCCAAGTCAGACAATAGAATTCCTCAGCATTGAGGTAGACACTGTGTGGGAGCTTTATAGGCTGCCCGAGCCTGAGGTGAAAAAGTTAAGAACACTGCTAGGGGAGGTCAAGGCCTGACGCAGGGTGCCACTTCAACAGATGCAGCAGTTGTTGGGTCATCTGAATTTTGCATGTAGGGCCATAGCACCCGGGTGCACATTTACATGATGCCTAGCTAGGGTAACTCAAGGCATTTCTAGGCCTCATCATTGAGTGGACATAGCCAGGGGAACCAAGGAAGACCTCTGAGTGTGAGAGACCTTTTTAAGCAACTACAGTGGAAGGACTTTCTGGCAGGAAGAATGGGTCTTTAACATAGACCTACAACTGTATACGGATGAAACTTGGGGCATCGGAATGGGGGCTTATTTGGGGGGAAAATGTTTGCAGTGGTCTGGCCCAGCACATGGGCAAAGGCTGGGGTGACACAGGATATCACCTTCTTGGAGATCTTCTCCATATGGGTAGAATGGAGGTTTGGGGGGAAGCACTTAGGAAACAGAAGTTCATGTTTTGGAGTGACAACTGGGCAGTCATGGATGTGCTCAACAAGAGGGGGACATTGTCCAAAAGAGTCATGAGGGTACTAAGGCAGCTGGTGTTAAGATGGCTGATGTTGAGTATATCATTTAGGGGGGAGGCACATTGATGGTATAGATAATGTGATAGCTGATTGCCTCTCCTGCCTGCAGATGGACAAGTTTTGACCCATTGCTCCGTGAGCAGAGCCGGGTCAGATGGAACATTGGATTGATGGAGCCGAACCGTTGTTTCGCAACTCCTGGTCCCATAGGACCCTAAAAGCGTATGAATCCTCCTGGAGGGCATTAAAAGCCTTTTGAGCAAAAAAAATGGCTACAAGGTAATTGGGGCGGTATCAGGAGACCAGGTGGCACAATTTATAGTGGTGGGGTGGAGGAATAAGATGGCACACATGACCATGGGGTGCATTTGGCAGCAATAAGTCAAGTGTGTTCCCTAAGAGGGTGAGGGGATCCCACAAAGCACAATGTGATAAGACGTATGATGCAAGGCTGGCTTCGGCGGGGGGCAGAGAGGTTGCAGGACTACAGAAGACCACTTACAGAGGTGCTGTTGGAGCAGCTACTAGGAGTATTACACAAGGTATGTACATCTAATAGTGAAGTAGTCTTATTTCAGGTGGTATAAGCCATCATGTACATTGAGGCTTTCCAGATCAGCGAGGTCATAGGGCATGGAAAAATAGATAGTTTTAGGGACTACAGTGGGGAGACATGATCTGGAATGAGGAAGGCTTACCAATGCTCCTCAGGTGGTCAAAGACTGACCAGACAGGAAAAGGGCATAGTGTACTGGGCAGAGACATAAGAATGGGGCCATATGTCCAGGGGTGCTCTACATGTGTATGTGGCAGGTAAACCATGGGATAAAAACCCTTTGATGTTTTTGCATGGGGATGGGGCCCCGGTCACTGGGTCACAGGCAATAGCAGTACTTAAAAAGTGGCTAGCTTTTATAAGGGAGGACCTGAGTGGATATTCCTTGCATTCCTTCCGCATTGAGGTGGCATCAGTATTGGAAGCCCAGGGCAGCACTGCTGGGGACATCAAGCAAAAGGGGAGGTGGTCTTCTAACTGTTTTAAAAGATATGTCCATAAGGTGAAACAATTTGAATAATGATGTTTCTTTTCTTTCCAACCAAGCAGGTGGTTTCATCACATTATAAAATAAGGGGGGGGGTGGTTGATTTACCCAAGGACTGGATCTTGGTAGATAAGGGGATAAGAGACATAGATGGGGACATGGATGGATCTCTCTCTCTCTCTCTCTCTCTCTCTCTCTCTCTCTCTCTCTCCCTCTATCTCTCTCTCTATGTTTATGATCTATCCAGGACGAACAAGGAGATTGGATGTCTGGATTTGCAGTCACTCATGTGTCCATTGGGCTGAGAAGTGGGCATCCAGGAGACTTGGGGGAAAACAGCTATATTTGGACCTTAATCAGATCAGGTTGACCTGGAGACACATTCGGGGCATGAAATGGGCACAGCTGCTGCCAGTACTGAGGGAGATGAGAAAAGATCACAGTCACCTGGATCTTATAATTATCCATTTAGGAGGGAATGACCTGGGGAACAGACCTTGGCCGGACATATACTATCACATTAAAGAGAACATTAACAAGATTCATGGTCCACCTTGCTGCAAGTCCACCTTGTAAATGAGCTTGCTCAATGGTGTTCGCCTGGATAAATGAAGACTTGATTGATTGATTGATTGATTGATTGACATGGATGGTGGCCAGAGATTACTCTGGTGTGGTCAGACATAGTGCCATGGAGGGCCTAGAGACACGCTAAAAAAGCACAAGGCCATGGATGGTGCCAGGAGGCGCATGAATACCAGGGTGGGCAGGTTGATATTGGAGATAGGGGGCAAGGTCATATGCAGGGGCGTGACAGAACAGATAGTGGAGTTTTATAGGGGGGATGGGGTAATCCTCTCTGGGTTAGGCCTGGCTATGTTTAACTCAGAAATTGCAGATACAATTGAGCTCTGGATGCAGGAGAGAATTGGTTAAGAAGGGGGAAGTCCACCATCCATCGCAAGCGGGAGGTGGACTAGTGAAAAAATTGGGGAGGGGGGAGGAGGGAGGATAGGCTGGGGAAAAAGGGGGGATATATAAATTAATAATAAATAGGACATAAGGCAACACTATGAGAAGTAGGGGTACAGTGTGTATGCTTGTACCCCTTTGGACAGAAGAGAATGAAGAAAGGCAGCCTCACAGGATTTACATCTGGGGGGGAGAAGAAGACACAATAAGAGAAGACAAAGAATAAATTGACAGTAATTTTAATGAATGATGGCATGATTAAATGGATTGAAGTGGCATAATGTTGTATGGATTATGTTCAATGTATATAGATGTATTAATTTGTGGATTGAAATCAAGAATTTAAGTAAAATAATAATTGCCAAATCTGAGCACCTAGACATACTGGTCTGGTGTCTTCTTTTGGGGGGATCTGGAGATAATTAGGACTTACTGTTCCAGCACAAGTTGATTTAACTACATCCATGACTGAGTAGCGAGAGTAGTCGTCAGTAATTACAAGTAGGTACTCATCCATGGGAAGTTGAGCAAAATCAACACTATCCACCTGCAAGGTGATTCGGGTAACTCTGACATCATGAAGGGTTCACGAGTGGTCTCAGATATCACTATTTGAAATGCAAAGCATGATTTCACTGTCTCTTCTGCCATCTTATCAGTCCCAAGGAACCAAACCTTTTCCCTCAGTAAGGTTTTGTTTTTTTACCAATCCTAAGTGACCTACTGCTTGCTTTTGAAGTTTTTCAGGTATGATCAGCCTGTTCCCTTTGACAATAAAACTTCTATTTGCATAAATAGTCAGTTCATTTTTCACATGCTCAAAAGAGGTATATGCTTTCACATTAATCTGAGGATCTGTAGAAGCTAGAACTCATTTCCCAGACATTCATTTATTTATTGAAATGTTTCACCAGGAAAGCACACTGAGCAACACGTCACTCATCTTCCGGTGCAACCTGGGGGAAAGGGGTACAATAGGAATGAGACAATAAACATTCAATTTACAAGATCAACATTAACATACAGTTGTAAGGCAGGTGTTACATAAAGTGTTACAACAGTGTTGAGCGTAACATGTAGGAAGAGTGGGCAATAATAAGTGCCAGGATAATAAGTAAACAAGTGCTTATGGGAAAGAAATGGGAGAAAGGGGAGGGTGGGGTGAGCTGGGGGGAAGGGGAAGAGTCATGTCTCTGGATACCCCCTCAGGGTGCGAGGAACCCTGCAATGGGACTGGTGGGACCAGAGAGAAAGGGATAATGCAGTGTCCCAGAGAGACACATTTAGCATGGTGTGGGAAGGGAGTAGATCAGAGATACAAGCCCCTTGGGGTGGTAAGAGAAGGTGAGGGTAAAGATGAAGGGTTTGTACAGTGCTTAGAGGAGGGAATTAGATAGGGACATGGCTGGAGCAGCTAGTTGCAAGGTAATTTTTGAGGGCAGAGTTGATGGAGTAGGCAGAGGATGAGTGCCGGATTTGAGGTGGGATGGAATTCCAAATTTTTGGGAGGTGGTGAGACTAACTGGATTGGCCGATTTGGATTGATCTGTGGGGGACAACCAGGGTACAGGAATCAGAAGATCTAAGGGAATGGAAGAGTGGAGGGGGTGATATAAAGGAGGAGGTGAGGTAGGAAGGGAGCTCACCCAACCAGTGCTTGGAGGTGAATTTAGCACAGTGGGAGAGTCACCTATTTGTAAGAAATGGGAAGGACAGGGCATGATAAAGATCACAATGATGGGAGCGATGGGGGCATCCAGGGCAAAATGGCAGAAGGAACTAAAGAGGGTGTCCAGTCTGGTCAGGGAGGACATAGTGGCAGCACCATAGACTACTTAACAGTAGTCAAAAATGGGCAGTAACATCATCTGAACAAGTTCATGCCTAGCCGTAGGAGGGATGCAACTACAGTTCCTGAACAGGACACCAAGCTTGGGGTGCAGTTTTTTCTGGATGGCATCAATATGTCCAGAGAAGCTTAGGTGTTGATCCAACTAAACACCTAAGTACCTGAAGGAGAACTGTGCAGCTTCTGTTACTGCTTGCAGAGTAGAATCATTGCATGTCACAGACAATGTCTTCCAGAGACATCCCTACTGGTGTTGCATGTGCCGTGATGGCTTTGTCTCCTTTGGTGGATGACGTGACATGTAGTCAGCAGGGTGTTCACTACCTGACTTATACACAACTGTCATGTCATATAGTTGAAGTCGTAATGACCATCTCTCTATGCATGCTGGAGGCTTGATCTTGGATTGTCATGTATGGCCACCAGTGGCTTGTGATGTGAATGTATGGTGAATGGTCTCCCAAACCACTGCTAACACCTTCCTTTTAGGCTTTGAATAGAACTGTTCAACAGGTTTAAATACACAGCTAGAAAATGCCACAACATAACACATAGGACTGATTTCACCCTTTTGTGCTAGGATGGTGGCCAGGCCTACCAGACTTGCATCCTTCAAAATTTCCAACTGTTTCTCTGAATCAAAATACTTCATGACAGATGGACTGATAAATGCTTCCTGAAGTTGACATTACACCTTCTCATGCTTTGTTGACCATTCCCATGATATATCTTTCTTGATTAATTGTCTCAATGGTTGTGTCAATTTTGAATGAATCAAGAGCAGAAATTAGCCATCCTAAGCAGGTTTCTAATCTCAGAGACTTTGGTAGGTGTGCTGAATTCACAGATTGCTTGAAGTTTCTTGGGATCAGCCATCATACCGCTTTCTGTAAAAATATATCCAAAGTATTCAAGGGTGTTTTTGCCAAAAACACATTTTTGTTTTTTAGCATCATTCCTTTCTCAAGCAACCTCTGTAACACAGCTTGCAGATATGTGTTATGGTCCTCTGGGTATATACCATAGACAAGAATGTCACCACAAATGTTTAAAGTAGCTTTCAGTCCACTCAGAGTTTCACAGATTGTGTTCCGAATTGTCTCAGCTGCACTTGATATGCTAAAGTTTAAATGTTTATACTTCTTTAGCCTGACATTAGTGGAGAATGCAGCTATATAGCATGATTCTGGGGCAAACTCAAGTTGATTATACCCCTGGTTAAGGTCCAGCTTGCTGAAAATTTTAGCACCATTTAGGTCATTAACAATCTCGCTGATCGTTGGTGTCACATGGTGTTTTTGCTTTATGACTTTATTTGCTTGACACATATCCACACACTTACAGACTTTTCCTGGACTTTCAGGTTTTGGTACCACAACCACAGGCGACACCCATGGTGTTGGCCCTTCAGTCTTCTCTATCACATCTAACCTTTCATTGCATGTCAGCTGGTCCTCCAGCTTTTCCTGAATGTGGACTGGGACTCTGCAATGGCATTGTGCTGCATGCTGAACTGTTGGATCAATGTGTAATTTTACTTGAGCATCTTTAAGCTTGCCTAATCCATGAAATAGCTTGTCATATTCAAGGAGCAGCTTGCAGCACAATGCTTCAGCAGTTTGTAATTTACTATCCTCCTCATCTTTAATAACCTGCTGTGTCATTTTGATCAATTTAAGGTCTTGTCAGGTCTTCCAGATGAGTAATGACCCATCTGCCCCTTCTTCGACATAGAAAGTCTCTTGGCAGATTTTTCTTTTAGAATTCAACAGCAGCATGAAAGTTACCCAAGATAGGTAGTGGGTATTTTGAACTGTATTGTTAGATTTTTACATCTGTTTTCATAGGTTTAGGTTCCTGGACTTTGTTAAGGAAGTCAAATTCATAAATCACATTATTCGTGGCACCTGAATAAATGATAATCTTTATGGCCAGACCAAAGATTTTTACATCACAATGCGGATATACCTGCAACTTTCTGTCAATAAGGTTGTATTTGTGATGGTATATATATATATATATATATATATATATATATATATATATATATATATATATGTAGAGAGAGAGAGAGAGAGAGAAAATATCTATATATTACAAGGGCACAGTTGCACCCCATAGTTAGGGTTGAGTAGGCACATCAATGTTAAACTCAAAATATTGCACTTTAATAACTTTGCAACCATTTAACAGATTTGCATGAAATATAGTATGTGCCTTCCTGTGGGGTAAATCTCTTGAACTGGCAAGTTACGTTCCAGTCGGATATGCTGTCTTAGAGTTGCATAGATGTGAAAAAAACATGTTTTCACCCATTGACTTTGCTGGAATTTTTCTTTAAACTTGCTTACAGCCCAATGGCTTGTTTTTTTTTGGTCTGAAATTTTCAGGGCAGGAAGGGACTACCCCACAGATGTGCCTTTTCGTAATCTGGTGAAAAAATAATAAACCATTTTTAAGTCATTGCAATTAAAAAATGTGAAAAAAATTGTTTCTGAGTATGCTCAGTAGGCATTTCAATATAACTGTATGAAACAAAGTAGGAATCCTAGTTTGTATGGAAAAATTCCAACTTCGTATGGCCACCATCTTGTTTACAGTTTTGCCTGCAATTCTAATTTGGAAACCTCCCAAAATTATTTTCTGGGAAGGGGACCAACACATGTAGCTCACTTATTGTGACCCCTAAGTCTATTCTGCCCTTTACTGCATGTAAAAATAACCCAAAAGCGTTTTAAATTTATATTTCAGTTCTTCATTCGTATCCATGTAATGCGAAATAGGATCTCACTTCGTATGACAAGATATGAAGTAAGATCCTACTTCGTATCACAAAAATGCCGAAAAGAACTGTTTATGCTGACATGGGTGTCCCCAATCCCCATGTTGGCACTAGATGTCTGCACACCATCTTTGAACACTGGGAACCCCACTCCCAGTGTTCCCCAAAAGAACAAAACTCCCCCACATGTTTACCTACAATGGGGTGCCCAGTCCCTGCATTGGCAGTTGATCCCCCCACAAGGTGGGACACTGGGCGGCCTGCTCCCATTGTCCCCAGTTATATTATACCCCCCACAGCCACCAGCAATGAGTAATACTGGGAAGCTCACCCCCAGTGTTACAAAATGTGTGTTTTGTTCTATACCTGCAACAAAGAAAACAGTCCTCCAATGTCTTTTTTTAATCCTGGGAAAAAAGAAAATGTCCCCTCATTGTTTCCCTATCCCCCTCCCCTGTCCCCACCCTCCCTCTGTGCACCCACCTTCCCGCATCCCCCCTTACCCCATACCTACCTCCGGAGGTGAGGTGCTGTCATCTTCTGTGGACCGGGACACATCTGCACTATTCAGAGCTGAACTACGAACTAAAGAATCAAGGGAAGTGCCATATAATGGTAGTCTATGGTGTTTTGAACGTAGGTTGATATCTCAGGTATTTTTCAACATTGTTTCACCAAATTTTCAACATGGGCTTTTTGGGACCCCACCTCATGAACACAGTCACTGTCATCTCATTAATTGGACCCATAAGGTGGTTTCACAGTCGCTGCATTGAATCATCTTTTGGGACAAATTAATGAAATGACAGTGCCAGTGTTCATGATGGGAGGTCCTAGAAATCCCATGTTGAAAATTTGGTGCAAAAATATTGAAAAATGCCCATTTTATGAGCGTGCATTGCACAGTTTCTATGCACACTCGTAACTTCACCAGTTTTTAATATTTTCACTCCAGATTTTCAACATTGGTATTTTTTTCACACCTCTATATGAACAGTACAGCTGTCACTTTTCACATCTTGCCCAAAACATGTTTTTGCACCTGTAGCACTGAATGGCTCATTTGCTGTGCGAAATCAACTTTCTGGATGGATTAATGAAATGAACACACCACTGTTCATAATGTCGGGTCCCCAAAAGGACATGTTGAAAATTTGGTGAAAATATTCCTGAAAATGCCAGAGTTATGTGTATCCATTGAATTTATTCTACACACGTGCATAACTTTGCTACTTTTTGATCTTTTGACAGCAAATTTTCAACATAGCCATTTCTTTACACCACCTCATGAACAGTACAACTATCATTTTTCACATCCTGCTGAAAATCCAATTTTGCACCTCTGATGCAGAATGGCATTGCATTTGCGCATATTTACATTTTGCCTTGCATTTCACAGTTACTCTGTACTAGGTTACATGAGGTGGGATAAAAAGATGGCTATGTTGACAATTTAGTCAATGTTGGTTGACATATGGAAGCACAGGCCCAGAGGACCTGCACTTCCACACCTACATACTATACATATGCGCATCTAGGACCCTGCGCTCTCACAGTAAAATACGGATACTATTGTACTAGCTCAAACAGAAGGGAAATTCATTGTAAAACAGCTCCATTAATACATCAGTTAGGGTTCATATTACAGTGACAAAAGTATGGAAATTTGGTGTTTGAGATTTCAACCTACCACCCACCCCCACCCTCCACACACCAACAGCCATCGATTGTGCCTTGAGATATCGGGCCTCTCACCCCATTCTCCTGTACTGTACCATGTCTGCTTGTTTATACATGGAATGGGTGAGAGTTAGGCTGATGACCCAAGGCACACCCCGATGGCTGTTGGTTCATGGAGGGTGGGGTGGTAGAGTTGGAAATTCTAATGCCAAATTTCCATTCTTTTGTCACTGTAATAGGAACCCTAACTGATGCGTTAAGAGTTTTTTACAATGAATACACATATATCTATATATATATATATATATACATATATATATATATATATATATAGAGCTGTGTGGACAGTATTTGAGAGACAAAGTGTGACATCCATATACTCAAAAAAAGTTTTATAATTAGACATGACTCAACATTAATTTTAATGTGTATATGTGGTAGTTGCATAATACAAAATATAAATATAGTTCTGTATTTCTAAGTTTGGAAAAATGGCACAGTTAGTTATGACGTGGAAACTACTTTCGTGGGTAGCTAGGTGTCCATTATGCATTATTTCCCATTTCTAGTAATAAATAACATTTTCAAATGCAGTGTGTCTCCGTCTTCTATTTAAGTGTATAGTTTACAACATTTAATGATTTGATGTTCTTCCATACCTATATGTCGCTATCTATCCTCAAATGTAGACAGCACTATAAATACAAACAGGAGCTTACCAAAGTTTCATTACTTCATTCTTATACTGTTTGTGTCCAGTCTACATGCTTTTCACACTTAAGCTGGACATTAAATAGAAAGATAAACATAAACAAGTCACTTGGTTGTATTTGATTTATTATGTGACCATCTCTGTTGAATACTACTACTGTGGGTAATGCAGACACCACAGTAGCAATGCAACATGTGAAATACATAGTACAACTTTTATTAATGGCTTATTATCAAACAAACAGCCAATGCACATTGATAATTACCATGCCACATCAGGGGCCATTTTGACATCACTGTAGCTCTGCAGAGCCAGACTGAGGAGAGGCCAAACCACAGTTAACAACCAGAAAGCACCCAGGCAAGCTGTTTGGTACTGATAACTATACATGAGGGTGCCACATGATGTTCCTTGGCAATCCTGTGCTTGCCTTTCAGGGGAAAATGATGCAAAAATATCACAAAGGCCCACCCTAAGCTCACCACCACGTGCATCACAGGGACACTGCTGCTGCAGGGTTCTTGTACTGCACATGGAATGCCACATCCAAACTGCTCTGCAAGTCAAAACAATACACCAAAGTTCCCCATGGACAAGCAAAGGCAAGGCAAGAGACAGCTGGATGTTACATGACAGGCCTGAGGCACATCAGGGGTCATTTGGACATCACTGCACTGCCACAGAATCAAACTGAGGGCAGATCCAACCACAGTTATCAACAATGAAGCATCCAGGCAAGCTATTTGATTTTGATAACTTTAGATACAAGCACTGCATGGCATCCCCTGGCAACCCAGTGCCAGCCATTGTGGGGAAAATGATGCCAAAATATCACACAGGCCCACCCTGTGCTCGCCACTACGTGCATCACAGGGACACCGCTGCTGCAGGGTTCTTGTACTGCACATGGAATGCTACATACAAACTGCTTGAGTCAGGCCTAGGTGATGTTTTTTTTTTTTAATTTTCAAACAGTTCCAAGATATTGTGCCAACACTTGACATTAAATTTATAGGCAGTCTCATTATAAATAAATCAGCTAAATGTTTTTGCCAGATGAATCCAAACCACTGATGTTGCACATCAGGCACTAGTACACCCAGGCAATGACCAGATTACAGTACTACACATGGTATCCCTTCCAGACCCCTGAATGTACTAAGCAATGCTGTGAGCAGCCTTTCTGAGGTAAGCCCAAGTGCTGTATTTTTTTAATTTTAAACAGTTCCAACATATTGTGCCATCACTTGACATCTAATTTAGAAACAATCTTATAATAAATAAATCAGGAAAATGTTTTTGCCAGATGAATCCAAAACAATGATGTTGCCCTACAGACACTAGTACACCCAGGCAATGACCCAGTTTTGAGAGAAGCCCAAGTGTTGTATTCTTTTTTTTAAAACAGTTCCAACATATTATGCCACCACCCACACCTGATTCCCTAGATCAGTATGCCAATACAATAATGCTGCTTTATAATCTTACATCAAGAAAGGCAACTTTATCATTTTAAAATAACACCACACACACACACACACACACACACACACACACACACACGCACACACACACACACACACACACACACACACACACACACGCATGCACACACACACACCCCTACCCTAACCGGAGCCAGCATCACCCCTTCTTTCCAAAAATTACAAGTATCTCTCACAAATTGCATTTATTTTTATTTAAAACATTTTAAGAGTGCAGGTTTTTTTATTCATTCCTCATACGCACTTCCAAAATAGAGCCATCATCATGTCAACAGGTGCAGCATTCATTCAACAAATACACATTCTCCGAATTTACCAGTAGGAACCCCACAGGTGTTGTTTTTTCCCCATTTAAACATGATTAAAGTCATCACCAGAGGAAGTTCACCAATATTAGCAATATTCTAAAAAAATCAAAATATACAATGAAAACCTGCTGGATGGATTGTAAACAAAATACTATAAATCTCAAACAAAACTCTATTTGATTAGACTGGTCACCTATATGCACAGCTCCATTTTGAAGAGGGGCCCCTTCACAAACAGCTGGGCCATGAGAGAACACACAAATTTTACTTTTCTGCCCCCAAAGATGATAGAACGCAACTGCTGCACTAAAGCCAAATAGTATTTAATATGCCCCATTTAAACAGTGCCAGCACCAGAGAAAAATTCAGCTGATATACTTCCCAAACAAAACTTTAAAATATACTATTTAATATGCCCCATTTAAAGACTAACCACACTAGAAAAAATTTATGCTGATATACTTCCCAAACACAACTTTAAACTATACTATTTAATATGCTCCATTTACACAGTGCTAGAACCAGAGGAAAGTTCTGCTGATATCATTCCCAAACAAAACTTTAAAATATACTCATTATGCTGCACAGCTCACTAATCCAATCATCCTCTGTTTTGAAGAGTGGCCCTTCACAAACAGCAGGACCATGAAGTCTTAAGGTGTTTCTATCCCCCAAATGACACAGAATAACTGCTGCACTTTAGCCAGTCACTATTTAATATGCCTCCCAGAATTTTAACTTGCTGTTTTGTAGCAGAATGCTGAAGATCATGTTTTCTAGTGACTGGAGACCTCTGCGATCCGTCCAAACTCCTGTGTTGCACACCAGATTTAAAATGGATGGCGATTCATTCTACCTGTTTTTAAGAATGGTAAATGGGAGGAGCAGCAGGAAGAGAACAGTTTTGCTTAGAGCCAGATTACCAAAACTGAATGGCTGATGTCACCTTCAGGTCCCGGCTGTTTGTACCAATACCAGTAGCATCATTATCCATGTGGGTAACATGGACATGACAGAAATTCTGCAGCTATATAAGACATCACAATAATGCACGAAAGTAATAAATTACATGTGGTGTCATGCAAATGTAATTACATCTACATAAAATCAGTAATCACTGGGGGATAGTTACACATCCACTCTGTCCACTAAAAAATAAAACTTTAGTATTGTGCTTTAAATACAGTACATTTAATGGTCACCAAGATGTGTAGCTCAGCCATATCACAAATGGCTGCCTTTTTAAAGGCTATTTTCATTATTTAAATGTTGCCACAATAAAATAAAAATACAGACTTTATTTTAAGTGTACACTCAAGTCTCTTGAATACTGTCCACACACACATACATATGTGTATGTATATATATATATATATATATATATATATATATATATATATTCATATCTATAGATATGTTCATCCAAACTGGTCTCATTGGCATCTGTGTTCACCAGATTTACAACTCGTCGGTGCTTCACTTTCTGCTTCCCAATGTTGTTTGGTGGCTTTGATCTACAGCATGCTGTAAAATGGTTTTGCTTTTCTGCACTTCTGGCAATCTTTCCCAAAAGCAGGGCATGCTGTCTTACCACTGGAGTGTGGATATGCCCCACCACAGTTCCTGCATTTTATAGAGTCAGCATTTCAATTAGGAAACTGGAATACTGTTTGGGATGCTGTTTGTTGTCTGCTGATTCGCTTGGTGTCACTTTGTTGATAGCATGGTGATCACTCTCACTTCCAGCTGTCCTGGCCTCAGATAGTTCCATTGCTTTGCCTACATCACCCAGCTTGGCTAAAGTCATGTTGGATCCCCCAACACCCTTCTACAAAGCTTGCTAGATGAGCAGTTTTGCACAATCTGAGTTTTTACCTCACAATCTACATCAGTAAAGTTGCACAATGCTGCGAACTGCCTCAAGCGTGTGTGATAGGAAGTTAAGCTTTCTCCACTATCCTGTTTTGTCTGCCGAAATACATACACAGTACTTCATACTATTGTCAAGGCAGCTACAGCCTAATCTAGTTCATTCTCATCTTCCTCTGGTCTGGTGCCTGGAAGTATATCAAAAACATAATTTACCTGCTCACCAACATAATGCAGCAAGAGAACTCTTTGTCTCTTGGGGGTCTTCATTTTTTTTTTAAATTCAACATAATTTATTGTTTTCAAAAGGCATAATAAAACAGTACAACATACGAACATATAAACATACAAACAACAAACAGCAAACCCCTTCCCCTCTAAACTGCCCCCCAGTGTTGGAGTGAGATATAGCGTGTCCCCACTAACAAACAATTAATAACAAAATGACCAAAGGACTGACTACATAAATGATATAGTCTCTTGGGGTCTTCTATGTTCAATACAAGCAGCAGATTCTTAATTCTTGTCACTCACTTTCTCCGTCTTACACCTATGGCTCTTGCTTCTGAACTTACATCAAAAGTGGAAAAACTGGAAGTGCTGTTGCCATTGTCTTCTGTTTACAGCTTTGTTTCTTCATACTTTCTGTATTCTCCTTTTAATTCCTTTATTTTGTTTACCTTCACTTGTAAGGTGCAGTATAGAATATCCTTTGGAAACTAGTCTGCCATTTAATCACTAGTCGCCTTTGTAAAATATTAACTTACTCCAAGACATCTTTTAACAGGCTTTATTCACAGAGAGTTTTCCACACTTCTACTCTGCTATAGTGCTTACATCATACTTAAAAATAAAAAAACTTGCTCTCTGACCATACCTAGTGCATCTACTAGTCCTCTACAGGTTCCTATAAGGCTCAAAAGAAAAATACTTGAACAACTTGAAAATCACAGTCTGCAGGTCTGTTCTGGTACAGTATATGATTCAGATTAAGTATCCATAGCATAGCATTATGGGAGCCCAGCCAAGATCACTGAAAATGTCTGACTACAGTGGAGCCAGCCATAACTTGCAGTAAGTGATATGATACAAAATACTGCATGACAAAAGGGCTTCATTTCAATTGAATTAGACTGTTCTCCACAGTATACTGCAGCATTTTGTGATATACTGCAGCATTACTGCATTGAATTCTGGCTGGCGCCACTGTATGTGCAGACACAGAATTATTCACAGGACTTTTAGGAATGGGTGGCACTGGGACTGCCCGTGGGGAATAAAGATTTAGAAAGAGCAGGCCGAGTACAGTGGGATGCACATTTATGTACTGGAATCTAAATGAAAAATGGTGTCAGCTGTTGACCCAGTTGTGTGGAATGCTGAGGTGTTAGTGCCATACACCCAGCCACACTAACAACCCGGGATCAGGAACAGATTTCGATTGCTCAGGGGCCAACCAGGGAAGGAAGGATTGCACATCAATAGGACTGCTCTCCTCCCTCATGGAGGGGAGTGAACATGACTAGCTGCTCATCTACCATATGGAGATGTCTAGGTGGCAGCTCAGTCTGAGCATGCAATTGCAGAGAAGGACCACACACAGGATGCCATGGCATTTCTGTGGAGGTAGAGCTTGCATGTTGCATCTATTGCTTGTGCATGGATCTGAAGTGAAAATAGGAAGAAAAAATCCTCTGGCTACAGGATGAAATCTGGACCTTCGCAGTCTTTACAACAGTGACCAGGCACCCCACCACCGTCATGCAAGCTGATGGAAGCTGTCAGGAAGGTAAGTATTGTAGAAGCTGGGTGACAGGGCTAGAGGACCATATGGAAGGAGGTGGCCAGGGCAAAGAGGCAGACAAAATGTATATGGAAAAATGGTGGTGGCTAGGACACATCTGCACCTACTGAGAAATCTTACATAAAGGCAGCCTGAAGACAGAAATAAGCACCTATACCAATGGCAACCATGTTTCATCAGCAGACAACCAGAGTATACAGCAAATCCAAACAGCATGATGTGTGAGAAATGGGGAGGGGGGTATACTGGCTGACTCAGCTCAGCAGGGCTCCAGGTCAGGGAGACAGGTCAGGGATCCTCCATTCTGCAGCTACAGCTTCCTATTAAAACAGTACATAGCACTGCCATCTAACCTGTGAACTTGCAGAGGGCAGTTAGGAAAAGGCAAGGTAGTTGGTTCTCAAAAGAGGTGGCAGGGACGGTTAAGGAGAACAGGATAGCATTCAGGAAATATAAGGAAACACAGGAGGAGCAGGACAGAGAACTATATCAGATAAAGCAGAAGGAGGCAGGGAAGGCAGTCAGAATAGCAAAGGCACAAACTGAGGAAAAGATAGCCAACTCTGTTATGAAGGGGGATAAAACTTTTTATAGGTACATTAGCGAGCGAAGAAAGACTAAGGAGGAATACAGAGACTTAATAAAGGGAGAGAATGTAAGCAGATGATGACAGTGAAAAGCAGGGATGCTGAACGAATATTTCTGCTCAGTATTCACAACAGATGAGGAGGGGAGGTGCCTAAACCAAACAAGGGGGCAACTCTGAATAGGGGGGTCAATACCAGTCCATTCACAGAAGAAAGGATTTTGAAAGAACTCTTGAAACTGAGGGTGGACAAAGCAATGGGGCCTGATGGGATTCACCCAAGAATACTAAAAGAACTAAGGGTAGAACTAGTAACACCACTGACTACTCTCTTTAACAAATCATGGGAGGATGAAGTGGTATCTGAGGACTGGAGGAATGCAAATGTGATTCCACTTCACAAAAGTGGGAGCAGGGCAGAGGCAGGAAACTACAGACCAGTTAGTTTGACTTCAGTGGTAGGGAAAATGATGGAATAAATTCTGAAGGAAAGAATTGTTAAGTACCTAGAGGCCAGTGGGGCACAGGACCCAAGGCAGCATGGTTTCACAGCAGGAAGGTCATGCGTCAGATGAACCCAATAGATTTCTTTGACTGGGTGACCAAAGTAGTAGACCAGGAGGGCTATGGATATGGCCTACCTAGATTTTAGCAAGGCATTCGACACAGTCTCACACAAAGATTAATATACAAGTTAGCCAGCCTTGGAGTGGGTCCCAAGGTGGTAGCCTGGATAAAAAACTGGCTGGACAACAGGACGCAAAAGGTAAAAGTAAATGGAGTCCACAGTGAAGAAAGAAGGGTAACTAGCTGGGTACTGCAGGGTTCGGTACTGGGACTGGTCCTCTTTAATATCTTTATAAGTGACATTGGAGAGCTCCTGGAAGGAAAGGTATGCCTCTTTGCAGATGACACAAAGATCTGCAACAGGGTTGATACACAAGGTGGGGTGGAAAGAATGAAAAGGGACTTGGCAAAGCTGGAGGAATGGTCAAATACGTGGCAGCTCAGATTCAATGCAAAGAAGTGCAAGGTAATGCATCTGGGAAACAAAAACCCAGGGGAAGAGTACACAATGGGGGATGAGTTAATAACAACAACAAAAATTGAAAGAGACCTAGGAGTAATTATATCAGATGACCTAAACTTGGGCAAGCAATGTGAGAAGGCAGTAAGGAGGGCTGGGGGGATACTGGGATGCATAGGGAGAGGCATCAACAGTAGAAAACAGGAAGTTGTTATCCCTCTCTACAGACAGTTAGTGAGACCCCATCTGGAGTACAGTGTGCAATTCTGGAGACCCCATCTCTGCAAAGACATAGACAGAGTGGAGGCTGTTCAGAGGTGGGCAACCAAAATGGTGCAAGGTCTGCACCAGAAGACATACGAGGAGAGAATAAAGCAGCTTAATATGTATACCTGAGGAAAGGAGGGGGGGGACATGATAGAAACTTTCAAGTATCTCAAGGGAATTAACAAGGTACAAGAGGGTAGTATCTTTCAGAAGAAGAGATGTGCAAGAACAAGGGGGCACAATTTGAAGATTGGGGGGACGGCTCAGAGGTAATGTTAGAAAGTATTTTTTCACAGAGAGAGTTGTGTATGCATGGAACAGCCTTCCTGAGGTGGTTGTGGAGTCAGGAACAGTGGGAGAATTCAAGAATGCATGGGACAGGCATAAGGCAATTCTAGTGGGGGGCAGGAGGAAGTAAGCTGTTGATTAACTAGAATCTGCAGCTTATCCATCAGGTAGGAAAATGGGCAAACTGGGTGGGCCAAGCGGTCCTTATCTGCCGTCAAATTCTATGTTTCTATGGTAGTAACCTGCCCAGCTGAGTTTACCTCCACAGAGGCCTCCCACACAAAGGATCTTCCAACCCCATGTGGAAAATGTTCACATACTCATAAAGCGTGACAACCAACTCCTTGTACTACAAACTATTTCAGTCAGTCACAATTTCATCAGTGCCATGCCTGAATGCCATAACAGTGCAGAAAGCCCCCCCCAACTCAAATTCTGCCCCTTCCTGGACCCAGCACCCTCCCAACTCTGAATACCTGAAATAGAATTGATTTTCAGCTGGAGAAAGTCTCTTATTCTGCCAAGGTGGTGTATTAAATGCAGTCTTGCTTGTCTATGTTTGGGAAACCGCTGGGAAAAAAAAGTCATCGGTCTTGTTGTTCGAACTACCACAGGAGTGTTTAAATAGACTGTAGAGCTTCCTGTGAATGTTGCGTCTGACATTCCTTGGTTGAGGTAAGATGGTCCTGAGCAGTGGATTTCATAAAAGGCCAAGAGAGGGTACTCTGTTCCTGGATGCCTGATCTGGAGTACTGTTGGGCTCTTGGAGGCAGTGGGATTAATTTGCCCTTCCATTCAAGTTCCAGTTTCCCCTCTTCTAGAATGAAGTGCAGTACTTCCCTTTCAGTACAGTGATTTTGTTTATCTGGGTAAGATGAAAGAATATTCTGGCTTGTCAAAGGCCTACATGGATGGAGCATAGGCCCTTCACTTTGTTGCATTGTGGAACCGTACTTGTCATCAATGTAAATCTGCACTTACAGTAATTATGCTTCCTCACCTTTTCGTGTCATGATGTTATTAATACAGTTTCATTAGTTTGGAATCTGAGATCCTTTACTTGAGCAAGGGTGCTCCCCTGGACAAGTATAGGACTCAGAGGGCAATGCATACTCTCAAGTTCCACCTATAAATGATCTGGTAGTCCCAAAATTTGTCTCAACAGTTCCAAAGTTGTTTCAAAAGTTTTTCAGCAAACGTGGTTATGCTCTGCCCTTTTTTGCCTTCAGAAATCCATATATGCTAAGGGTTTCAGGGTTTTAAATAGTTGGCATAGCATAGCAAAATGCTAAGCAAAATAGGGGGTAATGCTAACTATTTTCAGATATGCTTAGCAGTAAACTGCTAACCATTTTTTGAGTGAATCCATGACACAATACACAACATTAATAAACTATAGAATTTTTTTTATATTTTGCTAATCAATCTGTGCCAAGTGCTATGCATTATCAAAACTGATTAGCACTTTCACACGTCAAACTGCTAATCATTTTTTGCAACTTATTTAAAACCCTGGTTTTCCTTTGCAAGTGACCTTCCTGATCCTGCTGTTTATTTTCCATCTATACCTGGCAGTGGTGTGGATGGAGCAGCAAGTCTGCCATATTGTCTGATTTTTTGGTGAGTTCAGTAGGGGTCAGCTGCAGGTTAAATTTCTCTGCTTTCACTGCTTCAGTGTCAAACTACATTGTGGTTAGTGAGTCCCACACCTCAGTGTGGAACACCATGAACTCCTGCAGAATTTGGTCATTTGTGACCTTCATGTGTTCATCATGAGCCATCAGGTAGGGAGAAGAAGCCACACTGTCCCACTGTGAAGATGGGGAGTGGGGACCTCCTGTTGGCATGGATGACTTTACTGAAAGTTTTGTTTTTGGTTTTCAAGACTCCCATCTTTATCTCACACCTGACACTAAATCTGAGCAAAAGTTCATTATTAAACATGGTGTAGGTGCAATTTTAGGAGATGGGATATCGAAGCTGCTGTGTCAGCCATTAAGATTGGTGACATCACTGGAAATCTCATCAGGGATTTGCACTCCCAGTTCAAATTCCCAGTCCTGCTTATCTGTATTGGGACATGTCATACATGTTTCCCTGGGCGAGAAGTAGACCTGGGCAATCTTGCCTTTTTTCCCAGGCAAAGTCTTGCAGTCATGTCGCTTCCAAATTCATGCTGGGATCCCAAGAAGAGTCGACATGTAAAATAAAGGAAAATAATAATAATAATCTTTATTTATAGTGCGCCTTTCAAAAATCAAGGCGCAGAACATAGTTAAAATCAAATCAGAATAAAACATCATAATACAAACAATGAGATAAATAACATCAATTATCATAGTAAAAACAATAAGATAAATGACATCAAACCAAGTCAGCACCGTCCCCAAATGCCTTAATCCACAAAAAGGATTTCAGAGCTTGTTTAAAACCCACCACAGTCATGCACTCTATAATCCAACGGGGTACAGAATTCCAGAGGCTTGGCGCCATGAACATAAAAGCCCGAGCGCCAGAAGATTTTAAAATTACCCTTGAAATCTCCAGCAACCGCTCGTCGGCCAAGCAGAGCGGTCGTCCCAGGATGTAAGGAACCAGAAGCTCTTTCAGGTAGTCAGGGCCCAAACCGTGTAGGGCTTTATAAGTCAGTAAACCGACTTTAAAGGTGATCCACCACTGAACCAGCAGCCAGTGCAGTTCCCCCAGCACCAGTGTAATATGGGAGGAGCGAGGCGTCCCCATTAACAACCGGGCTGAGGAATTCTGCACCAGCTGCAAGCAGTGGATGTCAACCCCTGGAAGCCCAAAGTAAAGGGAATTGCAATAGTCCAAACGCGAGGTCACAAAGGCATGGATCAATGTAGGTAGGTCCACAGATGGAACAAGGTGCTTGATCCTAGCGACGTTCCTCAGATGGTAAAAGGATAACTTAATGACAGCCGACACCTGAGCGTGTAGTGTCAGCCGATCGTCAAGAATCACCCATAGGTCAGGCACCTGTTCAGAGATAGGGAACTCAACATCCCCCAGGAATAAACCTGTGGGATGGTTTGCCCCGCACCCCCCATCAAGTGACCAAGATCCACAACCATCACCTCCATCTTCCCAGAATTCAACTTCAGCCAGCTGGACCTCATCCAAACTTGGATTTCACCAAGGCAGTTATTAAACACCGAGAGTGCTCCATTCTGGTCTGGTGCAAAAGACAGGTAGAGCTGGGTATCATCGGCATAACAATGAAACTCTAGCCCATACCATCTTACAATGTCTCGGAGGGGAAGCATGTATACCGCAAACAATATGGGAGACAGCACTGAGCCCTGGGGCACCCCACATGACAGAGAGGTAGGATCGGAGGAAAACACCCCCCGACACCACCCTCTGTGTTCTACCAGTGAGGAAGAAAATAAACCATCTGTGAACCAAACCTGAAAGCCCACAGATGATTCTCAGGTGCTCAAGCAGCACCCTATGGTCTATGGCGTCAAATGCTGATGACAGATCCAACAGGACCAAAATGGACTGTTTTTTCTGGTCTCTTGCCATCAAGAGATCATTGAACACCTGAACCAGTGCAGTCTCGGTGCTGTGCCTCTTTCAAAAACCCGATTGAAGAGGATCATAGATGCTATAGATGGTCAAAAGGTTGTCCAACTGAGTAGCCACTACTTTCTCAATTACCTTCCCCACAAAGGGAAGGTTTGAGATAGGCCTGTAGTTTGCGAGGGAGTCGGGGTCCAAAGAAGCCTTCTTCAACACTGGTGTCACCACTGCCTCCTTCAGGGAGCAGGGGTACTCACCAGAGTCTAAGGAGCACCAGACTATCCTCGCCAGAACTGGGATGATAACCTCCCCACAGCCCATAATCAGGGCTGTAGGACCCGGGTCTAAACTACAGCATGCAGGGTGCACACCCTGGACAATCCTCATAACATCCTCGATTTCTGGCCTTTCCAAGGAACTCCAGGAAAAAAGAGGGAATGTGACCGTGGGCTGGTCTACCGCAATTCCCGTAGAGAGTGCTGCGTGGGTCTCTGCCCTGATGTCATCCACCTTATCTGCAAAGAACGAGCAAGTTCCTCACACTGTAATTGCGAAAAAGCTCTACAAACCTGTAGACAGGCTGGGTTGCACAGTCTGTCCACAGTTCGAAAGAGCTGGGCCAGTCAGTTCTGAGCAGCAGCAATTTCCCCGGACAGGAATACTGCCTTCTTATGAGCAATTGCTGACTGATAGAGTTGATAGTGCTCTAGCAGTTTAAGATGGTCGGCATCTAAGCCAGATTTCTGCCAGCATCTCTCTAACCTGCATCCTAATCACCACATCTCCCTCAAGTCTCCATCAAACCATGGGGACTGAGGGCAAAGGGAGAGAGGACACACACAGACTGGAACAATGGAGTCCAGAGAAGAGGTAATGACCTTGTTATAGGCCAAAACCAAAACCTCTGGGTCCAGGCTCGTCACAGGAAATTCTGATAGGTCAAGTACCGCAGTTAGACCATTGGGAGTCACATCCGTAAAATTGCCGGAAAACCATCTCCGAGGCCAGGCCTATGCAGGGGGTGCCAAAGTTGAATCTCACAGTGTGATGGTCGGACCATCCGATGGGTTCCACCCCCACGTCGGAGGCTTCCATCCCCAGGAGGAAGACCAGGTCAAGGGAATGGCCATGTTTATGAGTGGCAGAGGTAACCACCTGTGAAAGGCCCAATGAATTCATCAATTGGAGGAAGTGCTGTCCAAATTGCCAGAGTTCATCATTGGTCCAAGCATTAAAGTCACCCAGCACCATCAACCTGGGGGACTCCAGCAGCAGGTCGACGACGAAGTCCACCACTTCCTTAAGGAATAGTTTCTCATCTCTGGGTGGATGGTAGACAAGAGCCAGTCTATAGCCCCCACCTGCCACTATGACACATTCAAATGATCTGGTCTCCTCAACTGGAACACTAGTGAGATCCAATTCAGTCTTAAAACAGACCACAACCCCCCCACCCCTGCGATCCAATCTCGTACGGTGTATCACCGAATACTCGGCCAGAACTGCTGCCTCAAGAATGGGGCCAGCATTTCTATCCAGCCAGGTTTCGGTGGTGCAAGCCAGATCTGCTGTACCCACTAAGTCTGCCACAATAGCAGTCTTATTCACAATAGATCTGGCATTGCATAACACCGCCCGAGTTGGACAGAACTCCTGGGATGCCCCAGCCACCAGCCCACCATTACTAGTCGTGGTGCTCTTGGGTAGGGAGGTCAGACAGGAAGGCCCACGTTCTGAACTCCATTTCACCCCAGGGCATCTTCTGGGCTTATCAATCATGATACAAGTGCTCCCATCATTGATCCTCCACTGTTCAGACCCCCCAACCCTCCCCATCCTCCTCCGGGCAATTCCTAAGGCCCGACAATGTTGGTAGATGGAAAAAAGTAGAAGAGGGGCAAAAAGAGCTGGAGGGCATGAAGAGCGGAGGATGAACAGCGCATGACCGGGGGGTAGGATAATGATATATATCCCAGTCCTCCAACATGAAACAAGACAATAAACTTCTACTCTCACAGTAAAACTAATAAAAATCAAATCCAAATCATAAAAATAAACCAAACAAAATTAAACGAACACAAACCGAAAGTCAAAACTCAAATCCAATTAACTCAAATTAATCCGCATTTCTCAAATAGAATCTGCTTTCAGGAAAATAAAGGAAACTAAAAGTATAACCACTTAAGAAAAAATTAAAATAAAAATAAAAATAGAAACGGGTATCCCTCCTCACACAAGGAATTCCTGTCTATAAGATCAAATAAAATAAAAATAAAAAATAAAGAACACAGCTTAGAATAAAGAATATCAGAATGAAATAAATAAAATACATGAAACCGCCTCCATAAAATATTCAAAACAATATAAATTGGCTAAGCAAACAAGTACTCGCACTACTAGCTTGCTTGGCCCCCAGGCACTCTCACTGCTCGGAGAAAAGAAAACAAACATAAACTTTCCCACAAAAACAAAATAAATAATACAGATTTGTGAGCAATCAGGGACTCACACTCCCCGAAAACTCACAGAAACTGAGCACTCTCACTGCACAGACAAAATAACAAATTTTTAGGTCCAGAAAGCAGGTTCCAGTCAGAAAAATGACCAGACAATCTTCACCCTCCCACCACTATTATTTAAAATCCAAACACTATTCTCTCACAGTGACAGGTGAGACTATCAATAAAATATTCAAAACAGGGACCCTTTCACGACCTCCCTGAAAAGTTACTCAAAGTTAGCTCTAATAAGCCATCAGTACGTATCCTCTCTTCAGGTCCAGATGATTCAGAAAATCCAGCATTCAAAAATTATTTGTCACACAATCCAGGTGAATATAAACATCATCTGAGCCAAACAAACAGGACTAGACTTAATGAAAGGACGAATCCTCCAACGAGCGGATAGGGTACACGCCAGTCCCCACTCACAACCGGGAACTTGCTTCTCAATCTGTTTACTCACAGACTGATGAATTAAGGTTTCCCCAAACTGCAATAGCCGAGGTCAAAATAAACCCAGAGGGCCGCACTGGCTTGGAGGCACCCCACAGCCACCACTCCCCAGGGTCAGGGCCCCAGAACAGGAGCTGCACAATGACCACCTCAATGCTGCAGGACCCCAGGGCAGACAGAGACCCAACCCTCCGGCAAGCCTCCGAGCAACCTCCTCACCCACTGGGAGCGAAGACCGGGAGCATCCCCTCCCCACAGCAGCCTCAGGTCTTGACCTGGCTCAGTACCTCTGAACCCAACAGTCACCAGGGATTTTCTCCAAAAATAGCAGCTTGGAAAAATGCCAGTCCCAAGTCCAATCTCTTCTGTCCAGGTGGGTTCCACCAAAGGGGAAGCTCGAAAACACTGGATTCCTGGCACGGAATCAATCCTTGTGGATCATCCTTCAACAGAAACCCTGAAAAGGATTCCGGAGCAATCTCCGAATGTCACCAGAACCACAAGGTTTCCAGCAAGTCAGCAATCGCGCAAAAGCTGAAAAATAGGAAGTACTGTGTTGTACTTCAGACCAACTCCAGGGAAAGAGCAGAATTAAACAAAATGGCCCACAATAGCAGCGAGGGGGTATCTTCCAAGTCCAGTCCTAAAGGTCCAGGTCCCGTAACAAAACTAAACAAAATAACGATAAATAAAGACGTTTAAAAAAAAAACGGGTTTTAAACAATGAACAATAAACAAACTTAAGACAGAACTTTCAACGGACTTAAAACCGGCTTAAAACGCACTTAAAAACAAAAAAAAACTAATACTGCAGGAGTGAGTTCAGAGCGGATCCACACCGGTCGCTATCTTGAAAATGAGTAATGAGTAAAAAATGGTCTAAGCCATTTATGTAAGCAATATGGGTTAAAACTGATGATCTGAACCAAAAGATTAAGCAAAGCAAGTGAGATTCAGCTGTTCTCTCATCCAAAAAAATATAACAGTTACTTTTTAAGTTTGGAAACTACCTTAGGAAGAAGCTTTAACAAAATGCACTCATAAACTGATTCAGATATTAATAGAGAAGGATAATCTGAATTCTAGGGAGGTGGCAGTGAGACTGAAGAAACAAAACATGAGTTATCACAGTTCACTTACTATCCAGACTATTTAAAGTGGTATCATCAAAAAAAAAATGAAAATAGTGAAATGCTAGAAGAATAAATATCTTTGTGATGAGGGACACTACCAGGGAGACACTATCTACAAGTGGGATTCTAGTAAGAGATCCTACAGCTGGAGGTACAACAGGAGCTAATGTAAAGAAATTAACCATGACAGGAACCAACAGTGAATGACTCCACTGAGCCATCCTCTTCCCCAGAGAGACATCATCCCATCATTTCTTCAGTTTCTTTTTTAAAGAAAACCCTTGTAGCCAATCAACAAGCACAAACATACCCAATAAAAGGAATCAAAGGTGGGGGAAAGATGAGGAGGGGCAAATATTTAGGGTGGAAATCCCATATCTAAAAAACACTCAGACTAGAATCAAACTTCCAAAAAGAAACATATTGAATCATAAACCTGCCAAATCGCATACAGTTCCAGGAACAAATCAACATCTTGGCAAAGTGGTACTGGGTGATAATAGTGCTGAAAAAACAGCACTAAGCAAAAAGAGGGTGAAGAAAACTATGGTACCATCAAAGCGATAATACCAAACAATCTACCTCACATGGGTCTTTGCCTCCACACTTCCCTACAGAAATATAATCACACTTCAAGTCACACTTAGAATTGGGACAGGAGCTAAATTTGGAGATGGTGCCATTTCTGGCCTGCGCTGTCCTGCCACATCCACTATTTTTCTTCATGCTATTATGCCCATGGCACTATTCTTTAAGGCATTGTTTTCACTGGAGACTGGAAAAGGAACTTAGTTTCATCCCAAACATACAAGGTGGTCATTTTGATGCCCTTATTAGTAGCAATAAATTTTTCAGCAATGTTGCTCCTCTGATCCACTTTGATAAAGCTGCCACTGAAGAAGGATAGGACACCATACCCCAGGAAATGTACATACCATCCAGCACCATTCGGATCAGGATCACACACTGGGATTGGAATCAAATTGATCTGAGAAGGAGGACAGCACATTTTCCTATAAGGCAACTGGCGGGGATGTGGAAAATACTCAAGCAAACCTCGATAGTTCTTCATGGACATTGTTTGGACTTACTGAAAGATGATCCAGGTGTTCACATACCATTGGAACATGACCTTCTGAAACTACAGAATAAAAGCAACCATCTAATCAAGAACAGACAGCAACTTTATTCAGAACTAGGCTGACATACTATCATGAATGATACAAAAAAAACAACTAGTGCCATAGTTTTCAAATCACTGGTTCAGAATGACATTGGTTCGGTATTACTGGGAAACCAGCCTGTACAATGTTTTCACATCTCCAAAAGTGAACACTTGACATTAAAAGCACTATAAATATTTTGATATTATAATCTGATTTTTTGATAAAGCTGACAACATAGTTATATTGCCCAGAGAGAAGTATTATTCAGAAGTTATCAGACAAGGGATGCAGCTTGTCTTTTAAACATAGCAAATATCTGACTACTGACTAATAAAGAAGATTTGATGATTTGGTAGTCAGGACTTTGTGAGCTTGGAAACTGACTTACCAAGAGGCCAATTATTTGTGTACTACTCATCCTGTGACACCAAAAGTTTATGTGCTACCTAAGATACATACGAATTTCAGTCCTCTACCATACAGACCAATTGTCTTAGGGATAGAATCGATAATAGAAAAATGGTCCACATACATTGATTACTACCGTAAAGAAATAATGTGCACCATACCATCCTATCTCTGAGACTCTATGGAGCTCCTTAACAAACTGCATGACCTAGAATGGCATGAAAGCTACTTGTTATTGACAATCAAAGCCTTGTCACTAAATGTGAGCATACCACATGATTTAGGCCTCCTAGCTGTGTACAGTTTATTTAAGGAATCCACTCTGGGAACAGCAATGCCATCTGACTTCCTCCTGGAAGGTCTATAACACATTTTAACCAACAATTGCTTCACTTTTGATAGAGCCATCTATCTTCAACTTCAATGTACTGCCATGGGGGCTACAGGTTCCCTATTCTGTGTCTAGATTGGTGGGCGAAAAAAGGGTTCCATGTGATAAGAGTGAAGGCATAAGAGTGACACCATTACTGGGATAGCAAAAAAAGGGTTTACCTATGCCAACATGACAACAATGTTGTTGACGTTCAGCATAGCGACAGCCCTGATGTTGACAGGTGAAATTTCACATGGCAGACATCGGTCTGTGTTTCCACTGGTGGGCTGTGCCCTTGAACCCCCCATGCGTGGGCTGTGCCCCCCCAAGCCCCCTTTCTATTGATTGTTAACTCTGAATCAGAATCATCATGAAGGGGGTGTGACATTCGGCTTAAGGGTGACATTTGACTGGTGTGTCCCTCACAACAATATTTTCAAAACCTGTCAGAAACATCAATGTGGGGGATTTCGTCAATGGGGTTTTACTCTTGCATCGATACACTGCAAAAAAGCAAGGATGCTAATGGCAATTGTGAATGAACAGTGATCACCAAAAAGGTGACAACATTGCCTGTGTTTCTGCAAGGGTCTTTGCCCCTCCGCACCCTCCTTCTTTAAATAATCAACTCTGAGGGGGGAAATAACTTGTGGAATGGGTGAAATCTGAAGGTCACCATTTTGATGATAGCTGTTGTTCCCGGTCACCTTTTTGTCATTGCTGTTATTCCATTGCAATTACTGCAGTTGCCCATAAGTTTTCACCCATATCATGGGATACCAGAAAGAATTGATGCCCCATATTCAAAAGTGACAGGCTACATTGTGCAAATGCTTGTGCCGCGTATCTCAACTGAGCAGGCACAAAATAATGCTATATTCGGAAGTTGCACTGTATTTGCAATTGTGCATGTTTGGCTAAATATCCTGAACATGTGCAATTGCACAATGGAAGATGCACGGCTCGGCAGGTGCCCAAAGCCCAGTGCAGAACATACAGAAGTGGACAATGCAAAGCCACTTGCGCGGTGTGCAGATTTGCAATATACAGCCAGGATATGCAAATGGCCTCTTTGCACAGTCAGTGCCCATATAGCAAATTTGCATCTAATTACTGGAATGTATTCAGGCCATTTGCATTCCGTTGGCATGCACAGTTCCAGCATTACAGGGCAGCACCACCACTCCATAAAGGCGATCAGGAGGTACTGCAGGCTAGCAGGCAGCTGAGAATGCATGGTTGTGTGTGGGTGGACTGCAATGGCCTGAGTATAGTGCTACATACATACATATCCCCCAACCCCTTAGCACCCAAATGCGTGCCAAGGTGTGTGACAACTGGTCAGAATGGGTGACACAGCAGCAAACATGACAGTGCAAGCTCAGAAGACTGTGGAAATAAGTACACCAGTATTGCTACTATGTACTTATGCCTAGCATCTCATATTATCACACAATTCTGCTGAACAGTCTCAATGGTCAGTGTGAAATGTCACCCACTCTATATGGGTCACAAGGTGTCTGAGTGATAACATGAGTTCCGTACCCTGCACTGTGTGACAGTTGAGAGGTCTGCAGTGCTACTACCCATGGCCATGTCCGTGCCCTAGGTGACCACATGCACAACACTGGAAGTATCCAGTGTCCTGAGGGTCATGCTCCTGCCACCTCCAGGCTGCAGGTAGTGCCACCCCTGCCCTGTACTTCTCCCAGCTGTGCACTCTCACCACCAGTACACCACAGTGACCTGAACCCAGGTTTTCTGTGGCATTGTTACACTGCAGGGATGGTATCAGTGACATGTATGTGGTTCATGGTGGTGTGGGTCTGTCATGGGTGTGCTGTGTACACCTATGGTATTCCACCATGGATGTGTGCCACTGGGCTATCCCTGACCCTTGCCATGCTGCCACCATTACCACCATGCATTCTGCTCACTGTTGTCCCAAATGCCACCATGGGCACATGCCTCCACCGGGTGGCACTATGATGGCCACATGGGTGCAGGCCATGGCACCTAGAACATGTGCTGCATTGTAGCTTTCTGTTCCACTGGCATTCTAGGAGGGTGCCTGCATAGCATGGGGCAGCTGGGCATCCCTGACCTAGGTGTGGTGAGAGGGTGGCTGACTGGGCTGTGCCAGTGGTGTCACCAAGCGGCACCCAGCAGGTGTCCAGCAAGCTGGCACAATATTGCTGTGACTTTGGGTACTACTGTCCTGGCATGACTGCTGTGTGTGGATGCCTGGAGCACATCCTGGTGCACCTCTGAGGGATGCCTTAGTGTTGCCTGTCTGCAGTTCTGAAACCTGCCTGTGGGTGACTGGCTGATTTAGACCATCCCCTTACATACCTAACTTCGCGCAGCACAGTTTTATGATGTACGACAGATGCACTGCACATTTTGGCTGAATATAGACTTGTGTAGCATGTTCAGGTGACAGACCCCTTTTTTTGCACCACATACATTATTTCTGCTTGATCACGCATTCAAAAATGCGTGACACATCTCTCCCTTTAAAATATCATGCTATTGCACATTTTCTGGGATGCACTATACATCTCCCTTTTGGGCCGTGCATCTCTTTCGAATATGTGGGCTGTGATCTTCAAGTCAGAATTGAACACTTTCTCCAGGAGGATTATCTGATGGCATCACTTTATAGATGACATTGTGGTCTGGGGTGGTTTGGATTATACAGCAGACGAATTTGTAAAGTGGATCAATAACAGATCCGCAACCAGAAGACTGAAATCTTGCATATTATTCTGCATATAGGTGATGATCTGAAGCTGCAAACATCCACGTTTCAAAAACCAACAGCAGATAATTCCCTTTTTGGTGCTGTCAGTATGTACCCAGGTAACCTCATGAATGTGATATTCATTGGCCTATTCCTCTGTATTTGCAGGAATTTCCCAGATCTGTTTACATATGAAAAACAAGCACTAGAACTGAGCTCCAATTTCTGTGAGCAGGACTATTCAACTAGGGCCATTAAATGGACAGCACACGGGCAATGGGTACTGACATGGAGAAACTGCTGACTCCATTTACTAAAAATGGGTAGAGGTCACAACCAGTTACCTTGGTCTTGAAATATAACCATTGGGCCCCAGCAATCAAAGATAATGCTTAATCACTGAAAACCTTTTCAAATAGATCCCAACGTGGCACAGATAGTGGGCACTCACCTGAGGAGCACTTATTCCAAAGAAAGGAACCTTGATGATATCTTAGTGCAGTCACTACCAACACCCCCAACCCTAGCATCTGCTTGGGATTGAAACCAAAAGATTTCTTTAAATGTCATAACCATAAAATGTGCAAGTTCTCAGCCTGCGGTAGTTCATTCCCCTATAAAATGGGTTGGAAATGTATTGCTTCCTGACAGGCTAAACAAGTTCTGAAATCCATAAAATTCTCCACAACTGCACAGGCTTGAACAAATTCAGGCAGTGGGATTTGGAATTTGGGCAACTCACATACAGTACAGGTCTCATGACCCATTTCACATATTCCCAATTTCCATCACATATAGTACAAGGCTGCTAACTTTACTCATATATACAATCTTTACCTAGGCCCTAAAAGTAAAAAATAATGAAAAAAAAAATAAAATTAAACAAAATAAGAAAATAATTAAATATTCTATACACTCATGAGCTCCTCCTTACAAGCATAAACAAATTCAAAAATCAGGTACTATTCAGAGTTTCCATTGCTTGTATTTCCTTGATAAACATAAAAAAAACCTCCTATCATTACCAGTTTGCCAGAGAACTCCCTGTTCCTTAGCCTGCAAAAATTGAAATTGAGGTTCTGGCTCCCCTTGTGGCCAGTCTGTGTCTGTATGCCAGTGGAATTCTGCATCATGTTAATTCATCTATTCCACGTTACCATTCCATGTATGTGTGTCTGTGTGTGTGTGTGGGGGGGCATTCTACAACTGGAATACTGCAGAGTTTTGAATTCTTGTATTCCATATTAAACAATCACACAATGTACTGAATGTATAGAAGACATATGACTGACAGGTGAATATCATCTGTGGAGGGACTATTTTACATGTTTAGCAATACTTAAATATATTTTGTGGCTTTTAAAACTTTAAGAGTGTTCATTTTTCAAAAGATGCCTATGGACCCATGCTATAAGCACAATAAGATACTTTGGGGCATTGGTTTGTGCTGCGTTTACCACACCTCCAAGGGCAAAGGACACTCCACCTGTGGCCACATGCCTTACTACTTCCCTGAGCATGTGGTAAAATCAGCACAATCAGTTCCCCATCATGTCTTATTGTTTACTTGTCAAACCATACCAAGCCATTGGAGATCAGGGAATGCATTGGATGTAACACTGAGTTTGTAGTTTATATCGTTTGGTGCTCATGTTCTCTGATGAATGTGGGCAGGTAAATTAGGAAATTCAAACTTCATAACCAGGAGCATGTGACAACTATCAGGAAATGGGCCACTTATAATGCTGTTGGTAACCACTTTGCAACTCAACATGATTGCAGTCCAAGTGCTCTGAAATTCACTGCACCAGAACATGTTCTACTGAACATAGGAGCTGGCAACAAAGTGAAAATCCTGTTTCAAAATGAATCCAGATGGATTCACAGACTGGACATCTTGTTTCCAAGGGGTATGAATGAAGTCATTAATTTCAGTCCTTTCTTGTGAAATGCTGGGCTCAGTTTTCAAAGTGCCCTGTGATCGCTGCAATTTGTGGTGATCTAGGGCTGCAGCAAACTCTGGGTGTGTCAGGGACCCTGTGCCTAATTTTGTAAAAGCAGCGGTCCTAGCGCTAAAGAGCTGGGAGTTGCCACAGTTACAATGTTGTGCCACATATATGGTGCACCTGCATGTGCAAGTTGCAGGGTGCATGTGGTGGATGGGGACATGCCCTAGGCACCACAACATTACCCATGTAATAAGCCCCCCCATGTGGTGGACAGAGGATGATCAATGATAATGACAAGGCCTGTGAATCCTGTGGGGAAGGTGCCAGGACTACTATCCATGGTGATCCAGAACATGGTGGTCCAGGCATGCCCCCCACCCAGCCTGATTGGCTGTGTGGTATGGTACATGGCATCTCCCCTGGTACCTCCACATGTCCCTCCCACTGCTGTCATTTCCCCTGACCCCCATGACACCACCAAGGCTCCACTGGACCCTGGTCCCCACCTTCCAGGTCCTCCTATCACTGCCCTGCCCGGTAGTAGAGCAGGGCAAACAAGGGGATGGTGCAGCCCTGCCATGGCACAAAAACTCTTGTGATATGGCGCATGGGCACTTTTGCCACAAGGGTAGTGCAAGGGGGGCTTTGCTGTATGGCATCCCAATGTTGTCACAGCCAGTGTTTGAAAACTGGGTTGCCACAAACTATGATGTAAGGTTCCACTTGCGACATACCCATTTAGCCCAGGCACCTTGCATCATAGTTTTATTTTTGAAAATCGAGCCTACTGTCTTGTTCTTCTATATGTGTATTACATACTGACATCTGCAATAGCTCTTAGGTATTTATTTTTGTTATTTATTTCTGTAGGTTCTGCTCCAGTTCACATGGATAAAATTCTCTAAGGGATGACTCTTGTTTTTCATCTGGGTCATCATTTCACCTCTACCATCCTGCACCGCTGTTCCATTTCTCTTAAATATGTTGCACACTCTACCCTGCCAGCCCCTTTGTTTTCATTACTGCCTTCATTTACATTTTTTCCATTGTCGATATTTTTCTTTCTCTGTTTAGCCTATTACACCCAGATCTAGGCTCCCTCCTTTCATTGATTGGCCTGTTGTTTGCCCGCAATATTTTTAATTTTACATTCACATGTATTGCACTTTACATTACACTTTTTCACATGTATCATTTTTTCACTTTTATTACTCCTCCTGAAAGTCCCCTCACTCCCATTCCCCAATCCATAGTTCCTTCTTTCTCCTTCCTTCCTACCCTTTCCCTCTTCACTGGTCACCATGTTCTCTCCCCCTCTTTGGACTGGACTCCTTTCCGTGTGTGTGTGTGGTGGGGGGATGGTTTGGTGGGGGAGGAGTTTGCTTTATGCAATTTGTATTTTTGCCACTTTTGCACATTCTCTTAACTTCAGTGTTTCTGTCTTTTTTATTCTTTGTACTATTATTATTGGTGGGCTACAATATCTAAACTATGTAGTCCTTTAGGCACTTTCCTTTAAATATGTGATTTAGAAAACGTTAGGAACATGGCTAACACTACAAATGTTGAAGTATCCGAGCAACACAAAATGTCATCCATATTCAGCATGACTCTACCTTACCTGTGTCTGTTTTCACTGTTTTTGTACTTTTTGCAATGGTTTTGCGTTTAAAATAAAATACCTGAATATCAGCCCTTGCGTTTATGACCTCTTTGACACAATTCCATAATGAGACTGCCTTAGAGCTGAATATTCTTTCAAACAAGTAATATGAAAGCAAGAAATGGAAAAATATTAAATTGTTACATTATTTAGTTTATTATGTGATATATAATAATATAGCAATTCATTAAGATCACCCTTTTTATATATTTTACATTTAGGACCACTAGCCTTAAGAACACATCTTGGTTAAACATTAGAATTGACAGTGGCAATTTGCAAACATATAGGCCACTTGTCACTTTTCAAGTACTTACACCCTACACTTAACAGATTGTTTAGAAAACTTTTTTTTATTTAAAAGTACTTCCAGAATTGTGTTCTGTATGGTTTTGATCAGTTAAAAGGACTGTAGAACCTTTGTCCATGTCTATCAGGTTACCTATCTGTACTATATCAGCTGTTTGCCATGTACACCTTTGTAATATACTTCTACTACCACTAAGATTTTCTTGTTATTCCATAGGGACTCACAGGCAAGAGGAATCACCCCCATATGGTCAACTTGTGGGTTTGCTTCAAGGCTTTAATCATGATCTCAGTTCTTGGGTGCATAGCCAAACCTAGTGGTAGTGATCTGTATAGTGTGGATGCCATTCTATCTGTCCCCACAACCATTGTCTCTGTCTGTCAACATGCAAGCACCTCAGCCTCCTCCTCATGAATAAACAGCATTTGGATTGTTGCAGCACAAATACAGATGGTAGCCTTTTAAGTAGGGAAGCCCCAGGCCACTCATTGTGCTATGTGCTCTGAGTTTGTTTGACATTCTGTACCATTTTATCAATGGTTTCAAAGCATCTGTCAGGTATCATTAGTGGGAGATCAGTACCAGTTTAAATATACTGATCTTGTTATTCAAGTTCATTTTATCCCTCCTCCTCAATTCTATTTCCAGCTGCTTTAACTGGGGTCTAAATTGAGTGCAACAGTTTGTGATAATGTGTTTGGTATTTTATTACCCAAATACGTTAAATAACTTTGTACCCACTTAAAGCTCTACTGCTGGAATTGTTCGATTTTGCAATGTTATTTAAGATGCAAGACTTCTGATTTTGACCATTTAATTTTCAGGCCAGATATTAATGCAGATGCATGTAGTTTGTGCACATCATCAGCACGTAACATTGTTTTATTCTGTGCTCCTTCCACCACAATGACCTTAACTCCTCTATGTTGCAACTATTAATAGTACTGGGGACAGGGGCACCCTTATCTGGTGTCCAACAGTAGGTGGGACTTGTCTGAAAGCAACCCATTTATTAACACCTGTGCCTTGGATTCAGAGTATGTTATTGTTACACAGGACTGCAGTTTCTTACCCAGCCCTAGTTGTTGCAACACGTGAATTAAATAATGATATTCTATGGAACATAAGACACGCACCACATCTAGAGAGAGTGCTATCCTCGCCACCCCATTGTCTTCATTGACCAACTTAATACTAAGTACATGTCTGTGGTTACAAGCGCCATTCTTTCCAGGAAAAAAAAGTTTCCTTTTATTAATAACCAGGGTGCTAAGAACCTTGTTGAAATGCTTTGTCAGTACTTTGGTAAAGATCTTTAGATCAATGTTCGAGAGCTAAATGGGTCAGAATTCATCACATTCATTGTCTGGTTGCCCTTCATATGTATTACAGTTGTGTGATCATGACTTCTGTCATTGTGGGTGGTAATCTCCTTGCATCAGAAATCTCTCCATATACTTAACTTAGTCAGGAGCATTTCTACCAATATTTTATAGTATTTGTCAGGAAGGTCATCATTCCTCAGGGCCTTAAATGTATACATTTCCATGATCACTTCTTTGATGTCTGTGATTCTAACTGGGTCCTCTAATTTCTTGCATTCACTTAGTGATAGATTGGGAAGCTGCACATAGTCAAAAAATTCTAGACTATTTAGTTGTGCATTCCCAGACGTTTTGTGAATTGGGCCCACTTTGTCTAGTGTCATTTGTAATTCAGAGCTCTTATTGTACTTGGAATTGGATGATGTTGTGGTATATTGCTTCAGGGTCTCAGCCACTGATTTAGACTCAGCTCTCACCAAAGAATTTGAAAAATGCAAGAATGGCTGAATGCAAATAACTTGGTCTCAAAAAAAATGAAGATGATGATGTTTGGTAATGTTAAAAGACTAAAAACATGCTAATGATCTAAAATTACTTGCTTTAGAGAGTTCTTCTCTTGAAAGTGTGTCTGCCTTTAAATATTTAAAGATTACACAAGATTTAACTCTCAGTTTTGGTCCTCATATGTACATAATTACTACCAACATTCACTGCAAAATGCCGGCCCAGTGGTGCTGAGGGTTGAGGTGCTGGATGCCACACCTTGGGCCACACCGGCGACTTGAGTTCAGGAATGAGCTCGGGCTCTGAGGGTCATCAGGAAGGGAGAGGATCAAGCATCCAGTGGACTGCTTTCCTCTCCCTGGGAAGGGATCATGGGTGCCTCTGGTGCAGTAGAGACTCCTGGAGGAGACCAGAGATATTACTAGCTTGGAGCAGCTAAGAGGGAGGAGCGTGGTGGACATCTATGGGTAGTCATGCTGACATCATTACATGGCCCCACTCCTGGGGGAAACAACCAAAGAAAAATCCCTTACCGTGCTGGTAGGTGATGGTGTGGTTCAGTGGAGAGGCCCCATGCCCAGTGTCGGGCCATCAGTCCTGGTGCTCTCAGTCTCCCTCTGCCTCTCCAGTCACTCCATTAGATTATAGATAGAGCACCATAAGAGTTGGTGGTCCCACCCTAGGGGGCTCAGAGCCATGGGATCAAGTGGCCAGGTGAGGTAAGAAGAGGGTTCGGGGATCGGCGAGTGTCCAAATCAGGGGCTTCAGGCGGGCAGCAGAGCCACCACTGAGAAACTGCTCCTGAGAGAGTCCATCAAGGTGAGTGCTAAAATAAAGTGTACAAAGAAAAAATTCACTGCAAAATTGGAACTTTGTCCTGAATTCAGAATTATTTAACACCCAATACATTGGTGGCCATATCCTCTAAAAATGTGTTACCCATACAGAATTACACCTCTTAGGTTATGGATGTGGCTCCTTCAGGTACACTGAGAAAGAAGTCAGTGTTGCTACAAAAATAGGCAAATTTGCCTTCATGGTACCAAGCAGCACACATCATTATGGGATACTCAGACATTTTGGCTAGGTCTCAATTTCTTCAAACTTGAACTTCATCTTGTTACTTTTTGTGTACAGAATCAGAGAAAAAGGAATACCAGGATGTCTGAGTGACCAACTGCTAAACTACAAATCCAACTTTTCTTCACCTTCTTGGAAGAATTCTTTTCTTTTACCTCTTTCTTTAGAATGTACAGTAGCAGGTCAGTGTACTTTCCCACTTATTTCAGCCTCCGTCTGAAATGATCTTCCTTACTATGTTACATGCTCACCTTCACTCCGCACTTTTTCAACCTCTGCTTTTGTACATCTGTACATGTTTTTAATTATCAATATACTCCATGGGCTCCATATTCAAAGAGCCCTTAGAACAACACGAGTTGCATCACTCTAGGGCTGTGGCAAACTCTGGGAAGGGGGGTCTCTGCACCAAAAACCCAGGAGTTGGGGGTGCTGTTGAGTAGCCCACTGACAAGATGCAATTAACTGGGGCTCCCTGTTTAATCGCATAAAGAATATAAAAATAGAGCGCAATCTATTGAAAAGTGATACTTGGTTGACAGAATATGTTTCCCAACATCTAGCTGAAGAAAACGTTATGTAGCCTAGGGGTGACCCACTCCCCTCTCATGCCGGCTAGACTCAGGATCCACTACGGGGGTCATATATATTCAATACACGGACCCTGAAGAAGTGGGCAAAAAAGCGAAGGCCCTGGCCAGGGAATTTGACTGCAACAAATGTTCAGAGTCCTCGGATTCAGAAGAAGACACCTGCACCTGAAACTTAAAAGAAAAGGGGATGGTAAATACATTAAATGTAAGACCAGACAGAGGTTAATAAATAAATAAAAAATGAAGTTACTGTTAACTTTTCTTTAACCATGATTAGATTTGTATTGCTTCTGTTGCAAAGAAGTTTTTCTGTAAATAACTTAACCAGAGTCTGAGTCTCCAGAGAGGGAAATATTTGTTCTTAAAAGTTTGTTGCTCAAAAGTTATTAGTTACGAATAGCAACCTACACAAAAAAGGTTGTGCCAGTTTAAGATGGTGGCAGCCATGTGCTGCTACAGGGAAATAGTGAGAATTAATATCACTGTTATGGGATAACAATATTGTTTAAGTTACTCCATTTAGCTGTTATTTTGCAGTTGATGTGGGAATTACATGGCTGATTGCTAAATTATGATGGATCTCATTTGAGGTAGAGGGTCATAACAACACAGGCTGATGGCTACAAATGTTTAAAACATCTTATTTTTTTATATTATTGAAATGACTGCTCAAAGTCTTGTGGGATGTAACATATTTTCTGCACTTCTGTTGTACATTTGTTATTAAGGAATACCCCACATCCAAAAGCCAGATTGTCTAGATTAAGTAAAACTAATACACTGGATGTATTTGAAGTCTTAATGTGATATCTGTCATGAGACGATTATATGTAATTTTTTTTATTTTAAAAACAATAAAATATAAGTAAAAAAAATAGGCATTGCAGCAGCCGCAGGCTAGTGCCAAACATTTGGCACACCTGCAGTAATTATCACAGGGATCCAGCCCCCCAGCCCAGCACAACATTGGGAGGCCAAGATGGTTGGGGGAATAATGAATCTTTCTTGACAGGAGGGAGCTGGGGTAGAAGGGGCATGGGGGTGCCATTGAGAGTGTCATGGAGACAGTGGGTCTTGAGAGAGAGTGATGCGGCAACTGGCAGGGATGCCATTTGCATACTTATACAGCAGATGGGATGGGATTGCCAAGGGGGGTTCCAGGGATAGAAAGTGACATGGCCCCAGGTGGGCACAGTCCCGGCATCTGCCCCATAGGTGGCCACACATGGTATAGATAATGATGGCAGAAAAAATACTATTGGTCCATCCAGTCTGCCCATAAACCCTAACAAACCTGGGACCTATTATCCATACAGGGTTGTAACTCACACTATCCATCCCATGCTCTCTGTTGCACTGCTACCACCTTGAGCAACCACTAGATCATTAACCCTGATGCAGCAATGTTTGAAACCATTGACAGTTTTGGCACCCACCTCATCAGCTGGCAGATTTTTCCATGGCTCCACACCCTTTCTGTAAAATAAAACTTTCCCACTTTCCCCTTGAATCTCCTCTTATTGGTTTCCACTTGTGTCACGTTTTTAATTTACTACTTATGCTAAATAGTTTCCTGCAATTTGCCTTGTTTCTTTCTTTCAGGAACTTGAAGGTCTCTATCGTATCTCCCCTCTCTCATCTGGCCGCCATCAAGTACATGTTCAGTGCCTTGAGATGATCTTAGTATGATCTGACCTGCTGGCACTGCACAATTTTTGGTCAACCTACATTGCACTGTTTTCAAGTCTGTCCTTTTCTTTCCGTAGATGAGCACTCCATAACTGGACACAGTACTCCAGGTGGGGCCTCACCAGTGATCTATAAAGATGTGGTAATACTTCCTTCCTGCTGCTGTCAGTATCCCTTCCTATATACTCCAGTATCCTGTTTGATTTACCGTAGGCCTTGATACACTGGTTTGATTGTTTAAGGGAGTCACTGATGATCATCCCTATGTCTCTTTCCACAGTGGTCATGTCCAGCTTTACCCCCCCCAGTACTCTGTCCTCAAGTTCTTGTTCCCTATGTTCATCACTTTGCACTTTTTGGCATTGAATGTCAACTGGCAAACCTTTGACCACCTCTCTAGCCCTTGAAGATCTTTCTCCATCTCTCTAACCCCCTCCTTGCTGTGTACCCTATCACATGGCTGAGGGTCATCTGCAAAGAGACACATCTTGCCTAGATTCCTATGTATCTTATGTACTTCTATATCCTACTTGCTTGGACCTTGGGTCATGCCTGTAAAAGGAATATATTCAAGTGTACTTACCTGATATCAAAACTAAATTAAAGCAAGTCTGCCTCTCCCTCTATACACACAGATGTGTCTGGTGTTTCGTTCTCTGCAGAAATAGCTCTTTTTGCACTCAGACATGTCTGAAATTCCTTCTTTTTTTGAGTGCTGAAGTTGCGTCTCAGCCTAGGTTGTCTCCTTGTCTCTGGGCCACACTCTATATACAGCTTAACTGGAACATAGTCCAACATCTGAATGTTTCTAACGGTGACCCTTTTCACCTGTGCACTCCACTCCTTGTTAAGCAGAAACAGATAAATTCTGCTATAGGTATGATGTTGCAAATGAGATTGAAAAAACAGCCTGTTTACCACATAAATTTAATTAGGAGATATAGGGCCAGATATTCAAAGGTTTGCACCTGGCGCAAATCCGTAAGGCTGGAGTAGCGCTCGATTTGCACCAGGCTGCAATATTCAAAAGCCCTAATAGTGCCAGCGCTGTGTAGTATTGCAGACGCTAAAAGATAATTTTTACAGGGGTTGGGGTTAGGGGAGTGGCCAGGAATACTGACGCACCCAGCATATTCAAACGTATAGCGCCAAGCTACAGGCATTAGCACCACCTGTAGCACAGCACTAAATACAGCCATCAAGCATGCGGTAATGAGGCAGTGGACTGGCTCCCCCCAGCATGACCCGACCCCCATAGTAGCATTAAGCAGACACATAACTCCCATATTCCCTGGCTGTCTAGTGGCACCCCCCCATTGCGATCCTGGCTCCCGTAGTAGCATTAAGCACACACGTAACTCACATATTCCCTGATAGTCTAATGGTACCCCTCCCATCATGATCCCGACACCCATAGTAGTGCTGATTACACAGATTCCCTGGTAGCTTAGTGCCCCCTTCACCCGGCAGTGCCAACCACCCACCCCACCGACAGCCCCGAATCAAGCCAGTGACTGGCTCAACCCTCCTCTCACCATCATGGCCAGCCACTGACTGAGTTATGACCTCTCATGTACTGAAACAGTACGCTATTGGTCCTAACTCAGTCGGAGGCTGGCTGTGGCAGTAAAAGGAGGGTTACCAGAAAAGGTCATATGCTGACAGCAATGGGTGGTGGTGGGGGCCTTAGACCAGCAGGGACTGTGACAACAGCATAGGTATGCAGACCATGAAGGCAGATACGAATTGCTTGGCCCACCCAGTCTTCCCAATTCCCTACCTAATGGATAGGCTGCAGATCCTACATAACAAGCCACTTACATTCTCCCCCCCCCACTGGATTTGCCTTATGCCTGACTCATGAATTCATGCATCCCCTACTGTAATCGATCCCAGGTGTTGGAGGGGTTATAATATATATCTACATAGGCAAGCTATATCGTGCCTGACTGCAATGATACATGGGGGGTTGTTTACATATATATATATATATATATATATATATATACACACACATACAGTATATACATAAGTATGAGTAAAATATATATCTATATATATATATATATATATATATATATATATATATATATATAGGTAGTATTTTAGTGCTACCATAGTTAAGGTTGAGGAGCCATTTCTATGTTAAACCCCAAAACTTTGCACCATAATAACTTTGCAACCATTTTACAGACTTTGCTGAAATTTGGAATACATGATCAAGAACCATAGGCCTTTGGATCTGCCAAGTTTTGTACTGGTCGGATATACGGCTGCGGAGTTATTAAGCGTGATCTGTGCGCTCATTTACGCTTTTTCTGGAATTCTAAGGTCGAGCCTACAGGTCGTACGGTTTGCGCGACTGGTCCAAAATCTTCAGGGAACATGCGGCCAGGGTCCCCGATGTGCCTTTTGAAGATTTCATGAAAAAATATTAAATGGTTCAAAAGTTATTCAACAAACAGTTTCCCATTATAAGTCAATGGGAAAAGTTAACAAAAAGTTCAACACTTTCGCAAATGCATCTTTACTTTCGCAAATGGGCCTGTTACTTTCACAAATCAGCCATTTTGTTTTCAGTTGGTGATCAGAAAAATGGTTGGCATTTAAATTTGGGACCCTCTTGCAACCTAATTATTTTTGTATTCACCTAGTCGGACCCTGACGATGCTTGCCATGTCTTTATTTTGTGGTAAAACACCCCAGAAATATGTTTTTCAAATTTCTGGAAAAAGTGCTTTCTCAAATTACTTTCATGCTCATGAAAGTGTCAAACTTTTTTGCGAAAGCTTTCGCAAATTGCGACAGTAGTTTTCCATCTGTGGGACAGTGACAGCAATTCTTTGGCACAGCGCTGCAAAAGAACCGTTGGGAGTTTTGGGATGAAATTTGGAAGGAAGACAGCCAACAGCCCACAGATGTGCCTTTCAGTAGTGTGGTGAAAAAATATCACACGGCGGCAAAGTTACGGTACTCCAAAGTTGACGGTTTTTCCCATAGGATAACATTACGGCGCCCGACGCATTACAGAAATCCTTTGGATCCCTGCTGCAAAATAACAGTTTGGTCTTTTTTCCTGAAATTTGGAGGGAAGACAGCCAACAGCCCACAGATGTGCCTTTCAGTGGTTTGGTGAAAAAACATTGCAGGGAGGCAAAGTTATGGTGCTCCGAACTTTTCTTTTTTTCCCATAGGATAACATTACGGTGGCAGCCTTTTCAGGCCGTATCTGGGAAGCAGTGCGAGATATGGACTTTTCGTCAGAAAATTTCTTAGCCCTCTAATGGGGGCTAAGATTCAAATTAGCCAGGACAGTTGTAAATAATATGACTTTTAATTTTTTTTCTATGTCGTATGGTTCCTGAGATATAATGTATTTAGTATTCCAAGATCTCATTTTCTGCGTCGATACTCATTATTATGCATACATTATTTGTACTCACTGTCTTTCTCTATGCAGGTTTTGGGGAAAACAAGCCTGTGCGCTTACATTACTGTTACTGTTGCCCTTTCCGCTTGCGGTTCAGTACCCGTTTCACTTACCGTTGATGTCTGCGCCACCATGTGCGTTATCCTTTGCGTTTTCATTTGCGCTTGTGTTTCTGTTATTTTTTGCCATTTCTGTCTACAGTACTGTTTATCTTTCTGTTTCACTTTCGTCACCATGCCCATTGACATTTCTGTTTGCAGGCACCATGTTACTATGTGACAACACATCCACGTGGCAGACCATTCCGTCATACACCATGTCGTTACCCTTTCTGTTCTCATTCGGCCTTGTGTTACCATGTGTGCCACTGTTAGCATTTCTGTTTGCGTTGCTGTTGTCCCTGTTAGTATGCCACAAGACATCATGTGGTGGGAGCGGGGCCCAGAGGGCCCCGCGTGCTCCCGCCGCTGCATTACATTCACTATTTCTTGTTATCATTCTCAAAAAGAAGGGAAATTAGAGGCAAAAAACTCCGTTTAATGCATTAGTTAGGGTTGTTCCACAGCGACAAAAGTGAGGAAATTCGCTGTTAGGGTTGAAAACCCCCTTCACCCACCCATGGCCGGCATTAGGGTGTGCATTGGGATCGTGGGTCCTAACTCTCACCCTATTCTCCTATACTTCTGCTGCTTTACACATGTCATGGGGGTGAGAGTTGGGGCTGATGATCCCAATGCACACCCATGCCGCCCGTGCGTCATCCTTTGTGTTTTCATTTGCGCTTGCGTTTCTGTTACTTTTTTGCCATTTGTGTGTACCGTACTGTTTCTCTTTCTGTTTCACTTTGCGTCACCATGCCCATTGACATTTCCATTTACAGGCACCATGTTACTATGTGACAAGATATCACGTGGCACACCGTTCCTGTCTACGCCACCATGTGCGTTACCCTTTCTGTTCTCATTCGCGCTTGTGTTACCATGTGTGCCACTGTTAGCATTTCTGTTTGCGTTGCTGCTCCTGTTACTATGCCACAAGACATCATGAGGCAGAAGCGCGGGGCCCTTTGGGCCCCATGCTCCTGCCACCGCATTACATTCACTATTTCTTATTATCATTCTCAAAAAGAAGGGAAATTAGAGGCAAAAAACCCCATTTAATGCATTAGTTAGGGTTGTTCCACAGCGACAAAAGTGAGGAAATTCGCTGTTAGGGTTGAAAACCCTAACTCCGAATTCACCCCCCCAGCACCACACACACACAGACACACACACATTCAAGTATGGGGGAGGACCAAGTCAACACAACCAATGACAGACATCCATCAGCAGGTGACAGAAATAACAAACAATTGTCTAAATGTACTACGAGACATCCCCACCCACCTGACCAGGTACTGCATGCTCAGTGGAGATCAACAGCAAAACTGAGGCCATGTACACCAAACGTACACATCCCTGATTGTAGCTGCACACAACGCATCACACTTAGTAGTTGCATGGCCTTACCCTACCGATGCCCACACCAGACCACACCTCTTGTGGTGGGCCACCTGAGCAATAGAGTTCAGCAAAACCAAGGAGTTGTACAGGTATAATATCTCTGATTATAACAAGGGTTTGAGAAATGCAGCTTTTAATTGACTGTAAACATTGTAACAGCCTTATGTTTAGTTTTATTAACATACATGTAGAGCCTAACCATATGATGAACATGGTTTAATGTTGTTTAAAAACAGTTTTATTATGATAGCAATAAGCCACTCCCAGGTATTATGTTAATGGTCAGTTTATCACTGTCTAGCGACATGTGGCACTCGGCTATGCCTCATTCAACATTAAACCCCTACAGGGTGATTAACAGACCATTTAACATAACTGTTGGTCATGCCTTATTGCTTAATTGTCTTTATGAGTAGATACTCTCCTCTGCTAGGCACTGCAGCAGCTTTGAACACAGTGTCCACCCAGTTACACCATACACTGTCTAGTTACTGGAGAATGGCTGTGAATATGAACTCATGAAGATGAACAGTGTAACTTGATCATTACAGTCATCAAAACCCCAGTGTGATTATAACTGACAGAGTCAGTGATAGAGGATAACCCCTGCTGTCCTAGTACACTTACCCCATTGTGAGTTAAATCAATACTAAAAGACATTCTGTTTATATCTACACCATACCTACTTGATTCCTGTTGTACCACAATTAACATAGTTATCACTTTGATAGCATCAGTGACAGAAGTGTGGCAAACCCAAACAGTAGGCATACAGCTGAGTATGAAACAACTGTTAAAAAATCACACTGTGTCCATAAGTGGCATAGATCACTCATTGCAACAATAGTAAATGTATTACTATTTGAATAAGTTAGTCATCACAGATGCAATGAGATTGTCTTTATCAGGTACAACATACTCAGTAAGTGCCTACAGGAAAATCTGTCCTATATACATCTCCGATACAGGTACATCATTGTTGGCTCAGTAGTGCTATGATATTTAGAAGTTGCTTGGCCTGATCCATGCAATTACAATGTTTCTTACAAAGAATACTTACTGCATCTTTAGTATTGAAACACACTGAAGGTCTATGTATGTACATCAGCAGTACACCTTCATCAGTAAGAATGCATGTGATACTGGCAGTACGAATTTCACAGCGTTGAACAGGCAATGCTTTTCCATACGTTTACATCAGCCTCTCTATGTTGAGTAAACCATTGCAGTAAATGTACTACTATGTAAATCACCTACTAAATGTATCACTACTTTTATCTTGAGCATGCTAGTGTCTTGTAGTTAATTTATGTGCTTCTCTTAATTAATGTATACTCACTAGTGTTAAAACCTTTCTACAACTGTCATCATGCACCTTCAGCATTTATATTGAATAACGGCACAGTACCAGTTGTGGTGTGGTGTGGGACATCGGTAGGTAAGGCCATGCAACTACTAAGTGTGGTACGTTGTGTGCAGTTGCAATCAGGAGGATGTAATGCTTGGTGTACATGGCCTCAGTTTAGCTGTTGATCTCCACTGAGCATGCAGTACCTGGTCAGGTGGGTGGGGATGTCTCGTAGTACATTTAGACAATTGTTTGTTATTTCTGTCACCTGCTGCTGGATGTCTGTCATTGGTTGTCTTGACTTGGTCCTCCCCATACTTGAATATGTGTGTGTGTCTGTGTGTGTGTGGTGCTGGGGTGATTGAGTTAGGGTTTTCAACCCTAACAGCGAATTTCCTCTCTTTTGTCGCTGTGGAACAACCCTAACTAATGCATTAAACAGAGTTTTTTGCCTCTAATATATATATACATATAAATGTTAATGACTGCAGTGCTGCATGGGTGGGTGGTATGCACTGACTGTGCCTATAAACACCAATTTCCCCCAGCATCCAGCCTGTACTTTCATTCTGACCAATAGGGGTAACTGTGTGCATGCCCTGGCCTGCGGCTTCCAGCCTGTACCTCCATCTTGACCAACAGGTGGAGCTGTGTGCTCCATGTCATAGCACCAGGCAAACTACATGGCAATATATGCTAAGGGGCCCATAATGAGATGCAAATGTGACTGTTTGCCCATGGATTATCCAAGTAGGCTCATTTGCATGGGAGCTTTGAATATAGCAAACTTTTGCCCTGTGCTAACCTGTTTGCACTGGGCTAATGTGTTATCACTGTGCAATTAACCTGGACAAACCTCTCACCAGTATAGCATAGCTCTGCAGTGTGTGGCTTGCATTGTTGTTTGCATATGATGTGACACATATCAGTGCAGTCACACATAATGTTCTCCATCTGCAACACTGGCTTGCTCCAGAGTCTACTGAGCTGCTGTTGCAGTTGCACTTCCCTGTTGTTATACACTGCCCACCTGAGAAGCCTGGACCAGGGGATTGTTGAGAGGTAAAGCCTCCTTCCCTTCAGCCTGCTTGTGAGGAGGTCTTACCCCACCCATGGGCATCGCTCCGACACTCCAACCACTAGGGGTTGCTGCACTCCTGCTTCTCTCCTTATCCTTTCTGCTGCCTTTCTCTTCTCCTTTAATCTTTACTCCCTCCTCTCCACCTCTTTTCCCATTGGCCCACCATTAGTCCTTGTGCAAGTCTCAAACCCTGTATTCCTGACTTCAGAATCTGTAGCCCATCCACTAAGCCAACGATCCAAGCCAATATCTACCTCTATTTTTTAGCATTTAACCCTTTCTTCTCCCTACCTAGAAAGAAAAATACTTTCCCTCTCTCCCAGTGCAGGTCTCAAACCTAGTACCCTTGCTGTCAGAGTCTGCAGCTCTACTACTTAACCACCATATCTTGCTATTACATCCTTACTTTCTAAGGTTCTCATAGTCTCTGACCCCCATAGTCTGCTAAAAAAATACTTCTTTTTTTGCTCTTGGTACCATTGCAGGCCTTAAGCCCTGCACCCCTTGCAACCAAAGTCAGCAGCTCTACCACTCAACCATCATATCAGACTATTGTCAGCTATACTCTAAGACTCTCAAAGCTTCTAATCCCCATAGTCTGACAACATTTAATTCTTGATGCCACTGCAGGCATCAAAGCCTGCACCTTTGCTACCACAATCAGCGGCTCTACCACTCAGTATCATATTCAGACTGTTGTTAGCTCTAGGTTGTAAGGCTCTCAAAGCCTCTAACCCCCATAGCCTACTAAAATAATATTCTTGGTGCCACTGCAGGCTTCAAACCTTGCATCCTTGCTACCAGAATCAGCAGTTCTGCCACTCAGCCACCATATCTGGCTCCTGCAACCTCTGGCTGCCTCCCTGATCCATGGCAATGGGTAAGGAAGCCCACCTCAGTCCGGGAAAGCCGTGTGTGCCGCCATTGGCCCAGCATGCGCAGAGCTCTACCCGATTGGTCCTTGCCCTCTCTGCCTGGTCATGATTGGCTGCAGCGACCACTGACTCTGTGGCCGATCTCAGGGCTGCTGTGCCTATAGACTAGCATTGCGCTCTGCCACAGTTTTTGTCACGGCACCGACTTCACTATGTCCTGGTCTCCTACAGCTGAGGGGCTGGACTGTTATTTTCTGCCCCGAGCATAGCTGCCCGGTGGTTGCTAAAAAACAATTTGTTTATCCGTTGATAGTGTACACTGTTTACTGCTGAATCCGACTACTGTTCTATCTGTATTTTACCTCTGCTGTGCACTGCCGAATCCGAGAACTGTATTTTTGCTGAGTTATATTTACTGCCTAATTCTACTGCCCTCCTGTAACTCTCTCTGTCCCCTGCTCTCGGGGCCTGAACTGCCCCCCACCCCACTCGCTTGCCTACCTTCCTAAATCCCCTTTTTTTCTCTTGCTTCCTCTGCCCTCACATTGTAGTACATCCACCTCAGTCTTCCTCACAGCTCCTTTCTCTCTTCCACCTCCACAAACTATGCCTTCCTTCCCTACTATCCCCTGCCTCCCTCTCCTCCTTTTTGCCCTCACCCCATTGCTCCAGCTCCCTCCATCCTGCTTTCCATCGCCCCTGCATAGCTATAAGCATAATCTCTGCTATAGCCACACTTGCACCACACTACCTGACAACTTTCTCACCCCTAGGGCTCACCACACCACACTGTGCCCACACCTTCATACCAGGGTGCAGTGTGCCCTGCTACCACCACAGCTCACTACACTCCTATTTTGCATGCACAAAACTTCCACAAATGTATCCTTCTCAATCAAGTACCACAAGTTCTCCTGCAGGGAACTGCGCCTGGCCACCCTGAAACTCCTTCTCCTACTCCTGCTATTATCTGGAAACATTCACTCCAACCCTGGTCCTTGGGCTGCCATGAACTCCACCCAAACCAAGCGCCTTGGCACTCTCTCCATTATCTGCCTGAACATCTGCAGTTTATTATCTAAATTTGATCAACTACAAGCCTTTGCAAATGCCCACCAGCCCGATATTCTGGCAGTAGTATAAACCTGGCTCACTCCCTTGGTTCCTGATCATACAATCTCCATCCCTGGCTACGCTATCTTTAGGCTTGACCAAAAATCAAAACAAGGAGGGGGCTGTGCCATTTACCTAAAAGACAACCTGTTGGGGCACACTGCCCACACTGACCTACCAACACCAAATGCCCAGCTATTGCATATCAAAATCCTGCTTGGAGCTCAGCACAAAGCCCTCTCAGTCATCATTGTTTATATCCCCCCAAAAGAACAGGGACCGGGACTCCATGCAGTACTGGAGTACATCAAATAACTCCCACCTGACTCCGAAGTCATCACACTTAGTGACTTCAACACAAACTGGTTGGGACCTGATGCTGGCGACACCAGGGACATGGTCACATCAGCAAACCTCACACAGATATTGGACTCCACAACTAGAATGAACTACAAAGCCGGCACCAGCACTTTACTGGACTGGATCCTGACTACTCACCCCTCCCGGATCACTATCTTCGCCGTACTGCCTGACTCTCTCAGCGACCATTCCCCCATCAGCTGCACCTGGTCAAACAAATTCTGGAAATCTCCACCAAAGGTCATCCTCAGCAGAGTCCTACCCCGTGGGAAGCTAACCCACCTAAAATCACACCTGCTAAATCAAGACTGGTCCCCCATCAACCTGGCCCCCAATGCAAATACTGCCCTTGATCAATTCATACCCATTTTCAGTGAAGCTTGTAACATCTTTGCCCCACCAAAGAAGTGAAAAATTAAACCCCACTGCAATCCTTGGCTCACGGGTTCCCTCTTAAAGAAGCTGAAACACAGGGACCACCTCTGGGAACTAGTCAGGGAAACAGGAAAACAGGCGGACATCCAAAATTTCAAAAGAGCTAGAAATGATTGCACCAAATCCATACACCAACAGAAATCTCAATATTATAAGACTGTACTCGCTGACACATGGGGAAATGCAAGAGCATTCTGGAATAACATTAAAGATGTTACCGGGAAGGGAGTCCAAATCACCCCATACTGCTATCACAATAAACGGGAATACTATCCTGGACCTAAATGTCATAGCCAACACCTTTAATGATGCCTTCACTGACCTCAGCAGCATCCTCCCCCCTGACTTTTTCAATGACAGCGACACCCCTCTTCCCACCCATCAGTCATCACCTAAGAATTGTCCCCCTTTCTACTTCAGAGCAGTAAACAAAAATACAGTCAGGAAATACATTTCCAAAACCATCAAAAACACTAGAGCAAGTGCTGACACACTGGACGTCAAACTTCTGTCCCTCACTCTAGACGAGGTTCTGGGGCCTCTCACCAGGATCTTTAATCTCTCCCTCTCTATCAGCCAATTCCCTGACAAATGGAAGGCAGCAACTGTCACATCTATCCATAAAGGTGGTGACCGGATCTCCCATGTGAACTACCAACCTATCTCTATCCTGCCACCCCTCTCTAAGGCCCTGGAACAGATGGTAGCAGACCAGCTCACTGATCATCTGGGCAAGTACAACATCCTTTGCTGGCAGCAACACTGATTTAGAAAATGACACAGCACTGTCACGGAACTTCTTGAGTTTACGGGAGCCATACACAACTCCCTTGATCAGGGTTACCTAACCGGAGCTACATTCATCGACCTGTCAAAAGCTTTTGACACTGTCCACCACTGCCTCCTGCTTCATCAGCTACTGAACATTGGCCTCTCTGCAGAATCAGTGAAATGGTTCAGTAGCTATCTTGACAACAGGTCCCAATGTGTAAAAATATCAGGCGTGATCTCCGACACTAAACAGGTTCACTCCGGTGTCCCCCAAGGCTCCATCCTGGGCCCATTGCTGTTCAGCCTGTTCCTCAACTCCCTCCCCGACTCCACCTCTCAGCAAGTCATACTCTATGCAGATGATGCAGTGATTCTTGCCTCTCATCATGACCCAAGTCACCTGCAACAAACCCTTCAACACGGCTTCACCTCTGTTGAAAGCTGCTTCAAAGAACATAAGTTAATCCTTAACCAGAAAAAAAACGAAGACCATGATTTTCACCAGCCACCAAAACAAGCACAAACACCACCAACTCTTCTTAAACACCTGCCTTGGGGACTCCCTGGAGCAGGTTGGCTCCTTCAGATACCTAAGAATCACCTTAGACCCACACCTGTCCTTTGGGACCCATATAAGCAATGTCGCTAAAACTGTGAATACTAGACTGGGCTTACTCTACCGGCTTTGTCGGCACCTGACTAAAGAGGCCTTCTTTGCCGCAGTTCAAAGCTCCATCATCTCACAGATTGACTATGGTCTTGTCATCTATTGCACTGCCACTACCACTGCATTCAGAAAGATTACTATCACCCTAAACAAGGCCTGTCGACTCATCACTGGGGCCGAACGGCTCACACACACCTGTGACCTCTACTCACAAGCTAACTGGCTTCAACTTGATAATAGAATTCAGTACCAAACCTGCATGGTTGCTAAGAAAATACAGTTGGAAACTGCCCCTCCTGGGGTCTGTTCACTCCTTCAAATGAAAACCAGCTCCAGAATTACTAGGGGATCAAATCCACAACTTTTCCATATCCCTCGCTGCCGCACAGCCATTGGCCAGTGTTCATTCACCTACAGGGCACCCACTTGGTTTAACGGTCTTGCCAATGATACTATCAATATCACTGGGCTAGGGGCCTTCAAATCCAGGCTCTGAAACACCCTGGTCACTTCTAGCATCTGCAACTGTCATGGATAATGTCTATGCAACACTGCTCCACTACCACTCTCCTATATCTTGCCCTAGTTTGGCCTTTGCCCCATCCACTCTACAGCACCTGACAATGCCACCTTCCTGGCTGCTTCGCCCCACCCCCTCCTCTCCATATCCTTACCTACCCCCACCTCTCCTATCTTCTCATTTTCTTACCTCCCGCCTTTGCCCCTCCCATTTCTTTCTACCACCCCCCACTTGTCCTCTTCCTTTCCACTTTACCCTCTCCCTGTCTGTTTGAAATTAATTTGATATCCTTTACCCTTATTTGTGTAACAATTTTGTCTATTGCCATGTGATACTAATGTCTTGATGTGGAACCTTTGTAGAAGAGCCCTGGGCTCAAAGGTAATTGTAATCCTAGAATTGAAATAAATAAATAAAATTAAAAAAATTAAAAAAATATTCAGAGCTGTCTTATTCCCAGGCTATTTTAACACTGCACTTCCAGCCCAGTTTGCCCAGCTTCCTTAGCATGTTATATTCAGCAGGTTTAGCACCGGGGACTAATCCTTTTGAATATGGTGGGCTATTTGTTCCAGGCTAATTTAGTACACCAGGCAGTGCTATTTAACCCTGGGGCAAAGTTTTGAAAATCTGTCCCTTAGCATTTTATTGGGGTAACATAACACAAACAGCCAGGTACAGCTCTAATGTTTCAGAGAATAAAATCTCCATCCTCAGGGAAACTGGCAGTTGTCTATAAAAATATAAATATACTTGAATTATAGTGACATCAATTCTAAGTAGCATGTAATTATAGACAGGCCAAAGTAAATGCATAAACCATTTTCTTGTACACAGTACTCACTAAATGTTACTCCACAAAAATAGAGTTCAACAGCTGTACAGCATACTGTCAAAATTAATTCTGAAGTTCTGTTGAAAATATTAAACATAAATACAGTTACCATTAACCATAATTAAATTTCAAAATCTGAAAAAGAAAATTCTTTAAACATATCTAGTGCCACTATAGACACATTTCTATCAGTTAAGCCTGACAATAATGTTTTCAAAAATCCAAAAAAGCAAAGAAGATATACATAGGTCAACAAATATAGTTTGCACATAAAACCTCCTCACTTACAAACTGAAAATTAAATGAAATCTGTTCACATATTCTGATGACAGGTTAAATAGCTGAGAACACTTGGCTGAGATTCCTAAAGTTATAGTGAGACAATACAAAACAGACAACTACCATATTTAAAATACCATTAGTTGTAACTTACTGTAAGCAGTTTAGCAGATGTTGAGGATTATTATTAAAAGGACTATAAATACACATGGTTAGATTCCTGAAAGTGAAGTATTGTTTTACACTGACTCTGTGCCTTGAACTGTAAAAATTCCAGACATAGTAATAAACTGCACTACAAAGATAAAGTCCAAAGTAGGTGCTGATAAAATTGCCCAGAAATTGCCCAGAAATTGCCCAGAAGAAAACATATTTTACCTTAATTTCTTTGTGGAAAGTATCATGGAAAAACACCTGTCCTCAGCTTGTATATTTAGGCAATGTTGCAGCACCAGAAGCCTGTTTAAATGGGGAGTCAATCAAGAAATGGGGATCTTACTTTCAGGAATCTAACCATGTGTACCTAGGTGAAATGAAATTTTGCCAGGTTTTCCAGTTTCACATAATGGCATAATTTCACGTAAAATGCTTTGGTCTGCCAATTTTGCCCAGTAATGCTTAAAATTTTTATTTAGTTGTTTAACCAGGTATAGCACACTAAGCTGAAAGCTTTTTTACAGGAGCAACCTGGGAGCACAAGGAGGTTAAGTGACTTGCTCAGGGTCACACAGTATGCAAGTGGAAGCTATGGGATTCAAACCCAGGTCTGGTCTGCTGGATGTCACCAGATTTGCAGCTCAAAGCCTTAGACCACTGCACTATACTGCCTCCTTGTGGTGCAATTTTGCTGGCGTAACTTTTGATTTCGCCAGCTAAATTCTGCTCCAAAAGTGAAGTTTGCAATGCATTGTGAATAAATAGGTCAAATATCAAATGCAACTTCTCTATAGCTCATTCTGCTGCATGTTGAGTCATAGAGCAGTCAGTTGTAGTGTATCAGAGCAAATAAAGCATTTTTTAAAAGCTATTTAAAACTTGTTTTTGAGAGCTGATTTCTCCAAAATATACAATGTTTTCCTAGTGCTGCTAGGGAACATTTTCTAATTTTATGGATTGTTGCATAATACTTAGTTTAATTAGGTGTTACTTTTGTCTGTGTCTTTGAAGGAATTGAGTGGGGTAGGGTAGGAGTGTAAACCAGTGCAGGCTATTTCTAGCCTTTTACAAAAAGATTACTCACAAATTGTGAGTTATTTATTACTATTTCTTGTTAATTTTGTTATATCTTGACAATTTTCTTTTCTCTGAAAAGTTATTCTGTCCTGTTTGAGAGTTCCTGCCACTGTTAGCCTCTGTTATATATACCATTCTTCTGCTTTTAGTTGTGATTGTGAATTCTAAAGTTTTAAACACACAGAGCTGATCCATTATTTTAATTTTATTTGTTTGTGGTTAGTTCTGTTTGCTGCGATGTTAGCATGTGTCACTTAAACTGTGAAAATCAACAGTTCTATATTTTTTTGTATGGAAACTTAAGTACTTTTACTTGATCACTTGAACTTGTCCATTTACAGTTGCACTGCTTTGTTGAATTGCTTCTCTGTATTTTATTGCTGGAACTTGCCTCTGCACATTGTGCGGTGTTCCTGTTTTAGTTGCCGTACCTTACCCTTTCTCTGTTACAGCATTGTTTAACACCTGACATGCACAGTATAAAAAAATTATATATTAATATAATAGTTTTCAAAAGATTGCATGCTGATCCCTCCCATCCAGACCACTACCATATTGTGGTACTCACCTTTGTTGAGATTTATTGGTTGTTTCTGCCCTTATATAATATAAATATAATAATAATTAAAAAAATGTGGTATTAACTAAGTAATAACACATTACAGTACTTTATTTGTCCAGACACAGGTGAGCTGTATTGAAAGTTGGTCACTTGTGTCCTTTTCCTTGTGTATATTGCTTTAATTCCTGTTTGGGGAAAGTTTGTTTTTACTAGAATAGGCTACCTACCATTTATGGTATTAGTTGTACTGTAAGTGTTGCTACCTGTCCTGATTGTGTTTGGACTTGTAAGAAAGAAAGTACTGTAGGTGTGACGTGTGAGGTATTATATACATAGTTAGTAATATATCCTTTCTTCAAATACTCACAGACAAAGGCAAAGCTTTGAGGCAGCAGCCAGCAAAAATGCCTGCAAAGAGACAGCCCAGTAGAGGGGGGAAATGTGGCAGAGGGGATGACAGAACTAAGAAGTCTGTTGGAAAGAGTGCTGCTTCAGTTCCAGTTTCCCATAGCAGTGAAAGCACAGTTCTATGTGATAAAGGCAAGTCTGAAAGAACACCTGTCACATAGAACGAACAAACCTGAGCCCATGGTCAAAAGGGTGATGGATATTGTACCGACCATCGCAAATAGCGACGGTCACTACAATACTTAACAAAAAACACAAAGAAATAATTTTTTTTTTTATATGTGGGGCTGCACCCCCCATGCCCCCTAACTTAAATAATCAACTCTGAGGGGGGTGTGGACTATGGGGCAAGTTATTGGATCTTGAAAAAAAAAAAAAAAGATTTTCTGCCTATTGCCAGACCCGAGTCTGCTTGCATTGCAAGCGGTGGTGTACACCACTGCACTATGCAAGCAGCTCAGCGGGAATCAGCCACAATGGATGCTAGATCCTGTAATAGTGAGTACAGCTCCTTGCTATACTCGCTATACAGGATATAGCGACGTATTGCACCACTCGCTCTCTTGTAGAGCGTTATTGAGTCGCTCAAAAGTGCAGTGCTCAATAATAAGCACTCTACATGGGTGCTACCAAAAGCACACATACGTCTTCATCAGTGTCTTCTGCTGTGGGCCCTGGTGGTGCAGCAGGAACCAGCAAAGGAGTTGTTGGCAGTACTGGCATACCTGTGTCTTACTTTTTTAAGTCTCAAATTGTTGCATCCATACTAGTGGGGGATGGTGACAGTGAGAAGAAGGGAGGCACTGACACCACACCAGCACGGTAACTGTGGTCCAGGAGGAGGGTGATAAGTCTATCAGTGTGACTGTCTCTGTTCCTGCAGGAGTTGGTGATGATAGTGTTCAACCAGAGTTTGATAATCCTGGAGATAGGGATAGTTAGCTCCCTGATATGATTATAGAGAAAGAAAAAGGTGCTGTGCTGCAAGAAGACAGTGATAGGGAGGAGAAGGAGGAGGAGGAGAAAAACAAGGGCATCATTGTTATTGGTGGTGATGATAATGACTGGGATGATCCCACATGGGAGCCTGAGTTAAAAAAGGTCAAGGGTGATGTAGGCCATTTACATGCACAACCCATGGGTCAGTTTGTCAACAAGCCTATTAGCAAACTTCCAAGCAGTCACATCACCCCCCTCCCAAAAGTACTCTTATGGAAGTGATGAGAGCAGCCCAAAAAATACACACTTCCACACCTGTTTCTGAACTATCTCAGTCCTAGAAGCATCTGAAGTCCAGAGGTCAAAAATCCCTAGTTTGTGACTTTCATGTGCTTGATCCTGCTGATGAGACCATAGCAATATGCCAACTTTGTCAAGCACATGTTAGTTGGGGGAAAAGGGGAAGCCACATAGGCACTGGTGGCCAACACGCCCACCTGAAAAACAAGCACCCGCCGAGATGGCAACAAGATCTGAAGGATGCCAGAGCTGTTGGTGGCATCTCCCTCAGCAAGTTAAATGTAGTAGAGCAAGAAGAACAGGAGGGGGGGCAGAGTGGGTTGGTGGTGGAGGAGGGTGAGCAATCCTTTGTTCTCTGAGTAGTGGGCATAACAGTGGAGGTGCCAGTTCTAGTCTCCTGAGTCAGAAAAGTATACCACCACACCCTCAAGCAACCAAAATAATTGGTTTCATGAGGTCTACACAGCCCCAAGAGTCAAGTGTTACCCCTAAAAGAACATCACTGCTGCCACAAGTACAGAGTTCTGGTTGAACTGCCCCAAAGATGCAGGCCACTCTGAAGACCATCCTTGAGCGGCAGTCAAAGTACCCCCCAATCATGCTGCTGCATGCGAGTTAAATGCTGCCACTGCTGAAATGCTGGCCATCGATCTGCTGCCATCCTCATTCATGGAGAATGCTGGTTTCTGCAGGTTGATGGCCTGTGACTATCCCAAATGGCAGGTTCCATCACAAAACTATTTTACTAAACGTGCCATGCCAGAGCTGAATGGTTCTATGTGATAAAGGTGAGTCTGAAAGACCACCTATCATATAGAGCGAACAAACTTGAGCCCATGGTCAAAAGGGCGATGGATATTATACAGACTGTAACAAATAGCAAAGGTCACTACAATACTTAACAAAAACACAAATAAAAAAAAATTTTTATGCTGGAGGGCTGTGCTCCCCACACCCTCCATTGCAGGGGGCAAGCCCCCCACTCCCCCCTAACTTAAATAATCAACTCTGAGGGCATGCAGGCTACGGGGCAAGTTATTGGATCATGAAAAAAGAAGAACGATTTTCTGTCTATAGCCGGACCTGAATCCGGGTCTGCTTGCATTGCAAGCAGTGGTGTACACCACTATGCTATTCAAGCAGTATGGCAGGATTTGGCCACAATGGATGCTGTATCCTGCAATAGAGAGTACAACTCCTTGCTGTACTCGCTATACAGGATATAGTGACGTATTGCACCACTTGCTCTCTTGTAGAGCGCTATTATTGTGTCGCTCTCAAAAGTGCAGCACTCAATAATCAGTGCTCTACATGGGTGAAACCAAGCTGAACAGTAGAGTGGCTGATTCCATTAGACATGCATTGAAGCATAGTGCATCACAACATATCCACCTTAGCATTGTTATGTGGACCAGTGGACAAACAGCAGCAAGCTCATATCTATGCATAACAGCACACTGGGCACAGTTGCCTGGGGTGGTACTTGATTGTGGGCCTGGCAAAACCTGCACAAAGCAAAATTGTGGTGGTAGCAACACACCTGATATTCAGCAGTATGTGACCCTGAATATGACAAGTGTTACTGGTTCTCATATGGCTGCAAAGTGCTTATTGTTCTGCTGTCAGAGATTGATGTGTGGCTACACACACAGTCACTCATAACAGAATTCATCACAAGTGATAATGGCTCCAATGTAGTGAAATGCATTAGCGACGGTAGTTTTTGCAGTGTGCCCTGCCTGGCACACTGCCTTAATCTTGTTGTTCATCAGATCCTCAACCACGTGGATATTAAGGAAACAGTTACTGCCACCCGTCGCATCTGTGTCCACTTCACCCATTCTGCAAAAGCCGGTGACCATCTAATGAGCTACAGTTCAATAACCATCTGCCGCAGCACCGGATGAAGTTTGATGTTGTGACTAGGTGGAACTCCACATTGTACATGCGCGAGTGACTGTATGAACAGTATAAGGCTGTGTCAGAATAGCTGCTGGTGCACACCACCCATGACAGTGCTGGAGTGTCTATCACTCTAACAATAGAGCAGTGGCACCAAATGGATCGGCTAATACGCATTCTCCATACATTCAAGCATGCTACACAGGCAGTGAGTGGGGACACTGCTTGTGCAAGTCAATCCATATCCCTCATACGTGTGCTGAGGCAGACACTAGTTAATGTGTGACAGCAGATGGAGCCAAGTGGGGATCATAGTTATTGTGATCTAATGGATCACATGCTCCATGTGCTGGACACAAATACTCATGTATCCGACACTTTATAGTTGTCTGACTTTGCAATCGCCAGCATGCTAGATCCACGCTACAAGCGTGGCCTGCCTTCTATAATTGATGGAGGTCATCAGCGAGTACAAAACTTGACAGAGAAACTCATTAGAATGGTACATGCTGCACACATGAAAAAGGCACGCACTCTAGTGAAAACGGGTGCTGCTACCACCACCAGTGACTTACAGGCAACCCAATCAGACAAAATGGGCAAGACACAGCAGAAAACTGCAAGCAACCCATTTGGGATGTTCTCTTTCAGGTGGGAGTGGAAGATATGGAGGAAAAGGAGGAGGAGGAGACAGATGAGGGAGCTGGACTCAGGGCAGCAGAATGAATGGTGGAAGCCTAAATGGGGGACCCAAAGCACCTTGCCATTACTGACGAGCCACTGCCGTACTGGAGCAGTAAAATGATTTACTGGCCAGCACTAACATCGGTTGCTGTGAAATACCTGAGCTGCCCACCATCCAGTGTCAGTATGGAACGATAGTTTAGTGTGACTGGGGCCATTGGGAGTGACCATAGGACCAATTTGTCAGCCAAGAATGTGTCCTTACTAACATTCATCAAAATGAAAGAAAGGCACATTCCACACAACACAGTGATGTCAGTAGCGTTGCCACAGGAACTGTGTCTCGGTGATGAGGATGAAGATGATCCCTCGACTAAGGCATCCACCAGCAGCGAGGTGGATAAAGCAGCAGTGATGAGAGAATACCCACCTGGAGACAACTCCAGTCTTGAAGACTGTGAGAGGTGCTTCTTGGATGATGTGGAAGTGGAAAAAGGCTGTGTTTACTCGAAGGCCACCCCCAACCACATTCAGCTAAGTATAGTGTTATAACTTATTTTTAGCTATGTACCATTGGATTGGTTATGGTAATATATTACCTGCTGCAGTGTGAATCAGTTTCATTTGATCACCCTTTGCCGTAACCCGTTGTTTGGTCCCCAACAGTCCCCCAGCCTATATCAAGCAGCAGCAATGAAATTACCATAACTATAAAAATTTTGCATGATTACAGTTATAATGTTTTGCTGCCAAAAAAATATCAAGATAAACATTTTACTTTTCATGTCGACTATCAACCCCATTTTACAGCAAGACATGTTACCTTGATGTCCTTAAATGTTCCCATGCTGGCACATGCCCCACCGCCCCCCCCCCACCGTCTGACACACCCATGCACTCCATGCAACTCAAAAAATATTTTCTGCCACTTACTGTTGGTGACATGTTGAAGAACCCATGCCACTAGTACAAGTAACGTATGAATGTAACACACTTATTGAACCGTTAACACCACAAGCTGAACAAATTTTGAGAAATGGTGAATAGTGGCCATCTTTAATGAGGCTAGTCATTAACTACTAATATAATCATGAAAAGGCTTAGCAACAAACAGCATCCAATTCCCCCAAAAAGGTTACTTATGCTATACTACCAGGTTAACGTTCTTGTACCGACACTGTGATGGTTCATTGGAGGGGGCCAGGGGCAGGGCAGGGGGGAGGTGCTTTGCTGTCCTCAGTCTGGATCCCAAATTTTCATAATTACTGCATCTCTAAAATCTCAAATGATTGGACAAGACATTAGCGCCCTCCACCTATTTATTTACAAAACACCATCTCAACCATCCATTTCTACACATGGTTCTTCCCTGGATGTGGATGGTGTTTACTCATTAATGGTATGGACACCAGTGGGCAACATTGCAGTTCAATCAGCACCCCCTGTCTTCCATGCAACACAGCTCCTACAGGGCCTGGATGGATGTAGTCATCACACACACATAGGATGACACCTCAACAGAGGAAAATGACCTAAGCAAGATCAAAGACAAGAAAAAACTATGAATACTCATAAATCTGCACACCTGGTTTTAGCAAGCAAATTAGAACATGCAGAGAAAAAAAATGTATACTTACCATACCCCATGATGTAATTTAACTGCAGAAATTGCCCCCAGAAGGAACATGCTGGGTAGAGCAAATGATTCCAGACCATGATGAAGCACATTAATAGACATTCCCCTTACCCTATCAGTACTGTGTGCCTAGAAATAAGACAAAAAGCAGAACAAATTTGGAGGATTGTAAAAAGTTCCAGCCCCTCCCCCATCACCAACATCCCCCCCAACACAGAAGATCATAACATATGAAGAAATACTTACCTCAGGGACTGTGAAAGTAGAACCATTACACAATTAAATAAATCCCCCAGATCTAATTGAGCAGCAGCAGCAGCGGCGGCGGCAGAAGCGAAAGTTAACTTTGCTGGAATTCCTGATGTTGACAAATGCAAAAATGAACACAGTTACTATCAAACTCAGACATCCAGATGACAGTAACAGACATACCCCACTAGTAATGAAAAATTAAATACTTACCATCTGCCTTGGGATTGTAAATGTGGTGCTCAAGTGTGATTTGTTCCCCCTAGCATGATTCCCAGAGCAGTGCTGCCCCCAGGGCAGCACCCTTTAGCTCCTCCTCCACCTTACTCCTATTGGTGGAATTCACCCACTGGCAGAGCTGCCCCTGGGGCAGCAGACTCCCGCTCCTCCTCCCACCTATCCCTTTTGGTGGATTTCATCCCCTGCTCTTAGGGTAGCAACCTGTAGCTGTTACTTCCAACAAATCTGATTGTTGCAAGTCTGAGGAATTGAGGGTTTTAAGTGTAGATGAGAATGTTACGGACATGCTTCCCCCAGCAATGTGCACTGCTTGTCTTTAAATTTTGGTGGCTCAAGGTGTATGTCTGTCTGCATACAAAACTGCCAGACTTCAAGAGTTCAGATTTTTTTTTTTAATTTATTATTCTTTTTGCCCCACCATGGATGATCCGTCACCTCAGCCTGGTCACGGGCCCCTGCCTCCACCTCCACATTAGACCATGACCCTTCAGATACCCCCTGGCTTGCCCCCCAGGGTGGGGTGCGATGCTGTGCCGCAAACTGGGACTAGGTCCGAGAGATGGTCCTAGAGGTTGATGAAGGCCAGGCAGAATTCATCTAGGGTCATCCATGGGAGAATTTCTGTAGACTGTAAGTGGAGGGGTGGGAATGTGCAATGATGCCCAGCGTCCATCCTGCCCCTCTGAATTATTACTGAATGCTGGTTGCTGCAGTACCTCAGGCCTCCGCCAGGGGTCTATCAAGCATCGGACACTGTTGTTACTGCTCAAGGAGGAGCTGATGGTGGTGAGAGTGACAGTGTCCAGCTTCAGTCTGTTTCTCCTGTGCCATTTCTCCTGTCATATTTCTCATCTTAGCATGCCTGCTCTGCACAGTATGGTGGCAAGAGGCTGTATTAAACTGGGGCCAAATTGCACATTTTGGACATTTTGGACCAGATCTGCTGGTAGGGCACTAAACATCATGAATGGAGGGGAGGGACACAAAGTTAACATTTGTGGGAGGCAAGGCCAGGGGACATGTGTTGTTAAGCACAAAAACATATTTATGGTTAACTTCGCAGTAAAAGTGCTTATGTTTCTATGATTGTTGTGTATATATTCAGACTGATGCTGCACACAGCCAAAACAACTGAAGCCCACATTAGCCTGAACCACATAGCTTTGGGAAAAAAAAATGTGTTCATATGAACACTTTACAATATACTTGACATTTTGTGGATAGGAGGAGGAAATATAGAAACAGTAAGATAAAACAAGAAGAAAGGTACAGTGTATGGGTATAGACTAAAGGACTGACAGTAAGTTACAGTTACACACACGACATAGGGGACATGACGGGTAAGTGCAAGAGTAGGGTACTTAAATGATGGAAAAGAGAGAAAGCATAAACATTACGTAATAAGATGCAAAATGCTGCACACAAAAAAGAAACATGAGGATATAGAAAGAGGAAGAGGACAGCAAAGAATTTTTTTTTTTTTTTATCTTTTTTTCTTTTGTTTGGTTTATTTTTGTTATTTTTTAAAGGGTGTGCATGAGGGAAGAGTGACAGTAACAAAGCAAGGACAGGAAAAAGAAAAGAGAAGAAAATTCATGCACTGCATTGCCTGCCTCACTTGTGAATTAGCAAGCAGATTTTTAAAATTTCCAGACCGTAATTAAACGGTGCAAAGAATCAGGCCCAGATTCGTCTGACCTGCCACTGCCACCACCAGTCCCTCCATAGCAAAGTTCCGCAAGGAGGTCCAACACTTTTCGTTGCTTCTCTTTTAGTTTTCTGAAGTCCCCCCGACCTCCTGGAGGAACTCATCAAAATCACGGTAGAGAGCAGACACCTCTGCTTGTACAGCCACTAGGTCTTCATGACTAACCGATGGAGCAGACGGGGCTGCTGCAGGCTGTGCAGGTTCACCACCACCATGAACACAGTGCCACCGGTGGATGTGGGGTGAGCTGGATGGGGGTACTGCTGCCTTCTGCTTCTTTCTCCTGCTGCTGCGGCACCTTCCAGGCTCCACCTGACCACTGGCCTCATCCTCCTGCTAGCCCTCTTCTTCTTGGGCCACACTGTCTCCTGCTGCTGCCAACTCCTGTTGTTTCTGGAGCCACTCTGCAGCATGGTGGTTCTTCAGATGGCTCTTCTGGCCACCAGTTCAAAAATGGCCTCCTTATTTGCCTCTTCGCATGGATCTTCCACACAGCTTTCAGATGACTACTGTACTGTCGATGGTGTTTCGATCAAAGAAACACCGTATGGCTGACCCTTTATGCTGGGGGGAGGTGGGTAGCACATTCTCTGGCTCGGGGGTGAGCATTAGTATCTGGCTGCTGCTGGAGTGTGGGGGCCAAATGCTCCTGCTGCTGCAGCTGAGGGGCTATGGGATTCTGCAACTGGCTGGTTCAAGAGGCCACATAATACTCATGACCACACTGCTGCGGGGCGCAATGGCATCATGCTGTTGCTGCTGGGAAGTGGGGCAACATGCTCCTGTTGGGGGGGTACATGCTCCTGCTGGAACACGCCTGTTAAAGTGAACAGAGGGTGCCTTACTCCCAGTCACCTTGCCCTGCTGTTTAACATCCATCCTCTCTATAAAAAAAAAAAAAGATTCCTAACAGAAAGGGAGAAAGAGGGAGTTACACACACACACACACACACACACCCAGTACACTACAGACACCAAACAGAAACTCTAAGCAAAGGACAGAAACACAGTCTAATACATTCTTTTTAAACAAAAAAAGGGGGTGTAAAAAAACACACACAATGTAGCAGTCAGTGGCACACAAAAGAATCTTAATTTGAAAATCTCTGCTGCTGGCTGCCTGCTTCTCCTCTTCAAGTCTCGAGCTACACAGAAAGGAAATGAACCACTTCCTGCCTGTATACAGTGAACCCATGTGACCTGCAAAGAGTAAGTCATGCGGAAAGCCCAATGTTGCCTGATTTTGCCAAATAGTATTGCAAGGCAAAATTTACTGGTGAAATTTTGTCTAGCAGTCATAATTACACAAAATATTTTGTGTGGCAAAATGAGTGATTTCACTGGAATTTTGCTGGTGAAATTACATTTAGTTACATCTCTAGTTACCATATTTTGATAAAGTTTCTATGTCTCAAGGTGCAGAGCTCTCAGCCTATGCAGCCATCTTTCTTGCTGCTTCTTGATTTCTCCAAGAGAGCACATATGATGTAGTACCAACAAATCCAGCAACTCACTGCAAGAACATCCAAAGATCTGTTTAACAACTGCATTGCTCTAACAGACCATGAAAAGATACTAAGCATTACACCAAGGCATGAAACAATTATACCACAGATGTTACCATCTCATGTCACCAATATCTCCCTTGCTGCTGCATTTTTGTTTCAACATATCAATAAGCCAGTACAATTCTGTTACACCGCAGCAGTGCAGACAACAAAAATGAAAACTGTGGCCAGCTCGCTGGTGCAGGGGCAGGTTGCCTACCTGCGACACCAGTGACCTGGGTTCAGGAACAGACCCGGGATGTCAGAGGGCCAGCCGGGGAGAAGGACTGAGCATCTGACGACTGTTGTCTTTCTCCAGGGGGGGGAGGGAGTAGAGTGTTTGGTGCAATATGGACACCTAGTGGAGGCTGGTTGTACTGATCATACTGATGCCAAGTAGCTTAGGGGAGTGGGGCAGACACAGGACATCACTGTATGTCCCCACCCCCCGCACACCGGGGAAAAAATGCTGCCGGCCACCCTAGATGAAGCCCACCCTCGGTTTCAATTAGCTCCCAGGCCGGCCCTTCGACCTATCCCATTGTCTGTGGCACTATGGGCTGGAGCTGCAACCCCACCATGGGGGGTAAGCCAGGGGTACTGAAGAAGGCACAGCCATATGGGAGTGGAAGCAGGGGGTCTATGACTGGGCAGAGGTATTGGGTGGCTGGCAGCGGCCAAAGTATAATAAAAAAAAAAATGAAAACTGTACAGGCCTGCAAATGTGCCCCAATGTTTACCAACCCCCAAAATGCAAATATTTTCCATGATCAGGGTAAATATATACAGTGGAATCTGCATGTACTTGCTTATCCTAACTGTAGTACTGTAAAGTACCATTACAGATAGGAAAACAGATATTAAACATTTTTGTAATTGCAAAAGTACTTATGTAATTTATGCTATTTGGTGTAGTTACAAAAAAGTATATGAAGATAAAACAGTTAGAGGAACCCATACTAGAGTGTCTGAACATTTAAGGTCTATCTATCAGATTAAATATGATATTGTGGTGGGTCAAGACTTCAGAGATGTACATAATGAAAATACATCATCCTTTAGATTTGTAATATTTGATGGAGTACAACCTTTGCCAGGAGGTGGAAATAGAGGGAGAAAGTTAGAACAATTGGAAGTTTGCTGGATTTTTGTACTTAATACATTGACACCAATCAGATGAAAAAGTGACATTAATTTTACAGCCTTTTGTGAGCCAGTTGTTAAAAATTCTCTTCCTGTATGCGTATGTGGTAAAATTTACACTAAGTCCCAGATATTCAGAAATGTGCCAAAGGCCGGTGCAAGGCCAGTGCAGCACAAATCCTATGTGCCATGGCGCAACAGGAGTCATATTCAGAGGTTGCTCAGGCCAAACTGCACCAGTGCATCCTGGCTGAATATGGCAGTTGCGACATGGCACAAACAGAGTTGCGCCATGGTACAGAGAGAGATGCTCCAGCACAACTGTGGCAGCAGAGCCACAGAGCAACAGAGGGTGGCACGGCACTGAGAACAGATCCAGGGACAGATCCAAGGAAGCAGAGTGACAGGCCACAGGAGGCATCCACCAGCAGGGTACAGCAGGTCACACACAGGCACCCAGACACCTTTCCCCAGAACACAACAGTGACGCAGATAGCAGGCAAGAGGAGGTGCCAACAGCCAATGGACGGCCACCAAGGGAGCCCCTCCAGCAGGCAGCTGACCATGCCCCCCCTTAAAGACCATAGCAGGCCACACCCAGGACCATGCAGCCAAGCACACACACACACACACCACACAGGCACACAGGAAGCCCACAGTAGGCACTGAACATGCCGGGAGGCAGGTAGCATGGCAGACCACATGGGGCAGGCAGCACAATGCCAAGCAGGTTCCCCAACACAGTGTGCAGCCAGTACCTGACCAATGACCAAGGCTGTGTGCCACCACCATGCACACACCTGCCACACACCCCTGGCAGCCACCGCAGAGACTCCCCAAGGCACAGCCACCGACTGAGGGGAAGGACACCACCACAGTGGGACACACCACAGCACACAACAGTGAACCACAGAAGCACAACATGTGCCCCTACACATGCACACCACACAGACAGACACTGGGCCAATGCAGCATGGCTCCGCATGAAACCTGCAAAGCAGACACTGTCACAGGCAGGTAAGCCAAAAAATATATATTAATGAACAAAACCATTTACAAAACCAAGGGGTTGGGAAAAGGTAGGTAAAGTGAGGAAAGGGGACAGGGTACAGGGACTATACAGTGGGAAGAGGGATTGTAGGGGAGGTACAGCAGAGGAAACAGGGGAATACTGGGACCAAACTAATGGTGGCTATATCCTGCCATCCCCTGGTGTAGTTGCTGCCTCCTATCTGCCAACAGCAGGCTCCTGATCTGGAACATTGCTTCCATCGTCATGGAGGTGATAAGGATTAGCTGCCGAAGCAGTCATCCATATAATAGCCACCTAGGTCTCTGCTGCTGGACACCTATAACAAGGGACAGGACAGGTGATCAGTGCAATGTCTCAAGGAACCATGCCCACTCATAGTGCCCAATGGGCAGTGGGAACACACACCTCTGGAGGGCCCATACCAGCCACCCACAGGGGGGTGAGCCAATGTCTGCCAGCAACTCAGCACACCATGACATTGCACAGAGGTGGATGCCGCCACACAATGGCCACCCGACTGTGCAATGACAGTCACATGGCACAATGCACTGGCAGCACCACAGAAACAACAGCGGCAGCCAGGCGCACACACACTCCACCAACAGCTGGCACACATGTCCAATGGATGCACCACAGTGGCATGCATTATACACAGTGTGACACACACAGCTGCCACAGTACATGACAGAGGTGACCATGCCCACACTCTCTCCCCTGCCACCCCCATATACAGTGAGAAGGACCATGACAGTGCCTACGTGCCCTGTGTGGCCCCACCGGTGCTGGTCCCACTCCACCTTGGCCCTCCGTGGCCTGCTGTGCAGCTGCTGTCTGCACCCAGTGATGATCCTCAGACCCTGGGAATGGAAAGAAGAGAAGTACACACCAGGAATCAACCACAGCAGCCACCCACCACCCCCACCCCTGTGCATAGTGTGTACCCCTGCCCTACACATCCCACACAGCTGCATCACAACACAAGTGGCGGCTGGCAATGCCACACTGCAATGCACATGATGACAGTGTATCCCTCTGCAGGACATGCCAGCCAGCCTAGCCAACACCACAGTACAGCACCAGGGCACACGTGCAGCATGGGATGACTTACCTGGCTGTGGCACAGCCCCTGGCCTGGCGCATGCTTGCAGCCTCCTCAGGCACTCTGGGTCCCACTGCAGGAGGTCCCCATACTGGTGGTGACATTGCTTCCTTGTCCTGTCCATCTCAGTCCTCTGCTGCAGCCTGGCAGCAGTCCCCTGCCAAACAGTGACCCTGGCCTGCTGCAGGAGCTGGGGGGTGTGAGGCTCGACACAGGCCACCAGGTGTGCCAGTTCCACTTGTGTCCAGTTTGCAGCATGCTTTAGTCATCCCTGTGCCATATTAACTACTGTGATCTCAGGGACAAAAATGTCGGCAGGAGACACATGTGTCAACACCATTTACCCACCACATGATGCACGGAAGCATGTGCAGTGCATGCACATCATGCAGTGCTGGAGAACAGTGGAATGGGCATGGCTAAGCGAGGTCACAGTGTCAGACGTACACCAGCATTGCGCATGTGTGTGATAGGGCACAGCACCCATGCGTGGCCATGCACATAGCTGGCCCATGCACAACATGAACAATGTCACTGTATCACACTGTCCATGCACGGTGTGCGATTGGCACCAGGATGCCGTGACATGCATCTGGATTGTAGACCTGTGCACCGTGCATGCATGCGCACTGTGCCATCGTGACTTGCTCCGGTGCAATACCACTGCACATGGTGCAGTATTGCAATACTCAGACATCCCATGCAAATGAGCCCATCAGCTAATGTGAGGCACATTGAGTGCATTAGCATGTCATTACTGTTGCGCCAAACCTCATTTGCATGCATTGCGGCTTACAAGTGCCACAGAACAGCACAGGCCATGAACCGGTATTGCATCCCTTCGAGGTATGTTGTGCATGATGCTGCAGCTCACTGAGAGTGGACAGCACTGCAGGGTGGGATGGACCAAGGAGATGCTGCCACTGACACACTGTGCTGTCCATGTCCATAGGCAGCGACATATCAGATCATGAGGGGAGTGAGAAGCATGGGTCTGCATGGAAGCACAGTCCCAATTTCACAAAGGCCAAGACAGATGCCCTGTTCAAGGCCTACCTGGACAGGGAACCCCTGTTGAGTGGTGCCACGGGCACACCACAGGCCAGGGTTGATGCATGGGAGGAGATTCCAGCATACGCCAGCCAGCACGGCAGCCACCAGCGGTCAGCGCAGGCATGCAGGAAGAAGGTGGGGATGGACAAGAGGTGCATTAAAGAGAAGGTAGCAGCCATCTTTGCAGCCCAGACTGCCACCAGAGTAGGTCTGGCAGATGCACCAATGCTAATGCTGCAGGAGGAGTTGGTGGCAGCCACCATGCACCTCACCACGGTGGTGGGTGCACCTGGAGGTGGATTCCAGATGGGTGGCAGCCCATCACTGCATGGTAAGTATGTCAGCCATGCACAGCTGGTGGAATGGAGGGTGCATACATGGGCATACTGGCGTGCATGCCACCAGCATGCTTGTAATGGGCATGTGTGCACACCCATGTGCATGCCATGCTGCAGGACACATGCAGTGGCAGTGTGGGGGGGCATATGTAGGCATTGCATCACTGACATGCCTTTTTTCTCTTGCAGCACCAGCACACCTCCGTGCAGATGATGGGGCACCGGCAGCATCTATGGATGCTGGTACAGCCCCAGAGGATCAGCCATTCACCTCCACTGGGATCCGGGGCCCCGACAGGCTGTAGCTTGGCACCACAGTGCAGGCAGATGCCCTGGATCTGGGGTCAGATGAGGCCCTGGATGTGATCCTCCAGGATGCCAGCCTTGGTGTCCTGTGTGTGGAGACACAGATCAGGGCTGGGTCCGACTCTGACGAGGACTACACACAGTTCCTGGACCGCATGTGTGCACACCCAGCATTCTGCCAGTGGCTGAACAGCTGCCTGCCACCACTGCAGGTGCAGCAGTGTGCGCCGCCACAGTTGTGCCCTGCGGTGGTGGTGGTGTGGATGCACAGGCACTGGGCAACGTACAGTGGCAGGAAGGGTGATGGCAACAGGCTGCAGGTGCCACTGGGGAGCCGGACTCAGGGTCCACTGCCGGTGCACCTGCTATGCCCATTCCGCCTGCAAAACCCACTGTGCAGCATTCACCATAGAGGGGGGCTGGTCACCACTTGAGGATTGGCGTACCACCCGGAAGTCTCATGACACCAACCAGCTGGCTGAGCACACCCATCTGCTCAGGCGTCCATTCAGCAACAGGTGCTGCTTGCCACTGGGGTGCATGCACTGCTTGTGGAGGTGTGCCAGTTAGTTGAGCAGCAGGAAAGGGGTACTGCACAGATCCTGATGGGGATACAATGCATGCAGGAGGCCACAACTGCATCCCTGGATTGCATTGCTACTGCAATCATGGATGGCTTTGTGCTGCTGGCTGCCACAGGGTGTGGCCATGCACAGATGACCCCCTGCAGTGCTCTGTCCACCCCAGAGACCCAGCGCTGGGTGACCCATCACAGTCAATGCCGGGCTCTAATGTAGGCATCCGAGGCATGCCCGGGGCTGGCATGTTTGGGTGTCTGCCCCCCCCCTGCACGGACATGGTCACGGTCCCATGGTTCAACCCCTGGGGGGTCTGTTGCAAACCCCCCCATGGCTGATGCACAGCCTGTGACTGTTGACCAGCTACAGCGTGGCTGCCCCATGGCTGTGGTGGCCACTGTTCCATGCAGTAGACCTGATGTGTTGGCTGCCCTGACTGCAGTCTGCAGCTGCTGCCCTCTGCGCACATGGGCAGTGTGTGTGTGTGCCTACCACTGGTGTGGCCCCTGTGTGTTGTGCCGCACGCTGCCTATGTGCGTGCTTGCTCGGCCACTGGACCATGTGGCATGGGTGTGATGAGGACAGTTTAGCACCAGTTGCACCTGTGCAACAGTGCAATGCATTTGATCCATGCCACATACCAACACCTGGGTGCATGGGTGTGTGTGGGGGGTGGGTGGGAGTATGTATACGTCTGTATGTTGCTGTGTGTGGTTGTGTGCCACTGACCCCTCTACCCTTGCATCATGCCTCTGTGTGTGCATGCCCATTGCCATGCATGCCCCTGCATGTATGCTGTACCTGTTTGTGTGGCCCATGCATGTGTATCACACCACCTACCTGTGTGCACAATAGTGCTCCTGTGCAATGGTGTCCCAGTGGCGTCGTGCCTGCTGTAGTAGCCAGGGATCCCTACACCCAGGGGGTGGTTGTCCACCACCCTCTGGCCCATTGTCTCCATTGTCCCCAGTACTGTCACCCTCATCAGCCTTGACAGCTATCCCACGGTCAATGGCCATGTTGTGCAGTATGCAGCAGGCCAGGAATAGGCCACAGGCTTTCAAGGGGCTGTACTGTAGGGCACTGCCTGACCTGCCTAGGCAATGGAAAACATGCTTTCAGCATGCCAAAGACATGCTCGATGATGCTGTGCATTCTGGCGTTTGCCTCATTGTTGCATTCTTCTGCTGGGGACGACGGGCACAGGTAGGGCATGAGCAGCCAGGTCCTCAGTGGATACATGCTGTCTCCTGTGTGGATAATGACATGGTTAGCCTCTGCTATCCTATGCTCTGCCCCTTGCCTGTCCCTGGTGCCCATGCCAACATGCACACCCTGCCCGCCCCCATTCCAAGGTCTGCTCAGCCCATTGCCCCTTGCCCATGCCATACTCACCCACTAGGTGGCCCATGGGGATGTCCCCACATACAAACCTGTGGCACAGCACAGAGATGTGCCAAAGGAATGCATCATGTGCACCTCCAGGGTGTGAGGCGCAGACATTGGTGATGTGCTCCGTGACATCGCACACCACCTGGCAGTTTATGCTGGGGCTCCCCTTCCAGTTAATGTATGCAACACCCTCGGAGCCAGGTGGCATGCAGATGGCCATGTGGGTGCAGTCAATGGCTCTAATTATGTCAGGCATACATGCAACCCTGTGGAATTCCTGCATGGTTGCTGTATGCTCTGCCTGTGTGCTGGGGAAATGGATGTATTCTGAAACACGTGGCAGCAGATTGTTGAGGAACTGTGTGAGGAGGCGGGATGTGGCTGACTGGATTATGCCTGTGGTGTTCCTTGTTGGTCTCTCGGAGGTGCTCATGGGGACAGGGACATGATGGCTGTCACCTTCATCTCCACGGACATGGTGTGGCTCTGTCTGGTGGGTGCCTGCATCTCCTCACTGCACAGCTCATAGAGCTGCTTCAGAATGGCCCTGTTCAGGTGGTACCAGCCCACAATCTCCGTGTCGCTGTAATTCTCAAAGGTAATGCAGGCACAGTACCACCTGTGTCAGGCATACCACTGACGGGCCCTTCCTCAGCCACATCACTGTTCCTCCTGCCCCCCCACACCCCTCATTACAGCTTCCATCATGAAGGGTGCACTGTCCATGGCCCTTGCTGTCCAATGTCCCCCTGGTCGGTTGGCTGCTGCTGGCTGTGTACCACCCTGGTGCACTGCCTGTCAGTGTGTGTGTATTTCTCTCTCTCTCTCTCTCTCTCTCTCTCTCTCTCTCTCTCACTGTCTCTGCTCCTCTCTCCCTCTCCCTCTCCAATGCCACCTCTGTCCCACTCCCTCTGTGTCTGCCTTGGTCTGTCTGTCTGTCTCTCTCTGTGTGTCTGTCTCTCCCACTCCCTCTTGCTCTCACTCCTGGCACAAGTGCTGTTTGTGTGTTTGCACCCTGTATTTATAGGAACAAATCTGCTTGGAGCAACTTCGATGTGCTCCACACTTGCGCCATGGTTTCACAATTGAATATGCCACTGCGCTGGATATTCATGGGAATGCCCTCTGCACTTGTGCCTTCATTCATTATAGTTGCTCATTGGCACAATGGATTTTGTGCTGTGCAATGGCACACACTGAATATGGCTCCTTGGCTCAAGTTCACACTTGTGCCAGTGCAACTGCTCTGAATATCCCGGCCTAAATGTTTTTGTTATATAATAGAAATAATAGTGCTATTTAGATTAATTAATAATCCCCAAATTCTGGAATTAATTTAGAATTCAGTTTTTAAATGGTAGAATAATAAAAATAAATTAATTGAAGGGACCGACAGACAGATAACATTTGGAGATTATTTTAACAAGATTGTCCTTCATTTCACGGCACTATCTATAATCATTTAAATGTGTGTGCCACAATAAATTAGTATCTTGTTGGTGTTTGAAAATGAGAGCTTAGTCCTTTGTAAATTCAGAAAATATATCTGTAACTTTAAGAAAATGAGTTTGATATTAACATATTCAATTTTTTTAAAATGTTTGAATCAATTTGGGGTAAATAAGGACTGCACCCTCTTTCATACATCACCCCTGATGAAGTGATGGTTTATTTATGAAGCTCAGGGAGATTTGGTCCACTGCCTCTGCACATGTAGTCCACTGTGAAGAATAACACAGCTCCAGTTTAAATGGAATACTAAATATACTTTACTTCCTTACTGGAATTTTTACCTGCACTGCTACAAGTTTGAGGAATGTTTTTACCTGCATTTGTTGGAATAAAGTGAAGTTGGTACATGTATTCTGTATTTTGAGGCAGTTTAGCGTAGTGGTTTAAGACTCTGAGCTGCAAATCTGGTGACATCCGGCAGACCAGACCTGGGATTAAATCCCACAGCTTCCACTTGCAGACTGTGTGACCCTGAGCAAGTCACTTAACATCCCTGTGCTCCCAGGTTGCAACTGTAAAAAAGCTTTCAGCTTAGTGTGCTAGTCCTGGTTAAACAACTAACAAAAACAAATTATGTGATGTCAGTGCCAGATTTCTTTGAAGTGAAGTTAGTACTGTAAAGTAATAACCTGTACTGATGAGACCAGACTATCTGTTTAATTGTTTAATGGCTTTCATTGTGTTCATGAACATTGTAATGAAAAAGGGTTCAGGCTGAACTATGTAGTTTGTTCATGTAAACTGTTGATAATGCTCGAATTTCAGTTGTAAGTGAAACCGAGTTAATAAAAACATGTTACAAAAATCTGGCTACTCAGGCAAGACGCATCTTGGAAATAATAAAAACAAAACAGATGTGTTAGGGCAAACAGAGTTTTAAGTTAAGGGAAGGGTTCAACAGAGTTTACACAGCAACTATGTTGAAACTAAGAAACAGTGTATTTACCAGGGGGTGACTACCCAACCTGGAGGACAAAAGGTTCAAAAGGGACATTAGGAAGCAGTACTTCATGGAAAAGTTGCTAGACAGGTGGAACAAACTTCCTCTCAAGATTGTGGAGGTAAAGACAATAGCAGGATTCAAAAAGATGTGGGATACATATTGTATAAAGACTTTCTCAGAAGGAAAGTATTGGGGAAGGAGTGACTGGGAAGAAGAGGGGAGGATGGAGACTAGAGATTCTCCAAGTATTACATTTTGGGGCAGACTGAATTAACTATTCAGGTCTCCAAGACCCGAGACAACATGGTTCCACTAAGGGCAAGTCGCACAAACAAATCTTATAGATTTCTTCAACTTGCTAACCAGGAAGATGGATCAGGGCAGGGCAGTGGATGTAGCATATCTCGATTTTAGCAAGGCATTTAATAAAGTATCACATAGAAGGCTGCTGAACAAACTAGGGAGCCTGGGAGTAGGAAGCAAGACACTGAGGTGGTTGGGAAACTGGCTAAGTCTTAGAACTCAGAGGGTGGTGGTAAATGGCACATGGTCAGCAGAGGGAAGGGTGACCAGCAGAGTTCCACAGGGTTCAGGGTTGGGCCTTGTCCTCTTCAATTCCTTCATCAGTGACATTGTTGAGGGACTGGAAGGGAAGGTTTGCCTGTTTGCAGACATCACAAAAATCTGCAACAGGGTTGACACATTGGATGGGGTTGTTAAAATGCAAAGGGACCTACAGAGACTAGATGACTGGTCTAGGGAGTGGCAGCTATGGTTCAATGCTAAAAAATGCAAGATTATGCATATGAACAATAATAACCTGGGGCAATATACAACTTGGAGGGGACATTTCAAGTTCCGAGCAGGAGTGGGATCTGGGTGTCATAATCCCAGATGACCTGAAGAAGGCCCAGCAATGCGACAAGGCAGTAGCAAAAGCCAACAGGATTCTGGGTTGCATAGGTAGGGGCATAACCAGCAGAAAGAGGGAGGTTATACTCCCATGTATAGATCATTGGTGAGGCCTCACCTGGAGTATTGCATCCTGTTCTGGAGACCCCATCTCCAAAGAAACATAACCAGAGTGGAGACTGTACAGAGGAGGGCAACCAAGATGATGGGAGGCCTACACAATAAACCCCATGAAGACAGGTTAAGGAAGCTAAACATGTATTCATTAGAAGAGAGAAGGGAGAAGGGAGACATGACTGAAACAAATAAATAACTCACAGGAAGGAACAGAGTGCAAGTTGATGAAATTTTCCAAAGAAAAAAATGCTCAAGAACTAGAGGTCATGACATGAAACTAGAGGAGGGGGGCTCAGAGGAAATGTGAGGAAGTACTTTTTACAGAGAGGGGGGTCGACAGAAGGAACAGCCTGCCAGCTGAGGTGGTGGGGCAGAAACAGTTACAGGCTTCAAGAAGGCATGGGGCAGGTGCACAGAAAGCCTGAGGGCACTAAGGAATGACACCTAGACTAGTGGGTGACCATTAGACTAATTAGGGATTCACTAGATACAATTGGGCAGACACAGTGGGCCTTGGTGTCCTTATCTGCCATCAACTTCTATGTTTCTATGTTTCTTGGCCAGTCACTTTTCTATGTTTCTGTACAGATCTGGTCTAAAAATAGTCATTTGTTTATAGAGTGCTAGAAACCACTGTCGGGAGTTTCTATAGCCAATACATATGGCAGCCAATGCTACAAAGGAGCTAAGTCTTGCTCAAGGGATCAAGAAGGGAGAAAAAGGGGTTTTCAAATATATCAGGGAAAGAAGGAACTGTATGAAGCAGATTTCTAGAATTAAGGCAGAAGGCGTATGGGTAGAGGAGGGGACTAAGCAAGCAGAGGTATTAAATGATTACTTCTCAGTTTTTACAAGGGAGTTGGGGGAATCTAGTAAACAGGGGCAGGATAGGATAGGGAGGGAAGCGGGAGCTAGAATGGTAGATGATGGGATCCTGGTGCAGAGGTTTCTAGAGGGCCTAAGGTCTCTGTGGACAGATAATGCACCAGGACCAGACGGGATACACCACAGGGTCCTGAAGGAGCTTGTGGAGGACCTTGTGGTGCCTCTGACAGATGTATTCAACACATCCCTTCTATCAGGATGTATGTCCCTACATTGGAGGATGGCGCATGTGGTGCCTATCCACAAAAGTGGCTCTTGGGATGAACCGGGAAATTACAGGGCAGTCAACCTCACGTCGATTGTGGGGAAGTTAATGACGACTATCAGGAAGGAAAGAATAGTGGCATTCCTGGAGGAGAACAGTCTCCATGATGATCGACAGCATGGGTTCACACAGTGAAGGTCTTGTCAGACCAACCTTGTGGGCTTTTACGACTGGGTGATTAGGTCTCTGGATGAAGGCAAGGCAGTTGATGTCCTATATTTAGACTTCAGTAAGGCCTTCGACTCAGTGCCACATAGGAGGCTGGTAGGCAATGAGAAGGTTCTGGAGAGGGGATAGGGTGGTCAAATGGACTGGGACAGCAGAAAGGGGTAGTAAGGGGGGAACTATCATCACCATGGGTGGTCATCAGTGGGGTTCCACAGGGCTCAGTGTTGGGAACAGTGTTATTCAACATTTACGTGGCAGATATGGCAGACAGGATCCAGAGTCAGATAAGTTTGTTTGCTGATGACACCAAATGGGAGCTGTGGTGGATGGGGTGTAGGGGAGGATACTGCAGAAAGACCTAGAAACATTGGAGAGATGGCCATACACCTGGAAGTTGGGATTCCATGCAAAGAAGTGCAGAATTATGCACTTCAGTAACAGCTACCAGCTTGGGGTGTGCAGTTGTCAATCTCTGTCGAGGAAGAAGATCTGGGGGTGCTGGTCACTGGTCATATGAATCATTCTGCACAGTGTAGGAAAGTGGCAGCAAAGGCAAACAAGATGCTGGGGTTTATAGAGAGGGGAATCACATCAAGGAGTGAAGAGGTGGTTCTACCACTCTATGGGGCTCTGATGAGACCTTACCTGGAGTACTTTGTGTGGTATGGTGTCCCTTCTTAAAAGGGACATCAGACTGTTGGAGGTGTTACAGAGAAGGGCAACCAGGAAGATAAGTGGGATGAGAGATAAGCCCTATGATGACAGGTTAAAAAAGCTCAATATGTACCCATTCACACAGGTCCCAGAACAGACATGTTACAGCCAACCCCCCATTTGTTTGTACAATTGGGGAACTGTGGACTCACTATCCATAGTCTGGAGCATACACTGCAAATGGCATTGCAGAATACTGCACCCCATGGCACCCAGGATACCTTAGCAGTCCAAAGGGTGGCTTGTTACATAGAGGAATGGGGGGAAGTGTGGGCCTGCAGTGGTGTATGACAGCAGGAAGATACAGCATTGACAAGGCATACATTGGAGGTATGTCAGTTCCCTCTTATGGTTTGCCAGGGACATACACATGGCTGCATACACTGGTGGATCTGCAGCTTTTGTAGTGCCCCAATGCACAGTACAGCCATTTGGATCATTCTGGAGTGCAGGTTCCTAGCCCAGGTCTAGTGTAGTTGGTGACTGGCCATGGCAGGGTGTGGAGGGCAGTGCCAATCTCTGCAACAGATTGGGTATAGGGGGAGCGGGGGTGTCTACATACTGAGGCAGTGAGTGGCAGTCCTCTATGATATGGATATGGACCGTGGTTTCCTCAGGTGTGATTGGGGCTGGGGGGGCCCTACACTATGGAGCTTTTCAAGGATGGATTTGGATCAATCGGGGATGGGAGGGGGTACCTCTAGTCTACCAGGACTGTCAGGCTGCTGTGCACCTGACTGCATTTCCACAGCCTGTCTGTGGGTGGTTGGCTGGGTTAGGCTAGCTATTCATGGCCAAACTGTGATCCATGCTGCTCTGGACTATTAGGGGTGCATTCCCACTGAATATACCGCAACGCGGCATATGCATAGGAATGCACCCTTGACTTGCACAGTATACTATCTGTGTGCACCTTGGCCCATTCCCTTGTGGCCGGTGCATCCTGCACTTTTGAATATCATGCTGTGGTGCATTGTTGGAGTTATGCAGCACATCTCCCTTTTCTGCCAGGATGCACTGTGCATCTCCTTTGAATATGGGGGCCCTGGACTAGGCTACCCTGAAGAAATACATTCTCAAAATGGTAAAATCATGACCCCACTGAAAGCAAGATATTATATCTAATCTGGGCCAGCCTGATCAAATACAGTGCAAAAATGTATAAATGAAGATCCCTATGACAATGAGATGCAGCATCTTCCCTGTGTTATCCAGGATACAAAATATAGTATAAGAAAAATTTAAAGGAAATCTACTCTAAACTGAACTTCACTGCATTCACTGACATAAACAAATAGTTTCTTTACTGTTTTATAAAATATTAGAATGCAGTATCTATTTTGAATGTTGTGGCCATGAGGATGGTATGTGCAGAGTGTGTGTGTGTGTGTGTGTGTGTGTATCCAGGATACAAAATATTGAATTAGAAATATTTGAAGGAAATCTACTCTAAACTGAACTTCACTGTGTTCACTGACATAAACAGTTTCTTTATTGTTTTATGACATATTAGAATGCAGTATCTATTTTGAATGTCGTGGCCATGAGGATGATGTGTGCGGAGTATGTGTCGGAGTGTGTGCTTGTGTGTTTATGTGTGTGTGTGTGTGTGTGTGTGTGTGTGTGTGTGTGTGTTTGCTGCAGCTCAATATATTTGTTTCCCAAAAAGCATACTAGAAAATGCCTGCTAATTGCTACATCTTTAGTCTGGGTAGTTCACTGAAGACCTGGCATATGTCTGAGACAGTACTTATCAGATTGTATCTTTAGAGGTTAAAAAAACAGTGTAAATTAATTATAGATTTGCTGGGAAAGGGTGACATTGATGAGGTATGAATCTTTCTTGAAAGACAATACATTCCCAAGTGAAACTAGTAGGAAGAAGCTGTTTAAATGCTAAGTATTTAAATGTGCAAGTTGTTGCATTCTGAAGGGGGTAAACAAATCTCCAGTTTAATAGGCAACCAATATTTAACAAATATTTAATAAGCTGTTTCAGTTTCCTAATGCATCTGATAAGCAGCTTGGAGTTATGCCTCCAACATTCTTAACAGAAAGAAAGGGGTATTTTATTTCAGTTGGCATGGAAGGATACATTGAAAAGTTAAAAAACATGTGTTCCACAATACTACATTTTCCAGCTACAGATAGCAAGATGGCTATAGGCTCCACCCACAGCCATAAAAATGCACTCTTGATGATTAAATGCACAATTAATGATAGAGTGTACTAGGAAAAAAGATAAATAGATGTCAAGTATGTTTTTTTTCTATCTAGAATAAATGAGTGACTTCACCCTCCATGTAGACTTTTTCACTAACTAACTAGTAATTGGTCTGTCTCTGACATCTGAGGGAAACCCAGTGATGTCATCAGTACAATCTGTGTGGAATCAGATGTTGTCTTGTTGTTAAGCTCATAATTCTATGCCCCTGATTTAATCCATGTATAATAATTTGCCTTGTTGTCTAGGATAAAAGGTTTGTGCATTCCGTCTGCCTGATTTTTGTAATACTGAAACTGACATATCATAACAGTAAATAACAGAGATACAATGTTTCAAGGGAGAACTTCTTACATTATTTACAAATGTGCAACTTTATTCACAATAAAATTAAGACGGATTACATTCTGTTAAATCTACATGAATTTGAGAGGCTCTTATTACATACAATATCTACAGTGCTGTGATGATTAATATCAAGGATATGTGCTTATTTGCTGATGGGTAAGTATGATAAAATCATTGCGAAATCAGTAAGCTAGCTTGGATGATAGATCTGTATATTAACATTTCAAAAAGAGTAAGGAAAAAAGGTCTTTGATCTTCTGAGGATGTTGTCACTTAATAACTCAGTTTTCTGTAAATTATATTTAGATGCAACATCCTCCATTGATTGTTACTGCAATAAATAAAAGTGACACCACATTGTACAAAATGGAAGAATGCCAGAGGATAATTTTTACACTGCATTGCTCCTGGCAATGCAAACAAATTAAAGGATTATGAAAAGCTATTCTCCCTGAGTTTCAAACCATTTTCAAAAATTCTAAAAATTATTCAGAATGAACAAACCCAAACATCTTTTGATTAGTACCATTCAGGATAATATTAAAAGCACAACTTAGTTTACAAGGCTCTTAATATATTAATTTATCCTGCTCAGAAATGTCCTGCAGAAATTAATTATAGAATCTTCTACCAAAGCTAATCAATAGAGGGGATCTGTGCATGAGATCATAAGTAAGGAAACAACGTGGTGTTGCTACCTTTAAAGTGCTGATTGCATGTAATTGGATTTGAACTCCCCTATTTTAATAATCTGTCACCTGAAAAAAAAACTGAGATTATGCTTGATGATACCAGTGTTACTGTGAACAGCAGTTACATGGAATGGAGTCAAACAACTTATTATCCCTAGAGTATATGTAGTGCTTAATGTTTTGGTCCTAAGAACTGTATTTCCTATACACCATAATATTCTCTTAACAATTCTCCCCATCTTCTGGGAAAAATACATTTTAGATTATGTGTTTGTTGTTCTTGTATCTGTTGATCTTTTTTTTTATCATGAAAAAATTTATTGTTAGCTTTTTTCATACATATACATGTACATTCTTCTTACATATCAAAAACTTCTATAAGGAAAAGTGAAAAACATGTATGAACACACAATACAAGCAGTAGTCAAATACAATGTGCTTAAGCTATTATTGATCCTAACTAGTGGTTTGCATTGTTCAAGGTGAAAAACCTTTTTTTTTGGTGCTGTCTGTTCAGAAATTATGTCTTTTTCTGTAGTAATAAATATTATTTAGTAAGGCAGGGTACATCTTTGGTGTGGTCCTCCTGACAGCCTATTGTGGCAATCCCTACCTATCAACTCTGTCATTCTGTACCACTTCTTGAACTGCATCCCTCTCCAGGTGGATATAGCTCTTGTGAATTAAATTGTGGTAAAAGGGTGTGTACCTTCATGCAGGATGGTTGCCAGGAGGTGGTGTGGGTACCAAACAGAGGTGGGAGTGTAGGTATGCACCCCATTTCTTATGCTGTAAGGGGAGTTTATTGGACTCTGATAAAGAGAGTCTTTCATACACTGCTAATTTTGCCATTGCCATGTGCCATGTGGAGAGGGAAGAGGGGTTACCTGACACCACTTTGTCAGTATGGCCTGTTTTGCTTCCAGTATTATGGCTGCCAGCCAGGTCTTTTGCAGAGTGGAGCCTGTGGTAACTTTAGAGGTGTCTCCCAGCATTATAAATGTCAGGTTTGAGGGTATTGCACTACCCAATACGTTGGAGCAGTCCTCTAACACCTCTGTCTGAAAATGCGTTAGGGTAGGGCATTCCCACAAAATGTGTACTATATTGGCTTGTGATGCCTGGCATCTCCAGCAGTTAGAGTGTGGCAGTACTACTATGGTGTGTAGCACTACCAGTGTGCGGTGCCACCTCATCAATATTTTAAGTTGCATGAGCTGTCCTTTGGTATCTTTGTATGCCCAGTGTGCTCCCTTTACACGTTAGTCCCATTCAGAATGGGGTATCTCTGTGTGTAAGTCCCAGACCCACTGACATCTGAATTCCCTGCGACACCCTTTAGTTTACCAGGCTTGTGTAAGTGTGTGAGCCATCTCCAATCTACCCTGCACACCCCTTTGTTTCCCAATTCATGCACTGCCCTCCCCCCCAATCTGCAAGAACCTCCAGAAATCTGTTTTGGGGAGTTAATATGTAGCATGAAAATGTCGAAATGACACCATGTCACCTGCATCTGGGACCAAGATGTCTGCAATTGTGCAGATACCTTTCATGCTTCAGGAAGGCCAGTGAATAGACTTATCTTCTATGACAATGTCTATCACAGTTTGGTATATTTCAATGGGGGATTCCTATGGCCCTTAGGCATGTGCGTAAGTGCCATTCTTGCCACCAGGCTCTCCATGTGTCCCGTATGATGGGGGAGGTAGTCCTGTTGGGCTTGGCAGTATGCGTGAGTAATGTTTCCAGCCAACTGACCCCTGCCATATCCTTCTCCAGTCCTGTAAGTGAGCTGGTACCCTTGAAACCAGGTGAGGCCCAGCCCCCGCCCGACCAGCATGCCCTTAATTTCCCTTTACTGAATCTTGGCTGTTTACTTTCCCAAAGAAAGCCTGCAATTAAGCCATCTAGTGCTTTGAATATTTTCAGTGGGAGGGCTGTCAGGAGATTGCAGGAAAGATATGCAGTCTTGGGGAGTGTGAACATCTGCAAGGTCTCCACCTTCCCTTTTAGGGATAGTCGAAGAGTGAGTCACCGCTGCATCTCTGCTCTTAGGAATGAAATATTGGGAGAGTACTTTTTCCTCTATCAGAGTTTTCCAGTTGGGTGAGATCTTCATACCTAGGTACAGCTTCTTTAGTGCATGCTAGGTTTGGGGGGATAGGGTGGTTTTATTCTGGTTAACTCACAGGCCCGAGGTGGTGGAAAATTCATTAAGAATGTTGAGTGAGGGGGGAAGGGGCAGCATCTGGTTCAGGTTGGACACCATTAGCAGCAGGTCATCAGCATAAGTCTTTACTATCTATTGCTTTTCTTGAACCTTTATACCCTGGATCTCCTGAGATTGCAGGATCCTCCTGGTGAGTGGGTTTAGCACTAGCGAAACACAAGGGGGACAAAGGGCAACCCTGCCTAGTCTCTTTCTGTAGATCAAAGGGGCCTGAAATGTTCCTGTTCATCAGGACTTTTGCCAACAGTGTGTTATAGAGGGTACGGATCCAGCCCCTGAAGTGTGGCCCAAACCCCTAAGTTGTTAGGCCCGTGTGTAGGTAGCTTCACTCCAGGAAGTCAAAGGCCTTGCAGAAGTCAACTGCTAGGGCTGCCATGGGGACTGAGGATTGTCAGGCTATCCATTTGAGGTTTAAGATGGTGCATATATTATCCACCCCTGCTCTGCCCTTACTGATACCCACCTGGGAAGGATGTATCACTTCTACTAACAACCTGTTCAACCGTGTGGCAGGATTCTGGCTACAGTCTTCATATCCACTGAGATTAGGGAGCTAAGGCAGAAATTCGAGCAGTTCTAGGGGTCTGAGGATTTTTTTAGGGATAAGGGTAATTATGGCCTCTCTCATTGTGGGCGATTAGCTTTGCTGGGTACAAGCGGACCAAAGATCTTCTAGTGGGTGCAGTCACCTCCTTCTTTAGAAGCTGGTAAAGCTCCACTGGCATACCATCAGCCACCTGTGCTTTACCCTTGGCCAACCCCATTAGGGCCATTCTGACCTCCTCCAGGATGATCTCCTTATCCAGGGCCTCTACTGCAGTTGGACTCAGCCTGGGGAGGACTGCCTTTTCCCAAAAAGAGGATGTTCCCAATTTAAGAAGTGGTTCTCCCTGATTGGGGTTAGAGGCATATAGCTTTTGGCAGAGTTGCTGCATCACCTCAATTACCTATGTTGGTTTTGTCACAATCTGACTATTTAGCATATGGAGGGCCAATATTTTGGATTGTGTTTTTTGTTTCCTGAGGTGGTGGGCCAGTAACTTGCCCCCTTTGTCCCCTGCCTCCCAGAATCTATGTCTGGCTCTCAACAGATACCACTCAGCCTCCCACTGAGCTATGGTTTTTATCTGATATTGTATTCTATTATCTGTGTAATAAGCTCTGGAGCCAGGGTGTGGATCTGTTTGAACTGGAGTTCCAAAGCACAAGCCTTTTGTTAAGTTCAGCAGTTTCTGCCCTCCATCTTTTATTGCTGGAGGCCAAGTATGAGATGATACACCCTCTCAAATATGTTTTGTATGCCTCCCATAGTGTGCCGTGTTCCACTTCCCCATTGGCATTTATATTGAAGTAGTTCTTAGTCTGTTCCTGTACCCAGGGCCCAAAGCAGCATTAGGTTAAACCACCATCTAGTGGAGGCAGGTTGTACCCCAGCTGCACAGTAGGGCATCCCAATTGGTGCATGATCCGATATGAAGATTGGATTGACTGTTACCTACAGCACTCCTGGGGCTTCTGCTCCATCCACCAGCTAGAAATCTATTCTACTGTGGGTGTTATATACCAGGGAGTAAAATGAGTAGTCCCGGCCTGTGGGATTCTCCCTTCTTCGGGGGTCAATTAATCCCCATTCATCCATCAGACCTACCATGGTCTCCTTGGCTTGTGGGTATGAGTTCGGGGTAGGTTTTGATTTATCTAGAAAGATATCCCTTACTAGATTGAAGTCTCCTCCCATAATGATTGGGGCATTCTCCACTCCTTCTGCCTCTGCAATTGCTTGACCTTACTGTGGAAAGTAGCCCTGGGCATTTTGGTTGGGGAGCATATAAATTCCACAGAATTACCCTCCTCCCAGGGAAGGAGAGCATTGTCACCACCCACCTGCCCTGCTTGTCTGACTTCAGCCATTCCTCCTTCCAGGGACATGTTTTATGAATAAGTATAGCTACCCCTTTGGTTTTAGTTGTGGCTGAGCTGTGTATAACAGTGCCTACCCAGACCTTTTTGAGCCACTCTACTGTACTGGCCATAAGGTTTGTCTCCTGGATCAAGGCAATGTCTGCTTTCATCAATTTAAAATGCTGCAGAACCTTGGTGCACTTGATAGAGTGGTTGAGGACCTTCACATTCCAGGAGACACATCTTACCCCCTTCTTCATGTTATTGAACTTTCCTCAAACTCCCAGCATCTCAATGCCACTTACCTCCCCTGCTCTGGTTAATATAGAGTATCCCCCTCTGGTGCTTCCATTACCCAGTCTAATGGGGCAGATCGCCTGGTAAGGGGATGCACCCACAGTTCCCAGAGATGCCTTCCACTAACCTAGGCAAAATGGAAAGCAAAGAGAGGAACACAAACAATCAATACTATTACAACAACAAGGTACTGTCCCATTTGGATCCCCCTACTAGTTAATAAACTCTTTATATCTCAGGGTGTCTGGGGAGAGCTGTTCTGCTAATTCAGCTGCAGAACAGTATGACTCACTGGATGTGTATACCATTTTCTGAACCTTGACACACACCGTTTCATCTATAATAAACATTCAAGAAAATCAAAACCTTATTCTAGCTGTGTAGCCCTAATGACAAACGGTTGATTCCACTAAGACACCATGGAAGTTGTGAGAGTATCCCAAAATGGGGTCTCAAAAAGAGTTGTTTTTGGTTTCTGCCTTGCCTTCCAGGTGCCACATGGGGAGGTTAGCTTTTCCTCGAAATGGTGCATCCATCTCAGCCTGAACTCTCCTAACATACTATGGGTTGCTGTGAAGTTTATCACCCTGACATCCCCTTTCATTAGTTCTTATAAGTGGTGGGCTCTGAGCATGTTAATATAATGTGCCCTTTTAATATTCACATGGCTATACATATCTGGCCAAAGCTGTTTCCCCCTTACCCCCTTTGTCCACTGGGCCCTTGATCTGAAGACCCATGTGGCCCTCTTTTGGGCTCATATCTTATACTAGAATTGGGGGAGGGGTACTATGTATCATAGCTGTTTAGAGAGCCTTTCTGGTGCACCAGATTGTGGTGATTCTCCGTACAGAAGGCTGGGATCTAGAGTACCTGAGGTGTGTGGTGGTGAGGGGTGGGGAGTTGCACCACTATGTCCCCTGTAATAATAAATTCCCATTGTTCAGTGGCTTTCTGCAATTGGGGAGGGGGTCAGCCGAGTGCATGGGGAAACCTCCTCCCTTCTTTGCCCCATTTCCTCAGAGATCCCTCTGTTTCCTTGACTTGTTTCCGTGCGGTGGGGGGCTCACTCTCCATCTTGAAAGGGCTGGCAGCCATTTCTAAGGGTAGAGAGGATGTGAGCGATGATCCTGCTCCTCTTCTTGCATCTTGCTTTCCCCCGATTCCTTCATTATGCACTCTCTTACATACCCCATCAAACCAGAAGTCTCCTACCCCATGGTCCTTCCCCATGTGCTAGCTCTTTATCTGTAGCTGTTAGTTTGGGGGGGGGGAGTACTCCGTCTTCATTGTCCGTATGGTGGGCAGGCACCCAGGACTTTCCATCTTGCAGAAGGGGGGGGGCAGGATATTTACTGAAAGGGAAAAACACCCATCCTGCACTAGTCCCTGACAACTGTCTCATTTTACACTTTGACCCCTACTCTGGAGCCTGCTATTGCAGTGCAGTGAAACATTTACCCCCTCATCCCCCCATAAACTTGCCTCCCCTTCCCATCCCATTAGACTCTATCCCACATTGCTGAACTATACATTTTCTATGTAGCTGACACTGATAGCAAACCGAAGGAAAAAAATAAACAAAAAAAAAAAAACAATTATCCAACCTGTTCCCTTCTCAATTCATTTTACATTACCCATTACTGTCTTCAGGAATCTTGGTGTTGTTTTGATATCTACCGATTTTTAATGTTCATACGGAGTCCATATATAGATTTGGCTTCTCAACCATTTCTAGTCGCTGCCACTTCCACAAATGTTCTGCAGCGGCATTGTCCTCGGGTTCTCCTCCTACCTCCTTGGATTCATCTGCCCATTCTTTGATCATGTGTGTGGTAATACACAGTTCTTGTGTTGCTGGTTGTTGATCCATTCATTCATCCCCACTGGTGCTGCTGGAATCCTCTTGGGGGAGCTTGTCCAGGGGTGATGCAGGCTGGTGATTCTCTTTCACTCTCCAAGTCTCTCTGCTCTGTGACTTATGTTTGTACCTCTGGGGCCAGGGCTCCAGATAAATAGATAGATAGACAGACAGACAGGTAGATAGATAGATAGATAGATAGATAGATAGATAGATAGATAGATAGATAGATAGATAGATACTTCATTTCTAATGTGCTTCATTCCAAGGACTTGAGGTGTTGTACAGTAAAATTCAATACAATTTTTAAAATCATACAGCAAAAATTAACTTGGAGAAACAGATTGATCTATTTATACCACATTAAAACTTAACATATATTAATCAATAAAAGCGTGTAATCTATTTATTTATTAGAATTTTGGTAATCAGGTAAGTCCACTGGGACCATGTTGTCCTTTTTTCAGTGATGACCCGGGTGTCAATGGTGAACACAGTACAACAGATAAATACAATAATAATATACAGGATACAGAGAGATTTAACAAAGTTGCAAAAATTATTACAGTGGAAAGCCAGGTAAGTAACTTAAAACAGATCAGGCATTAAGCATATATAAATAAACAGGATAACTAATATTATACAATATTTACATAGCAGGAGTATGAGAGCAGGTGGATTACAAGATACATCTATCAGAGTAACATAGACTAGGCATTAACAATGCTATAAGGATTATTTAAAGCAATTGCAGAGGAGGGGGTTAGTAGGAAAGAGGTAAGCTCTTTTTTGAAGGAGGATAGGGTTGGAACAGATATGTCTTCAGATGCTTTTTGAAGGCTTCTACTGATGAAGTGTCCTTCAGATAACCGGGCAATGAGTTCCACAGGGTAGGTGCAGCCACCAAGAATGCTCAGTTCCCCAAATGCCGCAGCCTAGCCCTGGGAACTCTAAGGAGGTCTTCCCCAGCAGAATGGAGTGCCCGGGTGGCCAGTAGTGAACAAGGATATCTTGCAGATAAACAGGTCCCCTTTTGTGTAGGGTCTTATAGGTCAGGTGCTCTATCTCGAAGACAATCCTCCACCTGACCATCAGCCAGTGCAGTTCATGAAGGATCGGGGTGATGTGATCACACGTTTTCACACCAGTTAACAATTTTGCCACTGCATTCAGGACCAGCTGCAGTCTGTGGAGGTTGCCTCCAGATAACTCTTGGTACAGGGCATTACAGTAGTCCAGCCTGGATGTGATGAAAAAATGTACCAGCGCAGTCAGGTCCTCAGGCAGGATCAGGACTCGGATCTGGGCAATGTTCCAGAGATGGTAAAATCCACTTTTGCCCATGGCTGACACCTGAGCATCAAGTGTCAAGCCGTCATCTAGGATCACACCCAAATCCTTCACCTGTCTAGAAGGGGCAAGGGGAACCCCATCCAGCATAAGACCAGGGGGGTAACCCACTCCACCCTGGATCCACTACTAGTACCTCAGTCTTGTCTGGGTTAAGCTTAAGCCAGTTTTCGGTCATCCATGTCTGGATTTCCTCAAGGCTGTTATTAAATACAAAGGCTGCCACCTGGGTATTGGGGCATAGAATAGGTACAGCTGGGTATCATCTGCATAACAGTGAAAACCAAGCCCACACAACCTGATAATGTCTCACAATGGCAGCATATACGCCGTGAACAATGAGGGTGCCAAAACCGAACCCTGCAGGACCCCACAGCACAGAGGCTTTGGGTTAGATGAGGCTAACCCCTTCATTACCCTTTGCACTCTGCCTGTCAGGTATGACCTGAACCATTTGATAACATTACCGAACAGGCCACACCTGAACCGCAGACTGTCAAGCAGCACCTCATGATCTACAGTGTCAAATGCCGCAGAGATGTCCAGGAGGACCAAGATGGTATGGTCTCTCCTGTCTCTTGCCATCAGAAGATCATTCAGTACCCTCACCAGTGCAGTCTCCATACTATGCCCCACATGGAACTGAGACTGGAAAGACCCATAGATGGAAAATGAGGCAAGATGCCTCTCAAGCTGAACAGCCACCACCTTTTCTATAAACTTCCCTAAAAATTTTAGGTTCGAGACCGGCCTGTAGTTGTCGAGGCAGTCTGGGTCCAAAGAGGGCTTCTTCAAGAGGGGCCTCACCAAGGTCTCTTTCAAGGCCAATAGAAAGATCTCACTCCTCAAAGAACTTTGGACAGCCTCCACAATCACAGATCCAATCAGGTCCAAGCATCCAAGCAAAATTCAGGTTGGACCTATGACCAGATCACACTGTGTTGGCCGCAGCTTCTAGATCATATCCACCAGCTCCTCCACCCCAACCAGCTCATACTCATCCCAGACAGGAGGAGTGATTTGACATGGCTCAGGCTGAACCCTGCATCCCTTTCAAGAGATGCCTAAAGAGACCTCAGCCCTGATGGAAGACACCTTGTTGGCAAAGAACAGAGCAAGCTCCTCACACCTAGTGCTAGAACCTGCCCCACCAATATGGAGACAGTCAACATGTAAAAGCCCATCTACCATGCAGAAGAGCTGAGCTAGTCTGTTCCTTCCCACAGTAATCTCCCTAGACAAAAATTCTGCCTTTTTTCAGGAGATTGCCCCCTGATAGTCAACATAATGTGACTTCAGAGCCAATTTGTCCCCCATAAGGCCAGATCTCTTCCAGCACCACTCTAACCTCCAACCCCTTATCTTTAAACCAGAGAGATCCTGATCATACCAAGAAGGTCTCCAGCAAGTAGACAGGGGCCGGACATGACAGGTGATAGATCTTCCCATGATGCTGTGGGTGTTCTTGCACTTTATGCTCGACTTGTGAGTATGTGGGGGGGTGCAGATTCTTGCTGACCTCTCAGAGATTTAGCGGGAGTCGGGGCTATTTTGTTGGTGTCTGAATTGTTTTTGTTGCCAGCTGCTATTTGCTTGTATTCTAACTGCTCTATCCTGTGCTCTCTATTGTGATCCCATGGTTCTCAGAGCCTTCGGGTCACTGTAGTTCCTTGAGTGTGCCTCGAACCCTGAATATTAAGCCACTTGCTGACATCCTGTGGCAATTCCCCCACATAGCTTTTGCCATCTCTAGTAACCCATAAACTAGTCAAGCCTTTGAATCGATACTGACACCCCATGTCCCATAGGGAGGTTTTATCAGGTTGTAAACTTTTCTTTTTGCCACCACCTCCTGGGAAAAATCCCTATATAATGAGATTTTAGCCACATTCCATGACAGTTCCCCCATCTCTCTCACAATCCCAGAATTTTTTCTTTGATGGAATAACGCATGATGTAGGTCATAATCTTGCATGGTGGGGCCCCCTGGTGCAGCTGCCTGTCTCCCAGTTCAGTGTGCCCATTCAATGTCCACAGACTCCCTCCACCTGTGTTCCATTATCCAGGTAATAATTTCATTCAAAAAGTGTTCATGCTTACCCCTCCAGGCCCTCAGGGATGCCTTGTATTCTTATATTGTTGCAGCATCCTCAGTTTTCCTGATCCTCCACTCTGCCCCATAATTTTTGCATCCTTGACTCATGCTCCTCAAGCTTTCGTAATATTGCATGTTGCTGTGTCTCTAGCTCATCCGTTCATTGCTCTGAGACATTCATTCTGTTTTGAAATTGCCTGATGTCTTCAGTAGTCCCTGCTACTGCCGTTTTTGTCTACAGCCATGTTCAACATCAAAGATTCTAGCTTGTGGGTGACGTAACCCAGTTGGTCTGACAGTTGTCCATCTGGTGCCCCAGTCTCCAACTCTGACATGTCTTTAAGCATCAGTATTTTGGAAATATGTATCCCTGTACAGGTAGAGTTATAGTCCCAGGTGAATCAAGCTTATCAATAGTTCATATCAGAGAACAGCACTATCCGTTAAAGCTACACTTTCTAGTCCTCCTGTTGTGCTGAGCATCAGCTGCTCAGTTGTCTATTCCGTGAGTTCAGATTTCCCTCAGTCTTTATCTCAGTACTCTATCTTGGTGCATGAAGGCACTCCCTCATGGTCAGCCTAGATTTGCTCAGATCATATTATTGAGGACTTCAGTGCTTACATTAAGAGTGAAATGTGCTCAGCATGCCACCATTAACCTCTGATACAGGTACAGGAGATATTGCATCTATATTTCTCTGGCATTTCTTCAGTATTTTTCATAATTGCTCAGAACTGAGACAGAATGAGATTCTTAGATGTCCATCTTAGTTGAGCACTAAACCATGCCCCTCTGTTAATCTTTTAATTATAAAACACAATCAATAAATTAAAATTGACCAGTTGTATACAATATGCTAGGCTCCATGAATGGCACAATAATGTTTCCTTTTGAAATAAGAGTTAGAACATGTTACAATAAAAATTATCCTTGCCGGAGTGCTTTTGATTAGTATTGTATAATGTGTTGTGGCTGTATGTAGAATGAAAATGTTACATAATAACTGATTTGTTAAAAATATTTCCACCTGCTACCATACTTACTAATAACAAATATGTAAAACTGCGAATTGAAAATTCACAGATTCTACCACAAAGGTTCCCACCCAGCCACATGGCTCATGCAAAAATCTACAGGGCATAGTGGAGCAAACATTTTGCAACTACTGTACTTTGTTATTACTGCTGCTAAAGGGAGACATACCTGTATTTTAAAATGTGCTGAACAGTTTGAGTACATGTTAGTCTACTAATAATATTTATGTAGCTATGTCTTCTTTTTCTGTACATTTTTATGTACCACCGTCACCATTTATTCCCTCCTCAATTTAGCCTCACTCTGGCCCTATTCTTCATTTCCCTGCTCCTGACCCACCTCCCATGTGGCTCGAGGAGTCCTATACTCTCTGAGTAGATTTCATGTGGGTTTATGGTGGTGGCACTCCTCTGCAAGTCTACAAAATGAGGCAAGCTGGTGGGCAGTCACATGGACAAGGCCCAAGGCTGCTAACTCCCAGGGCTTTTCTTCTGTAGTTCCCCCCATCCAGATGCAAACATCAAGGATTCTATGGAGCATGTTGACCTGCAGTTTATGTCTGCATTTAGAGCTGATCTGAATCCTCCCTCCCCTAAGCAACTCCAACCACACTGACCACCTGTGGCTTCACAGGTGGCCATTTATCAATGGAATCTGCTGCTATACATCCACTGAAGAGGAGAGCAGCATCCTGGAACCTCAATTTTCTTCACCACTGGCCAACCCCAACCTTCTAGGAACATTCCCAAACCAAGTCTTGGGTTCTTTCTCATACTTTCCTGCTGACTAGTGTTCTAAATCTTTTCATACTAAACAGAGTTTGCATGAACAACTCCATATTGCAGTGAGCCAGGCCACTACTGTTTCTTTATTTAATTCTCCCTGAATTTAAAAAACAGTAGTTCAGCTGTCATTTAGTTCCTTATGGGTCTGTTAATGTTTGTTGTTAAACACTATTAAACATTTATTTTTAAAATTTACTTTTCATAGCACTGCTAAGATGCAGAACTGTGTGTTCACTTGGGTCCTGTTTGAACCATGTTATAGTTTGGAGGGCACTAAAGCACGAGGAAGTCAATAAACATGTTCATAGTCATTTAGATAACCAATGATTTGTAATGGGATTCAAATATGGGAACTTTTGCTTCAAGGTTCTGCACACTATTCAGCAAATAACAATGATTTGGTTATTTAAAATGAAAGATAGCAATAGCAAGACTTTTAAAGTAGGACTAGACATAATGATGAGAGTAACACTGTATGAGATGGGGTAGCAGTTTGACTGATACCATTGTATATTTATCAGTAAACAAATTGTATAAAGTCCCTTTCATGTGACACGCTGGCTATGCAGGGTGAACAAAATCCACAAAAGGCAGCACTCACATAATAGAGTGGGTGCTGGAAAATATAAAATAATAATCAAAGTGAAGAACCAGCACTCCAGACAATGGGAAATTCAGTGAAAGAGAATTTTTACTGATGAAATGTTATTGTACTTTCAACATTAGTACATCATAAAATCACAGTTATAAATGTTAAGCTCTCACTCACATGTCTGCCTCTACAGACATGTGAGTGGGAGCTTTACATTTATCACTGTGATTTTATGACATACTAATGTTGTAAGTACAATGAAGCTTCATCAGTAAAAATCCCTTTTCACTGAATTTCCCATTGCCTGGAGTGCTGGTTCATCTCTTTGTAGGGGTGCATCACTCGACACATCAGATGGGAAGAACACCACACCCCCCCTAAGCTAGTAATCAAACAGGAGTCCAGCATGTTTGTACTTCATTTGCATCAACAGGTAAGGAAAAGGATCTGTCTCCCCATACGGTGAGCAGGGGAAAAGTCACACCTCACCTCACAACTAACACACTGAGATCTGGCCAATGGAAAATCATGTACACAAATGCCCGCAGTCTGGGAAAACAAGATCCCAGACCTGAAGGCAACAATGACAGAGGCTAAACTGGACATAGTAGCCATTTGCGAGACATGGTTCACCAGAAACCACACCTGGGAGACTTCAGTACCTGGCTATGTACTGTTCAGAAGAGACCAAGATGCAAAAAGGGGGAGGTGGTGGAAGTGATCCTTTATGTTAATGAAAATATCAAAGCTACAGAAATTCAGAATACACATAAGGAGCCAGAAGAACTGTGGGTAACCTTGGAAACAGAAAATGGGACAATCATACAAACTGGGATTGTATACAGGCCTCCGGAGAGAGGATCTCTGATCTTGAAATGGGTAGCCATCTGGGAACAAGTGACCACCAAAGAGTGTGGTTCATGATAAACTTAGCTATAAAGTCAAGCCATACAAAAGTGAAGATACTGGACTTCAGGAGGGCTGACTTTGTCAAAATGGGAGTGTGCCTCAGAAAAGCACTAGCAAACAGTCAAGAAGGGGGGGTGGAGCAACAATGTGGAAACATCAAAACCGCCTTCACAGAGGCAAAAAGCCTTTGTGTGAAGTAAATAAACAAATCAAAATGAAAGAAAAAAACACTATGGTTCTCAAAAGAAATGGTGGGGAAGGTAAGGGAGAAAAAGATAGCATTCAGGAAGTATAAGGAAACACAGAAAGAGCAGGACAGAGAACTGTACCAGGTTAGCAGAAGGAAGTGGGGAAGGCAGTCAGAATAGCAAAGGCCCAAACCAAAGAAAAGATAGCCAACTCGGTTAAGAAGAGGGATAAAACCTTTTATAAGTACATTAGGGGGCAAAGAAAGACTAAGGCAGGGATACTGAGGCTGAATAAAGAGGAAGAAGTGACAGTGAAAAAGCAGGGATACTGAATGAATACTTCTGCTCAGTATTCACAATGGAAAAGGAGGGAGAGATACCTAATCCAGCCAATAGAAGCACTCTGGATGGGGGGGTTGATATTAGTCCTTTCACAAAAGAAAAGGTTCTAAAAGAACTCTTAAAACTGAAGGTGGATAAAGCAATGGGGCCTGATGGGATTCACCCCAGAATTCTAAAAGAACTAAGGGAAGAACTAGTAACACCACTGACTACCCTTTTTAATAAACCATGGGAGGATGGTGTGGTACCTGAGGACTGGAGGAGGGAAGATTTGATTTCCCTTCACAAAAGTGGTAGCAAGATAGAGGCAGGAAACTACAGACCTGTCAGTTTGACCTCAGTGATAGGGAAAATGATGGAATCACTTCTGAAGGAAAGAATTGTTGAGTACCTAGAGGCCAGTGGGGCACGGGACCCAAGGCAGCATAGATTCAAAACAGGAAGGTCATGTCAGATAAATCTAATTGATTTCTTTGACTGGGTGACCAAAGTAGTAGACCAGGGAGAGGCTGTGGGCATGGCCTACCTAGACTTTAACAAGGCATTTAACACAGTCCCGCACAACAGATTAATAACCAAATTAGCCAGCCTGGGAGTGGGCCCCAGGGTGGTAGCCTGGATAAAACACTGGCAGGACAACAGGACACAGTGGGTAATAGTAAATGGAGTCCACAGTGAAGAAAGGAGGGTTATTAGTGGGGTACTGCAGGGTTCAGTACTGGGGCTGTTCCTTTTTAATGTCTTTATAAGTGACATTGCAGAGGGACTAGAAGGGAAAGTATGTCTCTTTGCAGATGACACAAAGATCTGCAACAGGGTTGATACACAAGGTGGGGTGGAAAGGATGAAAAGGGATTTGGCAAGATTGGAGGAATAGTCAAATGTATGGCAGCTTAGATACAACACAAAGAAGTGCAAAGTAATGCACCTGGGAAACAAAAACCCAGGAGAAGAGTACACAATGGGGGGGGGGGGGTGAGATACTGACAACAACAAAAATGGAAAGGGACCTGAGAGTAGTCATATCAGATGACCTAAAGGTGGGTCAGCAATGTTATAAGGCAGTAGGGAGGGCTGGGATTACTGGGATGCATAGGGAGAGGCAACACCAGTAGAAAACAATAAGTTGTTGGCCCTTTGTACAGACAGTTGGCAAGACCACATCTGGAGTACTGTGCACAGTTCTGGAGACCCAATCTCTGCAAAGACATAGACAGGTTGGAGGCTGTCCAGAGGAAGGCAACCAAAATGGTGCAGGGTCTGCACCAGAAGACATATGAAGAAAGACTAAAGGAGCTTAAGATGTATGGCCTCAAGGAAAGGAGGGGGGGACATGATAGAAACTTTCAAATACCTCAAGGAAACGAACAAAGTCCAAGAGGGTAGCATCTTTCAGAAAAAGAGATGTGCAAGAACAAGGGACACAATTTGAAGATAGAGGGAGGGACAGCTCAGAGGTAATGTGAGGAAGTATTTATTCACAGAGAAGGTTGTAGATGCATGGAACAGCCTTCCTGAGGAGGTCGTAGAGTCAAAAACAGTGGGGGAATTCAAGAATGCATGGGACAGATATAAGGTAATTCTAGTGGGGGGTAGGAGGAAGTAGACTGTTGGTTAACTAGGATCTGCAGCTTATCCGTTAGGTAGGGAAATGGGCAGACTAAGTAGGCCAAGTGGGCCTTATGTGCCATCAAATTGAATGTTTCTATGTTTCTGGACCGGGGGAGGACATAGACACATTACTGTTAGAAGATATTCAAAACATGACAGCTAAAGGGGAGGTTCTGATAATGGGAGATTTCGACATGCCAGATACAGATTGATCAATACCAGCAGGAACATCCACCAGAACTAGACACATAGTGGATTCCCTGCAGGGAGAGGGCCTCAAACAATTGGTACAACAATCCACAAGAGACAGGGCTATCCTGGATCTAGTACTGACTAACTGGGAAAGGATCACAGATCTCCAGGCAGAAAGTCACCTGGGAGCCAGTGACCATCACATGGTATGGTTCAATTTGGCAACTAGAACTAAATCATCCCATTTCAAGGGAAACATATAGGACTTCAGAGGAGCTGACTTTGATAAGATGGTCAACAGAGTTAAGCTGGCCCTGGCAAAAAGAAATTCAGGTGAGGGGGTACAGGCAAAGAGGGCAAGCATTAAGGATGCAATACTTGAAGCAACATCCCATCAGAGTTAGGGAGAAAAACAAGAGCAAAAGAAAGAGGAAACCACTTTGGTTCTCAAAAACAGTAGCAGATAAGATCAGAGCCAAAAGATTGACCTTTAGGAAATATAAGGGAACGCAGTGGGATGAAGATAGAGAGGCATATCAAACTTCTCTAAAAGAAGCAGGGAAGGCAGTAAGGCAAGCAAAGGCCCAAACTGAGGAAACACTAACACAAACAGTAAAAGAAGGGGCAAGACTTTCTATAGATACATTAGTGAAAGAAGAAAGTCGAGATGGGGTATTATTAAGATCAAAGGGGATAGAGGGGAGTGTGTGGAGGAGGACCAAGGAAAAGCATCAATCCTAAATAGATACTTCTGCTTAGTATTTCCTGAGGAAAAGGTAGGGCAAGGCCCACAGCTCAGCACCATGGACACAGAAGGGAGGGAGGTGTGTACAAGTCCCTTCACAAAAGAAAGGGTCCTTCAAGAGCTCACTAAGCTCAGGATGGACAAGACAATAGGACCTGATGGCATACATCTCAGAGTGCTAAAGGAGCTAAGGGTGGAACTAGCAGAGCCATTAACAGAACTGTTTAGTGAGTCTCTGAGCACAAGAGAGGTCCCAGAAGACTAGAGAAGGGCTCATGTGATCCCACTCCACAAGAGTGGCAGCAGGGAGGAGGCAGGGAACTACAGACCAGTCAGTCTTACCTCAGTAGTGGGTAAGTTTATGGAGACACTCCTTAAGGAAAGGGTGGTATAACCCGTGAAATCCATGGAAGCACAGGATCCAAGACAGCATGGGTTTACAACAGGAAGGTCCTGTCAAACTAATCTCATAGATTTCTTTGAAGGCTAACTGGAGTGGTGGACCAGGGGGCTGCAGCTGATGTCGCCTACCTTGACTTCAACAAAGCTTTTGATACTCTTCCACATAGAAGACTGGTTAATAAACTGGGTATACTTGGGGTGGGTCAGAAGTTGGCCAACTGGGTAGCAAACTGGTTGGCGGGCAGAAAATGGAGAGTGGCGGTATATAGTACACAGTCAGAAGAGATGCAAGTCACAAGTGGGGTACCTCAAGGATCAGTCCTGGGGCCAGTCCTTTTCAATATCTTCATCAGGGACATTGCAGATGGACTGGAGGGTAAGGTCTGCCTGTCTGCAGATGACGCCAAGATCTGCAACAGAGCAGATGATCCAGATGGGGTGGACAGAATGAGAAGAGATCCGGAAAAACTGGCAAAATGGTTGGAAGACTGGCAACTGGGATTTAACGCAAAGAAGTGCAAGATCATGCACACAGGGAAGAGAAACCCTTATGCTACCTATAGGTAGGGAGGGGAGTTGCTGTCAATCACAAGGGAAGAAAGAGAAATGGGCATTATCATCACAGATGGCATGAAATCATCCAAGCAGACCACTAAAGCAGCAGGGAAGGCTAGAGGGATGTTGTGGTGTATTAGTAGTATCACAATTCGTAAGAGGGAGGTAATAATCTCTCTTTACAAGACACTGGTTAGGCCCCATCTGGAGTACTGCATGCAGTACTGTAGGCCGCACCTGCACAAGGACATTAACAAAATGGCAGAAGTCCAGAGACAGGCAACAAAAATAGTGCAGGGACTGAATCAGAAAACATGTGAGGACAGATTAGCGGAGCTTAATATGTATACCCTAGAACAAAGGAGGTAGAGGAGTGATATGATCAAGACATTCCAACATCTTAATGACATTAACAAGGTGGAAGAGTCTAACATATTTCAATAAAAGAAAATAGCAGGACAAGAATTCACATCATGAGATTAGAGGGAGGCTGATTAAGGGGTAATGTGTGGAAGTTATTTTTCATAGAAAGGGTGGTGGACACATGGAATGGCCTGCCTCAGAAAGTGGTGGATATGAATACAGTGCAGGACTTCAAACTGGCATGGGATAGGCATAAGGGAACAATACAGATGAGTATGAATAAATAGGCCATTGACAGAGTAAAGGCCTATGGTACATTCATAAGGTAGAACAAATGGGCAGACTGGATGGGCATTGTGGACCTTATCTGCCATCAACTTCTATGTTTCTATGTATACAGGGTGAACCCTAGGTATTTTCTGTCATCACAATTCTAAGTTACTATTGTAGTTTGCAGTTCAAGCAGAGATATCACCAACCTCCAAGCAACCTATACCGGGTCATAAGTGCCGCGACTTCGGCCCTCCTCAGAACAATGGACCACAGCCCAACTTCCCCACTGTAGAAACCACCCTCCCAGTGGCATCAGTCTGGTCATGAGGGCCATGACTGTAGCCATCCCCAGAGCACCAGACCCCAGCCCAGCTTCACCACTGCAGAAAACACCCTCCCAGCAGCATAGATCTGGTCATGAAGGCTGCAACCTCAGCCCTCCCCAGAGCACTGGACTCCAGCCCAGCTTTCCCACTGCAGAGACCACCCTGCCAGCAGTGTAGATCAGGTCACAAGGGCCACAACCTCAGCCCTCCCCAGAGCACTGGACCCTAGCCCAGATTCCCCATTGCAGAAACCACCCTCACAGCAGCATAGATCAGGGTCGCCAGGGCCTTGACCTCAGCCCTCCTCAGAGCACCAGACCCCAGCTCAGCTTTCCCACTGCAGAAAATACCCTCCTTGCAGTGCAGATCGGATCATAAGGGTCGCAACCTCAGCCCTCTTCAGAGAACCGGACTCCAGGTACTACAGCAAGATCCTGCTTTTGCACCAAATGCCATTTTCAGCACACCTATTGGACTGTTCCATCTCTGTCTTCCAAGATACAGCCTGTTTTAGCTCATTTTCAACTGTATTTAATGTTCCTATTGTTTATTACTTGTTCCGTCAACTGTATTTATCAATCTTTTAGCTGTATTTCAGTCTGTTTTGTCCAGTATTTACTCTGTATTCTTGTCTGCTTTTCCCTGCTTGTCCTATGATATCTCCAGTGTCTTTATCTGCATTTTAATTCACTCTGCCAAACAGTGTGTTTAAGCAGGAGGCCTTAGTGCAGTACAATCAGCCAAACAGAGAGATTTCAGAAGTTAATCTTGGCCAAACAGTACTAATTGTTTTTAAACATGCTTTCTTACTGCTAGTCTTACCTGTGGTCTCAGGTTTCATCTTGCATGCCCAATAAACCATTTCCCTTTTTCTGTCCCTCTCCAGCCCAGCTTCCCCAATGCAGAAGCCACCCTCCCATCAGCATAGATTGGGTCACGAGGGCCATGATGTCAGCCCTCCCCAGAGCTCTGGACCCCAGGTACTGAAGCAAGATCATGCTTTGGTGGGCAGCGCTGCTGTGCAGCGCCATCTATTATTTCCTACGTACTGCTCCTCTTCCCGCCCACTCATGGTTGTGACCTTTTTATAGATGGTACCGTTGGTGTAGAATCAGCTCTCTTTCTTCTCCCCTCCTCCAAACAGTTACTTGGTTCAATCCCCCCTACTCCCAGCGCCATTTTGGTTCCCTCCAACTATACTCAGCTGTAGTCCCTCTTCATATCAGTACAGCTCTACACTCCCACCCCACTGAAGCATGAAATAAGGAGATACGCTGGCCCTAATTCTAGTGGTGTTTACTAACCATTAACAGACTGTGCTTCCCTCCCTCCCTCTAAGACTCAGCCCACCTTACTGTACCTAACCACTCACTTTTGTTACGTCCCTGACTATCCCATCCTTTCTGCCTTCCCACAGCAACATGCCCAGTACATGGTTCCTTGGTAGCCACTCCAGTGCTACTGTTTCTTTTATGTTACTTTGTCTACTTATCAAAGCCTATCCCTCTCCTCCTGATAGTGTCCTGCACTATACAAATTGGGAGAATCTAATTTTTCACTTACACCTAGAACTCTCCTTTATGCCACGTTCAACTCACTGCCCCCTGTAAGACTTTACCCAACTCACCGGAGCACCTATCCCCTCTTCCCCTTTAATTACGCTACTGGATGCACCATACTAAAACTCTGCCAGCGGATCACGTGATGCAGCAGGCCTGAGAAGACGCTTTCCCGTTCTCTCCTGCCTACCGCCGTTAACTTCATTTATTTTCATTGAGTTTACCAACATTGAGAGCCTGATCTAAGTTATAATCTGGTGGGGGAAGATTTTAAGTGTGTAATTGGCGTGTCCGGTGAAGTATGGAAGCCAAAATGAAGAAGCCTCCATCTAAACACACACCCCCGGTCACCCCAGAGAAGGCCCCTAAGAAACCACGGGCTGGAACTACAGAATGAGCGCAGGCAACGGCACCTCCAAGCTCAGATCAGGAGCCATTAACCCTCACCGGATTCCTGGCCGAATTTAGGCCGTTCAAAGAAGAGCTAAGAAACCTCACTTCTGAGTTCAAATCTCTCTCTCAGGCTATCGAGGATATAGCATTGAGAACTTCAGATGTCGAGACCCGTCTTATCTCTTTAGAAAGGAAGGTGGACAAACAGAGTCCTGAGGTGGCTACGCTTCAGCAAAAAATTAACAAGATGGAACAAAAGCTCGAAGACCTTGAGGATCGTAGCCGCAGGAACAATGCGGTTATTATTGGTCTCCTGAGATGGAAGAAGGGCAAGATACGGTTCTGTTTGTGCAGAAGTTCATCGAGAGAATTATTGGACCCTCTCCCTATGGCCCCATTACATTATAGAGAGGGTCCATAGAGCGTTGCATTCTAAGCCTCCGATGGGGGCCTCTCCCGGACCGTTAATTTTTCACTTTCTTAATTTTTTGGAGAAAAAGCATTTTTTTCTAAAGCTGAAGACCATACAAGAGTTACAATGGGAAGGAACGAGAATCAGAGTTACCCAGGATCTGCCACACTCTGTGAGGCAACGCAGAGCTGCCTTCCACCCAGTGGTGAAGAAGCTTCTGGCGGCTGGCTAAAATTCAGAATGCGGTATCCTTCGACGTTACAGGTTCAGATACCTGGACAATGGCAGTCATATGAGGACTCCGACTCTGCTATGGATGGACTGAGAAAAGCTATGACTGACCTCTTTAAAGACTCTTAATAGCAAGGAGGTTATTAGAGAGGACTGTTATGCTAGTTTGTGATGTAAAAGAATTCATGGAAATGTCTAGTGTTTTATTTTCTGGTCTATTACTATCTATTCCCGACTGTTTCTCTATTTGGGGTTAAAAAATGAAGAATTGCGATATCCTTAAACTTTTTGGTTAGTCAGGTATATTTTAGATCTTCTGGGGGGAAGGTAAGGAGAATAGTGGGGACATCCCTGGAAAAAATTATGGGATGATAATGCCCGTTTATGTATAGGGCATCGTTTTGGGGGGACCGTGAAGGTCTTCAGGGCATAAAGGGGGCATTTTTGTGCTGGGCCACCCAGCATGGTGATTTGGGTTGCAGGGACAAGGTCTTAGGTTAGGGCGGCGCTTGCACCCTGTTTTTGATTAATATGGGTCCAATCCTGTTCCTCCCCTTTCTCTTTTTAAGCTGGGGTATAGGAGCTCCACGCCATTTTAACAGCCCGGGTGAAGAGAGTTCTTGTGGCTGGTTGACGGCTGGCTTTGCAGGGCTTATTGAACTTTAAGTGAAGTCAGCGAGGTAGAAGCCCTTTTAGGTTCTTCTTGTTTATCGCAGCCACATGAAGGGATGCAGGGATCATCTACAGGGTGGACGGTTTCCATGCAGTTGCGATTGGCAATCACTAGAGGGGAGTATTTCCTTGGTTTATAGTGCAGCCTTCACAGTATTGAAGATGCGGCAAGGCAGAATGGGTGGTAATCGGGATATAGGCTGGGTGCAGTGACACTTTTATTGTTCTGGGACGGAGCCAGGGCTCGGCTCATTTCAATTTCTCTAATCTCGTTTTTTCAGGGGGAACTCCCCGAGTCTGGGTTTTGTCTATTTTGGTAAATAATATCCCTTCTCTTTCTTTTTTCACTCTCAGTTCCTTCTTTGCTTGATTATAGGGGGGAGACTTATTCTGGTTTGGGTCTGAGGGTGGTGATTTTACCCCCTTCGAATGCACTTGCCTCGAGGCGAGGCATTGGATGGGAGATATCCTGCCTCATCTTATTCTGTATCAGGGGTGATATCCATTCTTTTAAGGAGTTTGGATTAAGGATAGGATTCTCGAGATCTGTTAACACCATTATTCTGGTTTTAATAGTGGTTCTTACACTTAGTTTTGGTATTTGTGGGTCCTATTAGCGTGTTGAACTGGTTTTATTTTTCAGTCTTGTTATGGATGATTACTATACTGAATTTGTGCATGGGGTGGGCGGGAGGATGGGAGCAGCTGTTTTGTAGGAGTGCTGCTTAGCGATCGTGGGAGATTTGGGTGGGATGGGAGGGCAGGGGATTGATGGGTATGGTATTTGGGGTTTGTGTTAAGGTTGGATAGTTTGGGGATGTTGTCAGTAGGGTAGGAGGAGGTTTGGGGTTGGAGAGGTATTTCTGGGGGGGACACAGTCCATTATAGGTTGGGTGAGGTTTCTTCTTAAGGTAGTCTGTGACTTTAGCTACTGCAGTTATATATTGTATTTGTACAATGGCTAAGGAGCTTTGTTTTTCAACTTGGAATGTTAAAGGGGCCCGAAATAAAACTAAGCAATATAAGATATTGAAGCACTTAGACATTTTAGGTGCTAATGTTGTTTTTATCCAGGAATCTCATTTGCTTGATTCGAAAGCCATTCAGATGAGATGGATGCAGATTGGACAGGTCTTCTCAGCTCAAGGAACTTCAAGCAGCTGTGGGGTTTTAATTCTTATTAACAGAGGCATTCCCTTTCAGGTTACCCAGGAAATTAATGACCCCAGGGTAGATTTGTTCTGGTTAAGGGCACCTTGTTCTCAGTAAATTTTGTGCTGGGTAGCATCTATGGCCCTAACAAAGATGATCCTTTATTTTTTATGAGATTACTTAATAACATTCTTCCACTGTTGCCTTCCACCATAATTTTAGGGGTGACTGTAACCTAGTGGTGGATTCATGTAAAGACCGCACTGGCTCTCTCTCGACTCCCCTCTCCCCGGCATAGCGTACACTACATGAACTAATAGATAGATTGGGTCTTTGTGATATTTGGAGGGTCCTACACCCTATGAACAGGGAATACACTTTTGTGTCTCCTGCTCACAGGTCTTTCTCCTGTATTGACTATTTACTGGTGTCTCAGGCCTTGTTACCAGGGGTGACAAGTTCTACTATCCAGTAGGTTCTGCCCTCCGACCACTCTGTGGTGCTCTGTAAGCTGGCCCTAACTTCTTTGCCTAAGCGGCAAACCAGGTGGAAATTGAATGGCCAACTGCTTAAGGATTCTAAGTGTAGAAACCAAATCAAGGAACATATCACACAATTTTTCGATTTGAATGTTACACAGGACATTAGGCCAGATGTGCTATGGTGTGCCTTTAAGGCATATCTCCAGGGCATCCTAATTGGGATGGCCGTGACGAGGAAAAGCGGATGGGAGGCTGGGCTGAGGGAGGTGTTAACTCGGATAAGAACTTTAGAGACTAGCCTACATTCAAACCCATCCGATGACTCTGAACAAGAGCTGGCAAAATTGAGGGACTCCTATATAGCTATGCTCAATGAGAAAGCAGAGTTTGCTATTTTATGCACCAAAGCCTCCTACATAGAACATGGGGAAAAAACGGGTAAACTACTGGCCCAGAGCATCAAACAATTGGAGTCCACTCAGTTTATCTTCCTGATCTGCTCCAAATTTGACTGAATTCTCAAATCTAATCCTCAGGAGATTGTCTTGGAGTTCATAACTTATTATGAACATCTATACGGCGAAATGCCTAGCCCCCCCTCAGCCCTTACTCTCTCCTCTTACCTGGCGGAGGCCCATTTACCTTGTCTCTCGGAGTCCCAGGGTAGGAGGCTAATAGCCCCTATTACAGAGTCTGAAATCTTGGAGGCGGTAAAGGGCCTACCTTCAGACAAGTCACCTGGGCTAGATAGTTTTTCAGCAAATTTCTATAAGTGTTTTAAGGAGCAAATTACTCCCCATCTTCTTTCTCTTTTTCACTATATATTATCAGGTGTGCAAATTGACTCCTCTCTATTTGAAGCCCTCATTGTGCTCTTTCCAAAGCCGAGGAAAGATTTAGAATGTGTTGAGAGTTATAGACCCATATCATTGTTGAACCAAGACATAAAAATTCTAACAAAGATCTTGGCGGACAGACTCAGCTCGGTTCTCCCCGATTTAATTGGTTCACATCAAGTAGGTTTTATGAAAGGCAGATTTTCCACAGACCATCTCCGCGCTCTCTCGCATGTATTCTCGGTGTCCAGAGATGCTTCCTTTCCAATGGCTCTGGTTTCTCTGGATGCCGAGAAGGCTTTTGACAGAGTCAATTGGAGTTTCTTACTTCAAACACTAAATTTCTTTGGTTTTCCTCAACAATTTCAATCTTGGATAAAGACCTTATATCAGCAGCCAATGGCTAAGATTTCAGGGAATGGAGTTTTCTCTAAGACCTGCATCTTGCATTCCAGAACCAGGCAGGGTTGTCCCCTTTCTCCTCTACTTTCAATCTATACCTGGAGCCATTAATCCGTAAATTAATTTTATGTTCGAAGGTCCAAGGGATTACCACTCTCGGTACTGAGCTCAAGGTTGCTGCATATGCGGACGACCTGCTTTTGCACCTTTCTCACCCAGAGACTTCTATTCCCACCATTTTGGACATAATTGAGCATTTCAGCAAATTATCCAATTACAAATTAAATGTAGGGAAGTCGATTGTGTTTCCCCTAAATCATAAAGTTTTTAAGAATGATATTACTTCCCTGGGTCTGGCCTGGTCTAAAGACTTGTTGTGGTATTTGGGCATTGTGTTAACTAGGGATCTGCAGAGTACCTTTAAATACAACCTGGAGGCCATACTGTCCACAGTGGCTCTAGATTTGGTTAGATGGTTGACTCTACCTATCTCTTTTTGGGGAAGAGTTAGCCTGGTCAAGATGAATGTTCTCCCACGTCTCTTATACCCCCTCCTGCTGCTTGACATTTGTGTGCCAAGTAGCTGGTTCAAAAAGGTCCAGAGTTTGATTGGTGACTTTATCTGGTCTAAAAAGAAGCCTAGGTTAGCTTTTTACAAGCTCGTGGCGCCTAAGTCCAAGGGCGGTTTACGACTTCCATACATATGGATGTATTTCTCGGCCTGTTGTGCGGCCAAATACCTAAGGTGGATGGTCTCCCATTCCTCGGGTTATTTGCCCGCATGGCTTAAAATAGAGAGGGAAATGATCCACTCAGTTAACATAGCCCCTTCCGCTTTATTATTCTTCAATACAGTCTCGGTACTTAAGGAGCTAAAAGATACTACAATCGGAATTTCCCTGAGGATTCATTCACAGTTGTGCAGATTCTAAAATATAAAAATTGGTTGGATGTGGAGCAGTCATTTTGGAACTCTCCTGCTTTTAAAATAGATAACAAAGTGTTACCCCCCATATGGTTACCTAGTTTAGGTGAAGGGAGGGTTCATTCATTTTTTAAGGAGGATGGTACCTGGTTATCAGCTGAGGATATCGTGGTGAAATTCAGGCTCAAGGGAAGTAAATATTTCAAGGTACATCAGCTTAGACACCTCCTCACTAAAAAATTTGGGGAGGGTACCCCTATATCTTACGATTTCGCCTTCCTGACAGAATTAGCCCCTTTGGTTAACTCCCCACGGAGCATCTCCAAATTGTACAATATTTTGTATGATTGGCATTTCCCTGTTCCATTTGGCCCTACAGAGTTTTGGTCTGCCCTCTTCCCACACTGGGATAATGATTGGACAACTATATGGAATAACTGCCATTGTTTTGTAACACAAGATAGACTATGATTGATGCAATTCCGTATTCTCCGTAATCTCTACCACTATCCCCAGAAACTGGCTAAATGGGGAATAATTTCCTCTAATGTATGTACTAGGTGTGTTCAAGCAGATGGTTCTTTGCTCCACATTTTCTGGGAATGTCCTAAGATATCACCCCTATGGGAGGCAATAAGAGACAAGGCCAACCCACTCCTTGGGCTGAGAGACTTGTTCACTCCAGAGGTTTGTATTCTCGGGGATTATTCACAGATTTCAGTTAATAAGCATAATTTTCATATTGCCTTAATTTCCATGTATGTTAAAAAACTGGTACTTAAGTATTGGAGGAGTTCTGAGGTTATCTCTTATTCTGAATGGCTAAACAAGCTATTATTTAATCTCTTAGTGGAGAAGACTATCTCGAGTATCAATAATAATAATTCCAAATATGAACGGATCTGGGCCTCACTTCATACATTATACACTATCTAATTTTTAACATTTTATCTCTAATCTCTCTGCTGTCATGGACTGTCAAGCTTTAGGGACTGTGTCAGGGTTTTTTTTTCTCTGCATCTCCCAGCATAGGGTAGTTCGGACAAGAATTATGTCCCCAAAAAAAACAGCCAGACTCCTCTGTGTGTCTAGGCAAATCATGTGGCGTCTTCACTCATAGGGGGTAATGTGCATCCTAACCCTGGCCTTGTGATGTCCACCACTTCCTACTGGGGGTACCTAGGTCTAGTCCATATTACCATAGGTAGACTCCTACCTAAACTGGATGAATTCAAGCTCTGGGTAATAAACTCACAATGTGATGTATTTACTGTCATTGAAACCTGGTTCACTAGCAGGATCAATGACAAAGAAATAGGCATCCACTCCTACAACTTGTATAGGATGGACAGGGGAACAAAGAAAGGAGGTGGCTATCTTTTATACGCTAAGTACTTTCTTTCCTCACACATTCTCCCTGTCCCCACTGAACTTGCTGGATTTGAACTCCTGGCAGTCAGTCTTCGCCCCAGATTGGAGAAAAACTCAACCTTATTGCTGCCTATATCCCTCCCAAAAATGTCATTGAGGGCCTTGAATGTTTCGACAATACCATCTCCTGCCTCTCTCTACAACATGAAAAGATTGTTCTAAGAGACTTTAATTGTAACTGGCTATCCAACAATTGTAAAGTTTATGCTGACAGACTAGAAAGCACATTCCTCATCCAGATCATCTCCCCAAGCAAGTTGGATTACACAACAGGCACCTGCACCCTGCTGAACTAGATCCTGGTCTCCCAACCAGACAGAGTCACCACCACTGCTGTCCTCCCAGACTTCCTTAGTGACCACTCCCCTGTCACATGCTGAGGGTCTGCTAAGGTACCTAAAGGTGAACCCTCATCTATCAAAGCCCATGTCTTTCACTCCCACAAGCATCCATACTTAAGGTCACTTTTCTGGCAGCTTGATTGGTCCTACCTGTACTATAACAAGGACATCAGTGCTGCATTAGAGTATTTCTCCCTACAGTTTAACCAGATCTGTGGCATCATGGCCCCATTTAGGGCCCTGCATAAGAAATGCAGCTCTCATGCAAGGTACACCCCTGCCATTAAGTCGCTGTTCCAGGAAAGGGATAGAGTATGGTCCCAATACAAAGAGTATGAGCTCATTAAATACCGTCAAAGGTACAGGGAGTTACATAATACTGTTAAAGGCCACATGAAAACAGCTAAGGCCAACTTCCACCGAACCCAGCAGAAAAGCTTCCTCCACCACCCCAAGCAACTTTGGGGAAGCATCAATGAAATGCTTGATAATTCTAAGAAACCACTGCCATGTTCCATTCTAACGGGCAGCTGCACAGTCAAAGGTGATGAAAACATTGCCAATTCTTTCAATAAAGTGTTTTTTGACCTTTCATCTTTCATACCTGATCCTCCTACATGCCCCACCACCAGTACTGTGCCCCAGAAGCCCCCACTCAGACGCAAATTCTACTTCAAAAGCTTTCCCAGAAGGAATTATTCACCTACCTTTCTAATACCAGTATGTCCACCTGCCTAGGACCTGATAACATTGATATGAAGTTTTGCAAACTTTTCCTACAGGAGGTCACTCATCCCTTGAAGGTTATCTTTAACATATCCCTATCCACTGGCAAAGTCCCTGAACTTTGGAAAAAAGCTTAAATCACTTGGGTACACAAAGGTCGAGCAAACAACCTCCTCTCTAACTATTGCCCTGTCTCCATCTTGTCTCCCTTTTCTAAAATCCTAGAGAAAGCCATCAACATTCAGTTAACTCACTATTTGAAGAACTCTGGGCTACTTGCCAGTGAGCAACATGGATTCAGGAAAAATTACAGCACTATGACAGCTCTGCTGGAATTTACAGATGCATTACACTGAGCCCTTGACAGAGGTGAATTAGCTGGGTCCATATATATATATATATATATATATATATATATATATATATATATATATATATATATTATATATATATATATATATATATATATATATATATATATATATATATATATATATATATATATATATATATATATATATATATATATATATATATATATATATATATATATATATATATATATATATATATATATATATATACCTCATTAAGGCATTTGACTTTGTGAACCATACCATCTTCTGCCAGAAACTTTATTCTCTGGGCCTTTCCTTAGATGTTGTGTCCTGGTTCAGTAACTACCTGGAGGGCATAACACAAGCAGTTAAATGCCATAGAGTGCTTTCTGAATGTCGTATAGTGCCTTCTGACACTCTACCAGTAACCATAGGAGTTCCCCAAGGGTCTATCCTTGGTCCTCTTTTGTTTAGTTGTTTCATAAATTAATTGCCCACTGTCTGCAAGACCACTAATCTTCTGCTTTACACAGATGATGCAGTCATTTTTACCAGTGGTACAGACTTGGGGATTCAACAACAGAAACTCCAATAAGACTTTAACACCATAAATGATTGGTTCTCCTCCAACCCCCTTATGTTGAATGCTAAGAAAACTAAATGTATGGACTTCACCACCTGCAATAAATGCCCTTCCTACCTCTCACCTTCAATAACCACCTTGTCTGGTACTTTCCATGAGCAATTGGTCACATTCAGTTATCTTGGTATCACTCTAGATTCAACCCTCTGCTTCACTGCTCACATTGACACCCTATTCAAAACTGTCAACATGAGACTCAGGCTTCTCTTTTGCCACATAAACAACTTCTTCCTGAAATCAAAAAGCTGCTTGTTAGGTCTTTCATGACTTGTATAATAGACTATGGGATCACTGTCTATGGCTCTGCAAATGATGGTGAGCTATCTAGAGTATGGGGTGTCCTCAAAAGAGCCTGCTATTTTGCCCTTGGTGTTATATGTGATACACTCACATGTATACTCTACAGTAGCTTAAATTGGTTTAATCTTGAATCCTGGCTGTTGTTTCTTTACCCAAGTTACTGGATGAAACGCACTCAATGGCTCTCTGTCCCCTGGTCTTCAAGCAATGTTCAGCCCTGTGGCCCAAACTCACACCACTGAGGGGGGTGATTCAACATTCCTTGCTTCTTCCCCAAAGGAAAACCTTGCTAGTACAAGCCAGCTTTTCCTACAGATTTGCCAAATTTTGGAATGAGTTACCTCCATCTTCAAAAACTGACTGTTCCCTTACCCAATTTAAATCCTTGCTCTTCTCCTCCATCTCCCTATCTGGATCTACGAAAACAAAATAAACTGTTACAAATTGTTATTATGAATTGTTTATATCAATGCCCACAGCTTGCACATGATAGCACCAAAATGTGGAATATAACTAGTTTGGGAATTTTAATGTATATCTCGCCTTTGTCCAAAGTGCTGTAAGGGTTGCTTTGATTTGTACTGCATTTACTTGTTATTTCTCCTGTTGATACCAACTCCAAACCCTTTCAAAATAGGCCCTGCCTACAGGGTTTTATGTGGAATAAATAAATACATAAATAAATAAATATTAGTACATGCCTTACGTGTAACTTTATCATCTCTATCTTCATTTTAGGAATCAAAGAACTCACTTTTACATGTTATAGATTGGTGACTCTAACATCACCAAATGGAGACCAGGCAGATTAGTACTGTAAATATGCAAAAAAAATACTACTGTATTCAGTTTAGTAAGACCTTTACTAGTAAAGAGATCCAATATTTCAAACCCACTGAAGCAACACAAAAAACTGAACTTTTCATGCAAATATTCACACTGCTATAAATGCGTATGTTACCACTACATTAACACCACATGTAATATTTTTAAAACTAGAATTAAGACTTCTATTTTGGTTGTTAACATAACATTATGCAGTGGGTATGACTACACATTCACCCTCACCTAGATTTACTGATACAACATTATGAAAACCCTGTGATAGATAAACCATAGTTTAAGAAATCATTTTGATACGCTTTGTAAACAAAAATAAAGACATTTGCAGCAGGTATGGTAACAATTGTTTGGCAGCAATTCAGTTACACTGTTGAAAGACAGCTGCAGTGACGTACATTAAGGAGGGTCTAATGTGTCTTTGCAGCTGTTATGTAGATACAGGGATTGTGAAGCCTGTCAGTAGGTTATTGGAAGATGGATTTGAAGAGCAATATAAAAAAATGGAAGTAATCCTAGAGATATTTCCAATATGAAAAGTAGGATAGTGCACTTCACCATTCTTACCTAATACTGTACATTGAATAATACCCTATGATTCTATAGTGGACAGAGTTGTTTAAAGCAAAAGAAACAAGATACAAAAAAAAAGAGCTCAATGTTTACAGACTAATGACACATTGTAAACAGGTACCTGATTTGGAGGAGAGCCAAATATGTTTGCTATGGAGAACATCCATAAACGTCACCCTAACTTCCAGGAAAGTAAAATGATCCATGCAGGATAAGATTCAAGTGTGGCAAAAATTAGAAAATTTATGGTAGAACTTACAGTAGGTTTAAATACATGTTACAGATACATGCATGAGATTAAAGTTACATTATCAAGGTTATATAGATGAGTGAGAGAGAGGTAGAAGAAATTGTGTGGTGGATTGAAGAACTCTGAGAAGACAATCACACAATTTGACTAAAAGACAAAAACGTAGAATATTGGGAGAATATTTTGAGAAGAACAAACTGGGTAATTTATTATTAGCAGAAGGAATAGTAAATGGTTATTTATTTAGTTATTTAGTTATTTTAGGATTTTTGGCAAAGAAAGGTATACTGATTGAATTATCATTTCCCAGAATCACAGGGAGGATAATGACTTACTCAGCATCAATACAGTATGCAAGTAGGGGCTCTGAGATTCAAACCTTGGTTTGCTGGCTCCCCTGGTTCAAAGATGCATTGTTATAAACTCTAAGATATACAGTTTTCCAATATGGGATTACATGTTATATAGGATAGCAGATGGGTACCTCTCAGAAGCTGAGACTAAGCCTTCCAGAGATTAAATCTTTCAAATCAGAAAGGTTCCTAGAGTATTGGGTCAAAAAGTTGACTTATAAAAATGTATCTCCAATGACAACAAACAAGATATTTGTGTATGTTTGAGCAGAACAGGAAGCACTGAATGCATTTTTGAAAACAAAGATAGTCCAATATGAAAACAACAGAATAAACATAAATGAAAACAATTTGCACCAATATTTAATGCCCTATAGGGCAAATGACTAGCATTCCAAAATCTATGCCATGCAATACTCTATGTATTGTGGGATTTATGACTAAAGACATACTTAAAAAAGCAAGAAAAAATGAAGACACTGGTTGCCATGGGATAAACACCAATACCTGGATGAGTTATGAGGCCTGGGGTACTGTTTTTTTTTATTTCAATCTTTATTAAAAGAAAATCATGATAACAGCAGTAGGACACAGAACCTTGCATATTTCCAAAGTTGTACATCACAATTAAGAACAATAAAATTAGACAACAAATATCCAAAAAATAGTAACTAAATCTGAAATTATTAACCATAAAAAGAAATTAAATATTGATATCATTGTAACCAAGGTTAGATAATTAAACATTCTTAAAATCATGAAATGTCCTTGCCCATACAATGAAGTTCTTGATAATTGCAACTAAAAACAGTCCAGCAATCAGATCTATGCTGAACAGGGGAAGCTTCTAAACTTAGTTACAAATCCTTAATGAAATAATAAAAGCAATATAGCAGTGCCAGGCCATTCATAAGCTATAAACTAAAATATGGATTAGACCCATCAATGCCTATCTGCCAATATGCTCATCCTGATTTTAAAGATGCCTATAATAAAATGAAAGAAAAACAATTAAAGAGAAAGAAAAAAATTACAGATATCTGGGTTCATAGGAAGAGATATTTTGCCAAAATCTATGTAAAATCTGTAGGAGAAAAGGAGTCTGGGTGCATGTCCCTTAGCATGCTGCAACCAGCTAAACTATATTTATCATAATTGTTCTAAGGGACTCTTCTTTAACTAAGGGACAAAATCAGGGTAGTGATCCAGTTGCTATAAGATACACTTATGCCACCAAAGATCAAAATTTGATTCTTGATTCCTTAGTCTGGCTGACATCCTCTCTAATGCATATATTTCCCAAACCAAGGAGCCCCAGGTTTCTTTATTCAGAATTACCTTTGAATACCAGAGCCATGTTATAACCTTCTTAGCTGCCAAGACAAAAATAGTGGTCTGCCTATAGGTTATTCTAGTAACCCTAATCCCATCTGGGGGGTCCACTGTCAGAATATAAATTGGTGTCATCAGTTCATGACATTCATATGCAGTCTGAATTTCCTGAATGATTGCCTCACAGAAAGGACATAAAAGCAGATAAGCCCAAAAGATATGTGCCTGGTCTGCATTCTGATATCCACAATCCCTCCAACAATTCCCCAATGAAGGAGTCATATATTTTGCCACTACCACTAGGGTTAGGAAATAACAAACCCTAAGTTCCCACATAAATTCCCTCTAATAAAGGGAACTAGAAACTGTATAAGCTGGTAAAGTTGATCCCTCCCATGCAGAGATAAAAATATTCATACCAATATCTTAACACCATCTAGCTCTAATCGTGTCAGACGAATCCTTCCATCTCTCTCAAAGGGCCCTACACTGTATATCGAGCTGATCAAGTGACCATTAATTTTGCCATCTATGGTTGATTTAATTAAAACTATTAATGTGGAGGGCTTTTCAGTTATGGAAGAAAGGGCCTCTTCATAGGATTGTAAGTAGGATTTCTGCTGAATATACCTATAAAAGTGCATCCCAGATGATGGTATGCTGCTTGAAGAGAAAGAAATGCAAAGATCCCAGTGAGGCCACCACCTGATGATTATATCTTAACCCCAAAGCTGTCCAATCCCTAAAAACCCTATCACTCTTACCAAGCGGGAATGTGGCATCAACAGCAAAAGCCCTAAGTTACATAATGTCTGCTGGGGTAAGATACTTATTTAGTATCTGGTGCCAGGAACGCAGAGGCCCCCTTGTATGGGGGGGGGGGCGGATTTTGATAGTGGAGAATACTTAGGAGGGAAACCAAAGAGATATTCAGTCAAATCATAGAGATCACTCCAAGTGAGCTCAAAATGCGTCCAGTGCACATTATAGGAGGGATTTAGTCAATTTATGAGGGTGCTCCCATGGAAGCTGAATGATGGAAAAACAAATTCTAGGTGTCTTTCCCCTCCAAATAAAATGGGAGATCATCTTATTCCATGTCTGAAAATAAGTATCTCCCGGAATTACATGAATAGTTTGTAAGAAAAATATAATTCTTTGGAAAATATTCTGCCGGACATATCTGGACTGCCTTGTATGGTATAGGCTGCATGCCCATTGGCTCTTGCTCTGAACCAATGGGTGTGCAGCCCTACCGAGCAGTCAGTCGGCGGGCAGCGGGGCAGCAGGTGGGTGGGGTGCTGCCGTCAGCGGGCTGATGGGGAGCGGGTGGTGGGCTCCATGGGTGGGTGGGTGGAGGGCCACTAGATCACCAGGAAATTGGACCTTGGGGGTTTACTCTAATGCCAGCAATCGGGCTTCACGGTCCACTGGACCACCAGGGATATTGGTCTTTGGGGTGGATTGAACTCCATTCTGCCCATGATCAGGCTAGTGGGGGGGTCATTTCTGTTATGCCCGTGATTGGGCCAATCAGGGGGGGTTTGTTCAGTTATGTTATGCCAGAGATTGGGCCAGTCAGGGGTGGGTTGTTCATTTATGCTATGCCCACGATTGGGCCAGTCGGGGGGGAGTGAGATGTGCCCACGATCGGGCTAGTGGGGGAGGAGTGTGTTCTGCCCATGATCAGGCTACGGGGGGTTACTATTATGCCCGTGATCAGGCTGTGGGGGGGCACAGGGAAGAAGTGGAGGGCCACCCACAGGTGGCAGCTGCTGTGTTGCACCCTGCAATGCAGCAACTCACCTGTGGGTGGCTCTCGACGTAATCCTTTTTTTTGGCTCAAAGTTGTGCAGGCACAGGTTGGGGGTTGCACCTGCACAACTCTGCACAGCCCGGCTGAATATCAGGCTGTGCAGTTTATGCATGGTTCCTCCCCCTCCAGTTGAGCATGCCTTCATTAGCATTGCGCTGTTGCTCAGCATGACTTGGGGGGGCGCAACTGCCTCCTGCTGAATATCGCAGAATGGCACAATTTTGAACTTGTGCAGGAGCAACCCTATTGCACATGGCGCAACCCTTTTGAATATCCAGCCCAATGTTTTTAAATATATGTTTTGGAGTTGCTGTATAAAACCTTGGGGAAAGCCAAAATGAGACAGGGTTGCCCAGAAGAAAGGCAAGGCAACCCTGTCAAAGGCTCTTTCTACATCAAGTCCTAGTAAAGCCAAATGGATTTTTCAGGAGAGGGCATAATCTACTATTAAGTATGTGTGCCTAACAGCATCCTGAGCCTAACTCCCTCTAATGAAGTCTACTTGGTCTGGATCAACTAAAGAAGGGATTAAATCTTCTAACCTATGAGCAATATTGTCATGTATAGTTTATAATCACAATTCAACAGAAATTGGCCTATAGGAAGAAGAATATCTTGAATCTTTATGAGGTTTAGGGAGGGCCACAATCACAGCATATCGTCATGGGGGGAAGGGTGCCCTTTTGCAGCACTTGAAAGGCTGCTAATAATGTAGGGCTTAATGATTCATGGAATTCTTTTTTCTGGTGTGTATCCAGGTCCAGAAGCTTTAAGCATCTTGGCTCTTTTAATAACTGTATCTATTTCTACCTGAGAAATCAGGGCTAAAAGAGTTTGCACTTGCTCAGAGGTTAGTCTGGGCAAATGTAACTTTTGGAGATATGCATCCATTTGAGATCAATCAGGGTAGTGTTCTGCTGAATATAAATCTTGAAAATACTTTGCCATTGTGCTCCTAATCTCATAGGTGCGGGACAACAGAGTTCCCATATTGGGATGAAGGATGCTTGTCACACAGGCCTTAGATTTATGTTGCTGTAATCTACAGGTCAGACTCCTAGCCCCTCTCAGCCCTCCCTCATGAGAAATGAGTTTCAAGTAAAATAGTTGCTGCTCTAGTTTTTGATCAAACATATTTTGAAGGTTTTACTTAAACAACAACAACTGAGATTTCGCCAACTTATCTCCCTGATTGTAAAGTGATTGGAGGGTCTGAAACTCCTCCTGCAGCTTCTTGTACTTAGCCTCTTTTTCTCTTTTCTTTCTTGTCAAGTAATCAATTATGACACTTTGCAGGATAACTTTTAAGGTGTTCCATAATACAGTGGGCGAAACTTCAGAAGAAGCATTATCAGCCAGTATCTGAAATATTGCCTCTTGTACTAGCTGTTTAAATTGAACATCTCTTAAATGGGCCAAGTCCAAATGCCAGTGGGTCAGTCCATGGGTCACCCCCAACTGACATTTTGCATAGACTGGCGCTTGGTCAGACAGCAGGGTCTTACCATGCCAGAAATCTAGGAGAGTGTCCAGCTGTTCAGCCATGATAAATAAATAATCTAAGTGGGAAGCTACACCCGATAGAGTGGCCACATATGTATAGTTCCTAGTCCTGGGGAAACAATTGCACCAGACATTAACAAGGCCCATTGAGGAAACCATGTATCTTAAATACTTCTGTAAAGGGTTAACCCAATGAGGAAGTGTTTTGGAGGCATCTAAATCTGGGTCCAATGTTATGTTTAAATCACCCCCCATAATAAGCTGTCCCTCTAATCTCAAAAGCAAATGATGGAAAAACCACTGTGCTAACAACTTTGAGGACCCTCGTGGAAAATATACTGAAGCCAAAGTAACTGGATGGGCATATAGTTTACCAATTACTACTGCATAACACCCCTCAGTATCTAAAATCTGATCCTGCATTTCAACAGGGAAACCATTTGGAATTAAAATGGCGGTGCCTTACCTCCTGCTAGAGGCACAAGATGAGGCCACCACCATCTGAAAACCCAATTTGGTAAATGTATCATGTTAAGTAGGAGGCAAATGGGTCTCCTAGAGAAAGATAACTACTGGTTTCTCCCTACAAAACCATTGCACAAGGCTAGAATGCTTAATAGGACTATGGATCCCATTTACATTGAGAGATAATCAAAGATAGTCCAGCCATTATGTAATTTAAAGTAGCATCCAGATGTATTAACTACCTCCTCCCATGTAAAAAATAAAATAAGCCTAAAAAAAAAAAAGAACATATCATTAACACCAAAAACACATGATTCGATGTAAGTCCTGTGTCCTTCCAAAAGGTAGTCACCATAAGAAATCCATAACATTTATTATAAATATGTGTATTAACCACTGACAAACCTTTAACACCAACCCACAAAAAAACAACCTCATGCCCAACCCCAGAGAATCTCTGATCCCTTGGTCCTGTGTCCTATTCAAGATCCCAGTTTAACCTTCTGACCTAAATTCCCAGTATCTAGAATTTGTATGGGGAAAAACGAATATAACATTACCCCAGCCGACAGAAAGACCTCTATATAAATCCCCTTCCATCAGAAGAAGCGAGTTTCAATGAAGGGAAGTAAAAATATGATCTAAGACTTGGGGTCAATAATAAGAAAAAATCCAGCAGAACTAAACCGGGGTCCTTATCAGAGAAAATCCCAAGAACATTCAACCAAATGAACAATAAGAATTCTGCTGCAACAGGTATCAGGTATAAGTTAAGATAGTCATACATGACAATCAACCATAGACAAATCAAAAACCAAATGTATAAAAACCAAATTTCTGGCCTCCTAGGTAGGGAGGCCAAAGACAAGCCTCCTATAGGAGAGCAAAGAGCTTCTCCTGAGGAGGTAAGGTCATGATATAATCATGGGACCCCTTCACCATCTGCATAGGAAAATATGATGGCAAAAACTAAGCAAAACCAGGCCAGAAGGCCCACAAGTTCCAAAATAAATCTTGAGGTTTACCTTCTAACCCTATCCAGTCCCTGCTGAAAAATATAGATATGATGGATCAAACACCAGGCAAATTCTGCAGAAATGCTAAACGCCATGAAAACACTAAAGAACAGAAGTAATTCACCCTAACGCCCTCCCCACCTGGCCACCCCACATTGAACTAAGTGGCCCTGCATATGTAGGTACAAAAATAGTAAAAATAAAGGTGCAGATAGACCAATAACCCACCCAGTTTTCAGAGTCCCATTGACATTATCAGAGTGCACTCCTTACTCCCATGCAGTCGAGAACAAGATTTAAACCAGCTCCCTTTGTAGTTTTCCCACAAAGCCTTTATAAGAGTAGCAATGTGGACTCATAAATAATGTTGTAGACTAGTTAATGGTACAAGCATAGAACAATTGTATATTAAAATACATCCTTCAGGTCCCAAGAATTACACCAAAATCCATAACCCATATATACTCCTTTGAATGTAACCAAGGAGATTATAAAATATGTATACATAAATACACACATAGATGCATATGCATACATATACAGGACACATGCACATACATGCATACATATAGGCACATATACATACACATATATGTGAAGAGGAAGAGGAGGGTTTCCAAAATAAAAGCACACTAAAAGAAATACAAAAGTAAAAAGAAAGATCATAGGAGTGCAGAACAAGGAAAAGTAAACTAGATGGAGGCAGAGACTGTGAGGTAACTGAAGGAGCTTAAGAAAAGCTTAAGAGAAGTAGATAGAATGATCTTTTTCTGGGTCTTAGCAAAAATGAAAACCCTCAGCAGTAGAAGCCAGGACTAGAACCTTTCAAAAAAAGCCAGAAATAACAATAAGCAACAGAATGAGAATAAAGAAGGGAAGGGTGGGGGGAGGGAACAGTACCACTACACAATTAGAAGATTCCAGTTTAAGATGGAAGACTGGGGGAAATATAAAAAAAAGAATGGAAGGAGACCAGAGAGAGAAGCAGGGAAGCAAATCATATGGGGAAACAAAATAACCAACATTAAAATGAAGGGACATCCAAGAACTAGAAGAAAGTAATCAAGGGAGAAAAGAAAAAAAAGTGGAACCAAATGACTGACATCCACCAGACACCCCCTTCTCAGAACAGGTTAGGGAGAAGCCATGGTATGACAGTTCAGCAATACGCTTTAGTAGTCAGGTTACATCTCATAATTATAAAGCAGGGAAAGGAAAAAAGAAAACAGTGTAAATGAAGAAATACCTAAAGAAATAAACTGAAAAATAAAAACAAATGGAAACAGAGGAAAAGAGGAAAAAGAAACAGGGCAAGAGAAACTCCCAAGCACTAGGAAAAATAAATAAAAGAAAGACAGTGGTCAGACTAATATTACTGGCAGCCCAGAAAAAGGAATTAGAGGAGAAGAGATCCCTTGAGATGGCTTGAGCTAGTACAGTACAAGTCACATTAAACTGTTCCCTCAACTCACTGGTGTAGCATTGTTCAATGAGTTTCCTAATCTGTGTAGTGTTTAATTCAATTAATTAGTAAAAGGTTAGTATTGGTTTGCAACTAGCTGTTATGTACTATAAGCTTTATTTTCAGCTGAGTGCTTATGAGTTTCATTTCAGAAGACAGACTAAACAACTCTTAAGAAATGCTGTGATATTTATAAACAATGCTCTTAATGAATACTGTGATATTTATAAACAATGCTCTTAAGGAATGATGTGCTATTTATAGACACTGTCATGAAAATGCATTGCATAAACACTGCAAAACAGCTACTGCCATTTCACTAAATAGTTACAAGTGAGTTGAATAGGCAGTGAAGGATGGTTGAAAAACAGTTGAAAGCTTCAACAGTTTGAGTTGCCACTGCAGTAGCATGGCAAAAAAAAAAAAAAAACGCTACACCAGTGAGTTGATGGAACAGTTTAATGTGACTTGTACTGCACATGCCCTCTACATTCCTAATATTAGAAAGAAGTCCAAGAGAGTCCTCAGGAACATTCATGCAGGATCTTCACGTCAGAAGGATTGCAAAAGGGCTTGAATCTCATCAAAGGAATCCTCTTGTTTCTGTTTTTTACTGTGTGGAGAGATTATCTGCCACTGATGCTACTGCAAGGCTCATTTCTCTTTTGCCATCTCAGACTCCATCAATTCATTCTGGGACACCAGCTTTTGAGCTTTTAATTCAAGATAGGCCCCTTCAAGTGTGTCAAGCTCCTTAGTGCCATCCTGACAATTCACCCTCAGATGAGCCGGGTACGGGGTATTGAATTTAATATTGTTCTCATTTAAAAGTCAAAGAATTGGGGCATAGATTCTCCCCTGTGAAAGTACCAGTGGATAATAGTTGTTATCCAGGTAAACACACTTGCTTTGATAAAAGACAGAGGCCCTTATGCAATGCTGTAATCAACAACTCCTGCTTAACTGAGAATTTCAAAAAGTGAGCCACTATGGATCATGGTCAAGCATTGGGCTGAGAGGATTGTAGCCCAAGAGAGTGGTGTGCCCTTTCCAGATGAAGGGGTAAGAGATATGATACATCAGCCAGCTAGGTAAATAAATTTTGGAGAAACAGGATCATCCCTTTATTTTTGGCACCTTCAGGGATCCCATATATATGCACATTGTTACAGGGGGACTGATTTTCTATGTCTTCACATCAGTCCTGCAGATCTTGTTGCTCTTGTATGGCTTTTGCTACCAGCCTCTCCAAACAATCGACTCTGGAATCAAGCTTTGAGAGTGACTGTTCTGCCTCAACCATCCGACCCTCAAAAGCTGCCAGAGCAGATATGAACTCCTGCTGGGTAGCTGGATACTCCTCGTAGAACCCCCAAAGCACTGCCAGAATAGTTGCATTTGTGGGTTGTAATTGAGAACCTGGAGGGTTCTCCATTATAGCTGGAGCTGCCACCATGGAAGAAGAGCAGGCCGTGTCATGACTAGAACTTTCTAAGATCTACTCGGAGGTATTGCAGAGTTTCTTAGATTTCTCTTTCTTTTCTTTACCCCTTATATTTTGTTGTCTTTATTGGCAGCAATACAAGGATGTTATCAGCTGGTAATATAAACAAACAAAAAAACAAAATCAGCCAGGCAGGGTAGAGCTACAGATTCAGCATTCCATGCAGGTGCCTGACATCACCAGAAGTCCTAGGCCTGGGATACTTGTGCATACTTAAGAGGCAATTATTTATTTATTTAGTTTTTGTTTACTGGGTAAATGCACTGGACAAACAATTACCTATTTTCAGACATGACCTGGGCAATTGCATACCAGTTGATAATACAGTGACACAATACAATTACATTATGTAGATGACTGCAAATAAAGAACATACCAACAGCAGCATGATACAAGAAATGTCAATATACTGTAACAACAACTGCTCTTAAATAAACACAATAAAGTCAAGAAATCAGAGAAAATCAAGGTCCATCACAGTAGAAGTTATAAACATTGCTAAGCAGGCAGCCACAACTAATAACAGAAACAGGTGAAGGCATTATGTAGGTGCCTGCAGTAGCCATTGCACAAATCCTGGTCAGTTTGTCAAGAGTGTAGCTCTTGAGGGATGGAATTCCATAGCCTTTTAGCAAAACATGAGAATGCAGCATTTCCTAAGTTAGTTCTCATTTTGGGGATGGACAGGAGAATCTGATCAGTGGACTTTAAGGGCTAGGCACTATGAGAGGGCAGAAGAAGTGACTGAAGGAACATTGGCATTTGGCAGCTAGTCATAAAGGGCATTGTAAATAACATCACCCAGGGTAAGATCCTACAGGGATTGAGGGGGAAATTGCCAAGCCTTGAGTACAGAGTGCACTGATGGATATGGTGGTTTGTAGCCAGGGCAAAGCAACATGTATTATTATACTGTAAGTCACATCTCATTTCCTTAAAATAGCTTTACCTGTAACTGAATACATATATATCCAATAGAAAAGTTTGGGGGGGAGGAGGATTCCTTGGGTAATAGCAAGTGGGGCATTGAGAGTAAGATTATGACTAACTTTGTGTGATAAGTTATAGCAAATCCTATTGTTGACAGTTTTATAAATGCCTGTTACATGCAGGGAGAAATCAAGAAACATATCCATAGTAACCACTATTAAATGATGGGTTCAATGCAAGGATTGTTCCATTGCTACAGGAGATGGAAAGCCGGGATGGACACCTTCTTATTTGGGTGATGAGCCAAAATAACATAGCTTGGGTTTTAGTGGTATTCCGGAGTAATTTATTGTAAACAATATATGAACATATGAAGAAGCCAGCAGAAGAAGGCAGTTTGATCTATCAAGTCTGCTCGTGTTGCAGGGTCCACAGCTTGAGCTACTGTCCCTGCCCCCTCTCTCCACTCCTCCCATCCTCCCTACCCATGACCCTTACCCTTCCCCTATACCTGTCCCAGCCTCTCTTATAACTGCCCACTGTCTTCAATGAGACTACCTCTTCAAGCAGCACATTCCAAGTGTCCACCACCCTCTCTGTGAAGGAGTGCTTCCTGACCTCCATCCTAAACCCCCCACCCTCCAGCTTCAGACTGTGCCCCCTTGTGTTATGGTTGCCACTCAGCTTAAAGAGAATCTCTTTATCAACCTTATTTATCCCTTTCAAGTACTTGAATGCCCCAGTCAAGTCCTCTCTCTCTCTCTCTCTCTCTCTCTCTCTCTCTCTCTCTCTCTCTCCCCTGTCATCCAGGGAGTACATATTCAGTGCCCTCAACCTCTCCTCATATGCCTTACCCTGCTGACCAGCTATCATCTTTGTAGCCCTCCTCCATTGTTGGATAGCCAGGCTATCAGAGGAGAGATGGCCATTAATGTTGTCAGTGTTGTTAGAATTTAGAAAGAGAACAAGATAATCAACATAAAGAATTGGTGAGTTATGGGACAGACAACAATGGCTATTACTAATTTATAAGGGGGAAAAGGAGTGGTCCTAGGATTGACCCCCTACAAGAAGCCAAAATGCTGGGGGCTGGATCAGGAAAAGAAGACCCAAACTTATCTATCTGGTTCATGTTACTCAAATAATTATTAAAACAAAAGAGAGCAGTCTGGGACATGGGTTGCAAGTTTGGTACAGAGCAAGGAGTGCTCAAGAAGATCAAAGTCTTTAGTGATGTCAATAAACACAGCACCAATAAGATCCACTCTGTCCATTGCATTGACTATATGATTGGAAAGAATGACCAGGGTAGTTGTGGTGCTATGGCCACTCCAAAACCCATTCTGGGATCGAGATAAGAGATTAAAATGTTTCAGATATCTATTTGAGTTGGGTGAAGACGAATTTTTCAACTACCTTTTTAAGCATGGGTAAGATATGCTGGACATTTTATTGACTTTGGGAACTCCTTTCTTCAAGTATGAACTAGATGGGACAATTTTCAAACATCTGGTACAATCCCAGACACCAGAGATAAGCTCATGATTCAGGTAAGTGCAGCACAATTTCATTTTCAGCTAAGCAGAGGAGCTTAGGTCCAGCTCCAACCAAGCCAGCTGATTTGGAATGAGGGATCTATTTGAGTAATTTATGGGTATCACATACCTTCACCACTTTGAAGTAGAAAAGGGGTAAATTTGAAGAGCCACTGTGTAAAGAGGAGTGGTCTCAATTTGTAAAGGACTAGGCCTAGGAAGTGGGAGGGACCCAGTATATGCAGAGAGATGATCAAAATGATGATTAAAAGAAGTAGCAATGGTAGTTAGATTATTGTGACTGACACCATTGATGAGCAAGTCAGAGGGATAGATTTGCCATTTGGACCCCGACACTGCTTTATGCATTTCCAGAAGTGGAAGAGGTTTCCAGTCATGGCATCAAGATCTTTGCAAAAGGTGCTTTTATTGTATTATATATCCTTTTTACAGTCTGCCCTGAGCATCCTTTACTTTAACCAGTTTGAAGTAGCCCCAGAGGCTTTAAAATGTATCCAATACTGGTCTCTAGCTCTAATCATTGAAAGGAGGATACTATTAAGCACTCAGTTACTTGGCCTCAGACTATCATTATTGTAACAGAAACACATTTGTCTTGAAGGCCAAAAACAATAACAAAGTTGGAGATGACAAAATTTACTTCATTTATGGCATCAGGTATGATCAGTCAGTGGTTAAGAGTTGAGCCCTGAATAGGGTATAGTCAAATTTAGAAAAGTCTGAAAATTAATAAACCATGCTGAGGCTGAGGGAGGATTAGCTCTCCACACACAGTAAACTGAGGAATGAACACCGAAGAAATCAGGATGAGCACAAGAACAAATAAGTCTATCCACTTTGGTACTGAGTATCCATCTATAAAAGTGGCATAATTTCCATTATTTGTAAGCCTGGTAGGCTCATACATAATCTGAGTTAGATTGAGTGTACAGATGATCTGCATTCTTACTTTTACAACATTGCCAATTCATGTTGAAGTCCTCAAGGAGAATAAATTCATTATTTTTTACTAAGGGACACAGAGAGTCAAACAGTGAGGAAAGAGCATTTATGACAACCAAAGGTGGGATGTATATACAGACACAATATATGCAGGTTCTTAGCATTACCTAATAGGAGGACAGCATGCAAATTTCTTGGCACAGGCTAAGGGAACTAGTGCAATTAATGGCAATGATATTTAAATGGGCCTTAAAATAGATCATGATGCCTCCCCCACTCTTATGTATGGACCTGTCACACCTAATGCAATTATACCCAGGCAACATGCAAAGGTTATCATGTACTGTTTATTTACAATTTATTTCAATTTTGGTGACAGGGTAGACCTTCTGAGCACCGAAGGTCCCTTTTTCATGGGTGACTTGGAATTAGTTACATGGAATAATATTTTGGAAAAAAGCAGTACATTGCAGTTATATAGAAGCACTTCTGTAGAGGTACAAATTCTACTCCAGGGTGTAGGAACACAGATTGACAAAGCTTGTTACAAACTCAGTAAATGTTCACACTAGGTCTAGTCACCATTTCTGGGAAGAGCTGGTGTACAACAAAGACAGACAGCGCACTTGGCATGACAGAACAGTTAGGCTAGGGTGGACCATAGTATCTAATCAACTGCATGAGCATTTGCTGTTATTCAACAAGTGCACCCAGAGCCCTTTATGGAAGGACCCCAAGGAGGGTGCATCTTGCAGGTGGGCAAGGAGCTTGTTCCAGAGTACTGGGGCTGCATGGGCAAATGACTTGTCCTCTGCCATTGTCCTAGTTCTAGCTTACTGCAGGAGATTTCTCCCTGTGGTGTGCAGCTGTCTACTAGAGCACTTGGGGATCAGGAGGCCAGCCAAGCTGGTTGGTGGGATGCCATTCATAAGTTTGTAGGCATTGCACAATAGAGGGTATTGCAATCTGCCACTATGGAATAGCCAGTTGAGGGAGGATGGAACTTTGCAGTGATGATGCCTTGGAGGCGAACTAGTGGCAAATCGGCTATTTTGTTGTACAATATGTGCAGTCTGGTATGCTCTTGTTTCACGAGGGAGTGCAGTATCAAGGCACCATTGGTTACGTTTGGTAGTAGTATGTTCTGAGCAATGGTAATCCTGGTTTCGGGTACCATTTGGCAGCTTAGGAAATATAAAAGGCCTAGTTTTTGATGGGTCATTTTTGTTACCTTATCCATGTGAGCTTTCAGCATAAAGCTTTGCTCCAGGGTTAGGCCTAGGTACTTAAAGGACCTAACGACCTCAATAGGAGAACCTGAGGTAGTGCCCAGTTGTAGTAGAGGGTTTCTGCCTGGTCCTAGGGATCTGGGTCCAAACAAAAGAGCTTTTGTCATTTTGGCATTGAGAATAAGCCTGTGATTCAGTAGCCAGCTTTCTAATGAGGAGAAATCAGACTGTAGCTGATATTGCCCAGGTTCAATATGCTGTCAGAGATTATGTAGAGTACTGCATCATTGGCATACTATACCACAGAGCTACCTCCACAGTGTTTACTCAAATTGTTAATGAATATTGAAAACAGGAGGGGTCCCAAGATGGAGCCTTGGGGTACTACCTCCTTAATGGTGTGCGACTTGGAGGTGTCGCCTCTCCACTTAACCTGTTGGTAGTAATCAGACAGGTAATCTATAAACCAATTAAATGGGTGCTGGTCGAGGCCAAGTTGCTTTAGCTTGTCCATCAGGAGAGGGTGATCAACCAAGTTAAAGGCCTTGGTTAGATCGATGAAGACAGCCCCTGTCGGGTTACCTTTATCAAGGGCCTTCAGAATGTCAGTGGAGAAATTGATGCGGGCAGAATCCATCCCATTCCCCTGCCAAAATCCATGCTGGGTGCTGGCAAACAACTGGTTAGCCTCCAGGTAGTCTCAAAACTGGCTGTAGATCAGCCGTTCATGCAACTTGGATAGCATGCATAAAAGGGATATTCAATCAATCAATCAATCAAATTCTTTATTTATCCAGGTGAACACCATTGAGCAAGCTCATTTGCAAGATGGACCTGCATTACATGAGACAATAATGTTACATTTATACACAAGGAGATATATACAGTGAAAGCAAGTGTAAACACTCTTTATAAAATGGGCTAAACAAATCAAGCATCCTGATTGGCTACTACATCATCTGAGCCGTGTCCTTATCAGATGATATAGTAGACAACCAGCACTACCATCCACTCCTGAGCCCCACAACACCACGGAATCACTGAGCTGTGCCAGCCGAAAACAGAAACACAGACTGGCACAGCTCACAACACGATGTCTTTCTCATGGCTTATACAGGATCCGTTACCAAAACAGAACTCTTCAAACAAAACACCACCCAAATCCACTCCTACATTTATTTAAAAGTCAGCAAACATAAATCAACATGTTCTGTCATCACCTCAGTGTCCTGTCCATTTCAAGCTCCGTTCTGAACCGTCGCCCGCCGAGTACTGTTAACTGAAAACCCACTGCTCACCTCACAACCCACTTCATTAACCGCGCCACACCTTTCACTTTGTAAACACATGATCCATCAAAAACTGCACCCTCCGTCCGGTTCCCAATCCACACTACTGTGCTGCCATTACCTCAGTGTCCTGTCTGGTTCAAGCTCCATTAGCGAACCCCTCTCCTTCTCTCTGCCACACTGTTTAAGACCTGCTGCTCTCCTCACTAGCAGCTTTCACTTTCCGAAAGACGCCATCCCGAGATACGGACCACAGTCGCTCCCACAGATGCCGGGAAACAGAAACATCCAAACTATGGCAGGCAAAAAGGGACATGCTTCGAAAGACGTTTACTTGGGGGGGGGACCTACCTCTACATTACCTTTTCTAGGGATGACAGCCCTCTACTGGCCAGCAAGACCCCTCTCCCTCTCTGTGCCGCGCTGTATAAGACCTGCTGCTCTCCTCACTAGCAGCTTTCACAAGACGCCATCCCGAGATATGGACCACAGTCACTCCCACAGATGCCAGGAAACAGAAACATCCAAATTATGGCAGGCAAAAAGAGACATGGTTCGAAAGACGTTTACTTGGTGGGGGGACCTAAAATTATGGCAGGCAAAAAGAGACATGGTTCGAAAGACGTTTACTTTGGGGGGGGCTACCTCTACATTATCTTTTCTAGGGACGAGAGCCCTCTACTGGCCAGCAAGCCAACCTCAAACACACCACAATACAGTGTTACAGGAACTACTTTTCCTATCAGCAATATTAAAAACATTGTTTTTAAACATTCTTCAACATATTCTTTCCTCCTTTTTTAATTTACTTCAAGGGCCCATTTTATAAGCGCAATAACACACTCTGAGGTGTGGTTTATCGCCTGATAAGAGCACGCCCAGTGGCATAAGGCACTCGGCGCAAGCGCCTCGTGCCTTAGTACACCCCTGGGCGTGCTCTTATCAGGCGATAAACCACACCTCATCATGTGTTATTGCTTGCATAAAGGAAGAAGAGAAGCAAAAAAAAAAATACATTTTTGGTACAGAGTATAACAAACAGCATAGGGCAAGTCAGCAAAGGGTTACACCAGGTACATCAATATACTTAGTTTACTTGTCCTGTACAATAAGTGTGATACTGAGCAACTTGGGGACTAGCTGAGACGGGTGTGATAGCTGAGGGGGCATACCCAGTCCTTTAGGATCCCTCAGAGAAATGGGGTGCACGACGCATGTTGGAAGGAGTATGTAGCCAGTATGTGGGGGGTGGAGGAGGCTGTGATGTTAGTAAGTGTTAGGAGCAATAGGATGCACAGCTGAGGCTGTAGTAGCCATTGTGGGGGGGGATCTGAAGATGGTGATTATCAGGAGCAAGTGGATGCACTGTTGGGGGTGAAAACTGACAGGATGGTAGGGGAGAATGAGGTTTGGTGCCATGATAAATAGGGGGTGCCCTAACTGTGCAGGTAGGGAGGTAGTAAGGAGGAGGCTATATTAGCCTATAGTTACTAATAGGTTGCCTAGGTCCCCCCTTGTGTATGGGCACCACGAATGCTTGTTTCCATATTGACCCATTGATGAGTCAAGTGACTGATAGGGCTCTAGCAGAAGCAGCTTCCCGGAGCAATCTGGGTTCCAGGCCATCTGGGCCAGTGGATCCCTTGTCCTTGATTTTCTGTAATAGCATAAACACTTCCTTAAGCCATACCTTCCACAAATGAAATTGTAGGTGGGAAGGATTTGCGTTGCCAGAGTTCTGCCACTCAGAACTTACTGGTGGGAGACCCTTCTTGTATTGCTCCAGATCCATGAAGAAGTTCTTGAAGGCCGAGGCAGCCTCCTGTCTGTCACTAAGGGACTGGCCTTTGAAGAGTATCAGATCTTGGGGAGGAGTAACACTGCCCTTTAACAGAGAGTTGATTTGGGTCCAGAAGAACCTTGTGTCGGATTAGATGGATTGCTGTAGGCTCTTAATGCACTCCAATTTTGCCTTCTTCATTGTTTGTTTGCATTTGTTTCTTAGGGCCCTGAGGGTTATCTGGTCTACAGGTTGAGCTGATTCCCTGTACTTTACAAAGGCCTTGTCCCGTTGTCTTATCAGGAATTTTAGCTCTGGTGTTATCCATTTATGGCAGCAACCCTTCACTCTGAGTTTCCTCACAGAAGTGAGCCAGTTGGCAGCTGAAATGAAGGACTTTTGGAAATATTCCAGAGCTTCATCTATGGAAGGGAGAAAATGGATGAGGCCCCAGTCTATGCCATTTAGAAGTTCTTGGAAGACCTCACCAGAGAACCTGGAGTAGTCTCTTGCTGTGAGGATTCTTGGAGGCATATTGGGTATGCAGTTCTTCCAAATGCAAAATATTGGTGAGTGGTCACTTAAGGCACTCATCATAGTGCCAGCTGTCTTTATACTCTGGGGATTGGAGACGAGTATCCAATCAAGGGTGGAGTGGTTCCTCAATTTGACATTTGTCTGATGGTCACAGTGATGACCTGAGACAGCTTAGCATCCATGATGGTGGCCCTCAGAGCCAATTCAGTGTCAGGGGCCCAGTTGAGATTAAAGTCACCAAGAATTATCATCTCAGAGGGGGTGTTCCACCAGCATTTTGGTTAATGCATTGAGTGCTTGTGTGGCTACCTTGGAAAGGTTGCATATGCATCCAATCATTAGGAACTTGGTGTGTCCAAGGGTGATCTGAACAAATATTGATTCACACTCAGTGCAGTCAATGGGGGAAGAGGGGCTATGGAGGCATCAAGGGAGTCTTTTACATATATAAGTACATCTCCCCTTCTTACCCTCCCTTTCCTTCCTGAAGGTGTTATAGTTCTGAAGTTCAGCCTCCTGGTTAAGAATGGTGGGCTTTAGCCATATTTCTTTTTATTTTTTCATTTAATAAGCTTTATTCTTTTAAAATTTTAGCAACAACAACCACCAATACAGACAACATAATAGTGCTGGAAAAAAAAACCAGTTAGTGGAATACTAATACATAATGTGTAGCACACAGGTAAAGATTACAGTATAAGAAATCTTAACACATGTTATTGTTGTCTGCATCCCACCCATCTCCCCCTCCCTCCCAACCCACCCCAGTCTGCCACTTACTGTTAAGTGAGGACGGTTGTAAAGAAATGCAATTCTAAAAGACCGTGTTGGATATAGTTGTCCTTAAAAAGGGAGGTAAAAGTGATTGAAGTCTACTGAATTGATAAAAGGGTATACAGTGATTCCCATCTTAGTTTATAGTTGTCCATTCTGTTGGTAATTCCTACAATGGTGAGCTCTGCTTGCAAGGCAAACATGATTTCTTTAAACCATTCCACATAGGCGGGAGTAGCCGATTCCAGCCAATGCATCAAAATTAATTTTTAGCACAGGCTGAAATTAAGGCCATATGTGCTCTTTGTTGACTCCCTTGTAAACATGCATAATCACCCACGATACAAATTTCCGAGCTGAAGTTATCTGATAATGCAAGAAGTGGATCAAGACGGTTTTGGATGCTGGACCAGAAAGGAATGATTTTATCATAGGACCATAACATATGGAGTAGATCATCAGGTGCTTGTTGACATTTGGGACATTGGTTAGAAGATAAACTTCCCATTTGGTGAAGTTTAAGCAGTGTATAAAATAGATCATGGTTAATATGAAATTGCATAAGTCTATATCTATCCCACTTAATGTATAAGTGATTCCAAATATTAGACCAGTTCCTGGGAGGGGAAAGTCAGTGGTAAGACATTATCCCACCAATAGAACCTCTGACCTTCCAGAGTAATGACTTTTGTTAGAAGACATTTTTAAGAGTAGGATATTACATAAGATGAGGGAATGGAGCTAGTGTAAGGGAGTAGAGCATACATAAAGGGACTGTCCCAAATCCCTGAACCAAAATAATGTGCCAGCATGTGGGATATCTGAAAGTATTTGAAAACATGTGTAGTAGGCCAGTTGAAAAGGTGACTGGCTGCTTTATAGGAGAGCAGTTTTTTATCCTGAACCAACTGATCCACTCTTAGAACACCCATATTAAGCCAAAAAAGGTGAGGTTTAATTAACTTACCCGAAATTAGAAGATTAGGGTTTGAGAACAAGGGTTGGGCGATATCTCTGTATGCATCCACTTTGAGGAAAGTGATTACTTGATAATGTGCATGAAGCAAAGAGCTTAGTGATGTTTCCTTTAGGGATTTAGGGAGGCTTTTTCTAGTAATAAAAGGAAGGTCCTTGGGATCAACATCTTTTTCAGAACAGAGTGTATGTTCGATTCTGACCCAGGAGGGACAATATGCGGAGTCTAGACTGTTGTCTGGGGGTTGTATCCAGTATCTTATTCTGGCCAAGTGAATAGCTAAATAATATATATATAGAAATTAGGGTCTTGAAGACCACCGTCAATTTTTTGATGCGTAAGTTTAAAGTAACTTCGTCTAACTTTTTTCCCCGAGCCATATAAAAGTGCTGAGAATTCTCTGTCTGTCAGAACCATGATAATAAGGCAGCCCAAATGAACATTTGTAGGGGATATAAAACACGGGGTAGTACATTCATTTTTATTATACTCATGCGTCCCCATATAGAAAGAAATAATTTTGACCAGCGTCTAAGATCTTCTGTTAGTGTGAGCCTGCATTGTCAACTGCAGGCCCTGGAGCAGGAGCAGGCCATAATGTACTTAAGACTGGAAAAGGTGCAGAGGAATTTTTGAAAGATTTTATTTGACAATTTTGTTTTTTACTGAATGTTGGTGGTTTAGTGTTCACAACAATCAACAATTAATATATTGTTCATTCCTCACACCTGCACCAGGAGCTGGGCATGTTGAATTTAGGCAACTAGGAAAGGTGCCTGGTGAGTGTTGAATGATCTGACATATAGAACCAGGATTTAAGAAACATGGAAACATAGATGATGATGGCAGAAAAAGATTGATGGTCCATCTAGAGTACCCATATTACCTTAGCATACACCAGGAACTATTGTTTCTCTGGGGTCTAGACTTAGCATATCCCCCTTTTTGTTCTCTGTGTTTCCACCTCCCCTACTGCTTTGTAAATACTATGCCCTTAGCTCTGTCCTAAATATATTTGAAGCCATTTACCATTCCGTAACTCACCACCTCTGCCAGCAGACCATTCTATTTTCAAATGGATCTGCCTAAGATGCATACTCTGCTGTTTTTTTTTAAAAGAAATGCATCTAAAACTGTTAGAAAATCTATTAGATGGACTCTCTGCATTGAAAGTTTACATGCAAAAACAGATGCAATTGTGTCCAAATTGGAGGCAAGTCACAACTGCATTAATTTTCTACTGCAGATTTTGACTTTTTATTGTAAACAGATGCAACATCTGAAAATAGCAACAGAGCTGCGCTGGACATGAATAGATGGTTGCAGACACCAGTGCAGCATGCAGCTGCATCCAATGCTTCTGAAATCCCCTCCATTATGTTTTTGCTGACTACTGGTGGCGAATCAGTGCACTAACATGAATTTGAATTGACTTTTTGCTTGTGTGTGTGAACCTGTTAGACAGTCAATGAGTAAAAAAGTACACTCGATTGATGTGTTATACTCAAGGTCACATGATCACAAGATTTTTCTGTGTGGTCTTTCGGTCGTGGTGGGGTGAAATGGTAATAATGATCTTCCCTATTACCTCAAGAGTCGTGGCACTGAAGCATGTCCACGCACCAGCCTTTCCTGCCACATACAGTACATGGGCACCTAATAATTATCATTTACTATTGTGAGTCATCATTATTAGCATACAGCAGCAGCTGTCATGCCATGCTCTATAATGTCTCTGTTATTGATGAATGCAGAAAATATGAAGAGATAAACAGGAGGAGAAAGGGATGCAGGGGAGTAAAAGAGCAGGGTATACCTCCCCAAAGTGATACCATTACAGCAAACAAAGTTGATGCCAACAACATTGGTAGTTCACTGTAATGGTGCATCAGAGATCCAGGCACACTTTCTCCCAGTCCTGCACCCCCTTCCCGAATCAACTCCAATTCAGAGTTGATTATATTTAGTAGGGGGTGTGGGGGTCCCAGATTCCCATATGGAGTTATGTCCCATATGGATTTATGTCAACCGCAACTTGTGGTTGACATAAATTCCATTGCTGTGATCCCAGTTGACAAAGTTGTTGTCGTACTGGCATTGTAGAGCCAAACAGCAGGTAAATAGTTCACTGTGCCAGTTCCACCAAGTGCAGATACTGCAAGCAGTAGTGAGGGAGAAGTATCTTATCATGATTGAAGAGGGACTGAAAGTTATGGTTGTGGGGATAAAAGGACAAAAACAGGGCACATGCTAGTACAACCAAAGAAAAAATGATTCATCAGTCCACTGAAACATACTCGTCCTACTCCCACTGCAATGCAAGTAGTCTTCCTGATGGTCATCCAGTATATCTAGTGATTAAGCCATCCTAAGCAATGCAGAAACACAGCCACCTTTTCCTTCAAGTGCTTCTAGTTGCTCTATTCAGGATAAGAGTGATCCATCCAGAAATGTAAAGTGTAGTTCACCAACAAAAAATACAAAACAAAAAAATAAACAAAATAAAAGTCATCTAGCATTCACTGCCCAGTTCTTCAAAGACCACTCCCCCCACCAAAATAACTAGCGACTTCTGAAAGCAACATGAGAGAAGGGAATTAATCAACAAATCAAATCAGAAGATCACGTTCATGATTCATGTTGTCTTGACACGTAAAAAAATAATACAAAATAAAGTAAATGATATATAGTGCACGGTGGACAGCTGTTCTGCATGAAAAAACATGCCTAGGACAGCCTTGTTGTGCTGCAGTATTAACTTCATGGTGTTGTCATGCTGCACTAGATATGTCACTACTGCAGAACAACAACACAGGACGTCTTCATGCAGCCGCCTTTTTTAGATCTCAGTACCTGATGAACCAGCTACTGTGGTGAGAAAGCTGACCCCAGAAGTGAGCAGCACCTGATAGAACTGCAACAGTAAGGGAATTAGTTGAGGATGGGGGTATTTTTTCATAAGTGCTGGACACAGAGTTGCAGTAATGGTTGCCCATATACTATAAGATGAAGCTGTTTGGTGATACATAGGGGTGCCTGGATTGCTGGAGAAGATTTAAAAATGAAGTCTGCCATCTAATTTGTGTGATGTGTGCACCCTTTTTTGTTTTTTAATACTGCACTGATGTGTCCAAGGGCTGAATATTGCCCAAAGGGGAACTCAATGGAAATAGCATTGCTCAAGTAAGCAATAAGACATGAGATGGTATGCATTAGACATTTCTAACGCACTGTCTGGGGTATAGCGAGGCATGAGAATGCAGGCCAAGTGCCTTCAGCCCCTAACCGTGAATTATAGATGTCTACTGCACATCTTTGGAGTGTCTTATTCTGCTTATAAAATGGATTTTCCTTTTTAAAATATTATTGTGCCCACAAATAAGCATATTTAGATAGTTAAAAACATATATAACTATCTAAATGGATGGTAAAATAGTCCCTTCACCAATATTGAACTAATTTTTTTTTTTGCTTTAGGTCATTTGTCTTATTGTGGCCACTGTAGATGCTGTTTTGCCAATACAGATAAGCATGCAATTGCCCCCCTCCACACACACACACACACACACACACACACACACTCTCACACATTGAAAGTTTTAATATTGTATGACCTGTCATTTTAGTTATTTCTTTTCACTTTCTATTTCTAAAATTGCCACCACGATGGACAATCATGGAGGAGTCAGCAATGCCAGATGTATGAAGTGTGAAATAGGAGTGTGGTGAAAAATAAAGGAGTGGTGAAAAAAGGTAACTGCTAGCCTGGACAAGGCAACAGGATTTAACATTTGAATGTACCTAGAGAAATAAGCTAAAGTCGAGTGAAGGTGCCACCAAGATTTTTGCTTAGTTGATGGTTGGCGCAGATGGCTGGGAGACACTAGCAAGAGAATCGGATGCTAGTGTGCATTCTTGGAGACACAACTATGATTTTTTTTGGGGGGTTGTAACTTTCTAATGCTCATTTCAATTTAAAACCATGCTACTTGATTCAGCATTAAACCACTGTTTCAGCCTTGTAAAACTGTTGGGGGAGGATTTGGAAAAATCCATGCACAGGTTTGCAGTCAGTTAATGAATCTTACAAATTGGAGCAGTGTCGGAGTCGCGGCAGCGTGGCAGGGGGTTTTCATAATGAAAAAGGTTAGGGGCCAAAACAAAATATTGACTTTTTAATAATGAACGTTCTATGTAGCACATTGATTTTGTTTTGTTTTTACTGTGTCCTGCTTTTGCATACTTGTTTTTAGCCATGCATTAGACACTTCCTTTTTTTCAAATTGAATATACTTTATTAATTTTCCAAATAGAAACATGTGAACATAAAATGAGTGTCATGCAATGGGCTGGCGGTATAGCCTAGAGGTTAGATTAATGAGCTGTGAATGAGCTTGGTACATCCAGCAGACAAGACCTTGATCTGATACTCACAACCTCCACTTGCATAATGTGTGACTCTGAGCAAGTCACTTAACCACCCAGTGCTCCCAGGTTGTCCCCAAAACAGGCATTTGTGCCTAGTGGGCCTTACCCGGTAACCAAAGACTAAAATAAAATAAAAAAAATAACACTATTACAAGCCAAAAAAGATGAAACAATACAATTAAGATGACACACAACACGTATTCATAGCTCATCACACCCCCATCTCACCACACCTAGCCAGAAGAGACATAGCTATACCCAGAGTTTCTTCTATTTGAAAGAAATAAGAAAAAGATAATGAAGAAATGAAGATTTAAACCTAGTGAACTTATAAATCATACATACAGAAGTCCATAAAAGGGCAGAACAGCATACTAAATAAAACTAGAATACATTACTGTGCTCAGTCCTCTAATAAAAAGGCCTTTAGATATTAAGACTGCAGACCTGGACCAATAAAGGCTATATTGAATAACTGGACTATCCCATATGGGCTTTAGAACATAGAATACCATATTATAAAGTTAATAAAACATATAGAGGTTCCCAGACCTTTTCATACCCATCCAGATGGTCTGATGAGCTGGCAATAATCCATTCCACCTGAAGAGCAAACTGTATTTCCCTATACCACTATAAGTATTGGAAAACTAGTGAATTGCACCAATGCCTCAAGATAACTTTCTTAGCACAGGCAAGGATTAATGCCATATGAGGTAATTGATTCGCAATTAAGAGACCTTCAAAAGCTCCTAGTAAACATATTTCTGGAAGAAAGGCCAATTCAAAGCCCAATAGGGGGTCCATTCACTGGTGTATGGTCTCCCAGAACGGGAGCTTTTTCATTTCATTTTTGGTTTTTATACTTGTAAATCCAAATGAGCAAACTGTCCATTTTCATTGGAGACAAGTTTAAAACTAAAAAACACACAAAAAAGTAACAAACAAACATAATACAAACAAAACATTCAATAAAATACAATACATAAAAATACGTAATGTTTCCAAAGATAGCCACTGTTTTAATTGTGTCTTAAAACCCTGACAGGAGTTATTATTAACAGCTTCTGAAGATTTCATGTGAACCTGAGAAGAACTATTCTGAACAATTTCTAACGGAATTCTATTAAAAAAACTAGGTGCGCTAAATAATAAGGATCTTTGCCCAAAAGTAGTCTTAGAAAATGGTATTTTAAATTTATAATTGTGCTGGGACCTAGTGAACAACGCATTAACTAATCTAGGAAACATTAAAGAAATAGAATAAGGAAAAATTTACATTTAACTTTAAATAAGAAAATGCCCATCTTATAAAGTACTCGATTTTCAAAAGATAAGGAAGATGGCTGATTGTACAGATTAGAGCAATGGGTTTGAAAGGGTAAATTTAGCCAAAACCTCAGAGCTGAATGGTAAATTACTTTAAGTGGACTCAAAACATTAGTACATGAGGATGTATAAATTAGTATGCCATAATCGAGTATGGAGAACAGAAAGCTATGAACTAAGAGCTTTCCGGATTCCAAAGTCAAAAAAAAATTTAACTCGATAAAGCATACCCAACCTCTGATGAAGGATTTTCCTAAGATTCTAATGTGAAGTTCAAAAAAAAATGTGTGTCCAACGTAATACCTAAGTATTTAAAGACAGATACATTTTCAATTATGTTTCCTGTCCTATCAGAAATTGGAAGCAAATCAATAAGTACATTTTTCTTCTTAGAAAACACCATTACTTTGGTTTTCTGGGAATTCAAAACCAGGTGACTTAAGGATAACCAATCCTGCAGGAAATTAAAATCAGTAAGAAGATAGGAAAGGGCTACATTGGGTCTGGGATCTGAACAAAAAAGAACAGCGTCATCTGTGTAAAGAATCATTTTAGTTTTTGTACATACTGTATATCAGATAAGGAATTCATAAATAAGGAAAAAATAAGTGGTCCCAGAATTGAACCATGGGGCACACTACAAACTAAGGGAAGAGAATGGGATAAAGATGAACCAATAATAGTTCTAAATGATCTTTCAGACAAAAAGTTTTGATACCACATATTTACTTAATCAGAAAAAATGAAGACCTTGAAGCACACTGGGAAGAAGATCAAATTCAACCAAATCAAAAGTCTTGGTGAGGTCCACGAACAGTACCGCACATGAAAGTCCACTATCAAGTGCTCCATGGACACTGGCCATGAACCCCACCAAGGCTGTTTCAGTGTTATATCCTGGCTTAAAGCCATGTTGGTTCTTACAAGTCAAGAAAATGTGCAATAATGTTCCTGTAGCCTTACCACATCTGGAGCAGACAGGGGTGGGAATCTTAACTATTGTATGCAGTTTAACAGGTGTATAATACAGATTGTGGAAGATTTGAAACTGCTTAAACTGGTACCAATCCCATTTTACATTTTTATAAGCATTCCGCCACAGTTTGTGCCAATCATATGTTCCCTTTGAAGGAGAGAGTGTCTGGTCCCAATAATAAACTAATCCTACATCCTTGAGAGCATCATGAAATTTATTGTAGTAATAGGATATCACATGAAGAGCAACAGCATTCACAGCCAGGGGAATAATTTGCATCCCATATGCATTAGGCCATACCCCGGTCCCAAAATGGTGAACCAATAAATGAATAAGCTGGAAATACTTAAAGCTCCCTGAAGAAGATATCCCAAACTTCTGTTGGGCTTCTGCGGACATTAGAAGTTTACCATTCTTATTACCTTATTAACAGTGCATATGGCCAAAACTTCTTAATAAGGAGTTGGCCATCAATTTTAAAATGAAGGATCCCCAGCAGAGGTTGGGATGTGTCTCTGGTTGTATCTATCTTAAGAAAAGAGCACAGTTGTTTATGGGCCTACATCAATATGTCTAAAGGAGTACTCATTAAAGTTCTGGGAAATGTTTTCGGGGGAATGTAAAGTAGTGCCTGGAGGTTCTGTCCTAGTTGGGAGAATTGATACTGCTCAATATCTAGCCATAGTGGAACATATTCTGAAAAAAGGGTCTATCGGTCTAGGCCTAAACAATTGAAAGTACAGTACTTAGAGCTATGTATGGCCAGATAATACATGAAAAGGTTGGGAACCCTTAGTCCTCCTCTATCTTTGGAAGCCATTAATTTGATCAGTGCTCTGCAAGATGATTTTCCCTGCCACAGAAACTTAAAGATTATTCTGTGAACCATGCCAAACCAACCCTTTGGTAAAACCAAGGTAAGCATAAGCAATGGATATAGGATTTGTGGGTGCACATTCATTTTAATTACGTTAAGATGTCACCAAAGTGAGATAGGAAGGAGTTTCCAACTGTCTAGATAGCATTTAACTGGTTCAACTATTGAATCTAAGTTATGCTGTTTCATTTTAGGAGGGGAAAGACTGAGGTAAATCCCAAGGTATTTGGAGGATTTTTAGTCCAGGTTAATCCCAAACCCTCTTCACTCGCCCTCATAGTCAACACATTCAGTGGAATAACGTCTGTTTTAGTAAGATTTAATTTATAATTAGACAAACTTCCAAAATGCTGAATGATGTTCAGGGCCGCAAGCAGGGAAGTATCAGGATGAGTGATATGCAACAGTACATCATCTGCATGAGTTGATAACTTGCATTGAATTGGACTAACAGAGATGCTAAGCACTTGCAGAGATGTATTGAGTTTCCTATTAAGGGGCTCTAAAAACAGATTAAATAAAAAAGGAGAAAGAGGGCAACTCTGGCTGGTGCCCTTCTGCAGAGAAATCTGCTCTGGTAAAACCCCATCATATATTATATTAGCTGAGGGGTGGGTGTAACGCACCTTGGTCCGTTGGACAAACTCTGAAGGGGTATAGTATTTAGGAAGGATGTTAAACAGATAGTCCCATGAAACTCTGGCAAACCCTTTCTCAGCATCTAGGAAGACCAATGCAGCAGGTGTAGAAGACTCGCCAGATGAGGAGATAAGATGAGAGAGCTTCCGTAAATGATACTCTGATAATATTCCTGATACAAATCCCACCTGGTTCCGAATGATCAAGGATCCCCAGACACAGTTCTGTCAAATGGCCAATACTTTAGCCAATATTTTAAGGTCTACATTAATGAGTGAAATAGGTCTATAGTTAGAAACATGCTGTGGATCCTTACCAGGTTTTAACAGAACTACTATTAAAGCCTCAGTGTTAGCAAAGTCAGAGATGCCATGCTCAAAGATATAATTGAACACACTGAGTAACATAGGGTCTAATTGCACTTTAATTTTTTTTAATCAAAATTTGGGGTGTAGCTATCTGGTCCAGGGGATTTATCAGGAGTCAAACAACTGATAGGAAAGTTTACTTCCTGCAAAGTTAGAGGTGTCCATAAAATTTCAGCTTGGGCATCCGAAAGGTTAGGTAAGTCAAGATCTTGTAAAAAGGATTCAAAGTGAATTTGACTTAGAAGATGTAACCTGGGGGTATATAACTCTTGATAAAATGATTGGAACTGAGACACAATACCCCAGGGTGAGGTAATCATTTGGCCAGAATCAGTACATAGAGAACAAACAAAGCTATCGGCCATCTGTGATCTTAGCTGTAAGGCTAAAGGCTTACCCACTTTCTCGCCCTGGTCAAAGTATTTGACTCTGGTCCTTAATGATAAATGTTTGGCTCTTTATCCCAGAGTTGAATGGCATTTTGCCCAAAGGGATTCTAGGCATTCCCGATCTGCACTAGGGGTCAATGGAGAAAGTTGTTTCTCCAGAGTTCTAATCTGGTCTAGGAGTGAAGAATTTTCTTTTAAATTTTAAGTTTTTACTCTTCGAGGCCAGCTGTTTCAGTTCACCCTGAAGGGCACATTTTAAAGCACTCCATAACATATCCACTTTATGGGTATAGGTGGAATTAAAATCTAAAAATGAGGTGGTAAAATGTTGAATGTGTTCTACTAAATCAACAGACTTCAAAAGTTTATTTTTAATCTCCAGGTTTTATTCATTTCTGAAGAAGGGGAAAAACCTAACTGTAGAATACACTGGATGATGATCAGAGACTGCCTTGGCACTGTAATAACATAAAGAAATACCTGGGAGGTGCTCACTCCCCAGCAGAAAAAGTAAATTCTGGAAAATTAATCATGGTGAATAGAATGAAAGGAATATTCCTGCAACATCGGGTTAAGAACTCTCCAGGGATCGATTAAGCCCATTGAGTCCATGAGGGTCCTCAGGGATATTTGGCCCAGGGGGAAGACTCTGATGTCAACTAACGGTCCTCTCTAAGTCATTGCAGAGGACAGTGTTCCAATCCCCTGCAAGTAACATAGGGAAGGAGACCCAGGGCAGCAATAACTTAAGAAGAGTGGAAAAAAATCTGGGACCATCTGCTGTAGGACAATAAATAACACCTAAGACTACCTCAGTGTGCCCAAACAGTGCCCTCAGAAAAAGATAAAGACCAAGGGGATCTGCCTGTTCTTCTAACATTCGAAATGGAACCCATCTACCTAGTAAAATGGTCACTCCACATTTAAGGCAATTCAACCCAGCCCTGAACACTTGTGCTACCCAAGAACACCTGAGGAGTGAAATCTGAGTAGAGGGGAGGTGTGTTTCCTGAAGTAGACCAATATCACCCTGCAGTCTATGTAAGTGCACCAAGATTTTAGACCTTTTCACAGGAGGTTGAGCATCCTTAACATTCTAAGAACAACAACAAAATCCAGAAAACATCAGCTATAATATACTTTACCAAACTAATATACGCCCTGACATAACTATTTAGTTTAATGGACCCATGAACAAAATAGACTCTACTCTGAGACCATCCGATGCCCATTTGCCACTCACCCAAACTGCCCCATCCTCCTCCCCACCAACCCAAACCCCTTTAATACACCCTAGCATAACTATCCTTCCTCCACCCTCCCATCCTGTCATAACATGGTGAATGATGGCTGCCAAAGATCAGTTCTTTCTCACCTATGGCCCCCCCACTCTCCAATCCCAAACTCAGCAAAAAAAAGCATAACAGTTCCCATAAATTATTTTTCAAGTAAGGTTATCTTAACTATGTAAGTATACCCCCCATAAAAAAGGTATAAACTCTGTTAGATAAATATTTAATGATATATGGGGTATTTGCCATTAAATAAACACAGGCAATAGCCCTTCAACAACCTTTCCTTCCTATCACCCTTACAATCATAATCAAAATAATTAAGGAAATCAGGCCTCACTACTAGTTTACACTTAACCCTAATCCCCAATATACACTGTTATTTGAGAGGAACTCGTCAATAACCCCGAGGTACCATCAACATAAGCCTAGTAATCAAATACATACTAACACTCACCCTTTATAAAACAAAGTCTATATGAGAAGGAAAAGAAAAAAATAAGACACTCCATGATTTACCCATTTGCCCAATAAAATAAAGGCTTAATACAGTTTCTAGACCCACTAACCAAAGACTAAACAGTAAAAGAAGCCTTGCTTGATCTGGAAGTAATATCTCCTAAGCCAGCAATTAACACAGCATATCATGAATTCCCAACTCAGAATAATAAATAGTCTGGTCTACAGTAATTAAAGACTGGTACCGTTGCAACTGAAAATCTTGTTCGGAACTGTGATTTCTTTTCTAGAAAACAGCTAGGTGTGGTCCCCTCAGTTAATGGTACATGTAAAAAAAATAAGGAGAAACAGTGCTCCAAGAACGTAATAAGGAGGGAGAACAGGGAACAGCATCAAAGTCAACCTGGGCCAACTATTCTACACCTGCCTGTCTAGGGGGTCAACTCCAAACATGTAGTCCTTTCTCCAGTCTTCTTCAATGAAATCTCATTGATTGATAAGGAAAACTACATCGAGCTGATCTTCCAATCGAGGTACCGTGGGGGGACCTGCTCCTATCAGAATACAAAACACTGAAAGCCAATTCAACAGGAGGCAAGGCACTATTGCAGATTAAGTGGGTTACTCTTGAGCTCTAAGAAAAGCAAGGTAAGAACTGTCTTCTGAAGAGGGTAAAGTAAATTAGTAATCAGTCCGGGTTAAACAGAACTCGACCTCTAACAGTATGTACATCAAATCCATGATCAGTTCACAGTCTAGAATCGATGTAAAATTGTAGATCAGAAAGGGAAAAGAACTGATTGTGGAACCAATAATCCATACACTTGACTTGTTATTAATAGAGGGGATAAGACAGTAAAGAGCATGCCCTGAATTTGAGGGACACAATGAGATCACACTAGGTTGGAGATCTTGCCCACTACCTTGAATTAGGCAGTGCTACCAGTCCAAGTTGAACCAGTTGTATGTTCGAAAGCAGGGCAAGGGCAAGGCAGTTCAAGCTATGTTTACAATGTTAAGTAGGATCCTAGTACAAAGTGGGTCCTGTTAGATCTAATGATAGTTAACATTGTCGCTTCCTATCCAAGACAATATAACAAGATCCTACAAATACAAGGTAGTCTGATGCCTTGGAAAAAACAAACAAATAAGAAACAGAGTCTCATCCTCAAAGTCTTTTTCATAGAGAGACCTCAAAAAGCTTTGAACTGAAAATTTCTCCACTGGTGCATAGCCAGCATCACTGACAGTCAGTGGTCCTTGAAAAGATCAGTCAGTAATTATTTCAGGGTCACATTAGCCTGTTTAGCTGACTCCCAATATCTTCATGAGTCTCCTATCTAAACCTGCAGTTGGGCATGTATAACACCTTAAATCAAAGAGCAGCCACCAGGATCTTTGTTACTATGGGAAGGTATGCCGCTCACCACTGCGGACTGTATTAGGTAGATCCTGAATGATCCTCAATCGGGCTCCATCTCAGGTAACATCTTGGATTTCTTTTACTTTTTTGAGTAGATGTTGCATGTCGAGGTAATTCAAAAACTTAAATATAAACGCCCATGGCAGAGCTCCATCAATGAGCATTGGGCGGAGGGAAGGGTGAACCCATTCAATAATATATGTGGTGCCATTAGGGAATGGGCCCACTAATTTAGAACAGAGATTCTGTGCAGACTGGATTGGATTTGGACCCTCAACTTTTTCTGAAAGACCAGAAACCACTACGTTGGATCTTTGACTTTGACCCTCAAGGTCCTCTTATTTTGTTTTAATTCAGGCTAATATCTGCTTCACACTGTGCCAGTCCAGGTCCACCCTATCCCTCCATCTCTCTAGGGAAAAAAGCACGGGCCTCCACATTGCCCACTCTCTGACCCACTTCATTTATATCTGTTCTTAAAGATTTTAGTTCTGCTGTAATGGTTTGTAAAGTTTCCTTAAAGGGCATAATTTCAGCCAGGAACCTCTCTTCTGTGAGCAGTGTGGCATCCAGTATAGTAGTAGTGACCGATGTAGGAGTAGTTGGGTGGCCTGATCCTGATGCTTGATATTGGATTTCTTCGATGTTTTGTTAGGGGTAGCAGATGGAGTGTGCTTTGGTGGGGCAGTGTGCATTTTAACCTCCATTTTTCCACCCAAATTGTTGTCTCCAAGACACCTAGCAGTCTCTACAACAGTAGGTGATGGTAGGTGATAGAAGTTCTTACTGTATATAGTGATTTTGCTGTTTTTTAAGCATTAGGAGGCAGGAGCTGAGGTACGAAGCCACATTAGACATTTGTATTGCATGGCTAATAACCAATCAGGATCCAGGATTTTCCCTTCCCATTATATAAAACAAGATAGCACTAGGGCACCTTTGCTTTGGGTTATATTCAGCTCTAGCATGCAAATGAGCCAATTGGGCATGTATGGTGCTAATGAGTCATTTGCATTCATGTAGTAGCCCCTTAACACACATATGGTGTAGCGATCCTTGGCGTCTAATGGTTCCCCCTTCCCCCAATCTTACAAGTCTGAAATTCCATTCAATGCTTTGGTAGTCTATCAGATCCCCTCCAACTCAGTGACAAGCCCCCGACTGAGTGACAAGCCCACACCCCTCCTTACCCCTGTCACCAGTCGTTCTGTCAACACTGGTAACAGGCATGGACCTCCTCTCATCTCCTCATCAAGGTGCCATCAGACATTCAGAGAATGAAATCGCATTTACTGTGGAAACAGCTGTTTCTACAGTACACATGATCGTATTCTGTGAATGCTGACCTCCTAAGTGACTGTACTTAGTGCTGGGAGGACAGTGGGATCAGCAAATAAAATATCAGAGCTTGTAAAAACTCTAAGATGCACTGGCAACTTTTGCATCTCCCACTGCCACAGCAAAGTTCTGACATCAGCTGTGGGGGGAGAGGGTTGTGATTTCTGGTTACAGCAAATGTCAGCTTGGGAATCAGCAGAACCAGTCTAATATAATCTGCAATACTGTAGTAATCAGTAAGTAATAAAAATGTTTTTGCACACAAACTGCATATTTGCAAATTGGGACCAGCCCAACACTTGGATGTGGGGTTCTTGGTGCTGTCTGTCCCCCTTTAAATATTACCTGTGAAATGGGTGTGGAGATTTCTGTCAATGTTGTACATCTGGACATTGGCAAAGCATTTGATACTGCTCCGCACAGGAGGCTAGTTCAGAAACAAGAGGACCTGGATTAAAGCATTGTGAGGAGGGGATGAAATTAGTTCAAAACTAGCTATGTATAAAGCAAATATAACTCTGAATCTGCAGAATTCACTCCGAAGTATGCCAATTCCTGTACAGTAAAACCCCATGTATCTGAATGTCATGAAACATAGAAACATAGAATTTGACAGCAGATAAGGACTGCTTGGCCCACCTAGTCTGCCCATTTCCTTACCTAACTGATAACCTGCAGATCCTAGTTAACCAACAACCCACTTCCTCTTACCCCTCCCCACTAGAATTGCCTTATGTCTGCTCCATGCATTCTTGAATTCCCCCACTGTTTCTGACTCTATGACCTCCTCAGGAAGGCTGTTCCATGCATTTACAACCCACTCTGTGAAGAAATACTTCCTCACATTACCGTTGAGTCATCCCCCTCTATCTTCAAAAGGTGCCCCCTTGTTCTTGCACATCTCTTTTTTTTAAAGATGTTACACTCTTGGACTTTATTGATACCCTTGAGGTATTTGAAAGTTTCTATCATGTCCCCCCTCTCCATCCTTTCCTCGAGGTTATACATCTTAAGACTTTTGTCATGTGCCTCTGGTGCAGACCCTGCACCATTTTGGTTGCCCTCTTCCGGACAACCTTCACCCTATCTATGTCTTTGAGGAGATGGGGTCTCCAGAACTGTACACAGTACTCCAGATGTGGTCTTACCAACTGTCTGTACAGAGGGCCAACAACTTCCAGTTTTCTACTGGTGATTACTCTCCCTATGCATCCCAGTATCCCCCCAGCCCTCCTTACTGCCTTGTCACATTGCTGGCCCACCTTTAGGTCATCTGATATGACTACCTCCAGGTCCCTTTCCATTTACGGTTGTTATCAGTATCTCACCCCCCATTGTGTACTCTTGCCCTGGGTTTTTGTTTCCCAGGTGCATTACTTTGCACTGCTTTGCATTGAATCTAAGCTGCCATACATTTGACCATTCCTCCAACCTTGCCAAGTCCCTTTTCATCCTTTCCATCCCACCTTGGGTATCAACCCTGTTGCAGATCTTTGTGTCATCTGCAAAGAGACATACCTTCCCCTCCAGTCCCTCTAAACGTCACTTATAAAAACATTAAAAAGGACCGGCCTCAGTAATGAACCCTGCGGTACCCCACTAGTAACATGAGGGACATAAACATTTGGATAAACAGGGTTTCATTTAATCAAGGTTCCTATACTTGACACTGTAAACGGTATGAAGATGCTTTTCCGATCTTTTCCAGTCTTTTACACACTTGACATTGCAGACAAGTTGAGCACCTACCCCACTCCTATTAGTTGTTAACAGTGACCTTAGTTGTTAGGCAATAAGGAGTTAACATAAAAACACTTGCTGCCCTGAATGCTGCTGCACAGTCACAGTTGTGACCAACATGCTTTCCTGAGCTTTGTAACTGTACAGTACAAGTCACATTAAACATTTTCTCCGATGAGTTGCTTTAGCATTTTTGACTGGGTTGCATAAGTGTTGCTGGATCCAGCACAAAACCCTGCACAAACTGCTTCTTAAGAATTAAAACTCAGTTTTGCATTGCATTGTGACTGGACTGCAGATGGAGTCCAACTGAGTTGCATAAACATTTTACAAACATTGCTCTTGAGCTGGTTAAGCACTGAAAAATAATGCACTGTGAGTTGGCAATACCTTGCCAACTGTAAAAAAAAAAACAATGCTAAACCAACTCATTGGTGGAACAATGAAGGAAAGAGCTGCTACAGGACTGGGGTACTCCATGACATAAAATTAATGCCTAAAAAAAGTCATGGCACTCCACATACCAAGTAAAATGCTGAAACAGTACTTCAAAGTACAAAATAAGAGTTTTTAATCTCACCATCAGGGTAACAGGACACAAATGCAGTGCAGCCTCTAACGTTTCACAGTATTAATTGCTTTCATGAAGATATTGTCATCTAGTGCTTAACTGTTTAAATAGCTCAAATTGGACTGACATCACACATTTTCATCTTAAAGTGCCAGTGGTGCAAATAAATACGTATATACCATCTTTAATATGTACACCAATAATACACCAATAATAATATATGTGTTTTAAGCCTATTAACAATACAAAACACTAAACAATAGCACATAGGATTAAAAGGCTCCATATCTCACTTAAATCATTATTTTAATTCCAAATTCTACCAATTAAATATGATTTATTAGAATTTCAATCTGCCTGGATACAGCTCAATTTTAATGTAGGTTACAACATATGGTGTATACACCTACATTCATTAATATCTATTTCCTTACAAAATTGTAGGTATATAGATTCACAAGGGGCATTATTACAGGTTCATTCTAATGGATTACTTATATATAGTGAAATACGAAAGAGCCAGAGAGCTTTAAGTCTATTGTTCCCAATATGGTGGAACAGTTTAATGTGACTTGTAATGTACTTTAAAAATTAAATGTACAGTAAACTGAACTCCTGATCAAACCCCATCCTGTTAGCAGTTATGACTAATAAAGGAAAGCATATACTTTGTGGCCAACTCAGCAATTCTTTAGTCTTATTCTAGAACTTGCATGAGGACAAGGGAACAGACATCAAGCTTCAATGCTGTGGCAGATTCAGTGAGGAGTCATCTGATTAATCCAGCAGCATTTGCCAGTGCTGCAAGTGCAGGTGCAGGATGAGGGGTAAAGGAATGCTAATTGGTTTGTAGCTGCCATGACTGCCAACAATTTAAATTTGAAAAGCCTGCCTGTAAGAATTACAAGGTGGTAATTTCCTGTGGCTCAGCTATGAAGAACTAAAAGAAATAAACTTTGGGTTAGACACAGGAGACAAGTTTCAGATAACTGAGACTTTCAGAAAATCGGGCTTTGGGTAATTGGGGTTTTACTGCCATATAAATTGTGCAACTGCACAAAATTCACTACGCAAAGTAATACACTTCACACCTTGTGATGAATTTTGATACACAAATTGATGTACTTCACTCTTTGTGATGAATTTTACTATGCAAATTGATGCACTTTACACCTTGTGATGAAATTTACTATGCAAATCGATGCACTGAGCACATTGCAATGAATTTTATTAAGCAGATTGATGCACTTCACTCCTTGTGATGAATTTTACTCTGCACATTGATGAACTTCACTCATTGTGATGAATTTTACTATGTGAATTTATATACTTCATACTTTGTGATGAATTTGACTAGAAGAATTGATGCACTTCTCACCTTGCGATTAATTTTTCTACTCAAATTGATGCACATCACTCCTTGTGATGAATTTCACTGCACAAATTGATGTACTTCATACCTTGAGATGAATTTTGCTATATGAATTGATGCCCTTCAAGTCAAAAATGCACCACAAATAGAAAGATTAAATAAATTTTCTTAGTACAAGTTATACAGTTGCAGCAAATTGTGAAAAGCGCACTATGTAAAAACTTTGCATACAGTAGCGTATAGTGTGCACATTCACCACAATGCATACATGAATTTCAAATCCACAACAGGGCTGTTCAGAATTAGATGTAGAACAGATGGCAGAGAGTCATTATTAATGGTAACCAATTGACATGGAAGCAGGTAGCCAGTGGGATTTTGCAATTGCATGCCACTAAGGGACAGTACAAAGAAAGAATAGATCATTCATTGTGCAGAACAAAGACGACAAAATTGTGTCAGCAGTTGGCAATCCTTAAGAGTTATGTGAAAGCTATGCCATATGCCCCACCTATCAATCTGATGTCATCGGAAGATGACGACACCTATGATAGAGGAATTCAAGATGGTGGTCACTGGGATGCTGGAGGGTTGAGGCTTCACCCACCGGTAGCCACCTTGAATAAGAAAGACAAGGAGAAGTACAGAGCCTGATCCAAAGGGTGGCCTCAAAAGCTAGGATCTCTGATAGTCAGGCTAGGGTGTTGAGACAAGCAGTCTCCAACAAGTTCCAAAAGAAGATAGAACAACAGACTCTCCTTCAGGGTGTTGCCATTGCCATGGCTGAGGTAGTCATCAAGTCAATTGCAGGGATGCAGGGGCCTTCCCCAAATGCTCTGCAGTCTACACAAGCCATCCTGAACATTGTGTAGAAGATAGGCCGAATGGCTTAAGGCAACAATCTCAGTTACCATTTGGAAAAAGTGAGAAATCACTGTGAAATGCTCTGCCTTCCAGTCAAGCACAGGGTACAGGTTTTGGTAAAGAACATGGACACTACATTGTGGGCCAAGTTGCTGGAAGACATACTTCATGATGTCAGAGCTCCATACGTAGCCATCGCCACCCACCTCTTGGCAGCACACAATCCTGACATGGTTGGCATAATGTTAGCCTGTCCAATCAAGCAGAATGCCAAAGAGACCCCAGCTCAGTACGAAGGTCATTTGAGGCTTGCTTACATAGCATGCAAAGGCCTGGCTGGTGAAAATTCTGATAGGGAATTGATTAAGTACAAATCCCTGTTTTTGAAAAATCTGCAACCTGCCTTTGCGAAAAGGTTGAGACAACAGTATTCCTGAGACAGGACCACTTCCATGAGATAATCCAAAAAGTAGAACGCGGGTACCACGTTTACACATGGGACCTGGGCTCAGGATCCAAGGCCAAGGTGACCACGGTGTAGAACAACACCAAGTCATCCACCCAGTATGTGGTAGAAGGGAAATCAAAGTATTCACAGCAGGTCCAGCCCTCCTACCAAAACCAAGGAGGGCAGAACAAGAACAGACAGCAGTATTGGCAGAAGATGAATCAGCAGAATATGAAAGGGAATAATGGACAAAAACAGTGGTCCGGCCCTTCATATAATGATTTGGCTGAGGAAAACTGCTGGCTTCAGGAGTTTAAGGCCAAAGTCTAGTCCCTTACAGCAGCCATCCCAGGTAGAATGATGGTTACCATTTTGTCTGCTTCTCCACTGGATGAATCTGATGAGGGTTGGTGGTCCAAGTCTCTATACTCTGAAGTGGTACAAATGCTTCAAGGCATAGACCTCTTACACGATGACTCTAAGCAAAACAATGTGAGTCAGACTGACAGTGTCTGGCCCTGGTTAACATCATCAACTCCTTAGTAAACAATGATTCTGGATGACCATGTGTAGAAGCACTGGTCAGGGGCTGCCAACACAAGTTATTTCTAGATATGGGTGCTGCAGTTTCAGTGCTGCACCAAAATGGCCCACAGCTATCTTGCTGGTTGATGGGGAAGGCCATTTCTGCCAAGATCTTTGAGGGGACCATGATAACAATGTACCGGTCCAAACCAATACCAGTTGTCATTGTCACTTTGGAGGTGACAAGCCGTTTTAACCTCATGACATTATGTCATCACCAAAGCATCTTGGGAATAGAGTTTCTCTCATTCTACGGCTACATGGTGGATTTAGCCAATAGACTATTGCTTCAAATACCTGGCCAGTACCATATGCTCATCATTTCTGACTTGCACATGGTAGCAGCAGTAAAGGCCAGTGATACATAGTATGACATCATCCTCATGCTTCAGCACCACAAGCTATTCTCCCAACTGAGACCCATTCTGGAAAATGCCTTTGCCAAACACAAACATGTCTGTGGGACAATGGACATTCTCATGCAAGTCACTGGTGATAAATCACCATGCCAGAGACAATACCTTTTTCCAGCAGAGGCAGTACCCTCTTTGAGGGCTACCATTGCCTCCCTTTTGAAGTAAGGGGTCATTAGGTCATGTGTGTCTACATTCAACTACCCCATCTGGCCAGTTATGAAGTCCAACCATAGTTGGAGGCTTACCATTGACTACCAAAGACTTAACCAAGTCCTACAGCTGTGGCATCTAGGATTCTCCTCTGAAGTAGCACTCTAGATTTCTGATTATCTCTCACACTGGAACCAGAGCATATGGATCAGGCCTGTGGTATCCACCCCTAGGGAAATTAAACTTGGTGTTCCACAGGGATCTATACTGGTTCCCCTCCTCTTTAGGCTGTTCCTAAATAGACTCCCAGAAGCCTGTCAGCCCAAGGACATTTTGTACACAGATGATGCGATCATGTTGAGCAGTAGCACTTATCTGGCCCAGGTACAAAATGAGCTACAGTCCACATTCAACACCCTGGAAGACTGGTTTAACAAACAGAAGTTACTTCTCAATTACAAGAAGACAAAAACCATACTGATCTCCAGCTCCCAGCACAAGAAATCCTCTACTGGCTTTACTATTGTCAATAAACAGGCCACCCATTTACAGCAGGTTGATACCTTCAAGTATCTTGAGGTCCACATTGATGATACCTTTACCTTTGTGCATATATTGACCAGGTCATCAAAGCAGTCAATGTTAAGCTGGGTATCTTGGATAGATACAAGCAATACCTCACGCCTTCTTCCCTTTGACTCATAGTCTCCAGCACCATACTGTCAATTATTGACTGTGGGTTGGTGATCTATGGGTCTGCCTCTGAAACCGCACTCAAACAGGTCACAATTGCTCTCAATGGGGCATGCAGATTAACCTTGGATGCAGATAGCCGAGCACACACTTGTACTGTCTATGAACTTACCAACTGTCGGAATCTCAACAACAGAATAAAGTATCAAACATGCCTTTTAGGCAATAAAATCCTGTTAGGGAAAGGCCTCTCCCTCTTAAACCGCTACTACAGGCTGGCCACTCTTCTTATCGCACAAGTGGTATGACCTAGTGCTCTTTAGCAGTCCCTTTCAGGAAAACCTCTCTTGGACTAAGATCCTTTTCCTACAGGGCACTCCTTTGGCTAAATGAAATCCCCACACAACTAACTACTTCTTCCAGTCTCCCTGCTTTTAAAGTGGAACTGAAGCACCATCTTACTACTACTTGCACCTGTTCTTGCATGTAGTATGTGCCTATTTCCCCTACATGTGCTAGGAGAGGGGGGTGATTGTGCTCCCCCTCCACTCACTGCCCAGCCAGGTCCTCGCACTTAATTTTTCCTTGATCCCTCAGGCCTGCTGTGTATCTTGTCCCTATCCTCACCTCCTTTATCATCCACTTTCTCCCTCCTTCTAAGCTAATACTACCCCTTGCTGCCCCCACCCCTAATTTCTAGACAATGCCCTGTCAGGGGGCACCTCCCTTTGACCAACTGTTTTCTTATATACCATGGAGTCCTAGTGTTGTACACATGTTTTTAACTGTAGCTGTCTCTTCCCTGCTCCAATCACTCCATTACAACAGCTGCTCCTTTTCTTGCTGTCTTCCCAGCACCAAAGAATGATTCTTTGCAGTGCCCAACCATGGAGCCAGGTCCATCCAGTGGCCTGGCCACAACATCTGTCCCTTGTACTCTCATTAATAATGTTCAATTTATGCATGCTCCTTTTGTTTTGAACTTCACCCATTGGAACATGGCTGAGTTTGGCCACTGTTCCTCCGCTAATGTTTCAAAGTTCCACACTGTTATGTTGTTAGATTTAATGGTAATATATCAAGCACATGCACTAGGCCCTGTAGCTGAGCACCACAGTATGGAACACCGAGGGATGTTCCACCCAAAATGTCCAAAAAGGAGTTGGGATTTTCTGACATAATAGGCATAACATGCACTGTTACAAGCATGTTTGGGTCAGGAATGTCAATTTGGAATTGAGTCAATTTGGCAAAAATTCAAACTCAAACCAAAACTTTTAACAGTAAATTAGGTCAGGATGTGATGCATCCCATGCTACACAGTATCGATGATATTTCCCAGGAGGAAAGATTCACGGTGTATAACATGCACAATATTGCATGTTTATTCAATGAGACCTGATACAAACTCAGTGAATTGATTTTCCAAAACAATAAAAAAGCCTTAGAGCAACACATAGGCAGATAAATTATTTGTTCTGTTTATGGCACTTTTGCTATCAACATTATCACCAGTCTCTTCCAAGACCTGGAATCAGGGCAGATCCCGGATTTGATCCATGATAAACGTATGGCTAAATGGTATGGCCCCATTGTAAAACCCTGACATGCATTACCAGGTGAACGGCCAGGACTGTGTCCTTTTCATTGGCCATAGCAGGGAACCTGCGCTATGCAACCCCACACCAAAACCAAGGACACTGTTATGCCATGGGTCAAGATACTCTATGGAGCACTATGTACATCATCTTTACTGTGTTCCTCCCAATCTTCAACAAAGATTCTTCAGTCTTTGATAAGCTGGCAAACATCCACTTCATGAGTCATCTAGAGGGCAGCATCTACCGAGAATGGATCAACTTGTCTCCTTTGCTGGTCTTCCATCCTCAGCTGGACACCTCGTCAGCCACACATAATGACTGTTGTGCCAAATGGGGTTACCAGTATTTGTGCAGATGTGATGTTTTTGATGTAACAACACCTGTTTGTGGTTGTTGCTAAACTCTATGGGCTAGTCATACACCTTTGATAATGACCTCTTTACCAATGACACTGTAAATGTCACTGCTCCTTTTGAAAAGCCAAATGTCACTTATGCCTCAAGAGAAGACGTAAAACACCTCACCAGCCAGATGATGAATGCCTCCATTACCTGCCCTGTCCAGTTCACAAAATGGCACCTTTCTCAAGTTTGAGTGACCTATAATACTGATGGACAATACTGTGTTGAGACCAACTACCAGACCTTCTCCTATGGACTATCCATAAACATTTGAAGCAGAGTGATGTTATCTTATAATGCTTTTATACAGTTTTATAATACAATTATTATTCTAGTATACACTTCTTATGACAATTAAATAACTAATTAGCCTAAAACATTATTTCACTTATGATGCTAATTACTGGTAATAGCCCTTGTCACTGTACTGCTGTTTCTGGCTCCTATATCTGTTACTTTTAATGTATGTATGATGTTGTATTTTGATTTTCCTATTCATGCTACAATAGCGATCAAAGTGTGCCCTTGTATACATGTTATCCATATACATGTTCGTATTATTTTCTTAATATCTTTGTGTGTATTAAGTTCTGTATTTTTTCTGATTTTCCCCCCTGCATTTCATGTTTGTTCTGTTGATTGTTAGGGATTGTTCTGTCCCCACTCTTGATTGCCTGCCATTATAGAACCGAGGTACACACCTGCCAGTTTGTTTCCACATTCATTCCATTGTTGCCTTCCAGTGTTATCAAGTATACAATCCACCTTATTTCCACATTAAGCAGTTGATCTTTGCAGTTACCTCCTCTTTCAGATCTCATGACTTTTTCTAGGCCCCAAAACGTCAGGGATGCCCCATTGTGTCCTGCTATGTTAAAATGTGTTGCTACTGGGGATGTTTCATTCCTTCTCCAGATATCCCCTTCATGTTCCTTAATTCTTGTTTTTAGTATCCTGCTTATTTGTCCCATGTATAACATGTTGCATAGACATTGTATCACATATATTACGCTCATTGTCACACAGTCTATGTGTTGATTTATATTAATTTTTTGTCTAGTGTGTGGGTGTGTATATGTCTGTTTTTTTGTTGTGTGGCCACACACCAAGCATTTACCACATGGTACCATTCCTGCTTTTGGTGGTCATAGCAGCAATTGGTCTTGTTTGTTTCTGGTATCTTAAACTGTGATTGTACTACTTGGTCCTTGATGGGGTTTTTTTTGGGTTTTTTTTAGCTGCAATTATAGGTTTGCTTTGTAAAGTTGGTATATGTTCATTGTCTGTCTGTACTAGGTGCCAATGTTTATTGACTACCTTCCTAATAGCAGTCATTTTGTGGTTGTAATTTATGGAAAAAACAACCCATTGTGACCCCTTGTCTACTCCTCCCTGCTGTAGTAGATCCTCCTTGTTTTTTCCTTTAATTTGAATTTCTGCTTTTTTCAATGTCCCCTGCTTGTATCTTCTTTCTTCGAACCTGATCAGCATATTAAAAGTATCCTTATCTGCCTCTGCCTTGTCGCTACAATTGCGTTTTACCCTTATTAATTGTGAATAAGGGTTACTGATTTTTTTTTTATTTTGGTTCGTATTAGCTACTCCCATGTAGAATAGTATTTCTATCAGTACTTTTGTGATAGGGTGAAGTATCTATTTTGCAATTTTTTAAGGTTTTTTTTTTGTTACTTCCTCCTGGTCTCAACCCAGAGGAACTCTTTCCTCTGGTCTTGTTTGATGGGCCCCAATGTACCAGGAACCCAGCGTCATGCTGCACGATACCAGGAGATTTTTTTGTCTTTGTTTTTTCTCCCAGTTCGTCTCTACCCCCTGAGGGCACTGACATGAAGGTCTTACATCCAGAGGTACAGAGTGCTTATGCATGCTGACGTCAAGCATCCACAGTGACCTCCCCAACTTCCTTGAGGCTCAGTTGTGCCTTGCTGTCCATGCTTCCACAGGCACCAACTCTTGTGTGCACTGCTGCCCAGTAACTTACTCCTGCTGGAGGAGGAAAGCATCCATTGGGATGCTCAATCCTACCTCCCCAGCTGACCCCAGTGACCTGGATCCATTCCCAAACCCAGGTCGCTGGTGTAGCTTGAGGTGTGGCATCCAGTGCCTCTACCCTCAGTGCCACCAGGCTGGCACCATTTTTTAGTTTGATCATTGAATCTAAATATGGGACTTTTATTCTGTCGTAGTTCAGTATGAATTTTAGATTGGGGTCTTTTTGATTTAATTCTGTGTAAAAGTATTTCAGTTCTTCCTTCTCTTCCCTGCCAGATTGTAAAAAAGTAATCTATATATTGTAGCCAGGTTCTGATTTTTGTAAACAATCTATTATTGTTTACATTGTATATGTAGTTTTCTTTGACGTTATTCATGTATGCATTAGCATATGCTAGGGCCATCGTGGACCTCATTGCTGTTCCTTTATTTTGTTGAAAATATTTTTCATCAAACTCGAAATAGTTTTTGCTATGAATATTTTCTGCCATTTCTTTTAGAATTTTTGTTTTAGGTTTTGCATCTCACCCCCTAGTGTCCAAAATTAGTCCAATACAAACTATACCTTCCTGATGTTGAATGGAGGTACTATACATAAATCTGCCACATTCAATGTGGCCAGGTATGTCTCTGGTTGAAATCCCTTCTCTGAGAGGAGAAGAGCCAGCAGCACATTGTAAATAGAACTGAATGGCCATCTTTTCATGGTGCAGCAAACATATTTACCCTAAGCAAGTCAGGGAGCCTCAAAAGGTAAGAGAACAGCCACAAATTTAACTAAAAGAATTTAAACTATAACCTTTGGGATATGAAGTATCTAGCTAAAATGGACACCACCTCATTTATGTACTCACAGACTAACAAGTAAAAAAACAAAAAATGACACTAGTAACCTGACAAAAACTTAAGGTAGGCTGCTGGCTCAGTTAACAAGGGGGCCAAGCTTATATAAGCAACAGAAATAACTATCCAACACCATATGAAACTGAAGCACTGAAAAAAAAATGTCATTGTATTTCAGGGTAAAATACAGATGAACATGAAGTATTGAACCTTATAAAGGAATAAGTTTTTTTTTTAAATATAGCTATTTTTACTGTTGTATTGTAAAGCAGTGCTTGTTCAATCAATCAATCAATCAATCACTTTATTTAAGCAGGCATAAACACCATTGAGCATGCTCATTTTCAAGGTGGTCCTGGGCATTAATACAATACAGTACACTTCATAAGATTACAATTACGGAGGACAACGGTGCAAAAAAAAAAAAAGGAAAAACATTGCGAAGGTGCAGTCAATATGGGCCCTATACATGCAGTCCAACATAATTAACATGCAAAGGTACATAATGATAAGCTTTACTGAAATGAGAAGAGTCAACAATCCCATATAGTCTCCGCTATGTAAGAGCTCAGACCTAAATGATAAAAAATAAGGAGGTATTAAGGAATAGGGTAGAAACTGGGGTGAAGAGTAGGAGCCAAAAGGAGGCCAGAATAGGTAAAAGGTAGAGAATAGGCAGGGCCATCTTGGATTAAGGGAACTAGGCTTGAAGTCCTAGGTTTCTGTTGTTAGGAATGTGGGGTGGATGAGACATTTAGGCTCTAGGCTTTGAGAGTGGCACTCGGGCTTAGGAGCTACTGGCATCTGAAACAGTTCCATGATTCCTCTTAGATAATCCATTAATAGAGCTTTGAAATGTAAAATGCTTGGAAGTGAGGATAATTTTAATAAGTCTTGCATAGTGTTCCAGAGTGATGGAAGTGAGAAGTTGATTTCTGCTGAGCCAAGGATAGTTTTCACTCTAGGAATCTGGAAGCAGATTAAGGAGAAGCGTCTCAGGCCATAGGAACCTTTAACCCATTTGAAGATGTTCGAGATGTATGCAGGTAGGTTATCAGATAATGCTCTAAAAAACCAGAGGAGAGCATTCCTTTTTCTTCTAGTTGAGAGTGAGGTCCATCCCAAAACCTGAGTATAGATGACAGTGATGTGTACTACAGGTGAGATTTAAGACAAATCTTAAAGCCCGGTGGTAAACGGTGTCCAGTTTGTTTAGCATCATTGATGGGCAATGACTGTAAAGGAAGTCAGCGTAGTCCAGTATAGGTAGGAATGTAGTTTGTACTAGTCTCATTCTGGCTTCTAATGAGAGTAGGTGTTTAATGCGATAGAATAAACCTAATCACTGTCTTAGTTTTTTCGAGGTTTCATTTAAGTGGCACAGAAAGTTGAGCTTGTTATCCAGCCAGAACCCTAGGTATTTAAAGGTATCAACTACTTCAAGGGGTCCATCTAAGAGTATTCAGATCTGTGTGATATGTGGACATCCGGAAGGAGACTTTGGTGAGAGAATCATTGCTTTAGTCTTTTTGGCATTGAGGAGGAGCTTATGAGTGAGAATGTTGTATTGGAGGGTGATGAAGTCTTTCTGCAAGTACTCATGGGCCAGATCCAAGGATGAATTTGTGGTATAGAGTACAGTATCATCTGCGAATAAGTGCACATTTGCTGTGGCCAGCTGTGAGTCCAGATTATTGATGTATATTGCAAAGAGGATAGGGCCCAGGATGGAGCCTTGTGGGACTCCTCGTAACAAGGATTTTTGTGGGGATAGATCTCCCATGGCTTTGATTTGTTGTAACCTATTGGTTAGGTAGCTGGTGAACCATTTAATGGCAGAACTATCAAGTCCGATGTTACTCAGTGCAGTAAGCATGATGGTATGATCCACAGTATCGAAGGCCTTACTTAGGTCAGGGAAGAGGGCAAATACATGCTTCTTAGAGTCCAAGGCCATTTGCCAGTCTGAAGTTACTTTGGCAAGAGCTGATACTGTACTGTGTTTGGCTCTGAAGCCGGACTGAGCCGGGTTTAGCAACTTTTGTGAATCCAAATGTTCTCTAAGTTGGATGTTGACAATTTTTTCAAGTAATTTAGAGAGGACGGATAGTATAGAAATAGGCCAGTAATTGTTCAGATCACTCGGATCCCCAGTCTTGAGTAATGGTAGGATGTGGGCAGTTTTCCACAAGACAGGTAGCTCACCTTGAATCAGAGAGGTGTTGAATAAGTGTGTAATGGGGCAGTCAGATAGGTATGGCCAAGTTTTAGGAAGTAAGGTTCAATATTATCTGCACCCACACTCTTTTTTGTATCCAGAGAAAGGAGGAGGTCCTCCACTTGCTTGAACGTAATTGTGAGGAAGCTGAAGGGGGTGGTATGTGGTTGGTTATGGTTGTGATTATCAGTGAAGCCAACAGTGTAGTCTCTTGCCGGGCTAAGTTTGCTGATAGGTGAGGTGTCAAAGGCAAGCTCTGCAGTGGCAAAGTGATCATTAAGCTTTTCTAGTATATCAGCTTTGTTCGTATAGGTGGTACCATCAGACACAATTTTGTTTGGAAGGGGTGTTGCAGTGGACTGATCTTTGACTTGTTTGAGGATGTTCCAGAATTTGGCAGAGTTGTTTTTATTGTCTTCTAGTTCTTTTTGGAAGTACCTAGCTTTTTCTGACCTAATTAGCTTGGTACAAGCATTCCTAGTGGTACGGAATGCTAACCAATCAGCCTCCAGGTGGGATTTCCTCACTTTTTTACACCAGTAGTCCCTATCCCTAAGTGCTTTCTTCAGGATGGGAGAGAACCAGCCAGGAGTTTTATTTTTTGATTTGATCAGTCTTAGTGGGGCGTGTTTGTCTATTAGCCCTTGTAAGATGCTGTGAAAGATGTTAAATGCCTCGTTAAAGGTGGGGGCTAGGTAGAAATCCTGCCAACGAATGTTGCTTAGATCTTTCAGGAAAGTATACTGGCAGAACTTTTTCAGGCATCTTTTCAGTTTGAATTTGGAGGCCGTTTTTATTTGGGAAGGATGTCTGATGCAGGCAGTAGCACAATGGTCACTTATATCATTGAAGAATACCCAGTATGCGAGATAGTGTGAGGTTTGTTTACTAGCATAAGATCCAGGAGGGTGCTGCGCTCAGGGTTTTTTCTGTTAGGTCTGGTTATAGCAGTCACCATTTGTAACAGACCATTAACATCGCATAGATCCTTCAATATCTTAGAGCTGTCATCATTCCAATTTAGATTGAAATCCCCCATTAGAATACATTCAGTATTAGCAGAGTCAAGAAGGTTTTGAAGGTGTGGCAGAAGTGTCCAGCCACCAGACGGTGGTCGGTAGAATGCTGCCATGAGTGATTTCTCACTGAAAAGTGATCATTTTAGAGCAAGGCATTCAAATTCCTTAGCTTTTGAGGTACAGTCAAAGACTGTGACTGTGAATTTGCTTTTGACATATATTGCAACCCCTCCCCCTCTAGTCGGTCTATCACAGCGGTAGATTATATATCTGGGTATGTTGATAGATTTGTCCAGGGTCAAGGGTGTGAGCCAGGATTCAGTTATCATGAAGAAATCAGGAGATGCATGTAGATCCCAGGTCTGTATAGAGTCAATCTTCTTTAGCAAACTACAGACATTGATATGGAGAAAGCTAATCCCTTTATATTGAGGGAGATCCGCAGGGGTGTCCAGAGAAATAGGTGGACCTGGGTTTAATTCAACATTTCCTGAACAGAGTAGGAGAAGCAGTAGTAGTTTTTTAAGGTGGTGTCTTAGCCTGCTAAATATTCTTTTGTTACTCCTCCTAGCATACATTGGTTTAGCGGTGGCTGTGTTAAGGGCAGGATTGCTATTTGCTAAAGATAAAACATAGACAACTGATAGAGCCGACACCATTCTTGGGAATTGCCCATGTTCTATAGTTATGGCCTGGTGGGAGGAGGGGCAGCTATGGTCTCAGCTACATCACTGTCATGTGAGACAGGATGCATTGTAGGTACAAGAAAAGCAATAAACTTAGCTGAAATGGAGATCCCTGGGTTTGTAAAACTACAAGAAAGCTAGCAGAATAATTTAGGAAAAACTTCTGATAGAAGACAGAGGGAAGGACACAGTAGGACTTTACACACAAATTAAAACACTCTGCACAATGTATGTTTTTTACAAATTCTGGGTGTGCTACTCCTTTAATGGCATAATACTAATCTTTGATGAGCCTTGTGACCTCAGGGGTCTTAAGCCTGTATGAGCTTTTGAATTTAAGTTATTTACAAAATGAAATGAAATTGATTTTGCACCTCCTCAGGAAATTTATTCTTCAGTGAATGTAGACTCTGAATATTATTAATATGTATTTTGCTTGTTGTGCCCCCATCTCCTCTTTAAGGACTTATGTGCACATTGATATTACTCTATTATGTGCTTAATTCTTTATTCTATGATCAGATATGTATTCAATGTGGATTTCAAGGAAGTGCCCTTTACAATATATGTAATAGAGTGAAAATGTTATAAATAAAAGTACAGAAATTCAGTTACTCAAGCTTCAGTCCCTGTTTGTTATACTTATCCAGAGAAGAGGCAATTCCTAACCAGTTCTTGCTGCCAAAAAGCATACTTTTCATATTTTTACTATTAAGTGCAAGCTTGTTTTAAACAAACCACTGTTCAAAATACCTGAAATCTTTTTGCAAGTAATGAATCATGTTGACAAGGTCTGCATGCCTATGAAAAACTATCACAACATCTGTGTAAAATAAGAATATTCCAAGAATGACATGCTTTAAGTAAACAATTCATGAAAAAATTGAGTTCTGAGGCACTTCTACAGAGTTAGGGCCAGATATTCAAAGGTTTGCCCCTGGGCTAAATTAGCACTGCCCGGCGGGCAAACTTAGCCTGGAGCACAAAGCAAGCTGTATTCAAAAGGAATAGCCCAGGGCAAACAGCTTCTGAATATAGCATGGGAATGAGGCCGTGCAAACTGGGCTGGGAGTGCAGGGCAAACGTAGCCCTGGAATAAGACGGCACTGAATACAGCAACCAGGAAGTGCAAACCACAACAACAACACAGTGCATAGAGACGTGAGGGTAGGTAGAGAGGAACTATGTGGCTAATGTGTGTTCTGGCAAATGCAGGGACCCAGTACAGCTGCAGGCAGCAGCATACATGAAAAAACAGTGAGTCAAAACTGTATATAATATTCCCAGACAGATTGGCGGCGGCTTTAGCGCAGAGCTAAGCAGTTTGCCTGGTGCAAACATGTTGGCCGCTAAACTTTGCCATATTCAAAGTGACATGCAAATGAGCCTACTTAGATAGTCTGTGGGCAAACAGCCACATTAGCATCTCATTATGCCCTGATTTGCATGCAGTTTGCACAGCATTACTGCAGGGTCCCACAGCTCCACCTGTAGGTCAGTCTGGAGGTACAGGGGCTGGCCACGTCCGACCGCAGCTCCACCTGTAGGTCAGTCAGGCAGTGCATGATGATAGCTGCAGGCTTCATGTAAACAGTACAGCACAGCATAGCATATCGTACCCCAGGGGACAACACAGCATAGGCACAGGTGGTGGTAGTGCTGCATGCAACCTTCACACTGTAAGTCATGCTAGAGTGCACAGCAGACACTACAGTAGCAAGAGGGCTGGTAGTGTGAGGGACACGACACTGCCTATGGTATGTAGGGCAGTGATGGCCACTGTACCGTACACAGTGCCAGACACAGCTTGCAGGTAATTACTGACAGTGGACAGTACTATCACGCTGTTGTGTGATCCACAGATGCTGCACCTGTGACATGGGATGCACACAGTGTCATGTACATGGCTGGCAGTGTGTGTTGGGATATCTGTACAGTTGTGTGGTAGGTGGCTTGGGGGGCATGTGGGATCTGACAGGCACACAGGTGGTGGCGTAATCCCACTACTGGCCCATGTGCACTGAATGATGTGTCCCAGCCTTGTGGCCACATGTGGGCTGTGGTGAGGTCTGGCCACCCATACGCCCTCCCCTCACTGGCCACCATGCCCATAGTGCTGCATGTGCTGCGTGTGTGCTGGCATCTGTTGCACATCACAGACATATGGTCTGCAGGTGTGTGCTATATGGCCACACTACCATGCTGTCCCCTGTGGGTCAGATCACCCATCACTGTCTGTGCTTGGCACGGACTGGTGGCAGCTGATGGCATCATGGTGGTGCCATCAGTGAGCAGCATGTGTCCTCCATGTCTGGCAGTATCTAAGTGTCATACTGATATGTTACGGCCACGCAAGCTGCGCTAATGATGAGATAGCACCGCGCAAAGCTGTTTGCCCAGGGTTAAGACCAGCCTTTCCTGGGCGGTAATTTGTACAGTGCTATGGGTCGCACTAAGTCGTGCTAAACAACTTAGCGCAGGCTAGTCACTGAATATCTCATTGCACATGTATTCATGTTCACTTTGCCCCTTGCATATAATTAATTGTTTGCCTTGCGCTAATGCAGTTTGCCTGCACTGTTCAGCCTTTTGAATATAGCAGACATGCGCTAATCCCTCGCTAACCCCGTGCAAACATTTTTTGCCCGGCACAAAGCTTTGAATATCTGGCCCTTAGTCTTCAAATTGGAAACAGAACCCTCTATGTCCACTTTCTGAGAATGGTGAGATAGATGGTCCTTAAACCAAGATACCATATCTTGAGACAGACCAAATTTGGTTAGTTTTTTCCTAACATACATTTCTGACAAATGAGATCAAAGGTCATTATTAAATCAATAAAAATCACCCCAACCAGCCACATGTCAGTGCAGTGATAGGGCTACCAATTATGACACTGGCAACCTGGGTCTGGAAGTAAGCCTAGTCATTGGAGGCCTACTGGTGGGAGAAATCTCAAACATTTCAGAGGACACCCACCTCCTCTAGGGAGGAAAGGCAGCCTGATCTGGTGCATTACTTCCATCTGGGTAACCACAACTGACAGTTTACATAGGAGCAGCTAAGAGGGTGAAAGGCACACTAATGGATGACATATACACAACACACTATTGTGCATGCATGTGTCACATTCCCTTGCCAGCATCTCAGAGTATGGGTGAAAAATGGAACAAGAAAAAAGGCAAGCTCATGCCAGAATGATGGACTGACCTCCCGCAGGCCCTGGACTAGTTATGTGGAAGCCTTCCCAGTGAACAGGATCTGTTATACAGTAGTTGGAGCCTTACCGTGCCCACTATGGGGGGAGGAACCATGGGGGCAGACATGGGAGGAAGAGAGGTATTACTTACTTGGTATTACTTGGTATGAAAGAACAGAAGAAGGCCAGAGCTCATCGAGACTGTTCCCCACACTATGTGGGACATTATTTATTGATTATCCATCGACCATACATCTAATTTGTTTTTAAAGACAGTGGCACTAGTTGCCTCTACCAATTCTTGTGGCAAGGTGTTCCATACAATGGATGCTCTTATTGGAAAAAAGTTTCCCCTTTTGCTGGTTTTATACGTTTTTACTTCAAGCTGTTTATTATGCAGTCTCAGAACATGTCTCCTTTGGGAGAGTGTTAGACCACATTTTTTCATTAGATCTGGTGAATTTATTAAATTAAAAACCATAAGCATATCACCTCTTAATCTTCTAGTTTGAAGGGAGAAGAGACCAGTAGCTTTTAATCTGTTCTGATAATCCAAGTTTGTTAATCTTGAAATCATTCTAGTTACTCTCCTTTGAACCTGTTCAAGAATTGCTATGTCTGTTTTTTGGTTTGGATTCCAGAAAGGGGAGCCATAGGTGAGGTAAGGCCACAAGATGCCTGATCATGGGACTAGGGGCTGAAGTGGCAGCTTTGATGGGGGTGCAGCCTGACAAGGGAAGAAACAGAATAAAAAAATCACCCAGTCATATCTCCAGAATCCAAGGCCTCATGAAGATATGCACTGAACTCAACCAACACAGTGGTAGTACTATGAGACTTACAAAATCCATGTTATTGATCACACTGAATATCATACATTTCCAAATTAGTAGTATTTATTTATTGATCGGTCATTTGACCATTACAAAAATAACATACAAAATACAGTCATACAGTCATATCATAAAACACAATCTGAAAACACAAAAAAGATAATAATACATTTCCAAATGGGAAACAAGCTGATAGCTTGCAGTTCTTTCAAGGGTATTGAACAGTGCAGATAAAAAAGAAATAGGCCTATAACAGGCTACATTTGTTTGACAACTATTCATAAAGACTGTTGTCACATGGGTCATTTTCTAAACCTTAGGGAATTAAGAAAACTGTGGGGAGAAATTGAAGGGCTTAATGATTAGGTATACCAGTTCATCAAAATACATGGATACTAATTTCATGCCAATTGAATCTGCTTGCATTATAAATTATTAAAACCATTTTTTGTTATCAGATACAGTTTTATGTGATAAAGGTGAGTCTGAAAGACCGCATATAACATAAAGCAACCAAAAAAGAGCCCATGGTCAAAAGAGCACCCGATACTGTAGTGACCATTGCAAATAGCGTTGGACACCACAATACTTTAAATTCACACACAGGAAAAACATTTTTTATGTGGGGGCAAGCCCTCCACACCCTCAAAACCAAAATAATCAACTCCAAGGGGGCTGCGGATCAAGGGTCAAGTTATTTATTTACTTATTTTTTAATTATTCTATCCATTGCCAGACCTGAACCCGGGTCCACTGGCATCACAAGCAATAGTGTATTCTACCACACTATGGGGCCAGCTTGGCAGAAGCCCAGCACACAGCATCCTATATCTTGTACTAGCAAGGATAGAATCTTGCTATCCTCGCTCTACAGGATATAGCGACATAATTCAGCACTCGCTGTCAGTGAGAGCTATATTATTGAGTTATTCAAATTTTAGCGCTCAATAATACGCACTCTACATGGGTGCTACCATCAGATACAGACCCAATCTTTGCTTTAAGTAAAATGTGTTATAATCAGGATTTTTGTTTCCATATATACTTGCCTCAGCTCCTAAATCACTAGACAGAGTTGGAGCAGTTCCAGATGTTGTGTAGGAACTTCAGTTTGAAAATACCTCATTAATGCAATGAGCTATCAGAATCAGGACCAGCACCTACTTCCCATTCAGGTTCAGCACTGTAGGCAATGTCCTGTCCTTTTTCCCCATTAATGCATTGACGTTATTCCAAAACTGTTTAGAATTGTACTAATTTTGTTGTTTTTGATTCTTACAGTATTCAGATTGTTCAAATCTAATCTTTGTTTTGAATAGATTTCTAATTTCTCTAAACTTTTGGAAATGAGTTGGTTTCAGGCTTCAGAGTTTTTCAAGCAAGGGTCCGCTACAACTCTCTCTCTCTCTCTTTCTTTCATTAAATCCCTTAAAAAGACACCATCAACAGTTTTTGCATCATATAATTTCTAGTTGAAACTCACGTTTTATTACTGTCTCTCTTCTCTACAATTCATTGATGATGCTTGTTGTTCTATTTGCTTCCTTGCTACTGATATGCATACTAATTGTGTAGTTATACCCAAACTTGTTTTGTTTCAAATTGTTGATCTACTCTTCTTGTATGACTTATGAACATTAGGAACACCCCCAAACGGTATAGAAACTTATTATGCAATAGTCTCCTTTCCTCCCACTGCATCATAAGTGGCTATATTCTGTTGGGGTGCTCCCAAGTTCATGGATGTTGATAAAGTAATGTAAACACACACATTTGTGTGTGGTAACACCAGTATGGTGCACAGTTTGTTTTTTTCACTTTTAAAAAGGAAAATGGAATCAGAATCAAACTATCATTAAATCTATTTTTTAAACTAAAGAGGGTTACCCAACTTAAAGGGGCAGACCATGTTGTCCCCATGACCCGGACAAGAAATAGTAGGGGAGGTGTGAGGGGGAGCCACCTATGATGAGGTCACAAGGAGGGAAGGTAAGAAAAAGGAGGGGAAGACAGGTAAGCAGCCCAGGATTGGTAAGGCCAGGAAGGGTCAGAGCTAAAGAGGGCTTAAGAATGTGAGAGCTGAGGCTGAGGCAGGGACGAGCGAGGCACATAGTGGCAGTAGCATAAGGTATGCTCAGGTACAAGAGAAGCAAGTCAGAGAGCGTACAGCAGCACAGTGGTGTTTGGGAGAGACCTGAAGCACAGCCTGGAAAGAGTGAGGCACATGGTTTGTGTTAGCACAAAGCAATTAGGCGAGTGTGTTGTGGGTCAGTTGGTAGCAATTTGCTTTTAGGTCTCAGCGGTTGTGTCATTTGGAATAATGGGTTTTCAGGCACAGGCACAGGGCTTGCACAAATGAAAAGGGTAAGTTAATTCCCGGTGTGGCTGGCAAAGAGTGGATGGGCAATTAAGTGGGGGGCATGCTGAGAAGCCAAAGTGTATGGTACAGGATGCATAACGAAAGAATACAGCTGTAGCTGCTCGAGTGGTGGCATGCAGGAGGAGTCGGGCAAGGGACAAGAATTTGGGGACAAAGGAGAATGCAGTAATGGGTGGGGTAATTTTAGAAATGCCACGTGGGCGACCTATGGATTTTACAATGGATGTGGTGGCTGCTCATGCATGCAGTTGGACAGGGTGACGCGATCCAGGAGGCAGTGGAGAATGGTGGATACAGTAAATGGGAAAATGGCACGAGAGCCAGGGGCATTAGCAGGAATGGGGAATGACGAGAGTGAGCAGGGGCAGAAAAGCTGGGCCTACCACATGGGATGGCATCTGATGTCATCACCAAGCAGCAAGGCCAGGGGTGAGGAAAAAGAGCGCTGGGGGCGCTCAAAAATAAACAGGTCAACAAAATAAGAAGGGTTTGGGAAGGCAAAGTACACATGGACAGTGATGGGGGAACACTTTGGGGGGTATATGGTGCATAAAAGGGAAAAGGAGATATAGGGCCATTTTCATGCAGGGCACAGAACTATGGGGCCAGTAGGGTGCTGGCCAACAATTGAGTCAAAATATAAAGGAAAATGGGGGTCACAAGGAGGGTGGGGGCAAAAGAAAGAAAAAAGAGGGTTTGCTAGTAAGAAGAACATGGGGAGGCAGCAAGAGGGGCTGACCAACCCTCCAACGGAGGGTGGGGGGCATGCGATCAGGGGACGCAAGGCCCAAGAAACACCAGGAAGGAAAGCAGGGACCATACCGGGTACAAGGGGACAGCTATGGGGGGGCAAATAAAAAAAAAGTTTTGTTATTGATGGTGTGTCTTCTCTGTTTAGTAGGACAAGAGGATGGTACCACAGAAAGGGAAAGCAAATAAGGAAGAGTGTTATCGCGCAGTCATGGATTTGGTGGAGAAGGCCAACTGGCTGCTAGAGGTGGCAGAACCAGACGGGATGGAACAAGGTACTAAGTGAAACTGGAGACAGGTGAAGGGGCAGGGGAAGGAGAGGAGGGCACCAAAGCTAGCACAGGTGCCAGAGCCTGGGCATGAGGAGGGGGTGCCAGCTCCTGAGATGCCTCAGAGTATTGCAGTGCTGGATCCTGCTTTTTGCCCTGCACCAATGCCAGTGCTCGACACCCTGCTGGCCTCACCACTAGGGCCAGGACATACACCTGCATCGGGAGAGCCCACAACAGGACCCAGTGGCCCACAACCAAGCCCCCCCAGGTAATCCAGTGGGGACACTCGAAAGCAGCATAAAGGAATATGTGGAGCAGATGCTGAGAAGCATGGGGGAGAATGGACTGGGGCAACTGGAGAAAGCATTAGTGGAAATAAAAGGAGCAGGAACAAGTGCAGAAGGAGGGGGGAATGGGCCCACACCCAGTAGGGAGGTGGGAGCTCCAGGAGTCAGACTAGAGGAGCACGTGCCTATGGCCATAAAGGAAAAAAAAATATGGAAAGGGGAATATGTTGACGTATTCACCTTAGCAAACATGGACAACATGGACATGTTGGAAGAAAGGGACAGCTTCGAGAAGAAGGATATGGCGGCGGCAGTGGTGCTGTTTGGAAAGGGAGAGGAGGAAAAAGCAGGGAAAGGGAAGAACTGGGACAATTGGTCCGCAGGTTTTACTTATTTTATGGCCATCACCATTGAGAAGAAACCGGAGTTACCCATCCCACTTCTGACTTACTCCTTGATCATTAAGAACACGTACAAAAAAGGGGGGCATAGTTGGCTGAGATATGATAAGAAGTTCAGAAAGAGGATGGCACATTTTGGGGATGTAAAATGGGATGCGCGACACATTGGTCTGTGGCTAGAAATATATATGGAGCAAACAGCAAGGAGCCAGAAGGAGAAAGGAGAGGCAGAACAGGGTTAAAGACTTGTTGGGGATACAACTGGGCATTTTGCTCTTGGCCTAATTGCCAATTCTGGCATGTTTACGCAAAATGCGGGGGTCACCATCCAGCAACAAGGTGCAGATACAGTAGGGAAAAGAGCAGTGGGGGGCTGGAGCAGGCACACCAGCAGCCCTTTTGGGCAAGCCAAGGGGCAATTTGGGGACAGCAGTGAGGGAGGGGCAACAGGAGCAGGACAAGTGGGGAGGTAGGGGTCACTCATACCAGACCAGGTACCAGGACAGCTGCGGTGGCAAGGGGCAACTTTAGGTTGGCACAGACACCAATCAAGGTGACTGCTATTCAGGAAGGTTTGGTGGGTTACCCAGACCAGGTAGCAGCCAAAGAGCTGGGAACAGGTTTTCGTATAGGTTTTAGTTTAAAGTATAGGGGTGGTTGGAAGGAGACAAAGGCAAAAAAACTTGAGTTGACGCTAGGAAAAAGTGTTATGCTAGCACGATTAATTCAAAAAGAAGTGGCAGCCAGAAGGGTGGAAGGCCCATTTGAATCACCTCCACTTACAAGACTACGCATATCCCCACTGAGTTTGGTCCCCAAAAAGCAACCGGGGGAGTATAGGGTGATACACCACCTTTCTTACCTGGATGGGGATTCGGTCAACGATGCCATAAAGGAGGAGGATAGCAGGGTTACTTACACCACATTGGAAGAGGCAGTGTGACTTATTAGGGCCAAACAAGAGGCATGGCTGGCAAAGACGGACATAGAATCTGCATTCCGGTTACTACCGGTAAGGCCGTCAGACTGGGACCTGCTCGGTTTCCAGATAGACGAAGGGTACTACTTTGACAAGGCCATGCCTATGGGGTGCTCAATAGCGTGCGCTGCATTTGAGATGTTTAGTACCTGGTTGCAGTGGCTGTTTCAGAGAAGATTTGGGTACCAAACAGTGGTGCATTATCTCGATGATTTTCTGTTCATAGGGGAGGACAGAGAAGAGACGGAAAAGATGTCGAGATAATTCAAGGTTTTGTGTCAAGAAATAGGGGTGCTGTTAGCAGAAGACAAGATGGAGGGGCCATCCCAGAAGACAGAGTTTTTGGGTTTGGAACTGGATATGGTACAGGAGCTATACAGGCTATCGGAGTTGAAGGTCAAGAAGCTACAGGTGTTGTTAAAGCAGGTGTGCAGGTGCAGGAGGGTACAGCTCCGACAGGCTCAGCAGCTAATGGGGCACCTGAATTTCACATGTAGGGCCATTGCACCAGGAGGCACATTTACACGGTGGCTCGCATGGGCAATGAGAGGGGCAAAGCAGACCCATCACTGGATAGATCTGAATAAAGGCACTAGGGAGGACATGGCACTGTGGGAGCACTTCCTGCAAGCTTATAATAGTCAGACATTCTGGCAGGAGGAGTGGCTTTACAACACAGACCTGCAGCTGTACACGGACAAAGCGGGGGTGGGCATGGGAGGGTATTTTTCAGGAAAATAGTTCACAGAACCATGGCCGAAGAATGGGCGAAAAAAGAAAATAACAAAGGACATAACATTCTTGGGAATATTTCCCATATGGGTGGCAATGGTGATATGGGGGGACGATCTCAGGAACAGGCAGGTCACCGTTTGGAGTGATAATCAGGCAGTGGTAGAGGTGTTGAACAAGAAACATGGCAGGTCAGAAAGGGGTAACAGGGGTCCTAAGGTGGATGGTGTGTTAGGATTGACCCTGAATATGTCATTCAGGGCTAAGCACATTGATGGAGTGGAAAATGTGATAGCTGACTGCCTCTCCTGATTGCAGATGGACAAATTCCGGACCATTGCACCCGGATCAGAGGCCGAGGGGACTACCATTCCAGCGTCTGTATGGAAAATTGGATCAGGGGAGCAGAAATATTGTTCCAGAACTCCTGGGCCCCAAGGACCCATAGAGCTTATGAGACATCAAGGAGGGTATTTCAGAAATTTTGGGAACAACATGGTGGACAGGTAAGTGAGACAGTAACACAGGAATAGGTGGCTAAATTTATAGTAAAAGGGTGGGAGCAGGGTGGGGTGCATACTACTATGGGAGTGCATCTGGCAGCCATAGGGCAAGTATGCAACCTGAAAGGGTGGGGGGAACCCACAAAAAGCAACCTAACTCACAGAATGATGCAGGGTTGGGCCCAGGGGACCGACAGGAAACACGACATTAGGAAACCAATAGGTGAGTAATGCTTGCAAGGCTAGTGGGGCACTGCCACATAGTGAAGTCCAAGTGGCGAGGCGTTGGTCTCCAAGCCTTGTCTTACAATGTGCCGGAGGCTTTTGGGTTAAGTGAGGTAGTGGGGCACAACAGGAAGGATGATGGGGGGACTGCAATGGGGGGATATAGAGTGGAGTACGGCGGCAGTGGTCATAAAAGTAAGACACTCAAAGACAGATTAAAAGGGCCAGAGGGACAAAGTATGCTTAAGGAAGCATAGCAACATGACCATTTGCCCGGTAGGAGCCTTATATGCATATGCATCAGAACGGCCGGCGGGTGAATGGTCCAACCTATTCATACATGGTAATGGCAAACCAGTCACCAGATATCAGGTGACGACTGTGTTGCGAAAGAGGCTTCGATTTTTGGACCAACCTGTGGAAGGTTACTCTTCACATTCATTCAGATTTGGGGCAGCATCAGAATTGGTTGCGCAAGGGGGCACGGCTGTGGCAATCATGGAAAAAAGGAGGTGGAAATCTGAACTGTATAAGAAGTACATACGTAAGGTCCCACAATAACGTGTTTCTTTTGTCTCCCATAGCAGGTACGACCATGGGATGGGGGGGAGGGAAGACAGGCATTTCACTAACAATAGTATGTTTTTTCGCATGCAGGAAAAACCAAGAGGCTAGAAGCATGGATTTGTGGTCATTTGTTTATCCACTGGACAGAGAAATGGGCAACCAGGAGGCAAGGGGGAAAACAATTGTACCTGAATATTGATGCCATCTGGTTGAGGTGGAAAGGCCAAAGGGGAATGAAGTGGGCTCAATTGCTGCCAGAGCTGAGGGAGGTTGGGAAGGTACATGGGAGACTGGACCTCATCATCATACATCTGGTGGCAATGATTTGGGGACACGGCCATGGTTGGACTTATTCTACCACATAAAAAGGGATGTGGAGGCAATTAAGGAATGGTGGCCTCAAGTGACTTTGGCCTGGTAAGGTGTAACTCCGAGGAGGGTGTGACTACATGAGGAGAGCCACAAAGGTATGGATAGGGCTAGGAGGAGGATGAATGCATGGGTGGGTGGGTTATTTGAGGCCCTCGGGGGAATGGTCATTCACCACGCAATTCAAGAAAGGGTAGATGGATATTTCTGGGGAGATGGTGTACACCTCTCGGAGCTTGGTCTGGCACTGTTTAACAACACAGAAATAGCCAACACCATTGAAGGATGGATGAAAGAAAGGGCAATGACTAAGCCAGTGCGAATTTAAAAAAAAAAGAAGGGCAAAAGGGAAAGGGGGATTCCACCGTCCATCGCAAGCTGGAGGTGGACTAGTGGAAAAAGGAAGACTAGGACAGGAAAGAGCTTTAAAGAAAACAGGAAAAAATGTCACAGGGAGATAGGACAGAGGCAGGGTACGGGTTTATGCTCATACCCCTGGCAACAAAGAGGAAGAAAGGGGGGCCCCACCCTCCCATGACATACATCTGGGGGGGGACAAAAGAAAAGTGAGTGACACAGTGTATGTATGTGTAGAATTATAAGCAATATGATTGAATTGTGTGTAAAGGACAACGAGAATGATCAGTTATTGTAAAGAATGGAAACTGGAGTCTCAGTAAATTTTTGCCAAATGCAGCAATCACAAGCATTCGTATCTGTGTCTTTATTGATTGGGTTCGGGGACAAAGGCACTTTAAGGTCCAAGAGGTTTGACAGTGCCATTTTAATTCTGAAGACAGCTGAGCAAATGAATCAATCCTCAGCATACACTTCATCACAGACTGCTAAATTCCATTACAAGAATGAAAAATGCACAGAACAATATCTGGAATGGCATCCTAATGCAGTAGTAACAAATCCTTTTACTTATATATATATATATATATATATATATATATATATATATGAACTGGAACGTCAATTGAGACAAGCTTACAGTATTTCCAGTGAGAACCTTTGAGTACCTTGCAATACATAATAATATAGAACAGTTTTGTATCTTTACATTCAGTGACAATAAATTGCACCCAATTCCCTAAGCAAGAAAAATGCACACATACTGTGTCATCACAAATACAATATCTCTACCCCATTTCTGACACATACCCATTTAATCCTTGCATTTTAGGTCTGTAAAGATCTTGATTGTTAATCACATGGGAGAACTTCATTTCCTTGGCTGCCCATTTGCATCAAACTGGAGAGTGCCCACTCAACCTATCAGAGAGAACTTAAATTTCTTTTGTTTTGTTATAATGAGTTACCAGAATACAATTGATCAGCATCTTAGCACCAGTCCTATATTTAGTCCTTATACATTCAGTCACCACCTTGGTCAAAAACAAACTGGAGATTTATCCTTATAGAAAATAATGTATTGGTAGGAGGGTATAATTTCTTTTACACGCAAAGTATGTGATACCTTTACACACCTGTGTGGGACTCCACATACACCATAAGAATATGGTTGGGAAAAGATAACAGATTCATGATGTCATGGAATGTTCATGAAATTCCAGAATATTTTGCAAAATTCAGTGGAATGTTTGGAACTTTTTAAATTGGTCATTCATATAGTTAGAGATCTAATATGTGGAAGCCTTACTGTGTGGATGGGGCCCTAAAAGGATGTCAAGCACCGTGACATTTGGATGAGGGGCGAGGAAGTTATAGGGGTTCAAAGACTTGCAATTTATTATTCATGTGAAAATTTCTGAAAATATTTCTCTGTTTACAACTTAGCCACCTTTGGAATTAGATAATTGAACATTTATATGCATACTTTGTAGGAACAGTCTTAGAAACTGCTAAATAGAGGGGGTAGTTGGTGATGTAACTTGTAAGATAGAAGAGTTCAAAATTTCACAATTTATTTGACAAATTGTAAGAACATTTTCAAAATATTTGGATGTTTATAACTACACTGCTATTGCAGATATACACTCAAGATTCGGCATGAATACACAAGTAAATATCTCCTGGAATCTAATTAAGCTGGATACTTGTGGTTTAACATAGAAACATAGACTTTGATGGCAGATAAGGATCGCTAGGCCCATCTAGTCTGCCCATTTCCCTACCTACAGGATAGGCCGCAGATCCTAGTTAACCAACAGCCTATTTCTTCCTACCCCCCACAAGAATTGCCTTATGTCTGTCCCATGCATTCTTGAATTCTCCCACAGTTTTAGACCCCACAACCTCCTCAGGAAGGCTGTTCCATGCATCCACTACCCTCTCTGTGAAATAATACTTCCTCACATTGCCCCTGAACTGCCCTCCTTCTATCTTTAAATTGTGTCCCCTTGTTCTTGCAAGTCTCTTTTTCTTAAATGCTACCCTCTTGGACTTTGTTGATTCCACTGAGGTACTTAAATGTTTCTATCATGTCTCCTGTATCATGTTTAATATGTTAACATTTGTTGTAGATATTTTAGAAATTACTAATTGGCAAAATGTTATCCAAAATTCATGGATGCATAACAGGTAATGCCACTAAAATTCCAATTGTGGAATTTTTCTGTCACAAAGCACTTATCACCACTGAATAACCTTATCTGCACTACATCATGGCCTGTAATGCCCCTACAACAGTCCTGTGACAGCGATGCCCAGCATCATACTCCATCATGACTAAAGCTATCCAGATACCTTTGTCACAATGGCCAGAGTCAAAACTATTTGCAATGATTGGCATCACTTGGTGCCACTGTTTTCATATACTAAAAATATACATTGTTATCTAGAGGGTTGTTAAAGAGTCAGCAGGTGGCACTGTACAGAAACAATGCTGCACACGCATGTACTTCAATAAGTCATTAAGTCAGCGAGCTCTAGTGGTTAGCTGGCTTACTGGAAAAAAGACAGTCTAGCGTACAGTGATATCCATGACAATTTTTCATTGTTCATCGCTCAAGATATTGACCTGACACTCGTCACCACTATACATTTACTATGAAGCCTCTTATGAATGCTGGCTTATTGCCACTTTACCCAACCTTTACCTTTGTGTACAACTGCAACTCAAGTATACGACTGGGCAAAATGTATGGACATGATGTTCACAAAAGTATCAGAACATTCCACAATTTAACAAAAGCTCATGAAATTCAACTTGAATTACTGATGTTATTTTGCAATATTTGTCTGTGTACAAGTTGGCCAGCCTTTGAGCAAAAGATTAGACAGTTGACTCAAACAGCCTCTTTTTTTTTCCATATTGTTTTTTTTTCCCTGTTGGCAACTTGTCTCTCAGGGATACACCCTGTTCAGAGGCATATACCCTGATCAGGCTGAACCAGGCCATCATTCAGTTGACTTCCATGTTTTTCTCCCACTTTGTTCCCTCCCACCTCCTCTGGTGGGGGTGGCGGATCTGTCAGCTTTGCACAGCCACAGCTAGCCCTGCCACAGGAACAAGCTCTTTGGCCGAACTACATAGTTCACTGTTTTGGTGGAACCCACCAACACCACCAACAATCTCCCTGACCAAGACACACTGCCAAGTGCAACTGGCTGAACTATGGCCCAGCTCCTGATGTGACTTCATGGATTCCTTCCAATCCTGGACTGTCATCATGGCAGCAGGATGCTTTGCCACTGGGTGATGGGAGTGGCCTGAAACCTAACATTTACATGAATGAACCTAACAAAATTGGTGATACTCAGTTTTCTAGTTTTAAAGTTATAGCAGCTTAAAATTCTGCACTTTAAATAACTGTGAAATGAAAGTTTAACATTTCCAAAAGTTTGGAGGCTTATAAGTGAAACACCTTTAAATATTTTTCAACTTGGTACACTTCTGTACAAAGCATTTTGAGGCTTATAAGTCAGTGAGGTTTAAAGATCGGGGGCCATATTTTTAAAAGCCTGAGACTGCCACAAGTCTCAGGTGTGCCAAAGATAAGGTGCTTTTTGCAATATAAAGGGATTTTCTATCCCTTATGGCAATAGATGCATGCTAGACCATCTTTGTGAGGTCTAGCTTGTGTCAATAATGGGGACCATTTTAATGGAGCTTGCATCCAAGATTTGGTGCAAGCTGCTATAAAGCAAATAAACTGTTGTAATGTTGCCGGGATTGTAAAATCTGGTGTAGTTGTAACAAATGGGAAAGGTGCAGTTGAGGCAAAAAGAGGATTTGATGCAGGGCTTGACACATACCCTGCACCACTCTTTGAAAATCTGGCCTAGAGATTTGCAACTTGGTACACTTCTGTATGAACCTTTGTAAAGTCAGTATACCAAATGTGGTGCAATTAGGCCAAATACTTTTACAATTAGACCAAAATAACTGAAATCACAATGTTGACAAAAGTTTGTGAAATTCCTGCGGACATAAGAAATTTTGTGGAAGGGAATTCAACATTTCACCAGAATTTCACCAGTGTAAGATAAATTTCATCCAACCCTACTTTACAGCAAAGCTCAATGTATTTTTAAGATATCATACACCAAGGGTGTGTGTAAAAAACATTATGCACCCCTAACAGTACATTGTTTTTTTTAATAATTGCTGACTTTTCACAAAACTGCTACAGAAATGGTTACTTTCAAGAGCAGCTGTATTCAGAACTACATTCAACATAACAAAAAAAATACTAAATAACTTGCTTTTTTACTGTTTTGAAAGGTCAGAATGAATTTTAAGTTGCTAGAACTGGCTTATACAGACATGTTTAAGTGTTAAACATTAAAAATATTTTTACTTATATGACTCAGAAATGCTGCGAGGAGCTTGCTATCACTTTTTGTCTTCTGGTTTGTGTTTGTCTTTTCATGCTCAGATAAAAACTGTTCTCTTGTGCAGGTTTAGCTAAATAAAATGTAATGGTATTTTAGAATTTAAACTGCTTTTTACAGATGGTTTTACTTTCATCACAGAAAAATACACCATTTATTGTAATTCTGTGCTATCAGTTAAAAAATATGGTTTTCAGTGAGAGAGCACAGCACACACTACAGTGCTGTATATGGATTGACAGCTCTCCGCTATCCCACACTCACCATTATATCTGAACAGTTATAATGGAAAATTACACCACCGTTATCTGGACTATAATCAGGTCAAGTCAGTAATTATATATATATATATATAATAATACATGAGATGATGTGTATAATTCAGCAGTAATGCCTGACAGGGTGTGCTATATCATAGGATATCATCACACCTCAGGTGGTTGGGCACAAGGCTGCAGGTTGAGTGTACCCAACACCTGAGAAGTTACCCTCAGGATGCATCTGGAATCAAGTGGTACACCACTCAGTATGCCTTCCTGGTAACACTCTTAAATAAATAAATAAATATACCTCATCCTGGAGTACATTATTGCTATTATGAACTGAAGTAATGGTTTTTAAATGAAATATTAAAAAACCTTTTAAACCTTTTAAGAAAAGCTTTTTATGGTACTGTAAGAGTATTTTTTAAAAATAGTTCTAGAAGACAGCAGGATGCATTGTTATAGTTGGATCTGACAAAAGCAGTAAAGCTATTGTGATGGTGTGTCCTATGAACTCTGCCCCTCTGTGCTGTCCCTACATTTGTTTCCATTTGGAAGGAAAAATTAGTTTTTTTTTGGTAGCATGGTAGTCAGTTGGTATGTACAGTACAGCAATCAGTATTGACATGAACTACTTGTAGCTGGGCTGATATCTGGCCATCAGCAGCCATTGTTGTGTCACAAGTTTTGGGAGTCAGTCAGCAGAAGTTTGTAAGGTGAGGTACATGGAGCATTTAATTTGTGTATCTATGTGAGTGAACTGGTGGCCAGCAGCAGCTGACTTTGATTTCTGACACTCAGGCTGCTTTCCTTTTTTGTGTGTGTGTTAACCACCACTTGAGCCTCTACTTGCTCTGTCAAAACTGCCATTTGACCCGCCACTCACTTCATACACTTCTCAGTAAAGAAGTGTGGTGGGGGGGGGGGAAGTTACTGTTACAGTCATAAAAAAAATGGATATTTTCAGGCTGTGTAGCCTGTTGCAACTTGCAGGTGGCAAATCAGGGTAGAAGTGGAGCACTATGCAGTGCTGCAAAGAAGATGTTCCAAGAACATTTTCAAAGCCGTGAGTACGTAGTCGGAGCTACTTAAGGCTGAGACGATCTCTCAGCCATTCAGATTTCTGGATTTTTGGCAATTAGTTTACAATGAGAAATTTACACCTACAGTAGCGGATGGATGCTGTGTAGACCCCAAGAGCGAAGCCTGAGGGGTTTTTAGAAACATCCAACACCAACAGTGTGTGTAAAATTTGAATGTTACACACCAACCCATGTAATCTTATATAGCCCATGTAAAGCCCATATAACCCATATATTGTTACAGTATATAACCCAATTGGAGATGTAAAATATAGATTTCCAGAGCTATATAGCAGATTATTGTCCTGCTCTGTCAGCATTTGTGCTTTTTGAGGAAAGTTGCCTTTTCCGACTGTTTTGATTTGCTTTAGTTTTACTGCCAATGTATGTTTGGTCTCTATAAAGTCAGGTTGTAGACCTTGAACTAGAGTGTTGATATTTGATTTGGACTAGAAATATGTCTATAGTGACTACAATCCCTCTTATGGTACTGGGTTCATAGTCAGAACAGTCCTGTCTTTTTAGACAGAAGATAAAGTCTGCTATTTTGTTTTCTTAAAGTTCAATACTGAAGGCCCAGAAATTAGCTGGATTTCCACTTTCAGTCAGGAAAGACTGAAACAGACAGATATCACTTTCAGTTTTTCTTTAAGTCTTCTGTTTCTCTTGTTCTGCTACAAAGCTATCTCTGTCACTGCTGTTGCCAATGTTAAACTGAGTTGCCATTTTTACATTTGCTTGTGCACGTGCAAGAAACATTTTGTTACACTAGAGCGGATTTAAGAGGTGTGCTACTGCTGAGCCCATTGCAGTTTAAACTGGAAGGAGTTCAACAGTACAGACCAATGACCACATACTGTGGTCGTGACATCACTCACTGCATGCTGGGTGGAAACTTTGAGTATTTGAAAGAACCAAAGCTGCACCAATCAGAGTGGATTTTGGTCCTTTTATTTGCATTAAGCCGATCAGCAAGCAGCTGATTGGCTTTCGACAACAAAAGCCTGAGAGATCTCTTATCTTTCTCTCTCTCTTTCTGTATTAAACGTAAAGGGGTACCCATCCCCACTACCACTTTTTTCTCCCTATCTCCTCCAGGTCTCTTGTCCCTCCATCCTTCCCATCTTTATAAAAAAAAATTAAATGTTAGTGGAGTAGGGTGCACACTCCTGCTACTATTTCTTTCTCTCCATCCCTTCCAGGTCTCTCCCCCACCCAACCTTTACATCTTTATAAAGTTTTTTTTTATTGTAAGCAGAGCTGGATGCCCACCACCAGTATTGCTTCTTTCTCCACTTCCCATCCAGATCTCTCACCCACCCTTCCTATCTTTAATCTTCTTTCTTCAGGAATGTAGTTAAACTCAGCATTCTGACTTTGGCACCCAGTAGGGCCTGGGTGGAAATGAATGCATTAGTATCCTGCTGGCAGCCACCTGTAGTTAGGGATATTGTTTCTGTCCTTAAACAGAAGCAACAATCATGCTAAGTCATTTTGATGGTTGTAAACTTGCCAAAGTAATAGGGCTTAATTTTAATTTTTGTAATGGCTTAATTAATAGGAGCAGCTGCCACTGCCATGTGTGGGCGTCCTTTTCCATAAGACATGGAGCACAAAAATTATGGGGAAGAATTAAACAATAGAGACCATCTAGGACAAAAAGGCTAATGCAAGAAATTAGTAACTCCTATTTCTTATCAAACGCTCAGCTGACAATATCCAGTGCTGTTTCCATCCTTTTAATTCCAAGATAACATCTGAATCTGATTATGTTCCTTTGTACAAAATATGTTGTTAGTATTTCAACACTAAATTTTAACTCTCTGTCTCATAACTAGATTAGTGATCCAGGATGCTCACCCCACTTACCACTTCTCTTTACCCTCCTCCCTCCAGGTCATCTGCCCCCTTTCCCCAATGAGCCCAACACTGGAATGCCCAATCCCAGTATCAGAATGTAGCTGAAATAAAGGAAACTGTCCCTCGATGGCTTTTTTTACATGTAAAATAGAAAATGATTCCTTGCTGATCTGCCCCCAACAAACATCCCTTGCCCTCCCTGACCTCACACTCAGCACCCAGCACCCCCCAACCCCAGAAACCCTCACTCACCTGAACAGGTCACTGGGTGAAGATCCACTCTCCAACTGGAGACTTAGCTTGCTGCTGGAACCATTGACTGCAATATGAGAAACTAAGTTAAGTGCGGTTTAATGTATTTCACTGGGGTTTTGAGCATTTATGCATAACTTTTTCATTTTTGCATATGTTGGCCCCATATTTTCAATATAAACTTTTTGGGACCCCTCCTCATCACCAGTGGTGGACGAATTATACAAATCAGTCACAAAAGGTGATTTTTGTGGTTATGTTGTGAAATCACTTTTCTTGTGGGATTTGAACATTTTTACCATGCTTGTTCATAAGGTGGAGTCATAAGAAGGCTATGTTGAAAATTTGAGATCAAAATATATAAAAATGACAAAGTTATGTGCATACATTGAAATGTTTTTGTGCTCACTCATAACATTGATCATTTTAAATATTTAACTCCAAATTTTCAACATAGCCATTTTTTCCCACCACCTCATGAATGTGATAGTTGTCATTTTTCAAATCCTGGCCAAAATGTGTTTTCATACCTGTGGTGCAGAATAACATTTCTGTGGCACAGAAAGATGTTTTAGAGCGGATATGAAAATGTTCACCTACTGGGTTCATGAGGTGGGGTAATAAGAAGGCTATGTTGAAAATTTGGTGTACAAATATGATAAAATGTCCAGGTTATGACAGAACGTTAGAGTATTTCAGTGTTCACTCATAACTCCAATAATTTTCAATATTTAGACTCCAAACTTTCAACCCAGCCATTTTTCCACAGCACTTCATAAATGGGATGGTGACATGTGTCATTTTTAAAATCCTAGCCGTGACGTGTTTTCACACCTGTGGTGCAAAATGACATTCCAGCCAATATACTGTAATATAAATGGTACATATCATGTTTATAAGGCGAATCATAAAATAAGTATCTTCAAAAGTTTGGTTCAAAATTGAAACAAAAATAATTGTTTAACAAGCTTTGTGTGTAGTAGCACTCTTCACCCAGCATGCATGCTTTGTGATCACACTCCAGTGAGCTGAGTTCAGGGGTGAGTTCAGTGACCCAGCTGAATGGGCTGAGGGTGGGGGAATGGTGCTGTTATGTAACCCCCCAGCCAGGGAATGAAAGGTGCAGGGTAGTCCACATGGGCCCAGGTACCATATAGTGAAGATAACAGTCCTCTTGGCATAGGGTCCTGCACCTCTCCACCTGAGGGTGGCAGAATGCCTTGTGTTTTGGCTGACAGATGCACCCCTTGTCCTGTGCATCAGTATCTGCGGCTACATGAAACTGCAGGAACCACAGGGCTTTACACTTTTGCAGACCACCAGACAGCCCCATTAATTTTTCACAGCTTTTGCTGCACAAAACTGCAGGGCTCTTTAACTGAGTCATTCCTTTGTACAGGGCATTTGCATATGTGTACTATCAGTACTAAACAGCTGCACAGCACAAGCATGCAAATAAACATTCGGCATTGACAAATGCTTGTTTTTTTCTTGTTTGGATTTCCTTATATGTAAAGTACCTGAATTATGTCAGTCAATTAGAGAGAAAAGCAGCCTGCCAAACACAGAAGTTTCTTCATAGAAAGGAAAAGCAAGAACGGGTAGGTGTTTTTACCGTGTTGACTATGAGAGACAGTAGTGTAATGTGAGCCACAGTCTGGCTCACTGCTTTCTCATAGAAAGACAGGTGTGTACTCACTATTACAATCAGCTGGTTATAATGACAAATTATACCTGCCTTTTTTGATGGAAAACATGACCCAGTTATTATAATTCCATTATTATCCATTGAACAAAAATTGCTATTAGAATTACTCAATACAATTTTTTTCTGAATTCTGAATAATTAGTTTGAAATAATGACAAAATGATTCCAAACTATTGTCTTGATTTTCTGGTAGAATATAATAAGCCATAATTAAGACATTTTTGTATTCCATTTCCCAAGACGATTTTAATGGCCAAACACTCACAAACTTTAACATAAGTACAATTTTTATGGCTTACAAATCTGATCTTATGTACATTAAGCAACCTCTTTTCTTTTCATATACAGTAAGGATGGTTTATTTTGAACACTAGGAGGATCTTTCTTTGAAGGTTCATCTCATTTCTAACATGAATTGCAAGAGAGTTTCAAAACTGAGCTTGCACAATTCTGAAAACTAAGGGAAGTGCAGTTCAGCAGTCACACAGCAGCAACAATAGAATTGCTACCAAGAAGCATGATTCAAAAAAAGTGAGGCCTGCATTCGGTGTTGATTCCCTTCCCCAAGCAGATAAACATTTAATGGGTTTAGCCTCTCCCTTAATCATTGTTTGATACTATGGTGAAACATCAAAAGTGTACTGTTACAGATCAATTGAAAAGCAGTATTATAGGGTATAGTGCTGTAACCTGAGATGCCATGTGTTTTCACTGCAATTGCTCTTTTTTTAGTGTGACCAAGCAATGGCAACACTGGAAAATAAAGTGCTAGCAGACATTTAAAAGAATTCAATCTGTGTTCAAAATATTTCAATGTTGAGTATTTTCTGTGAAAGATACTTAGGTACAGTAGCTGCTGACTGCACAAAATCAAGAGTGAGCAAATTGGCGACTTCAGAAAAGTAAGCACAAGCCTGAGCAACTGTTGTTATAGCAGCACAAGGCAAGCTGACACTTTCCCCTACTTCTATATGTCTATCATGTATGATATCAGGGATTCTTCTGGATTCCAGATCACGGAAGAGATTGTTTCTGGTAGTGATACTGTAAGAGCCATAGGATGAGCATAATATCTCACAGGCAATGTATTGCTTATCTGTCTCTTTATTGTTTTGTGCAATTAGTCCATTAATCTTATCTTTAAAATCTTAAAATGTCAGGTAAAGCAGTGGCTGTGAGACCACTCTGTGGACCAGGGGTTTGTTTTGGACATTCCAAAAGCTGTTTCTCAGTAAGGGGGTAACACAGATAAATTCATGGCAGCTGAGGCCATGTTGTGTACAGCACAAAATTTCCTGGCAGAGTCTTTAGACAATGAATCACAAACTAAGGGGTCAGTTAAGGCAGTGATGTTGTATAAACCAGAATGTCTAAGAGAGGTTTGGAGCAAGGACAAGGTACCATTTGTGGATAATTTTGCGTTGGGACAACCATGGAAAGTTCCTTTAGAGAGGTTGGCCATGGGGAGTATTTGTCCTTGAAGATTTAGTTTGCCACTCAGTTTGTAGGGTAGATTTATCAGGAGTGACAACCGAGGCAGCGAGGCAGGCAACTGAACCTTCCTGGACAGTAATCAAATTGTAGGGGATATTGATGGAGACTCCCTCTGGGGTAGTTGCAGGTGGATCAGGGTGAGGAAGGAGGTGCTTTACCGTGCCTTGGATGCAGGGGATAACTCCTGAGATGAGGAGAAAATGGAACAAGATAGCCATCTTGTCAGTGAATCTGAAAAGGAAAATCAAACATTAGTAAATTAGTACTATTCCACCCAGTGGGGTAAGGAAAAGCAATAATACTCCTTTATACAGTTTCAGCTGGTTTGTATGTAATCATTTGTGAGTCAATGTATTGTTCTGCATGAGTCTAACCTGACAGACTGCTGGACTGAACTTGTTGACAATGGGGTAAGGTCCTTCCCATTTATTGGAGAAGGAATGTGTGGGATGTGCAAATCTGAGAACCATTACCTGATCCCCAACTTGCCAATCCACTTCTTGTGTGTGTTTATCAAACTGGGTTTTGAACTGTTGCTGGGCCTTGCCCATGCAATTAGCAGCATACAAATGAGTGTATATGAGATCTTGTCTGAGTTTTTCCACATACTGGTCCACTGAGACATGGTCTGCAGTGGGGGAGTGCAGGTCAAACAACAGGTGTTGAAGTAATCTCATATTTCTACCAGTCATCACTTCAAACGGTGTCAGCTGGGTGGTGGCTGAGGGTGTACCCCAGTTGCCATAAGGAGTAACAGCAGTAGGGAATCCCAATCCTTGGGATTGTCCTCAATGAATTTGGAAAGCATTTGCTTAATCTGTCTGTTGACTCTCTGTACTTGACTTGAGAATTGTGAATGGTAAGGTATGTAGAACTTCTGATGACCTCTAAGGAGATCAAGTGCTTCTTTCATTAACTCACCTGTAAAACTGGTTACTTTGTCTGAGTCTACCTTGAGAGGTAGGCCCCACCTGGAGAAAATCTGTTCCACCAGGATTTTGACAGTGGTTTTAGCAGTGCAAGTCTTAGTGGGGAAAACTTCAACCAACTTAGAAAAGAGATCACTTACCACAAGGGTGAATTTGTTGTTTCAGCTGATATTGGTTAGGGGACCAATAAAATCAATCTGTATGGCATGCCAAGGGCCAGAATGCCATTGTGGTAGCAGTTTGGCATTTTGTTTGGTAGGGATGCGGTTATTTTGCGCACAAACAAGGCAGTTGTCTATGTACTGTTTGATATCCTTGGTGACACCAGGCCACCAAGTGGTGGCCTTGAGCCTTTGGAGTGTGTTTTCCACTCCCTGGTGTCCACCAGTGGGGGTGTCATGCACTTGGTGCAGAAATTTGGGCCTATGATGACAGGGAACCAAACACAACTTGGTAGTGGTGTCATCTGGTTGATACCAGATGAGCTTGTCATCAGGGGATGAGTGTAACTTACTTTCATGCCTTTGGTAGGGATTGTGGGTAGATAGATTCTTCTCAGTACCTTTGTCCAAAAATTTGAACACATCTTTGAGTTCAGAGACAGCATGCTGGGCTTTTGACAAATCCAAAGAGGAGAAGGGTTCAGGTTTCTTCCTGACTGCTGCAATGTGTATGGCAGCTCTGGTCTCTGGATGGTCTATCTTCCAGTTGTCCCCCCTCCCAGGCACCTTCCTTTGTAAGGGTGTCAGCAGTGTCATTGAAGGCATGATAGGGATTGTGTATGGAGTGGGCCTTAACTTTGTGTACATAGAGTTTGTGTGCAAACTTCTGTGCAGTGAGTATATGTATATTATCAGTTCCTTGTGTTTCACTGGGCTGCCATCAGAGGAGGTAAAGGAGTTCTTCTGCTAGAAAGGAAGGAATTCTGTAAGGAAACAACAAATCCAGTTAGAGTCTGTGAAAATGATGGTGTCCTCGGTTCCATGCTAGATGAACTTGAGGGCACAGGCCACTGCTGCCTTCTCAGCATATTGTGATGATGCCACACTGCAATGCTTAGAAATTTTAACAGTGTTACCATAAGGGTAAATGACTAACATACCCATTCCTGCTATCTGTTCTCCCTGGCAGTAGGAAGCTGAGCCATCTGTAAAGACATGACACAGTGAGGTGTTCTCAAGCAGTTGTGATGTAGCAGGAAGGAAATGACCTGGACCCTGGTAGATCAGGTGGCTGCAGTGTACAGTCATGGGGTTCTCCTTGGAAGAGGAGAACATGCGCCAGCATGGATGGCATTTTGGTTGGGTAGACCTTAATGTCTCTGTCCTGGAAAAGGAGGGACCAGTGTGTCAGTCTGGTATTCGAGACTGACCCATCCTTTACTCTGTTTGATAGCAAAATGGTTGCTGGAGTGTGGTTGGTGTTAATGATCAGGGGGGAGTACCCAATGATATACAGAAGGTGCTTGACCACCCAGTAGGTGGCCAGAAGGTTCCTTTCACAAAGATTGTACTTCTGTTCCACTGGGGTCAAAAGCTGTGATGCATATGCAATGGGTCTCAGAGTGCCATGGAACTTCTAGGCCAACACAGCAGACATAGCAGTATCAGAGGTGGCACATTCCAAATGGAATGGTAGGGTTGGATTGGGGTTGACCAAAGCTGGAGCTGAGGCCAAGGCCTGTTTCAGTGACATCACAGCTTGGGTGTGAATGGGACCCCGAGTCCAGGGGACATCCTTTTTTAATAGTTCATGCAGAGGGTGGCCTGTTGAGCAAATTCACAAATAAAATCTCTAGAATAGTTCACCATACCCAGAAACTTTCTAAGGGTGGCCATGCTGGTAGACAGTGGCAAATCTTGCAATCCTTGTATCTTCTTCCAGGTAGGGCTTCGGCCTTGGTCTGTTATCCTTAGGTCCAGAAAGTGTACCTCTTTCTGACATACTTGTGCTTTTGCAGGGTTACATTTAAGGCTTGGCCTCTGGATGAGGGTCAGTTGTTCATCCAAGAGGTCCAGATGTTGTTCCTGTGTGGCTGTGGCCAACAACAGGTCATCCACATACTGCAAGAGACACTGGAGTGTAGAGAAACCCTCAAGGGCATCCATCATGTGTAAATGAAACAGGGAGGGACTGTTGTGGGACCCCTGTGGTAAGCAGATCCACATGTACTGCCTGCCCTCAAACGTGAAGGCGAACTTATATTGACCTTTGGGGGCCAATGGCAATGACCAGAAACCATTGAAGATGTCCAGGGCACTAAACCATTGTTGGTCAGGGGTCAATAGTCATAGCATGTCTGGTGCTGATGCCACAGTTAGGGCACAACTGGGGGTGACACGGTTTAGTCTCCTGTAGTCAGTAGTAAGTCTCAGGCACCTATGGGTTTTTTCACAGGCCACACTGTGGAATTTGCAGTGGAAACACATGTCCTGATTACACTTTGCTTGTGGAGTGATTTAATTGTTTCCCTAAGAGAAGACAAGGCCTCAGGTGGAAAAGGATATTGCCATTGCCTCTCATGTGCTGGGCCTGACACTTCAATGACAGTTTACATCCTGCCACAATCATGCTTATTGGTGGCAAATGCCTCCAAATGCCTTTGCAGGATGGGGAGGAGCTTTGGGAAAAGCTTGTGGTTCTTGAACAAATCTCTGACATCATACTCTTTGTTATTCGCAGATATCGTTGCAACCACATGTGAGTCAGGGATCATGATGGTGTGATATTGTCCCTGAATTTGTATCAATAACATGTTTGCTAGGTCTACCACACAGCCATGTGGTGCCAAACAGTCAATTCTGATTATACAAAGGTAATCATGCAGTACCATTAACTGAAAAGTATGATAGGCCTTTAGGTGTCCTAGTGTCACAGGTAGTGGCAGGGAGTAGTATGCAGGTAACCTAGTTCCATCTACACCAGACATATTGGTCCTCTGTCCAGTGGACCAAGGTGATGTGTCTGGGTGGTCATCCTGTAATACAGACAGGCCATGCCTGTATTCGGTAGCTCTGTCAGTAGGTGGCCCCCAACCTCGGCCTCAGTCCAGGGCCTTCTGTTTTTATCCAAGACCAGCTTGTTTACAATACAGAATTGAGCCTGTAATTGTCAATCTATACCAGTGGAAGCATGGGGGAGCTCTTGAAAGAGAGTCTGGGCCTGGTTCCTTTCAACCATGTCACCATGCTGCACTGATGCTATATAGGGAGCCACTTCTGGGTTCAGGCCTCTAAGGGCCTGAGAGCCTGGACTTCCAGTGTCCCCACAGCCTGTTGAGGCCTGGCTTCCTGGTTGTATGACTGCAAGGGCCCGAATGGGGATGGCATCTGTTACAGAGCGCACTTGCCCGAGAAGGTCTTGGAGCTTCCGGTTCTCATCAGCTATTTCCCTATACTAGAGGCCTGGTCTTTGTTGTTTACCCTTATTGTATTTATGGTGTTTCTTATTTTTGTGGTAGCTCCGGTTCCCACCCCAGGATTGTTGTTGTTGTTGGGCCTGCTGGGGGTGTTGGTTGTTGGTGGGGAAGGGCTGTTTCTTTTGGGCCTGCCCCTCCACCATGTAGTCTGTCATGGCCTCTGTAATAGCTTCCACTGCAGCTACTTTCTTAGAACCAGAGCCTGAATCACGGATTTAGAATTGGTAAACTCTGCCTGTTTTCCGAAGAATGTCGGCAAACCTCTCTGTGGTGAGATAGGTGGTTGGCTCTTCCTTTTCTCTTACTGCAGGGATCATGTTCCTCAGGAACAGGGTCTTACACTTAATAAGGTCCATATCTGCAGCTTCTCCTGCAAGGTGCTTCCCTTCTAGGTAGGTCATCCAGAGCCTCTGGTGGAAAGTTGCTGGACTTTCTTTCGCATTCTGTTTTACAGAGTATGCAAGCATCACTCCTACTACATCTGGGTTGTTTGCAGAAATGAGCTCAGATGCTACTTTGTCAAAGATGGTGTGGCCATCCTGGTGGATGGCATTGAGGATTTTCACCCACAGTCCAGGATCAATGGTCTGGTGTAGGATCTGGACCTGGTAGTCTGCAGAGAGACTAAGCATTTTTACATTTAGCATGCTCCTTTTCAAAGTGGCAGCTGAGGTTGTCAGATGGGCTCATCCAACCAATGCTGTCAGCTATTTGCTGAACAGAGTAGGCCATTTGTATTTGATTTTTGGGATGATCAAGCAGAGGTAGATTACCTCGGGCACCCTCCAGGGCTGCCTGAGCCACGGCTTCAGCCACAGAATGAACCATGCCATCCTGAGTACCAGTCTCGTGTAGAAGCTGCCTTATCTGGGTCTTGAGAACCCATTTGTTTTTCTCTGAGATGGGCACAGTACCTAAGGCACTCTCAGTCATTTTCTGTATCTCTTGCCTGTCTTCCACATTAATAATGGCTATCAGTGATGCCATCGGGACTAGGGCTAGGCCTGCTCCCCCCATCATGGGAGTCACCATGTTGGTGTCACCCATGATGTACATCATGCCGTCAATGATGTAGGGATGTGGTGTCATATGACAGGGTTCCACCATGTTGTGGATGGTTGGGAGGGGTGTCTGGGCCATATTAGGGGTGTGACTGGGATTTGTACAGAGAATTGTCATCATCTGACTCCTCCCCTTCAGATGACAATGACTAGACAGGGGCTACACCTCCCATTGCCTTGATGTGACCGGCCAGCACCTCTCACTGATGGCGCAGTTTCACCATTTTGGAATCACATTCATCATGACTCACTTTTGCAACATTCTGATCCACTTCATCCTGCATCTGCTTCTGTAACACTCTATATGCGGTGCTCAATTTGCGATTGTCCCTAGTAGCTAACCCTAAATCATTACGTACCTGTTTTATCTCATCCTGTAACTCTCCCAACTCCTCACACATTTGTTCATTTGTTCTACTTAACAAGTCATTCATTTGCAAAGCATACCCCTTATCCTGTCTCCAACTTTCACACTACTGCTTCAATATACAAAGTTCCTGCTCGCCTGCCTGAGCAGAATGATGCAAAAGGGAATCATTTTCATTTTACAGAGTTTGGAGCTCTGACTCCAAATCCTGCTCTCTTCTTACACATTCAGTTCCCTGCAACCCCATCTCCTGCTTAAGAGATGAGATTTGCAGATCCAGGGATTGAAACCTCACTTCAGAAGCTTCCAAAGCAGCATACAGAGCTGCGACCAACAGCCCTCTAGCTACTCATTTTCTGGCTGTTTGTCTCATCTCAGAGTACTGGGTTGAAGTCCTTAGTACGGGGTTGTCAGATTGACTTGTGTCCCATTTGAAATCAGCCCTTCCTCCATGAGAGGCAAGGAAGTTTGAGACACTGAGTCTCAGTTCTGCTCAGATATTTAATATAATGGCCATTTTGAGGGAGGGAATGGAAAATCAAACTGTGAAAAGGTGCTGTGCTGTGTATCAATCCACAACAGGTGCACTAGTTCACGGTCAGGCTACTGTGCACTTGGAAGCTGCCAATTCAAAAGGGCTGTGGGGTGGGTTGAGTAGGCATTGACCACACCCAGTAAGCAGCTAGACTTTGCAAGTAATTACAAAGTGGGTGAAAAACGGGAGAGGTGATGTGGGAATGTGCACCTACAGTCCCCATTGGGAAGGAAAAAAGTTTTAGCAACAAGTGAAACTTCGCAAACACCAAATATTCTCTGCACGCAGTCGTCAATTGTCAGGAGGTCTAAACCTCACTCTCAGGTTGTTGGCAATAATGGGCATGCAAGAAATTACAGACACATTTCATAAGAGTAATAAAGCTTGTTTATTACTACCAAAAGGATAATCACAGTTGCCCTAAGCAGTTCTTACCAATAGAAACTGGGAGCCAATGCTAAGCATTCCCTATACCTCGAGGAATCTCCGTGTCTCCAGGGGTCTCTGAGGTAGAAGATGTAATATCTTCCATTATATACCTATGATAATTACCATGGTTACTGTAAGACAGAAACATTTCTAATTACAGAGATGAGCCCTATTGGCTAAATTAGAGGTGGCTCCTCAGTCCAAGATAACATTATACAATTTTGTAGTAGTCATCACTTTGTAGAAACAAAGAGGTACAGTTTGTACATAGCCGTGTAGTAATACAAATCATCAGAAGATGGCAACGCTGACTCATATATCATAATCATTACAAGGACACAGATGTCCTAACATCTTAAATGCAAGAAATACATGTATATTATAAAGTAAAGTGTATAGCAATAATGTGCATATATATCCTGACATCTACTCTTATATGGTAGATGCCCATAGTCCTATATGTTAGTATAACATATACCTAAATGCTAGCTGTCTGTGGTGCACCTGCATGGGTACCAATTAGGATGCATGGACCTCATGTAACACCAGAGTGTGCGTTACAGTATAATAACTTCACTTCTGGAGTGGTGGAAGCACTCGGCTGCACCTCATGTTGCAACCCACCCCATGAGTGATGTTATTACAGATTATACAATTGCAAGAAAACTTCCTGGACTCTGATTGGTCAGTGTGAGCCTGACACAGTGATTATATTACACAATAACATCACTGTGCTGAGTTTATGGATGAGCATATGGCTGATATGGCTTTTTTTTCAGAAACAAAGATATTCTGCCTCACTAAAAATCTAGTAAAAACATTTTTATTTTTATTTTTGTTTTGTATAACATCGAGCCATTGTATAATTGCAATAAGGCACTCCAAGGTGTGTGTTATCTTGTATAATAACATCACTCCTGGGGTGCTTCAACCCACCCCAGGAGTGACGTTATTACACGATAACACACACCTTGGAGTGCCTTATTGCTTAAATAACACACACACCCTGTTGTGACTTATTGCTTAAATATACTATATCTATATCCAAATTTATACAACATGGGCCAGATATTCAAAAGGGTTGCTTCATGCTCAACAGGGTTGCGCATGCTCAAGTCCTACAGTGCGCCATTCTGCGATATTCAGCAGGAGGCAGTTGCACCACTGAAAACAGGCTGAGCAACAGTGCAATGCAAATGAATGCATGCTCAACAAGAGGGGGAGGAACCATGCATAAACTGCACAGCCCGATATTCAGCCGGGCTGTGCAGAGTTGTGCAGGCGCAACCCCCAACCTGAGCCTGCAGGACCTTGAGCCAAAAAAAAAGGCTTATAGAGGGCCACCCACAGGTGAGCTGCTGTATTGCAGGGCGAACACAGCAGCTGCCACCTGTGGCTGGCCCCCAACCCAGTCCCTGTGCCCCCAGCCCGATCGCGGGCACAGTGTACCCCCCACCAGGCCGATCGCTGGCATCAATGTGGCTCCCTCCTGCTCACATCCTGGTGGTCCAGTGGACCAAATGCCCGAGGTCAGGAAGTAAAGTGAACCCCCAACATCTCCCTGGTGGTCCAGTGGACCGTAATGCCCGATCACGGGCAGATTGTGAAATGAACCCCCAACACGTTCCTAGTGCCTGATCACAGGCAGAATGTGAAATGAACCCCTCGAACACATTCCTAGTGCCCGATTGCGGGAAGAATGTAAAAAGAACACCCCCCTTCAACATCTCCCTGGTGGTCCAGTGGACTGTAATGCCCGATCGCGGGCAGAATGTAAAATGACACCCCCCGGCCAAACATCTCCCTGGTGGCTAGTATCCCCCCCACCCCATCCACCCACGAAGCCCCACCACCCCACTCCCCCCGGCAGCCAGCGGGCGGCAGCATCCCACCCGCCTGCCGCCCCGCCACCTGCCGCCATGCACAGTGGCTGTGGCTGTGGGGTGATATTCAAAGGAGTTGCTCAATAGCGCAACTCCATTGAATATCGCCTGGGCCACACCCCTGCGCAATTATTTTGCGCAGTGCAAGGGCTTGCACCTCAGAATGGCGCAGTTTGAATATCCAGCCCCATATGTTTTGGGATATAAGGAAAAATAAGAAGTACTATCTAAGTGATTCATTCACAAATCTGGACTGTCATGTACGGTATGGGCTGCACGCCCATTGGTTCTTGCTCTGCACCAATGGGCATGCAGCCCTACAGGGCAGTCAGTCGGTGGGCGGCGGGGCGGCAGACGGGTTGGATGCTGCCGCCCGCCGGCTGCCGGGGGGAGAGCAGGGTGGTGGGGCTTCGTGGGTGGTGGGTGGGGGACACTAGCCACCAGGGAGATGTTTGGGCAGGGGTGTCATTTACATTCTGCCTGTGATCGGGCATTACGTCCACTGACCACCAGGGAGATGTTGAGGGGGTTCATTTCACATTCTGCCCGTGATCGGGCACTAGGAACGTGTTTGGGGGGGGTTCATTTCACATTCTGCCCACAATCGGGCATTACGGTCCACTGGACCACCAGGGAGATGCACGGGAGGAGGTGGGGAGCCACATTGCTGCCCGCGATCGGGCTGCAGGGTGCGTCGGTCCCCAACAGCTGCTGCCTGGCAGGGCGGCCAGGCGCAAGTCCTCGGGGATCGGTGCACCTACATGCTAATGGCATGCAAATGGGGCCATAATCAGATGCAAATGGCCCCCCCTGTGCCTTGCATGAATTATGGCCCCATTTGCATGTCACCTTTTGAATATCGTGATTTTGCACATGGCGCAATAGTACTTGGCCACCAAGTTGAATGCTCCTCTGACAACTTGCGGTGGCTTAAGTTTCACTCGCCATGCACAGTGGCTGTGGCTGGGGGTGATATTCAAAGGAGTTGCTCAATAGCGCAACTCCATTGAATATCGCCTGGGCCACACCCCTGCGTAATTATTTTGCGCAGCGTAAGGGCTTGCACCTCAGAATGGCGCAGTTTGAATATCCAGCCCCATATGTTTTGGGATATAAGGAAAAATAAGAAGTACTATCTAAGTCAGGCAGTGGAGATATCACTGATATCTCCTTGTTCCTATACGTCATGGTGATATCTCCACATTCTTATACATCATAGTAAATGTCTCTGGCTGATCCTGCTATATTCACACTGCCTTAGTAAAGAGTACTTTCACTTTCCCTACTCTTTTTTAATGTGACCAAGCACTGGCAACACTGGAAAATAAAGTGCTAGCAGATATTTAGAAGAACTCAATCTGTGTTCAAAATATTTCAATGTTGAATATTTTCTGTGAAGGATACTTAGGTAAAGAAGCTGCAGACTCCTCAGAACCAAGAGTGAACAAATCGGTGTCTTCAGAAAAGTAAGCACAAGCCCAAGCGATTGTTGCTATAGCAACACAAGGCAAGCTGACACTTGCCCCTACTTTTCTGAAGCCTTTTACCAGGTCACCCTTGTTTCTTTATAGCCTGCAGCTTGTTTTTATCATAGTAAAGAAACTTTACCACAAAATGTTATGTTTAATAACATTTGCACTGCTTTATTTTTAATGTCTGCAGCACACTGTTCAACAGCATTAACATATTATTGTGTCGGTCACACTACAGAGTAGCCCAAAAAGTAAACATGCTTGTTACTAACAGAATGTAGAAACAGCACAAATACATTATTTCCTCAAAAAGTCTACTGTGGCAAGTTTCAATTACTACTTAGTCAACACATCTCAGATTCACATCCTGTGTTATCCAGACCCACTGCCCTCACCACTGTTTAAGTTGCTTCATTTCTTTGGAAGTGTACTATATTTCAACCCTGCCATCTCTACTCACCTCCTCCTTTACACATGATCCCAAGACTACCAAAGCAGACCCCCTCCACAGACTGTCATTTCTCTACCTGACAGTCAATACTCTGCACCAAAATGTCAGTACTACAACACATTAACATGCAGCATCTAAGTGACATTTTTCATTCCACACCAGCATTGACAAACATGACACAGACCACCCTGAGACACAGCAGCTGCATACTCTCCAGCAGAAACACAGCTGTGTTCACAGCTCTGCCTGTCATGTGATGAAGCACAAGCTCAGTGACAAAATGTTTCCTCATAACACACACCTCGTACAAGACACAGAATATCTAGACAATGCTTGCATTTGTAAAATGAAGAAAAAAATATTAAAAGTTTATTTTTTGAGCTGGGATGTTGAGGTTGGTGGACTGTGTGTGCTGGGGGAAACAGTGTGGTCAAGACTGGGAGGTGGAGTCTTTGATGGGGAGGGGGGATTTGGAGGAGGAAATAAAGGTGATTCCAAAGAAATTGAAAGCCCAAAACAGAAAACCCCTGATAAAAATCTATTATTTGAGGTGCAGGGTTGTGGTTCCAGGTGTCTGAGGAGTAATGCGGGGGGGGGGGGGTGACTGGTGCACAGAGGAGTGTGTTCCAGAAGAAGAGGGTTGGGGTTAGAAAAAAGGGCAGCTCAAAAAAAACAATAGAGAGTCCAGAGAAGAAAACCCCTGCTAAAAACCTACTGTGTTGTTTGAAGAGAGTGTTCTGGCTGCAAAGGTATGGATGGGTTTGGGGGTTGTGCATGGTGGAGTGGGGACTCTATGGTAGAGGATGGTTGGAGGAGAAAAAGGAAGACAATTTAAAAAAAAACAAAAGATTGAGGAGGTGAACACTAATACAAAAAAACATTGTATCACAAAACATACGCTGTTTAAACAGAACATGACATGGCTTGACTGAAGATATCATATTTATCTTCACTTGTGGCCAATGATAGCAAGATATATTTGGCCACTCATGAAGACAAATATGAAATCTTCAGTTAGGCCTTGTCATTATATATATATATATATATATATATATATATATATATATATATATGTATAGTCATTGCAGAAAACTTTATTAAGGCATCAGTTAGGGTTGTCATTACAGCGACAAAAAATAGGAAATTCAATATTAGGGTTACCAACCCTTCCCCTCCTCCCCACTCTTCACACACCAACAGGCATCGGGGTGTGCCTTGGGGTTGTTGCCCCTAACATTCACCCCATTCCATTTGTAAGGAAGCTGAGTGGTACAGTATAGGACAATGGGGTGAGGGTTAGGTCTCATGATATCATATATGTATATAAATACATATATGATATCATGAGACCTAATTGTCATAATTAGGGTTGAGTGCTCACTTCTATGTTAAAGCCTAATTTTGCACCCTAACAACTTTGCAATTGTTTAACAGATTTGCATGAAATACTACATGTGTAATCTCATGGGGGTAGGTCTGTTGATGTGTCAAACTTTGTTTGAATCACTTGTGTGGTTTCTGAGATACAAAATCTGAAAAATTCTTAAATTTACATGTTTTTGTTGTTTCTTTGTCCACCTGTATCTCAGAAACAGTTTTAGGTTGTGGTCTAAATTGCCAGTGTAGAAAGCATTTGTCTCACAATTGTGTTTTTTGAAGGTTTGGTGAAAAAATATTAATCTGTTCAAAAGTTATTAAATTTTCAATTTCCCATTATTTTCAATGGGAAAAATGATGCCCAGTACGAAAATGGATTCTGTGTCGCAGGAGCTAATCCCTTTCACAGACTGGTCATCCTGTATTGCAGGAGCCTAATGGCTTTATGCACCTGGGTCACCCTGTGCCGCAGGTGGGAAATGCTTTACCATTGGTCCACCATTTTGTTTTGACACTTAGGAAGAGAAAGAAAAGAAATAAAACACATAAAAATGAATAGGTTTCCAAAAAAACAAACATAAGAACCTAGCTAAATGAGACTTGCTTAGCTACATTCTGATGTTTGTTTTTTAAAATTATGCCAAGAAATATGTTCTTTAGGCACCCAAAATCCAGGGTGCCCAGCTTAACGAGTTGAGCGCTTCCCCGCATTCTCTTTATGCGATCAGTTTGATTTTCTTGACTTCTGTAGTAGCTGCTAGAACTCTTGCTGCTGTTTGCAATTTCAGCTGTGAGCCACTATTTTCTCTGGTGTCTAGTGGCACCACCCCTCTTCGATCACCATGCTGTTATATTTTGTGCCCTGGTGTTTACTGTTACCCCCAACCCTCATTACCCATATGGTTATTTTTTGTTTGTTTTTATATGTTTTCATAAATCATTTTTTATATTTTTTTTAAATTGTCTGTATTTCTATCACAGGGTGTAATAATGTGTAGATTAATGATAATGTGGATTAAAACCATTTTTTATGAAAAAATAAGTTAATTTACGCAACATGTATAGCACTTTAGGAGAAGGAATGCATACATTTTCAGCAAGTTTTGTACAATATGAATAGCACTTTTGAAGGAGCAGTATATAAAATGTGGCAATGTTTCATTTAGAAATTTATTTATAACAACATATAGCACTTTATTAAATAGGCTAATTTGCACAATATGTATAGCACTTTAGGAGAAGAAATATATAAACCTTCAGATTGGTCTGCACATTTTGTATAGCACTTTAAGAGAAGGTACAGAACATAAAAATTGGGTGCTGTTTCATGTATAAATTTATTCATAACAAAGTATATAGTATTTCATTAAAATAAAAATCTTGTGCCAGCCCATTGGTGCAGCAGTTGGATTTCCACCTGTGATGCCAGCGACCCGGGTTCAGGAACAGACTCGGGTTGCTGGAGGGCTGGCTGAGGGTGAAGCAAATGAGCATCTGATAATGGCTCTCCTTCTTAGGTGGGAGGGTGGATAAGCGGCTTGGCGCCTGCTGACTCCTGGCAGAGGCTGGGAGTATGGCAGGACGTTGGCCCCAATGTACTAGGGGATTGACAGACGCCGGCATATACCTTGACATCAGTGGCACATTGCTCCTCAGGGGAGCAAATGGAAAAAATGGTGCCTGGCCAATCGGGTGATGGCCTTCCTGAACCCTCACCACCAGGCTCCCAAATCTCCATATGCCATCCCAGCGGCACCCCAGGATTGTTGGTTAGCCACCAGGGCCCTTCTCCTACAAAGGTAAAAGTCCCACCTGGTGAAGGGATACACTGGAGTCACTTGGGACTGGCTGCGATGTGGGATGGTAGGTGTCGGGAGTACTTGTGGTGGGGCAGTTTGTGTGGGGGCCTGAAGGAGAGAACAACCAGGTGTGGGGGAGGAGTAAAATATCAATAAATAAATAAATAAATATATAAATAAATAAAAATCTCCTTTTGCACTCATGGTAGAAAAAATTTAGTAATGGTAAGAAACAAACATACCTTTTAATTATAAGACTAGTTATGAGGAGCTGTCAAAAAGGCAAAGGCTGACTATCGCCTTGACAACAATCGTGCACAAAACCGCAACATTTCCTTGAAAAAGTCAGCTTTGATGATGGAGCGTGAGTGGTCCAAAACATAAGCACATCAGGTGGAAATGACGGTCATTTTGAATATGATCTCAAAATACACACCAAGAAACAAGCGGCATCAGAAACAGTCTGGAGACCATGGGCTTTTCATGCTTGGAAGCCCAAGGATTTTATTTATTTATTTATTTGAGATTATCATAAAGACCTTTGAGTCAAAGACTCATTTACAAAGGTTCCATGTCATACATATAGAGCAGGGAAACAATACATGTTTTACAGGCTGTTAGCATATAACAAAGATCATACACAATAATGGAAAAAACATTTTTTTTCTTTTCTACACATGGTGGTACATTTGTTTTAGAGGGTGAGCTACCCTTCTAGGGTAGGTATGATTTAACACAAGAGTCGCACAGCCATAGCAGAGCAGATAGTTACCGAGGAGGCTGCTTGTCAAAGGAACTTTTGACGGATGGGCCATTATGCTATAGGGGGTCAGAGACATTGGGGAGTCAATGGGGGGGAGGGTCAGGTGCAGTCACGTAGGTTTGAGGCTTGTAGGTGATTCCTTAGTCTGGTTTTGAAAGGGCCGAGCCTGGTTTCTTCCACAATTTCACTGGGGAGGGCATTCGTCCAGGAAGGGGCTTTGTAGCAGAAAGTTCACTGGAATTTGGTGGTCCAGCCACGTGGTACCCTTAGCAGTGGTTTGTTCGAGCTGTGAGTTGTTCTGCCAGGTGATGTTGTGAGAATAATTTGGCTTAGGGCGGGGGGGATGAGGCCAAGGACAATTTTTTTGGTCATGAGGCATGTGTGATACCTAATTCTATTGTCAGGATTTAGCCAGTTTGCTGTGCTGTAGAGGGAGCATGTGTGTGTGTGTGTGTGAGGTGGTCACATCCTAAGATGAGCCAGCAGGCTTTGTTAAGCACCATCTGGAGATGATTTAGGGCTGTGGAGGCTGCTGCACTGTAGATGAGGATGCCGTAGTCCAGCAGGGAGAGGATAGAGGAGTTTATGGTGAGTTGCAGTGCTTCAGGGGTGAGGCAGTGTTTGTAACAGTAGAGAACTCCTAGTCTGGAGCTAAGGGCATTAGATAGGTGTTGGATATGCAGGTTAAAGTTGAGGGCAGGGTCAAGTGTGATCCCTAGGTATTTAAAGCTGCTTACTTGTTCTAGGGGTGTCAGTTTAGAGGTGAGAAACTTAGGGCAGTGGTTTTTGAGGGGGTTCTGTGGATAAGAGAAAATCATGACTTTTGTTTTATTGTAATTTAGACATTGGGTGGTAAGCCATTGTTTGATTTCTTGGAATGACTGTTGGAGAGGTTCATGGAGTTTGGAGGGTGCCAGGTCAGAGGCGTACAGGATGGCATCGTCCATGTACCGAAGCAGGTTGCCAGTGCAGGCAGATGGGAGGGAGTTAAGGTATAGACTGAAGAGTAAGGGGCCCAGTATGGAGCCTTGCGGGACACCAGAGTGGATAGTGAGGCTGGGGGATAGGACAGTGCCAACCTTGACCCTCTGCATTCTATCCGAGAAGTAGCTGGTAAACCAGTTCATAGCGTCCTTGGAGATGCCTGTGTAGGCCAGAGTGTTTAGTAGTAGGGCGTGGTTGATGGTGTTGAATGCCTTGGATAAGTCAACGAAGACGGCCCCAGAGAGGTGGCCACGGTCTAAGGCAGAGTGTACATGGGAGGTAAATTCAAGAAGGGAGGTGGTGGTACTATGACCCTTTCAGAAGCCATGTTGCTGAGTGGTTAGCAGCTGATATTTATTAAGGTGACCTGCAAGTTGGTCGACAACTACACGTTCTAGCACTTTAGATAGGGAGGTAGAATGGAGATGGGGTGATAGTTGTTGGCGGATGTGCGGTCCCCATTTTTGTGTATGGGCATGATGTAGGCCGATTTCCAGAGGGTGGTAAAAATCCCTTGATAGAGGGAGAAGTTTAGTATGTGGGTGAGAGGTGCTAGGACTTCCTGGAGGGTGAGGCGGAGAAGTCTCAGGTCCAGGGAGTCGTGCTAAAGTGATGGTTGCAAATGGCCTCGGTAAGGTAGGGTTTTGCTGTCACAGGGTGAGGGCTTGTAGATAGAAAGGTGGGGTGAGGGGGGGTTTGGGGCTTTGGCCGGCAGGGGGTCAAAGAAGTTTGGGGAGAGTACTTGGGAGAGATCAGTGAAGGCTGAGTTTAGGGCTGAGGTGATACTGAGGGGGTCAGTAGAGAGGCTACCCCCAATTAGTATTTGGTCAGGTGGCAGATTAGTGGTTTTGCCACAGAGCTCCTTAATGTTTTCCCAGAATTTGCACCCAGAGCCGCAGGTGGAGGTTAAGGTAGCTTTGTAGTAGTCTGCTTTGGCAGAGCATATGGCCCAGGTGCATTTGTTTCTGGCTTCTCTATACCGTTGCCTGTCACAAGGTCACTGGGTCTCGTTTGCTAGGTGCCATTGGTCATTGCATTGTCGTAGGAGGCCTAGGAGGTGGTCCGAGAACCAGCGGGCATGGTTTCCCTTGATCATAGTTTTTTTAGGGGGTGCGAACATGTCGCAGGCTGTATTGAAAGTGGTGATGAATAGGTCAAGGGCTCAGTCTGTGTCAAGGGTGTTAGATAGGGGAGTCTAGTCCCAGTCTCTGAGGTGGGCCTTGAGTTGAGCTAGTTTCCCAGGCTTAAGTTTGTGCTTGGAGATAATTTTAGGAAGGGCTTTGAGGGAAGTTCCAGACCAGCTGCAGATGACCGAGAGTGGTCACTTAATGCGTCAGGGAGGACTTGGGTACCGTATTTCTGAGGGACGTTAGTGAATACTAGGTTTAGTAGGGATGCTGTCCCCGTGCAAGTGTTCACCCGGGTAGGGGTATTGATGACTTGTGTGAGATCGAGGGTGGCTGCCTCATTAATGAACGGGATGGCTGTCTTGGCCAGCCAGTTAATGTTGAAGCCCCCAGGAGAATTTTTTCATGCTTCGGGGGTAGGGTAGTGAGATAGAACATGATGGCTTGGAAGGCTGGTTTCCTGTCTTGGGGTGGGACGTAGGCAGCGGTGAGGAGGAGAGGGGTGGCAGACTTTCCTAGTGCTAATTTTATGGTGAGGGCCTGCGCCTTGGAAGCTAGTGGGGGCAGAGGAAGTAGATGTCCAGAGAGTGAGTTCTCGAGATAGAGGGCACGGCCTCCCCCTCTCTGTCCCACACGGTCTGCGTGGAAGACGTGGTATCCAGGGAGGTGAACTGCTGAGTTGGGGACAGTAGGGAAGAGCCAGGTTTTGCTTACTGCAAAGACCTCAGGTTGATGCTGTTGTACCCACCCCTGGAAAGAATCCCATTTTTTTTTAAGGCTACAGATGTTTAGCGAGGCAATGCGTAGTCCATTACCTGGGGATAGGTGGGCCTGTGTGGGATTCTGAGGTCCGGGGCTGGGGTGGTCATTGCCTGACAGGAGCAGAAGAAGTATTAGTGATCAAAGGCGATATCTAGTTGCTCGAGTAGTTAGCCTTTGGTGGAGAGGCTGGGGGATCCCATGGTGGGTATTGGCAGTTTCAGGGTGAGTGGGGCTGCTAGGCAGAGTAGGTGAGGTTGGGGGGAGGAGCAGTGTGGTGTGGCAGCAGCGAGAGGTTGCCAAGAGAAGGAGGAGTTCCAGAGAGTCACCCGCTATGGGGGGGGGTAGGTTGGGTGGAGGGACGGGAAGTATAAGTACCTGTTTGTGTGTAAGGTGTGGTAAGGGTGGCGTACTGCTTCCTGGTTATTGGCCCAGGCTTGCGAAGGCTAGTAGTTCATATGTGGATGGGGGGGGGGTGTTGTTGTGAGTGACTGGTTGCATGAGGATAGGGAGGGGCAGATTTGGTGCCCTTTGCTACATTGGAAGGGGGTGTGGTGTTTGAGGAAGCAAAATAAGTAGAGTGATGATGGGTAGTGGGAATATGGTGGGCTCTAGGGCTAGCTGGAAAAGTCAGGGCAGAGGGAAGAAACAAGTGGGTGGCCCTCTAGAGGTGGAAGTATAGGCTGCAAATGGGAAAGCTGGCTGATAGGATATTTTGTGATCATGTGATCACAAATATGCCTATATACGTAGATGCCAACCAAGGGTGGTGGTGGGGGCGGTGGGGAGCCGAACGTGTAGCGTTCAGTGGGGTAAAGTCCCTGCTGAAGTGGGAGAGCACGGTCGCGATCAGGCGAGCTGCTGCAGGTCCGTACCTTTAACGCTGCTTTGTTTGGGCGATCCATTGGTGGGCTGGGGGAGAGCCTTTTGTTGCCCTCGCGACCTCTGGTGGGCAGCTGTGGAAGAGGGAGAGAGAAAGGAGTTTTATAAAGACAGGTGAGAGAGGGGAGCTACAGTCTCGGGGGGCTGGTAATCGGGATTCAGCAAGCACAGAAAATGTAACTTTAAACAATGGCAAAACTGGTAACTTAGGGTAACTTTAAATTTACAAACAGTAATTAAGGCAACTTTGGAATAGGTCCTATGCAGTAGCAGCAGCAGTAAATCTTGATATTATAAAGACTATCTCCACAGCTGCACCAAGACTAATAAAATACAGAGCAAAAAAAGGCGCCAAAGAAAGTTTCAAATAAAGTCCCTGCTGAAGAGGGAGAGCGTGGTCGCAATCAGGCGAGCTGCTGCAGGTCAGTACCTTTAACACTGCTTTGTTTGGGCAATCCATTGGTGGGCTGGGGAAGAGCTTTTTGTTGCCCTCTTGATCTCCGGTGGGCAGCTGTGATTGCTAAAAGCTTGTGCACTTTGCCATTAGCGACTAAAAGAGAAAGGAAATACCCCAAAAAAACATGAAGGAAGGACACAACAGGAAGGGCTTCCTGACCTTGCACTTAAGGGATGAAACAAGTACCCTGAAAACAATGGATTAGGCAATTGTGCCATGAATTAAACTGCAAAGAGAAGCACAGAACATTGTCATGTATGGTATGGTGACTTTTTATGTCATTTTTTCTGCCATTGCCGATAACAAAAACAATTCCACAGAATATGACATTTTGTCTAATCAATAAAAGTGGAAAAATTCAAATACTGCAAAGTAATAAAACCAAAAGGTTGAAGTGACATAGCTATGTTTTCTTGCCTTAATTTGGAGTGCTGATATATTGGTTCTTCTGAAGGAACCTGTACTGAAATAATCGTTAATGTTTGCATACCCCCCAACTGCCTTTGGTGTTTAGTGGTCGTCCCCCACCTTCCTTTGAAATTGTGCTTTAACCCTGGTATCTAGTGCACACACCCCCACCCTCCGCTGACCATTTCCTTGTTTCTTTGTGGGTTAGTGACATCCCCTACCCTCCCATGTCTGTTTCTTCCTGAAAATAAGAAAACTGTCCCTCAATGTCTTATTTTACTTTTGATACCTATAAAAAAAAATCCATCATCGATCACACCCGCACTCCGCATCTGACCTCCCACTGTGTACCCACTTCCCCACAGCCCCCTTGACACCTCCACACACCCTTACTCACCTGAAAAGGTCCCAGGTTCAAGATCCACTCTCTTAATTGAAGACATGTCTTAGTGCTGGAACCGGTGACTGCAATATGAGAAACTAAGGTAAATGTAGTTCAATGTAATTCAGTGGGGGTTTCAACTTTTATGTATAACTCAGCCATATTTGGAGATTTTGACCCCAGATTTTCAATGTAGCCTTTTGGGGACCCCGTCTCATGAAAAATGTGACAGTCATTCTACAATTCCTACCCAAAAGGTGATTTTGCATTCTTTTGGTGAAATCATATTTTGGGTTGACTTTGGATAATGACTTTCATAGTGTTCATGAAGTGGTGTCCAAAAAAGGATATGTTGAAAATTTGGGGTCAAAATCTTTAAAAATCACAAAATTATGACCATTCATTGGAGTTTTGCTACCCACAACTTGTTACTTTTAAATATTTTGATCCAAGATTTTTAACATAACTGCCTTATTACCCGGCCTCATGTATGTCACAGCTGTCATTTTTCAAATCCTAGCTAAAATGTGTTTTCTCACCTGTAGCACAGAATGGCACTGCAATTGTGCAGAATTATGTTTTGGTGGGGATTTGAAAATTTTCTGTAAGGGATACATGATGTAGGGTAATAAGACTGATATGCTGACAATTTGGTCACTGTTATCCTATAAATGGAAGTGCAGGACCCGGAGGGTCCTGTGCATCCACAGCTACATACATACAAGTACACACATAAGGACAATCATGGAGCAGGCTTCCACATCAATGAAAAGACAGTCATGGAGGGTGGGAATGCAGGGTCTGAAGGGCCCAGCACTCCCATAGGCAAATATGGGTACAAGTAAACTTCTGAAAAATCAGGAAACTCATGGCAAATAAATGTCATTAATGCATCAGCTAGGGTTGTTACTAAAGTGGCAAAGGAAGGGAAATGTGGCGTTAGGGTTTCCAACCCTAACACCCCACCTCCACCCTGCACACAGTGACAGGCATTGAGGGGGTACCTGGAGGTCATCACTACTAAAGCTCACCCCATTCTTCTAAACTGTATCCATCTCAGCTTAGTTACATATGAAATGGGCTGAGCATTAGGCCTGATGACCCCAAGGCACACCCCCAATGCTTATCTATCTATCTATCTATCTATCTATCTATCTATCTATCTATCTATCTATCTATCTATCTATCTATCTATTTATCTGTCTATCTATCTAGCTACAAATATATATATATATATATATATATATAGATATATATCTATATATATATCTATATATATATATATATATTCATATTCTATGCAAAAAACTTTGTTAATGCATCATTTAGGGTTAAAACACAAAAAGTCAGGAAAGGAGACCTTTAAGGTTGCCCCCTTCCCCCCAATGTACCACCCCATCCTTCCGAGAGTGACCGACAAAGGGGTCTGTCTTTTCAATTGTGAGGCCTAAATCTCACCTCATTTCATTTGTAATCATATTCACAAGCCACAGTAAAGAAGAATGGGTGACATTTAAGCCTCACAACCCAATGGCACACCCTGTCGTCTGTCAATCTCAGAAGGATGAATATACTTTGCAACTGTTTGTCCAATTTGCCTGAAAATTTGAATGCACTGTCTGGTACCATAGATCTCTAGATCTGGCAAGTTTCATTCTGGTCAGATGTGCAGTTGCAGAGCTGCAGAGTGCCAAAAAATAAAATTATTTTGTCAATTTCTTTGCTTGTCTCCAAGTTCTAAATGCTTCGGGGGTGTGGTCTGAAGTTGTCAGGGTATATAGGGTTTGTGTCACTGATGTACCTTTTGAAGGTTTGGTGAAAAAATATTAATTCATTCCTTTTATTAAAGTTTTAAGTTTCCCATTATAGCCTATGGGAAAAAAATATATATCTGCCTCAAAAGCACTTTTTGCTTTTGCGAAAGTACTTTTTACTGCCGCAAATGGGTTGAGTAGTGATGTGCTGCTGCCATCTTGTTTTCAGTTAGCAAGGCAGAAAAAAACAATATAATTCAAAATCAGCTGCCCCTTGGTAAATACCAACAGTTGTGTTTACCTAATCGGGGCCCGATGAACATGATCCGGGCTTTATTTTTTTCAAAATAGTGGCTGGAAATAGCTTTAGTGCTGCAATTTGTGGCACTTTTTTTGTGAAACTGCCACAAATCATGGCAATTTTCATGCAACTAACAACACTGTTGCTGGAAAACTATCACAAACTGCGGCACTGTTTTGTGAAGACTGCGGCACCACTGTAATACAAAAATACCACTGGCCCCTGTAAAAATAAAAAAAAAACATTTCTGGCCATTTTTTGGGCCAAATAAGCTCAGAATCGCATTCCTCAGCCTCCATTTAGGTAAACACTTGTTGCACTTTCACTCATGTATATCTTATCTAACTGCTGTTCTGTTTTCACACACAAATTTGGGCAGTTTGCTCTCCTGCATTAATCTAATAACCAAATGCAGCACTGCACATATTTATAACTTAAATCATCTTAGAGTTAGAGATGCAGCAAAATAAAATGTCATTGGTGAAATTCTGGCAAAATTCATGAATTTTCACTGTGCAAAAATCTGAGAAATTTGCGCATTCCGCAAAAAAATTCAAGGGTACGAAATGCAGACTTTTGCCTGTGAAATGCAGAATTTCACCAGCAAAATGTGAAATTTCACCAAAGAAGTGTGACATTTCACCACTTACAGGTGAAATTCCACTGTGTGTGGCCAAAATTCCACATTACTACAGAAATTCACATTTCATGGGCAAAATTCTGCATTTTGCTGCCAGAATTGTGCATTTCGAACCTGCGAAATATTTCACGAAATGCACGAATTTCACAACTATTTAGCTGAACGAAATCTGAGGATTTTTCCCATCTCTGCTTAGAGTTGGGTGTTAGATGTCCTAAATTAGAAAGTGGGAAAAGTGTGCAAAGGCTACCAAATATTCTGGATATAGTATTTGTGAGCAATGTGCATGAGAAAAATGGTAACATTAACCAGGGGGCTTGGTGCTGCCAGGCCCCCATAAGCTCCTAGACTTTAGAAGCTCTCTGGTAAATTTTATGATTTATAGGAAGAAATAAATGTTTTTTTTTTTTTATTTCTCAGCCCACATGTGATTACAGGAGGAGAAAACCTAACCCCCTTAAGGATTTTTTAATTTTTTTAATTAAAATCCTGTGTCCAGATAACTATTTTATTACTCTCAGAGAGATTCACACAGCCCAGTGCCCTAATCAACATGACATGGGCCCTATTGAATGCTCCTCCACCCTCACAGCCTGGCTCTCCTATCTTCTCATCAGGATTTTCTTAAGGACTGTGTTTTTTGTGTGGAATTTACTAACTTTTCTTGTACAGAAATGTAACTCACTAATGTGACTCACACATCTTCTCCTCCTCCTCTCTGTCACCCAGTGACTGGCAGTCCTGATCAGGTTCAGGCTTCTCCCACCACCACAGGCCTACCACCTCACATTGCCACCTCCTGTTCTGTTTCTCCTCCAACCCAACCTCAGGATTAAATTTTTTTAATTATATGAATACGGCACTGGTTCTGATAAAAAACGGAAAAAAGGGAAAACTGACCACAAAACTGGATGGTAGTGGTCATCTGATCCACCAGGTGACACTCATAGACACTGTCCCTCAAACTTGAGCACACTGCATGTGTGCACCAAGCTTCCAAATGGAAAACCCTAGCTGATGCTGATCTCCATCATGTGTGTGACAGACTGTGTGGTAACATTAGTGGTGTCAGAGTTTTCTTGGTGGTGTCTGCTTCATCTCATTGGACAATCCACAGAGTTAAATATAACTGTGGGGCAATCCCAGCTGGAGGCTAGCCACCTGATAAATGGGTCCAGATCTCAGAGAAATGAATAGATTAAGACTGGTAGTTAGTTGGGAGGCAGAGAGGGAGAAAGGATTCGACTCCACCCACAGGCAAGATAACTACAGCAAGCAAATCTGTGAGGCTAGAGTCAACATTACTACAGTGAAAGGCCAGTTATTGAGGACAAGAACCAGGTTTGCAATTAGAAACAGGAAAGAACATCAGTTCTAAAAATAGTGTCAGGGCACTGGGTCATGGTGACAAAAGTCTGGACTGTCACAGTAAAACCTGGATACTAGTTACCCTACCTTAGAGAGATGATGTCAGGAATTGAAGAAATGTCATACTTCCTGGTGAGGGGCACCAGTTTTGTTTAGGAAGGAAAGAAGGAAGGAAGGAAATTTGGTTTTATATGCAGCCTACGGCCCCTGACCAGGCTTTCTGCTCAACAGCGGTCATAGCTGCAAAGACATTCGGCCTTATGCTCCTCTCCTTCCTGAAACCAAAGCTCCCAAACCGGAAGCCTACGGCTGCTGACCGGGCTTTCTACTCACCAGTGACCCATGGCCATAACTAGAAAGGTTGCCTACCCTACGCTCCTTTCCTACTCCAAGCCAAAGCTCCCAAACCGCAAGAAGGCTTAGACAGTTTGGGAGCTTTGGTTTCGGGCAAGAGAGGAGCATAGGGCCAGCGGCCTTTCCAGCTATGGCCGCCAGTCACTGATGAGCAGAAAGCTTGGTCAGGGACACATTTGGACTTAGCACATTCCCATTGGTGGGAGCTCTTACGACTTTTGCTGTGACTGGTGGAAGTCCTGCTACCTCAAGTCTGGGGAATACACAGTTTGCCAACGCCGGCTCTTAATTTAAATGTGGGGAAATCGAAATTTTTTTATGCTACAGTGTTTAAATGTTGACTTAAAGTATTAAGAAACTGCTGATTTACTACTGGGTTTCATATAGGGACCAAGGGTTGGAAAAAAAAAAGCACCTACCTATCTGCTTTACATTTACGCTACCGCCACCCCCTTCCCACTTTCTAATTTTTTAATTCATCTTTCCTAACTATCCCGGTGGTGCTTGCACAAATTTATCAAGCTCTCTGGATGCCGCCCTCATTTCCCCTGCAATCGTCTCCCTCCTGCCTTTCTTTTGTTTAAGATCCACGCCCCCTGATTTAGACATCAGCCTTCTTTTGTCCACTCACTTCCTAAATAACTTTGTTTTTCTGCTCTCTGCTCTAATTTTCAGAATCCTATGGACCCTGACTGGGCTTTCTGGTCACCAGCAACCGGCGGCTATAGCTGGAAAGGCCACTGGCCCTACACTTCTCTCCTGTCCTAAACCGAAGCTCCCAAACTGGATAAGCCTGCCTGCCCTCCCGAGCTTCATTTCTGGACCACAATTGGACAAATTTGGACTTAACACATTCCCTTTGGTGAGAGCACTTATGGCTTTTGCCATGATTGGTGGAACTTCTGCTGTCTCTAGTCTGGGGAATACACAGCTTGCCAATGCTGGCTCTTAGGGCTGGGGCTTGCTCTGGGGCACTAGAGAGGGAGGATAATTTTGGCCCACCCTACCCCCTCCACTTATTAAATACACTATCTTCCCCCCTCTTCAGGCCTCATGCCCACTAGTCTTATGCTATCCAATAGGATCCTAATCCGCATTCTCAATAACTCCACCCAGACTGGGGGCATATGCCTGGCCACTTCTGCCTTGAAAAATGTTTCTCCTGTACCTCACTACAGGTTTCCTCCTCCTTAATTTATATGACATATCTCATGGATTCCCCAAGTCTCCTTACCAGTAGCACACAGATGTATTCTCGGACAGTAAAAACCCCTTCCTCAAGCTTGAAAACATTTCTCTTTGCATTGCACACACTCACCCTGGCTGCTATACAACTCCAAGACTTAGCTTATAAATTGGGTTCCCACTGCTGATGTCCCAATCATGTTTGTTCTCCATTAAGTCCTTTCTGTTTGCTTTCTTTCCACCCTCCATCTTGACATGTGGACCCTGCATCTAAACTGCAAAACTGTAGGCATTCAAGTGGCAAACTACAGCCCTTTTGTCTGCTTCTACTTGCCATAAAAAACTGCTCTTGTTGCTTCTCATCTGTGCTGGCAATGTAGAGTTAAACCCTGGACCCCCTTCCGATTCCCATCCCTGCTGACCTTACTCAACTAAAGGGTATCTCCTTCTTGCATATAAACACCTGTAGCCTCCTAAAAAAGCTGGACTCCATCAAAATCTGGTCCTCCCACTGAACTCCTGATATTCTTGCTATTACTGAAACAGGGCTAAGACCAAATACCCTGGACTATGAGGTCAACATTCCTTCATACAACTTGTTTAGAGCTGATAGGTTATCCAGAGGGGGGTAGCCATCTACATCTGCGATAACATCATCGCTACTATTGTTGACTCAACATCAGCCCCTAAGGAGTTTGAGTGCCTTGCTATAAAAGTCCAACTCTCCCAATCCGCTTCCCTCTGCATCAGCGGGAGCTATAAGCCCCCCTCAGTTGGCCTCTCACTGTTCAAGCACCTAAGCAATATATTAGGAGCTGCACAGTCTGAAGTAGACATCCTTGGTGACTTCAATCTGGACTGGCTTTCCCCAGCCTCCAGACTGCTGAAAGAACTTTGTGATGCATGCAGGCTCACTCAGGCTATAAATGAAGCCACCCAACCTAACAACGAGAATCCTGAGCATAGTACCCGCCTTGACCTAATCCTTGTAAGCAAGCCACACCTCTTCTCCCATTCAGGAGTATTTTGCAACAACCTCAGCGATTACTGTGCCATTGCTTGTGTGACATCAGCGCACCTCCCAGCCTCCTCTTCCTTGAAGTACATATTCAAGAACTGTAAATGGAACTTTAGTCCAAACACATTTCTCTACAACCTACCATATGCAAACTGGCAGAAGTTTTACCTTGCACCAACTGTGGATAAGGCATATGAGGCCTTCCAAGATATACTCTCGGAGACCCTAGATCTTCATGCCCCTGTTGTCAAAAGCAGAACCAAGAGAAAATCATGTCCCTGGGTCATGGGAAACCTAAACGCTGCTTTATGGCACAGGGATGCTCTTTGGAAAAGAGATAGAAATTCAAAGTTAGCCATGGATTGGGCTGCCTTCCGAACCGCAAGAAATAATCTCACAAAAATAACTACAGCTTCTAAATCTAGCTATTTCCACTCTGAACTCAACGCATCCACCAACTCCATCAGTAGGTTCTGGAAAATCCTAAGGAAGGTAGAGGGCCATAGCAATCCTGGCACTCTTCCCTCTAAAATCACAAATAGTGGTATTCATACTACTGATAAGAAAGGGATTCTTGATCTCCTCAATAACCATTTTGCCACTACAGGGATGGCTTTTGATATCTCTCTGGCAAATGCCATTAGATTGCAGCTATGTAGCCAGACACCTGAATGACTGCATCCAGACCCTCCTGCTTCATGTCATTCCCTCTCCTTCTCTCTGGTCTCCATCAAACAAGTCGAGGATTCTTCTCTTCGAGCTTGATACAAAAAAAAGTCCGGGGGCGGATCTGATCGAGCCATTTTTCCTAAAATCGGCCTAATTCATACTGGCCCCTCCCATTACTCACCTCTTCAACCTTTCCCTCATCCAAGGCACCTTCCCTAGGATCTGGAAGACAGCTCATGTCATCCCACTATTTAGATCAGGGGACCCCTGTGACTTAAATAATTACCATTCTATCTCCTTGCTCCCAGCTTTGTCCAAGTTACTGGAGAAGGTAGTCAATGAGCAGCTCAGACTACATCTCAAAAGCTTCAGTTTGCTAAACCCAATTTAATCTTGTTTCTGTCCATACACAATACCACAACTGCTCTTGCCAAGGTTATAAATGATTGGCAGATTGCTCTCGATAACAAACGTTAAATCTTTGCCTTGGTTTTGGACCTTAGCAAGGCCTTCGACATGGTGGATCATGACCTTCTTCTGGTGTCCCTAGAGAAAACTGGGGTGGACAGCCCAGCATTATTATGGCTTGCCAATTATTTCACTGGCAGAGAACAACAGGTTAAGGCAAGGCAGAAGGTGATTTATCCCAAAAAAATTACTCCTAAGAGGTGTCTCGCAAGGATCCATACTTGGTCCTCTGCTCTTTGCTATCTACATCAATCGACTAGACACTGATTTAAAGTCAACTAATATTCACCTCTTCACTGACATCACAGTGCTCCACATTGACAGACCAACACTGGAATCAGCCTGCAAGGACCTCCAAAGTGACTTCGTCATCCTTCAAAAAAAACTACTTGGCCTGAAACTTCTACTAAATGTAAAAAGAAAAACAAAGCCATGCTCTTCTCTCCTCTAATCTCTCCACTCAAAAAAAATCCTTCTGGTATGGTTCTCCTAATAAGCACTCTCTTGGGTGAAACCTTGGTGTTTTTGGAGAAATTCAAATACTTGGGGGTCTGGATAGACTCCAAATTGTTCTGCTTAGATCACATAGAGGAGCTAACTAAAAAACTAAGGCAAAGACTTGGTATTTTTTTCTGAATCAAATACTCACTAACTCGCAATTCTAGAAAACTTCTAGTTCAAGCTACATTTATGCCGCTCTTAGACTATATGGATTTCTTGTATGGTCATAGCACTAGCACGACTCTCTCTAAGCTTGACACCCTCTACCACAGAGCCCTCAGGTTTATCTCTGATGCTCCTTACGCTACACATCACTGCATCCTTTACTCCTCCATAGTTTGGAGCTCCCTTAGCTTCAGGAGGCAGAAAAACACTGTACTTTGGACATACAAAGTCATCACTCAGAAGATTCCCCAGTACCTTTCAAGTCATCTTCCTATCTGTCCTCCCAGTGCCTATCCCCCTCCAAAGTCTCACCTTCATTTCCCTTGCTCTTCCTAAAGTTAGAATGCACTTTGGTAACATAGAAACATAGAATTTGATGGCAGATAAGGACCGCTTGGCCCACCCAGTCTGCCCATTTCCCTACCTAATGGATAAGTTGCAGATCCTAGTTAACCAGCAGCCTACTTCTTCCTACCCCCACCCCCTAGAATTGCCTTATGACTGTCCCATGCATGCTTGAATTCCACCACTGTTTTTGACTCCATAACCTCCTGCAGAAGGCTGTTCCATGCATCCACAACCCTCTCTGTGAAAAAATACTTCCTTAAATTACCTCTGAGCCACCCCACCTCTATCTTCAAATTGTGCCCCCTTGTTCTTGCACACCTCTTTTTTTTGAAAGATGCTACCCTCTTGGACTTTGTTGATTCCCTTGAAGTACTTGAAAGTTTCTATCATGTCCCGCCTCTCCCTCCTTTCCTCGAGGCTATACATATTAAGCCCCTTAAGTATCTCGTCATATGTCTTCCGGTGCAGACCCTGCACCATTTTAGTTGCCCTCCTCTGGACAGCTTCCATCCTGTCTATGTCTTTGCGGAGATTGGGTCTCCAGAACTGCATGCAGTACTCCAGATGGGATGGGGTCTCACCAGCTGTCTGTACAGAGGGATAATAGCTTCCTGTTTTATACTGGTGATGCCTCTCCCTATGCATCCCAGTATCCCCCAGCACTCCTTGCTGCCCTCTCACATTGCTTGCCCACCTTTAGGTCATCTGATATGACTACCCCCAGGTCCCTTTCCATTTTTGTTGTTGTTAGTATAAGCCATGTCCTTCCTATGCTCTGAAAGAAGATACAGAAATCCTTTAGGTTCACTACCCCTGTAATGTTCTCACTCTTCATGGCTATGTTCATGAAGACTTTCTCTGACATCTGTCATTGCTTCAAATGAGGGACCTACAACTAAGGCCTGCCATTGCCTCACATATGGGACCTAACTCTAATTTTTTTGACTGAGGCAACTATTATTCTGCTTTTCTTCCTATAGTCTTTTCTCCATAAGCTATTACTTACTATCTGAATCAGCCTCCGCTGCCCCCTCCTGCCTCACTTCCTCTCAATCCTCCCCCTCTACCTACCCCATCTCCCAATATGTATGTACCTCCAACTTTATTCCCCTTATGACAGCCCCACCCCTGTCACCCCTTCCCTTTTCTGTTGTCCAGTATGACCTGATTTTGGGATTCTCAATTATAGCTGGATTAGATTGTTACCCTTAGCCCTCTTTACTTAATTTTACCTCCAGTTTCATACTGCATTGCACCTGTAGAGGTTACTGTCCCGCAAAATTGTTCTCACTGTTGACTCCCAATGATGTTTACTGTATATACTATACCCTACTGGCCTGTATGTATCTACACCTGCATTTAGACAAACCCTATTGCATATGTGATGTATAAATGCCTCTTGTTATGCTCCTTTGAATATAGTTTGTTGCTGACTCTTCACCTGTTTATACCTATTCTGTTCCTTTTGCCTTGTATATGTACAACATGATTATTATGTTGTCCTTGAAAATGTTATTACATTTTATTTTTTACAACTCTACTGGCAAGTATACTGCCTCAGGTCCATCGTGTGAATGAGCTTGTCATAATGGTGTTCTGAGAGGCAAAATAAAGATATTGATTTATTGATAGGAAGGAAGGAAGGGCGTTTAGTTTTATACACAGCCTTTCATACAAATTATATCCCAAACTGATTTTTAGTCCAGGAGAGGGAGGGCAAATAATGCTTTGGCCATTGGCAACATACTGTACAGAGAGAATCAACAAGCACTAAAATAACTTAGATAGATTACACAAATGTTAATTACAACAAGATCATACAAAAAGGAATTGGCAGTTACAGGATTCAGTCCCTGGTCTTCTGATTTACAGCTCTGTGCTCAATCCACCAGGCAAAGTGTCTCCATAGTTTTACTTAAAATTTTTTATGACACCCCAATACTGATTGGCCCAAGCATAAACGTTTCCATGCTATATTTCTTCAAACCATTTATGTATGTACCATGCTCTATTTTTCTTTGTCTGGAAAATACAATGTGATACACAAAAAGAGAGAACATTTGACAGAGTCTGAAGACCTTTGTCAAACTGCATTAGCATGTGTCTTCAAAATGTTTTTAAACAGACAATATTGGATTCAAAAAACTCACTCTCTCTCTCTCTCTCTTTCTCCACTGCTGTTCTATATCCTTTTACTGTACTTGCCAGGGATGTACATAAATGACTCTAGTGTGCATCTCCTAATGTTCCATTATTAGTATTGCAAACCTATCTCATAAATGTAATGCCTCAAGTCATTTCTAAGGAGACAGCATTAATACTGTTGAGCAAGCACAGCACTAACATCTCTCCATGGAGTGCTGTGGTCATCAATTTATCCTGCTGCAAGCTATTGAAAATTAAACATTTTCAACAGAGCAAGGATTAATTCATATGCTGATTTTATCCTCCTCCTTGACAATATGTCTAGGAAGCACTAGCTTACTTTAATGCTTACAATTAGCAAAATGAAATTCATTACATGCAAAACTAGTCTTAAGTTATCCCATGTCAAAGTGGCTGTTGAAAAAAAGCAACATTCTTAATAACCTCTTCATTAACAGAACATTAATGCTTTATGTCACAGTGTAATTCATACAGCTAAATTACTGTTTCTTAACCTTCAGACAAAGTAGCACTTCATATCAATTGTAAGCACTTTAGACCAAATGTGTCCCAACTGTTCCTTAGGCATAACTATTGATTGCTGGGAGCTTTTTTTTCCCTTGAGGCTTTCTTGAGAATTGGCAATATTTTAAAAATAAAAAAGAGACTGAGTTTAGCTTAACAAAGTATTTCCAACAGTTATTACCAGAAAAAGCACAATATAGTATGATGGTGTTAAGACAGGGTTCATCATTATGCATTACAGTATATGTGACAAATAATGTAGTCTTTATTGCTGTTTTGTAGTGTAACAGAAAATGCATTAATTTTCATACAGTACTTAGCATACCTATTTATTCTTACTTATGAAGTTGGGGAAGGATGCTGAAGACCTACTGTAGACTTCCTTCTGACGTTAAATTACAATGTTAGTATGTTCAGCTACTGTACATAAAAAATATTAACCTTATCAAAACTATGGAGAAACACTGAAGTCGCCATTGCAGCAGTCAGTAAACCATACCTGTTGTCAGTAGTGTCACCACTACTGCATCCCCCCAACTCAATCCGGTAAAACAGATAACACCCATTTCCATCTGGCACCCCCTTTCTCCCCAATAAGCAACTGCAACAGCCCTCCCTCCATTTCAGCAGACCACCATCTAATGAATGAAACTGCAGTTTTGTGGTTTTCTTTCATTAGACTGTGGCCAGCCAAGATGAAGGAAGGGTTGTGCTGGTCACCCACCAAGGGACCTACTCTATCCTTTATTGGGGTGAGTAGAGTGGAAGTGGGTGGACGGTGCCAGAGGGTGGTGAGAAATGGAGTGCTACATACATAACTGGGTTGGGCAGAAGTAAAAGCCAGTGTGCTCTATTGATAAGCCCAGTGGCTAGTGAACTAGAAGACTGCAAATTCAAACCCTGCTAGAGCCAAAATACTTACTGTGTGACCTTGGGCAAGTCACTCAACCTCTCAGTGCTCCAGTCAACTTGTCTGCAGAAACAGGTAGAAGCAGGACCCACTTAAAATGATTTGTTCCATATCAGTTGGGTTAACCTATGTAAAGAAATTGTAATTAAAACATATTTTTTGTGAACACTGGGCGGGGATATTTCCACTGAGCTTTGTGGGAGGCGAGGGAAAAGGGTGGGTATATGTCTCTCTCTCTCTTTCTTTCATACATTGAAGCAGAAAACAGGAGTGGCAGGACCTGACTTAAGAACAGCAGTGAGATTTGGGTGGCTTGGGGCAACACACAAGTGGTGATCTCCAGAGTGGTCAGGTAAGAACTAAATGTAATATATATATATATATATATATATATATATATATATTATTATTTTTAAATTAAGGAAGTGGGTTGTTTGGAAAAAGGGGTGTAGCAAGGATAAATGATAATGATTGCTGTGGTTGTCATGGAGGGGACTGTAAGTGTGTCCATTACATAGGTGGGTGCCTGGAGGGGAGGAGGCCCACTGTAAGTGACTCCAGTGATGGAGGGCAGGTCCATTGTGGGATGGACCTCAATAATTCAGAATTTCATAATTTTTATTTAAAAACAGAATTAGTTTGTTGCCATATTGGGCCTTCTAAAAACAGATTCAGAAACAATTAGTTTGATATCTTTTATTGAATAAAAATAGATGTTGGGAGGTCTAAACCTCACTTTCAAATTCTTGACAATATTGGGAATGCAAGGTAATCACAGACACATTGCATTAGAGTAATAAACAAGTTTATGACTACCAAAGGGATAAATCATAGTTGCCCTAAGCAGTTCTTACCAATACGAACCGGGAGCCAGTGCTAAGCGTTCCCTACACCTCGAGGTTTCTCTGTGTCTCTTGTGGTCTCTCAGGTCTCCTAGGTATAAGGCTTGTGCATTACATTATATACCTATGATAATTACTATGGTTACCAAAAGATAGAAACATTTCTAGTTACAGAGATGAGCCTTATTGGCTAAATTAGAGGTGGCTCAATGGTCCAAGATAACATTATACAATTCTGTAAAGTCATCAGTTTGAGAACAAAAGAGTTCTTATACAGAGTCTTACTTAACTCAATGTAGTGGTACAAATTACCAAAAGGTGACAATGCCGTCTTACATATTATAATTACTCCAAGGACACAGGTGTCTTGGCATCTTACAAGTAAGAAATACACAGAAAATACATAGCAGAATATATGTATTAGCAAGCAAAGTGTATTACAACAATATGCATTCATATCCTGACATCTACTCTTGTACGGTAGATGCCCTTAGCCCTATATGTTAGTATAACATATACTTAAGTGCTAGCTGTCTACAGTGTACCTCTGAGGGTACCAATTAGGGTGCAGGGATCTCGTGTAACATTCCCCCCCTTGTTGCCTCCAAGGGCAACACAGGCAGATGTCTTGGGAAAGGACAGGAGAAGTGATCGTTTACAAACCCAAAGCGCAAGCTTTGTAAAGGAACTCAAGCTGCTCACAGTGTTGGTGCAGTGTGCGCCGTAGGCAGCAGAGCATTATAATCAAAATAAAAATTAAAAATGCTTGTATAATAACGAAACCTTTAAAAGTAATCTCTAACCAGGTGTTAGTTAATGCGTTATTCATATCTCCATCATTACTCAAGGCGAGAAAAGCTTAATTGGCTTTGGTCATATTATTGCTGATGTGAATGAGGTGTGTATCTTTCCTGTCTAAGAGTGATTTTAATGTAAGTGTGAGTGGGTCTATGTGTACATTAAAGTATGGCAAATATTCGGACAGTGTGAGCAGATAATTGAGGTTACCATCAATAATGTCTGCATCTAGAAGGGGGACAGGGGTTATAACAATATGTCCAATGACAGTCTTCTGGTGGGGGACAAAACAGAAATTGGGGTAATCAATAGCACATGTAACAGATCCATAGATGAAAGACTTGTAATTAGTGACCACACAATATTCTCCATCAGAATTATACTGTGAGTGCACAGTAGGCAGTCTCCACTTCTGCAACTGGACAGGGCAGGTGTAGGTCATCTTCGAAATCCGTGTTGATAGGCGATGAATCTTCTCATGATAAGATTGGTAGAGCTTATCCAGAGCCAGAGTTGAGTCAAAGGAGTCGGTGCCATTCGCAGTGATGTCATCATCCATGGTGAAAGTCCAGTCAATGTTGTCTGGAGAGTAACCGCAAACAGGTTGAATAACATCAAACACATCACATTGGCACAAGTAAATATATTGCTTTTTTGCACAGCAGTCCATGTGCAGAGTCACCCAGGCATCCAGGAAAGGGTGATAAACCAGTAGAGGTGGTAGATCCAGGTGTTCCCTGTAGATGTCTTCATCCAAATGCCCAATCGAATGTACCAGTGCAAACTTGTCAAACAAAGCTGTAGTGGGATCAAAGTGTGGTAAGGAGACAGTAAAGGAAACAAACATGGTATCTGTTATGGAACACTTCTTAGCAGTGAAACAAGGACCAGTATTAGGGTGTCTGGTCACAAACCCCAGATTCCTAGCTGTAGAAATAGGTATAGTTAAAGTCTGTTGCATACACATGGAAACACAGCTAGTGGTTTTGCATCGTGGACAATACCATTTGGAGATGTGTCTATCATGTACAATGTCAGGTAGTCTTCCAGATTCTAGATCATGGAAGAGGTTATTGATGGTAGTGATAATGTAGGAGCCATAAGCAGAGCATAGTATCTCTCTAGCAATGTATTGTTTATCTGCTTCTTTGTTGTTCTGTTGTATGAGTACGTTAATCTTGTCTTCAGAATCAGTGAATGCCTTAGCAATGTTGTGCATGTTGTATACAGTGTATTTTTCTTACTGACTAAGGCCATCCACACCATGCAATAATGGAGGTAGTACATTGTTGACCGAGCCAGTGGAGAATTTGGCAGAATAACTTTTGATAGCAGCAATGTCTGCTTTGTTCCAGATAGACATAGCCATACCAAAAAGGCCTGTGACAGTACCTGTTGCACCTGTGACATCAGAACTGTCAACTTCACGTGTTTCATGCTTATGAGTTAAATTATCAGGAGAGGGCTTCCTCCTGAAGATGCCTCTATGTTCAGTAGAATGGACCCCGGCAATAGGGTCTTGCGTACAAATCTGAAATGCAGCTAAACTATCAAGCAATAATGTACTATAAAATGCTGATGTGTTAGTATTGTGTCACATTCCAAATTCTTTCATGTTCCAGTAAGTTAGATTAAACAAAACAGGTATATGCATAAACTGTAAGTTATTAATCAAAGAACCTGGGAGGACAGTGGCTGTTAGACCACTACGGGGACCAGGGGCATGCTTTGGACATTCCAAAAGCTGCTTGTCAGTGGATGGTAAGACAGAGATACATGGCTGCAGAAGCCATGTGGTGTATAGCACAACATTTTTGAGCAGAATCTCTGGATAAAGATTTACAGTACGAAGAATCAATTAAGGCAGTTATGTTGTACAAACCAGAATGTCTTAATGCAGTTTGTAACAAGGACAGCAAACCATTTGGGGGATAATTTAGCATTGGGACAACCTTGGAAAGTTCCTTTGGAGAGTTTGGCCACACTGAGAATTTGTCCTTGCGATGTGGTTTTCCACTCAATTTGAAGGGTAGATTTATCAGGAGCAACAACCAAGGCAGTGAGGTAAGCATCGGAACCTTCCTGTACAGTGATCATACTATCTGGTATATTGATGGATACTCCCTCTGGAGGAGGTGCTGGAGGATCGAGGTGTAGTAGGAGGTCTGGTACCGTGCCTTGGATGCAGGGCATAACTCCTGAGAGGAGGAGATAATGGAACAACATAGCCATCTTGTCAGTGTATCTGAAAAGGAAGATCAGAGATTAGTATGTTAGTACTATTCCACCCAATGGGGTGAGGAAAAATAATTTAAGCTCCTTTATACAGTTTCAGCTGGTTTGCATGTAACCATTTGTCAGTCAACTTGTTATTGTGGAGGAGTCTAACTTGATAGACTGCAGGACTGAGCTTGTTGACAATGAGGTATGGGCCTTCCCATTTATTGGAGGAGTGGGTGGGATGTGCAAATTGAAGTACCATTACCTGATCTCCAACTTGCCAATCCACTTCTTGTGTGTGTTTGTCAAACTGTATTTTGGATTGTTGCTGGGCCTTGCCCATGCAGTTGGCAGCATACAAGTGTGTGTGTATGAGGTCTTTTCTTAGTTTTTCCACATATTGGTCCACAGACACACGGTCTGCAGTGGGGGGTGTGCAGGTCAAACAACAGGTTTTCAGGTAATCTCATCTGTCTACCAGTCATCACCTCAAAGGGTGTGAGCTGGGTGGTGGCTGAGGGTGTACCACTAATTGCCATAAGGAGTAGCGGCAATAGGGAATCCCAAGTTTTGGGATTGTCCTCAATGAATTTGGAAAGCATTTGCTTAATCCGTCTGTTGGCTCTTTCTACTTGACCTGAGGATTGAGGGTGGTATGGTATGTGGAATTTCTGCTGAACTCCAAGGAGTTCAAGGGATTCTTTCAACTCACCTGTAAAACTGGTTCCTTTGTCAGAGTCTACCTTGAAGGTAGACCCCACCCGGAGAAAATCTGTTCCACCAGGATTTGGCAGTAGTTTTTGCTGTACACGTCTTAGTGGGGAAAGCTTCTACCCACTTAGAGAAGAGGTCAGTTACCACAAGAGCATACTTATTATTTCTGCTGGTGTTGGTCAGTGGACCAATGAAATCAATTTGTATGGCATGCTGAGGGCCAGAATGTCGTTGTGATAAGAGTTTGGCATTTCATTTGGTAGGGATGGGGTTGTTTTGCGCACAAATGAGACAGTTGTCTATGTATTGTTTAACATCTTTGGTGATACCAGGCCACCAGACAGTGGTCTTGAGTTGTTGGAGGGTATTTTCTGCTCCCTGGTGTCCACCAGTGGAGGTGTCATGCACTTGGTGCAAGAATTCAGATCTTAAATGTCTGGGGACCACCCACAACTTGGTGGTGGAATTGTCTGGTTGGAACCAGATGAGCTTGTTATCTGGTAACAAGCGTAACTTACCTTCATGCCTCCGATAGGGGTTATGCATGGGAAGTTTCTCTTCAGTACCTTTGTCAAGGAATCTGAACACCTCTTTAAGTTCAGTGTCAAGATGCTGGGCTGTGGAGAGGTCCAAGGGAGAAAAAGGTTCAGGTTTCTTCCTGAGTGTTGCAATGTGCACAGCTGCATTAGCCTCTGGATGGTCCATCATCCAGATGTCCCCCCTCAGACCCCTTCCTTAGCAAGGGTGTCTGCTGTGTCATTAAAGGCATGATAGGGGTCATGGAGAGAGTGGGCTTTGACTTTGTGTACATAGAGTTTGTGTGCAAATTTTTGTGCCAGTGAATGTATGTATATTACCAATTCCTTGTACTTCACTGGGCTGCCATCAGAGGACAGGAAGAAGTTCTTCTGCCAGAAGGGAAGAAATTCTGTAAAAGAACAACAAACCCAGTTAGAGTCTGTAAAGATGATGGTATCCTCGGTTCCATGCTGGATGAACTCAAGGGCACAGGCCACCGCTGCCATCTCTGCATACTGTGATGATGCTACACTACAGCGCTTAGATATTTTGACAGTGTTCCCATAAGGGTAGATCACTAGAATGCCCATTCCTGCAGTTTGTTCTCCCTGATAGTAGGATGCTGAACCATCAGTAAAGACACGACACAAAGAAGTGTTGCCAAGTATCTGTGGCGTGGCAGGGAGGAAAGGACCTGGATCAGGAAGATCAAGTGACTGTAGCGTACAGTCATGGAGTTCTCCCTGGAAAAGGAGGCCATGAGCTAACATAGATGGAACTTTAGTTGGTTGTACCTGTATGTCTCTGTCCTGGAGAAGAAGTGACCAGTGTGTCAGTCTGGTGTTAGAGACTGACCCATCCTTCACCCTACCTGAGAGCAGAAATGTAGTTGGGGTGTGGTTAGTGTTGATGATCAGTGGTGAGTACCCAGTGATATACAGGAAGTGCTTGACTGCCCAGTAGGTGGCCAGAAGGTTCCTTTCACAAAGGCCATACTTCTGTTCTACTGGGGTCAAGAGCTGTGAGGCATATGCAATGGGTATCAAGGTGCTATGCACCTTCTGAGCCAGCACTGCCGACATGGCAATGTCAGAGGTGGCACATTCCAGATGGAATTGTAGTGTTGGATTGGGGTTGACCAGAGCTGGGGTGGAGGCCAAGACCTGCTTCAGTGACTTCACAGCCTGGGTGGGTATAGGGCCCCAAGTCCAGGGTACATCCTTTTTGAGTAACTCATACAGAGGAGCAGCTTTCTTAGCAAAATCACAAATAAAATCCCTCGATTAGTTCACCATACCTAGAAACCTTCGAAGAGTTGCCACACTGGTAGGTAATGGCAAGTCTTGAAATCCCTGTACCTTCCTCCAGGTAGGGCTTCGACCTTGGTCAGTTATTTTTAGACCCAGAAAGAGTACTTCTTTCTGACACGAGTGTGCTTTTGCTGGGTTGCATTTCAGGCCTGCTCTCTGAATGAGAGTCAGTAGTTCATCCAAGAGATCCAAATGTTGTTCCTGTGTGGCTGTTGCCAGCAACAGGTCATCCACATATTGTGAGAGACATTGGGGAGTAGAGCAACTCTCGAGGGCATCCATCATGTGGAGATGAAACAGGAATGGACTGTTACGGAATCCTTGTGGCAAGCAAGTCCACGTGTACTGTCTTCCTTCAAAGGTGAAGGCAAATTTATATTAACTCTCTTAAGGGCCAATGGCAATAACCAAAAATCATTGGAGATGTCCAGGGCACTGAACCATTTCAGATCGGGGGTCAGAAGTCGTACCACATCTGGTGCTGATGCCACAGTTGGAGAACAACTGGGGGTGACCTGATTCAGTTTCCTGTAGTCAATAGTAAGTCTCCAGGTGCCTGTGGGTTTCTTCACGGGCCACACTGGGGAGTTGGCAGTGGAAACACAAGTCCTGATTACTCCTTGCTTGAGGAGTGACTTGATTGTTTCTCTGAGGGAAGGCAAGGCCTCAGTTGGGAAATGATATTGCCTTTGCCTCTCATGTGCTGGGCCTGGCACTTCGATGATGGTGTGCATTCTACCACAGTCATGCTTGTTGATTGCAAACACATTCAAATGTCATTGCAAAATAGGGAGGAGCTTTGGGAAAAGTTCATGATTCTTGAACAAATCTATGACATCATACTCTTTGTCATTGGCAGATATCGTTGCCTCAACGTGTGAATCAAGAATCAAAATGGTAAGATATTGACCCTGAATCTGTATCTGCAGCATGTTAGCTAGGTCCACCACACAGCCGTGTGGTGCAAGGAAGTCAATCCCTAGGATACTAGGATGATCATGCAGTACCATTAGTTGGAGATTGTGTGAGGCCTTTAGATGGCCTAGCTCCACCGGTAGGGGTAGAGAACGGTATGCAGGTAACCTAGTACCATCAACTCCTGACATGTTGGTCCTCCATCCGGTGGACCAAGGGGATGTGTCCAGGTGTTCATCATGTAACACAGATACAGCTGCACCTGTATCTAACAAAACTACAAGTAGGCGGCCCCCGACCTCGGGCTCGGTGCAGGGCCTTCCGTTTGTATCCAAGACTAGCTTGTTTACAATCCGGACTGGGGCCTGTAATTGTCAATCCGTACTGCCGGAAGCATGTAGAGGTTGGGCCTGGCTCATGTGAATCACTTCACCATGTTGTACTGATGCTATATAGGGAGGAGCTTCTGGGTTCAAGCCTGAATGGGCCTGAGGACCTGTACCACTAGTGTCCCCATGGCCAGTTGGGGCCTGGGTCACTGGCTGTTCTGCCACAAGGGCCTGTTCGGGAACAGCATCTGCCACAGAGCGTACTTGTCCCAGGAGCTCTCAGAATTTCTGATTCTCTTCAGCTATCTCCCTATATGTAGGGCCTGTTCTCTGTTGTTGTGGTTTACCTCTACCCTTGTGCTTCCTGTTCTTATGCTAATTCTGGTTCCCACCCCATTGTTGTTGTTGTTGTGGTTGTTGTTGATAGGCCTCTTGGGGGTGTTGATTACCAGCTGGAGGGGCTTGCTGATGAGGGACCTGTTGGCGTTGGGCCTGCCCTTCCACTGTGTAGTGCGTTGTGGCCTCCGGAGTGGACTCCACGGCAGCTGCCTTTTTGGAACCGGAGCCCAAATCACGGATGTAGAGTTGATATACTCTTTCAGTTTTCCTAAGGATGTTGGCCAACCTATCCATTTTGAGGTAGGTGGTTGGCTCTACCTTTTCTCTTACTGCTGGAATCATGTTCCTAAGGAACAGGGTCTTATATTCAATAAGATCTACATCTGCAGCTTCTTGTGCCAAGTGCTTTCCTGCTCTGTAGGCCATCCAGAGTCTCTGGTGGTAAGTCGCTGGACTTTCTTTGCATTTTGCTTCACAGGGTAAGCAAGCATCACTCCTACTACAGCTGGGCTGTGAGGAGAAATGAGCTCAGCTACAACCTCGTCAAAGGTAACGTTCCCATCCTGACGAACAGCGTCGGGGAGTTTGACCCACAAACCAGGATCGATGGTCTGGCGTAGTATTTGGACCTGATATTCTGCTGCGAGGCTAAGCATCTCACATTTAGAACGCATCTTCTCCAAGTGACAGCTGAGGTTATCGTATGGATTCATCCGACCGATGCTGTCAGCAATTTGCTGAACAGAGTAGGCCATTTGTAGTGGATTAGTGGGCTGATCAGGCAAAGGTAGATTGTCTTAAGCACCATCCAGGGCAGCCCAAGCTGCAGCTTCAGCCGCAGTGCAGACAATACCTTCCTGAGTGCCAGTCTCTTGCAGAAGCTGCCTAATCTGGGTTTCAATAGCCTGTTTACTCCTCTCAGGAAAAGGTTCATTGTCTATCGCAGTTTCAATCATGGTTTCTATCTCCTGCCTGTCTTCCACATTAATAATGGCTACCGGAGGTGCTGTCCAGACCAGGCTTGGGCCTGCTTCCCCCCATCATGGGGGCCACCATGTTGGCATCTCCCATGTTGAGTGTCACAACGTCACTGACGTGTGACATGGGGAGTTGTGGGTTGGGACCTGCCATGTTGTGGATGGCTGGGTGGGGTGTCTGGGCCATAGTAAGGGTGTGACTGGGCTGAAATGTCACCATCAGATAACTCTCCTTCCGATGACAAATGAAAGGCAGGGGTTACGCCTCCCATTGCCTTCACATGTCCAGCCAGAACCTCTCGCTGATGGTGCAGTTTCGCCATCTTAGTTCTACATTTATTGTGACTCACACTTGCAACATCCATATCAACCTCATCTTGCTTTTGCTTTTACAACACTCTATATGCAGCGCTCAATTCACGATTGTCCCTGTAAGCCACTTCTAAATCATCACGTACCTGGTTTATCTCATCCTGCATCTCACCCATTTCGTCACTCAACTGAGCATTTGCAGAACTCAGCAAATCATTCATTTGCACTGCCTGACTCTTATCCTATCTCAAACTTTCACACTCCTACTTCAACAAACACAATTCCTGTTCTCCAGCTTGAGCCGAATGATGCAATAGTGAATCCTTTTCATTTCGCAGAGTTTGGAGTTCAGACTCCAAGTTCTGCTGCAGTCTGATACATTCTGTTTTCTGCAAACCCATCTGTTGCTTAAGAGATGAAATCTGCAGATCAAGGGTTTGAAACCTCACTTCGGAGGTTTCCAAAGCAGCGTAGAGAGCTGCGACCATCAACCCTTTAGCATAACGCTTATTGGCTGATTGTCTCATCTCTGCATACTGGGTTGAAATCCTCAGTATAGGGTTTTCAGATTGACTTGCATCCCGCGCGAAGTCAGCCCATCCTCCATGGGAGGCAAGGAAGTTTGAGACATCGAGTCTCAGTTCTGTGCAAATATATTTGATACTGTGGCCATTATGTGGGAGGGAATGAAAATTCAAACTGTGAAAAAGGCACCGTACTGCATATCGATCCACAGTACGAGCACTTTACACACAGCCGAGCTACTGTATGAGTTGTAGGCTTGCAATTCAAAGTTGCTATGGAGTGGGTCGAGACGGCATCGACCACACCCGAAAAGACCGACAGACTTTGCAAGTGACTACAAGCTGGTCTTAAAACAGGAAAGGTGATATGGGAATGTACACCTACTGTCCCCGTGGGAAAGAGAAAAGTTTAGGCAACAAGTGAAAACTTACAAACACCAAATATCACCTGCACACGGTCGCCAATTTGTTGGGAGGTCTAATCCTCACTTTCAGATTCTTGACAATATTGGGAATGCAAGTAATCACAGACACTAATATTCCACATACAGATGCCATTTTAGCCTGCCTTAAATACCTACATGAGAATGGACTAGACCAAAACATTGACCCAGAAGTGGTGGGGAAACTTATTGAATTAATTCTGACATGAAACAACTTCAGCTTCAAAGGTAAATATTATGTTCAAACTGTGGGAACAGCATTGGGTACCAGGATGGCTCCACAGCATTCTAATCTCTTTTTGGCAGATTTGGAGGAGGACTTTTTAAAGCACTGTACACACAAACCACTCGCTTATTTCTATTACAGTGATGATTTGTTTCTAATTTGGACAGAGGCATAGGCACACTTAAAGAGTTTCATCAGGAACTTAATGACCTCCACCCATCCATAAAGCTTTCTCTGGAATATTCAGCCACTAGTGTTAATTTTCCAGATACCACAGTCACCATCAAGGATGGAACCTTACATACATGTATTTACAGGAAACCAACAGACAGACAGAGATACTTGCATAGAAACAGTAATCACCCAAGCTACAGAAAAAAAAATGTAATGTACAGTCAAGCACTTCGATATCACCTCATCTGTTCTAGTGAGGAAGACAGAGAAACACATTTGGCTATATTGAAAAAAAAAATTTATTGAGCAGGGACACTCTTCCAGAGTATTTGACAGAGCAGTAGAATGTGCAACACAGGTATGAAGGGAACAACTACTTTGGTATAAAGAAAGGACCATTATTAACAGAATACCCTTCGTAGTAACATATCATCCTGACCTGGAACTTCTAGATTAAGGATCTCCACCCAATATTTAGTGAGGATGAGACCCTAAATTGTATTTTTCAAGAACTACCACTACTATCTTTTAAATAACCACCTAATTTAGCCAACCTGATTGTTGGGAGTAAACGTGCACCAGAACAGATCACCATGACACTAAATGGTACACAACCATGCAATGACCCCAGATGTAGCACTTGTGAGCACATTTCCACTTCACATTGTGTACTTACTTCACAAAACTGACAATTCAGGATAAAGGGGAATTATACATGTGCATCATGGAATGTTGTATACTTCATTCATTGCAAGAGATGTCCACAAACAAGGTATGTGGGAGAGACTAAGCAACCTCGTCACACTAGTATCAACTTACACAGACATACTATTAATATGAAGATGACTGAGAAGCCACTGTGGCAGCACTTCTCTCAGACTGATCACTCTATCTCAGGTATGTTACTTCACAAAACTGACAATTCAGGATATAGGGAAATTATACACGTGCATCACAGAATGTTGTTTATTTCATTCAATGCAAGAGTTGTGTACATGCAGGGTATGTGGGAGACGCTAAGCAACCTCTTCACACTAGAATGAATTCACACAGGCATACTATTAATATAAAGGTGACTGACAAGCCAGTGGACAGCACTTCTCTCAGACTCATCACTCTATCTCAGGTATGTCAGTAATGGTCTTAAAAGGGCATTTTAAAAACACACAACAGAGATGGGCATTTGAGGTAAGACTTAGTTTACTTCTCAGTATGGTAGAAGATGGCATGAACATTGATTTGTATCTTATGACACATTACCCTACTTGAACTTACACAGAACTTAAACACAAAGGATGGACTTATAATGGGACTTCAGTGGGTTTTTGTGTTTTGTTTTAATATTGTATGGTTATAGGGTTCCTTTTAGCTGGTTATCAATATGTTGGTTTCTCACCATTAACTATTTGTGGAGGGGGAAAGGGGGTATACTGTTCACACAGTGAATGCATTACTGCAAAGACCATTACAGCAACAAAATCTGCAGGTCACCGTAATGGTCCTGGTGGTACACTGATGTTTTTTTCCCTGGTGATTGTACCCCCCTCCATGACATAACTCCAACTCAGAGTTGATTATATAAAAGTTGAGGGTGTGGGCTCACATTGGGATGCATGGGGTGAAGCCCCCCACAGAAAAACACTTTGTTACAGTGATGGCACAAATCCAATTGTCAGCATGGTGCCATTGCTGTAATGCTGTTCTGCAAAGTTCCTGTTGCTGTGATGACATGGAACTGGTAGGGAGATAGAGTTTTTTTTTAGGGGGTGGGGATTGGAGTTATGGTTTTATGACGTAAGGCTTATATTCAGGAACAAGACATTATGCTGTTACGGTGTGTTAGAACTCTTGTTTCACATACATAGTGAATTGATACTTTCTTCCAACTAGTTATCTATATTATGTTGTTACCCAGGGGGAAGGGGGTGAAGGTTTAATTCTTTAGGTTTTGATTCAGATGCCTAAGACTGTTACTTACATATAGTAAATCGATTATTTACTGACACACTGTTTAACACTAAACATATTACGATGCATCATCTCATTTACTAGTGGGTCCTTGATTATTTTTTTATTGGGCCCTAATTCTGACAATTGATATTTTTAGTAAAATAAAATCTGGTTACATCAATTAAGATTTTTATGTTTAAGGAATATATTATATTGCTCAGTATATAGTTGATAAATTGAATCTAGATAGGTGTAATAATGTATGAATGTGTGAAACAGTTAGTTCATTCTAGGAAAACTTTTCTTTATACCTCCTATTGCCATAGATAGAAAATTTCTACTTTATAGGTTTTAACATGGAATACTATCACTTTTTTAATATGTACTTAAGTTGGTATTAAATCCAAAGGTCTAGCATTTAATTAAGTGTGTATGCTCATGACACAATTACTCATTCATTATGTAAGTTAGTGAAACTGTCAGGCCTCAGGAAGGATTCCTCTTATTTGCCTCTGTTGACATTTGACCTTGGAGTGCTTATTTATTTATTTTATTTATTGAAACATATCGGAATTGCAAACCTTTGAGTCAGAGACTCCTTTACAAAAGCTCCACATCATCAGACAAAACAGTTATACATTAGGAAAATATTGCTGCTTACAGGCACAAGTTATACAATATAAGATGCAAAATATGAACATAAAGTAGGAACGCATTGCAGGTTTCAGGCATAGTTATAGAATATGATAGGCAGATTAAGGACAGGAGTGGGTTACTTAAGCAGGCAGAACACAGGTAAAGTATAGACAGGATTTGAGTTCATTGTCCAGAGGGAAAATAAGTAGGATGTGAGTCCATTGTTGGGAAGGAAAGTGACTGGTAGCGGGGCACCTCATTTGTAGGGGGGGGGACCATTGGGTTAGTGGCAGTCACAGGTGTTAAAGGAATGGAGATGTTCCATAGGAGGGTCTTGAAGAGGCCCAGCCTACCTTCAGTAGCTATTGCACTAGGTAGAGCATTCATCCAGTGGGGGGCCCTGTAGCTGAAAGTTCTCTGGCGTAATGTAGTTCTACACCGAGGAATCAAGAAGGGGAGTTTTGGCAGAACTGCAGGTACATTTTAGCATAGGTGCAGGTTGCAGGAGGGTGCAGAGACCTGGAGGAGTAAGCCCACAGAAGATCTTTTTGGTGAGTAGGCAAGTTTGGTACTTAAGTCTTCAATGAAAGTTGAGCCAGTTTGAGTGACTATACAGGGAGCAGGTGTGCGTTGTCCATTCTCAGCCCATGATTAGCCAGCAGGCTTTGTTGAGGGACACTTTAATTCTGTGAAGAGAGGTGTTATCAGCAGCTCCATAGACCAGTATTCCATAATCAATAAGGGACAGTATAGAGGTGGAGACAGTGATGCAAAGGTCTCAGAGGTGAGACAGTGCTTTTAATGGTGAAGTAGGCCAGTTCTGGTGTTGACAACTGAGCTTAGTTGGTGGATGTGTTTGTGATAGTTAAGCACTGAGTCGAATCTGATACCGGGGTATTTGAAGGTACAAACCTGGTCAAGGTGTTGATTGAGGGAGTTATAGATATGCAGTGGAAATCCCTTGTGTTTGCTCTGGTGGTAGGTGAACACCATGGCTTTAGTTTTCTTATAACTTAATTCCAACCAGTGGTCAGCAAACCAGTATTTCTGTTGCATTGAAAGATTTTTGAAGGGATAGCTGGAGCAATTGTGGGTCCAGGTGGGAGGAGTAAAGGACCACATCATTGGCATATAGAAGCAGTTGCCTGGAGCATGATTTAGGTAGGGTGTTGAGAAATAAGATGAAGAGAAGAGGCCCTAGTATGGACTCCTGGGGCACACCTGATTTAAATCTGTAGACTGGTGGAGAGAACATCATTTATTCTGACTTGTTGTGACTTACCTGTGAGGTAGTCAGCAAACCAGTTAGAGGTGTCTTGGGAGAGAACACAGAGGGTGAGGGTAGATAGGAGTAGGGAGTGGTTTACGATGTCGAAGGCTTTCAACAGGTCAATAAAAACAGCTCCAGTCAGACATACTTTGTCAAGGGTGGAGTGGATGTAGTTGATGAACTCCAGCTGTGCAGATGTGGTGCTGTGCCCTTTACGAAAGCCATGTTGTTCCCTACACAGAAGGTCATATTTGGTGAGGTGTTCTAGTGAGTTGGTCTGAGACTAATTCTCCAGTGCCTTAGAGAGAGGGGGGAGGATGGAGATAGGTTGATAGTTTCCTGGAGCAGTGCGGTCACCACTTTTGTGTATGGGCATGATGACAGCAGCATTCCATAAGGTTGGGAATTCACCAAGGCAAAGGGAGTGGTTAAGTATATTGGTTAGGGGGATGAGAACAATATCTATAGTCAGGCTCAGTAGATTAAGGTCCAGAGTGTCACTGCTGAAATGGGAGCTCCCTAGGGCTTTTAGTAGGTAGGGCTTGGCCTCCCAGGGGACGAGGGTTCTGAAATGAGAGGAGGGTGGAGTAGGGAGTAAGGGGGCATTTGGGGATCAAAGAAGTGGGGGGGAGAACACTGCTGAGGTCAAAGAAGGAGGAGTTTAGGGTGTTGGTAATGAGTTTAGGGTCTGTGGAGATATTGCCATAAGAGTAGATTTGGGTGGGGGGGGAGTGGAGACTGACTTCCCATTGAGCTCCTTTAGCTTATTCCAGAACTTTCTACTCGGGCCCCAGGAGGAGGTGAGGGAAGCCTGGTAGTGCTCAGCCTTGCCTTTACATATATCCCATGTACATTTATTTCTTGCCACCTGATAACATTATCTGTCAGCAGGTTTGCCCATTTCAAGGGCTAGCTGCCAGAGGGAGTCACAATGATACATCAGGTTAAGGAGAGATTGGGTGATCCACGAGGAAGAGGGATCTTTAACAAAGCATTTAGTAAGAGGGGTAAAATATGTTGCATGCTGAATTAAAGGAGTTGATGAAAAATTTAAGGGTAGAATCTATGTCAGGGTCATGGTTTATGGGGGACAAGTCCAGGTGAGCAAGGTTGTGTTTTAATTGTTTAAGTTTACCAGGTTTAATTTGGTGTTCGTAGATAATTTTAGGTGGTGGTTTGTTAACCTTACAGGACCAGGTGCAGAGGATGGGGGAATGGTCGCTCAGAGTGTTAGGGAGCACAGAGACTCCTGTAATTCTAGAGGGGCAATTACAGTGCTCCCTCACTATAATGAACCTCGCTATAGCGAAATCTCACTTACTACAAATTAGGGTGATGGCTCCCAATCCAGTTTCTCTAATTGATAGGCGCGTCATCAACTTTCAATTATCAATCACACACTTTCTATAAAACAGTGCCGGCATCCTGCAGCTGTATGGCATGCAAAATGAAGCGATCCTGCTACACAGTTGAAACTAAGCTGGCAATTCTAGACCACCTGAAAAGTGGTGAAAGCTTGACAAAGTTGTCTTTTGAGAGTGGTTATTCAAAATCCACCATATGTACTTGGCGGAAGCAGGAGAATGCCTTCCGAGCATTTGCCGATGAGTGCTCAGAGACCCAGGGGGATGGCTCGAAAAAAGTTAAGGCGTCCTGACGAGGGTGAAATTGATCAAGCAACCCAGCTTTGGTTTGAGCAGCAGCGCACTCACAGGGTACCACTGTCCGGCTCTATTGTGAAGAGCAAGGCAGAGCAGTTCACCAAAGATATTCACGGCGAGGAGTACAATTTCAAATCACCTTCAGGCTGGCTTTGGCGATTCCAGCGGAGGCATGGAATTCACCATGTGTGCATTACAGGGGAGGCAAGGTCTTGTGACGAAGCAGCAGTCCAGGCATTTCTACCAAAGTTACAAGACATTTTGGTCAAGGGTGGGTACACTCCAGAACAGGTGTACAACTGCAACGAGACTGGGCTATTCTGGAGATGTCTCCCTGACATGACACTGGCTAGTAAGAATGAAGTGAATGCATCCAAGGGGGGTTCAAGGTTGCAATGGACAGGGTAACCTACATGTTCCATACGAACACAACAGGAACCCAAAAACTGCTGCCCTTGTGTATAGGAAAGTATGCCAGCCCAAGATGTTTCCATCATGTCTCAATGGCATCCCTGCCTGTGACCTATGTGCATAGTAGAAATGCTTGGATGACTTCAGACATCTTCCGCAAGTGGTTTGCGGAGTCATTTGTACCATCGGTCCGAAGTCATTTAAGACAACAAAATCTCCCTGGCAAAGCTCTCCTGTTGCTGGATCAGTGCCCAGCTCATCCCCCAGAATCAGAAATGAAGTCAAGAGATGGTAAAAGAAAAGCGCTTTTTCTCCCAAAGAATACAACCTCCAAAATTCAGCCACTAGATGGTGGCATTATTGCAACATTTAAAAAACATTATCGTAAGCGATTGCTTACTGATTTGGTTGCTGAGGGTACTGAAGTGTGTTCATTCTTAAAAAACCTGAACCTAAGAGACATGGTACCAATTGCTGGAGAAGCGTGGGAAAAAGTTACATACTCTACCATTACCCACTGCTGGCAAGCCACACTGGGGACAGCATTCAGAGAACAGCTTTGCAACCCTGAAAACACCCAAGAAGATGCTGAAGATGACACACCTAAGATAGCTGCTCTTGCAACTGAGTTGAGTTTGCTGGACACACCTGATCCCTTGGCCATTGATGACTGGCTGTCCGTCGATGATGAAGTGCAGACGTCAGAATCCATTGCAGACTCTGAGATAGTCAGTGCGGTGAAGCATGTTGAGCAGAGTAATGATCGCTCTGAGGATGAAGACATAGAAGAAGTCATAGTACCTAGTTATGCAGTGGCGATACGGGGGATGGAAGCTGGGCTCCACTATTTGCAGTCACAGGACAGTGATCCGATTAAGGTATTGCAGCTGAGAAACATAATATCGCATATGAGAGACATTGCAGCCAAAAAATGTAAACAGTCTAAGGTTACCGGTTTTATGAAACCATCAGCTAACAATTGTGAATGAACCTGCATTTAATTATTGTTTTACTTTTAATTAAAGTGAATTTACTAAATCAAACTGGTGTTTTACTGGATGGTAATGTTTTTTTTTTTTGCCTCCTTGATGTAACGAACACACCGCTATAACGAATGAAGGTCTTGGCTCCTGACTCATTTGTTATAGCGAGGGAGCACTGTAGTAAGAACCAGGTCAAGCAGGGTAGCAGAACCAGTCTTATGGTTTATCCTAGTGGGGGAGGGAACAACCTGGGATAGTTCCAGGGCAGCTTTGGCATCTTTATATGGAGCAGCAGAGCAAGATTGCCAGTTGATGTTAAAGTCCCCAAGAGCTATGCATTCAGCCTTTGGAGGCAGAAGTGTGTCAGGAGGTCTAAACCTCACTCTCAGTTTCTTGGAATTAATGGGCATGCAAGGAATCACAGACACATTGCATAAGAGTAATAAAGCTTGTTTATTACTACCAAAAGGATAATCACAGTTGCCCTAAGCAGTTCTAACCAATAGGAACTGGGAGCCAATGCTAAGCGTTCCCTATACCTCGAGGAATCTCCGTGTCTCCAGGGGTCTCTGAGGTAGAAGACGTAATGTCTTCCATTATATACCTATGATAATTACCATGGTTACTGTAAGACAGAAACATTTCTAGTTACAGAGATGAGCCCTATTAGCTAAATTAGAGGTGGCTCCTCAGTCCAAGATAACATTATACAATTTTGTAGTAGTCATCACTTTGTAGAAACAAAGAGTGTGTAGCAATAATGTGCATACATATCCTGACATCTACTCTTATACGGTAGATGCCCTTAGCCCTATATGTTAGTATAACATATACTTAAATGCTAGCTGTCTGCAGTACACCCATGGGGGTACCAATTAGGGTACAGGGACCTTGTGTAGCACCCCCCCCTTGTTGCCTCACAAGGGGCAATACAAGTAAGAGTAAGGAAGTGGATAGGGTGCAGGGGTACTTTACAGTTCCGATGCACAAGCCCTGTAAAGGAACTCCAGCTGCTCATGGTGTTGGTGTAATGTGCACCACAGGCAGCAAAGCATAATAATAAGAAAAAATATCAAAAATGCTTGTATAATAACAAAACCTTTAAAGGTAATCTCTAACCAAGTGTTAGTAAGTGCACTATTCATGTCAATATCATTAATGAGTGCAAGGAGCTTTGTTAGCTTTGGAAATGTTATTGCTGATGTGGATGAGATGGGTGTCGTTTCTCTCTAAAAGTGATTTTAATGTCAAAGTGAGATGATTAATCTGTATATTAAAGTAAGGTAAATACTCTGAAAGAGTAAGCAGATAATCAGGGTTAGCATCAATGATGTCAGTGTCCATAATGGGGACAGGGGTAATAACTGTGTGCCCAATAATGGTTTTCTGATGGGGGACACAGCAGAAGTTAGGAGCATCAACAGAACATGTCTGTGAACCATGCATGAATGTCTTATAGTTAGTAACAACACAATATTCACCATCTGAGTTATATTGCATTTTCACTGTAGGCAGTCTCCATTTTTGCAACTGTACTGGGCAAGTGTAAGTCTGTTTGGAAATCCATGTTGAGAGGCAGTGAACCTCCTCCCGGTAAGACTGGTATAGTTTGGAATCGCCTGGAGTAGATGTTGAGTCCTGTTATTCTGTGCCATTTGTGGTGATGTCATCATCCATGGAAAAGGACCAGTCAATACTGTCTGGGGAATAGCCACATAAAGGTTTAATGACATCAAATAGGTCACATCGACACAAATAAATATACCCTTTCTTTGCACAACAGTCTGTGTGTGGTCAGACCCATGAATCCGGAAGAGAATGGAAAACCAGAAGAGGAGACAAATCAAGGTATTCTCTGTAGATGTCTTCATCAATGTGTCTAATGGAGTCTACAGATGTGAGTTTATCAAATACAGCTGTAGTAGGATCAAAATGTGGTAAAGAAACAGTGAAAGACACAAACATAGTATCCTTAATTGGCATCAGTGACATCAGATGAGTCACGTGTATTAGGTTTATGACTATGATCATCTATATTAGGTTTTCTCCTAAAATGTCCTCTATGCTAGGTGGTGTGTACAATGGTAATAGGATCTTGGTTATGGATTTGAAAAGCTGCTAAGCTATCAAGTAACAAAGTACTATAAAACACTGATTTATTAGTAGTATGACACATACCAAATTGTTTCATATTCCAGTAAGTCAAGTTAAACAAAATAGGTATATGCATAAATTGTAAGTTGTTAATAAGTGTACCAGGTAAAGCAGTGGCTGTGAAACCACTCTGAGGTCCAGGGGTTTGTTTTGGACATTCCAAAAGCTGTTTCTCAGTAGGGGGTAACACAGATAAATACATGGCAGCTGAGGCCATGTGTGTACAGCACAACATTTCCCAGCAGAGTCTTTAGACAATGAATCACAATATGAAGGGTCAAATATTGCATAAAGCAGAACATCTAAGAGAAGTTTGAAGCAAGGACAAGGTACCATTTGGGAATAATTTTGCATTGGGCCAACCATGGAAAGTTCCCATGGAGAGGTTGGCCATGGGGAGTATTTGTCCTTGAGATTTAGTTTGTCTCTCAATTTGTAGGGTAGATTTATCATGAGCAACAACTGAGGCAGATAGGTAGGCATCTGAACCTTCCTGGAAAGTAATCAAATTGTAGGGGATATTGATGGAGACTCCCTCTGGGGTAGTTGCAGGTGGATCAAGGTGAGGAAGGAGGTGCTTTACTGTGCCTTGGATGCAGGGGATAACTCCTGAGATGAGGAGAAAATGGAACAAGATAGCCATCTTGTCAGTGTATCTGAAAAGGAAAATCAAACATTAGTGAATTAGTACTATTTCGTCTAATGCGGTTAGGAAAAATAATTATACTCCTTTATACAGTTTCAGCTGGTTTGCATGTGACCATTTGTCAGTCAATTTGTTGTTTTGCATGAGTCTAACCTGATAGACTGCTGGACTGAGGTTGTTGACAATGGGGTAGGGTCCTTCCCATTTATTGGAGAAGGAATGTGTGGGATATGCAAACCTGAGAACCATTACCTGATCCCCAACTTGCCAATCCACTTCTTGTGTGTGTTTGTCAAACTGGATTTTGTACTGTTGCTGGGCCTTGCCCATGCAATTAGCAGCATACAAATGAGTGTGTATGAGATCTTGTCTGAGTTTTTCCACATATTGGTCCACTGAGACATGGTCTGCAGTGGGGGTGTGCAGGTCAAACAACAGGTGTTCAGGTAATCTCATATTTCTACCAGTCATCACCTCCAAGGGTGTCAGCTGGGTGGTGGCTGAAGGTGTACCCCGAATCATCATAAGGAATAAAGGCAATAGGAAATCCCAGTCCTTGGGATTGTCCTCAATAAATTTGGAAAGCATTTGCTTAATCCGTCTGTTGGCTTTCTCTAATTGACCTGAAGATTGTGAATGGTAAGGTATGTGGAACTTCTGATGAACTACAAGGAGTTCAAGTGCTTCTTTCGTCAGCTCACCTGTAAAACTGGTTCCTTTGTCTGAGTCTACCTTGAGAGGTAGACCCCACCTGGAGAAAATCTGTTCCACCAGGATTTTGGCAGTGGTTTTAGCAGTGCATGTCTTAGTGGGTAAAGCTTCAACCCACTTAGAAAAGAGATCAGTTACCACAAGGATGTATTTGTTGTTTCTGCAGGTATTGGTTAGGGGACCCATAAAATCAATCTGTATGGCATGCCAAGGGCCAGAATGCCTTTGTGGTAGCAGTTTGGCATTTTGCTTGGTAGGGATGGGGTTGTTTTATGCACAAACAAGGCAGTTGTCTATGTACTGTTTGACATCATTGGTGACACAAGGCCATCAAGCAGTGGTCTTGAGCCTTTGGAGTGTATTTTCCACTCCCTGGTGTCCACCAGTGGAGGTGTCATGCACTTGGTGCAGATATTCAGGTCTAAGATGATGGGGAACCACCCACAACTTGCTGGGGGTGTCATCTGATTAATACCAAATGATCTTGCCATCAGGGGACAGGTGTAGCATACCTTTATGCCTTCGGTAGGGGTGGTAGGGGTTGTGTGTAGGTAAATTCTTCTCAGTACCTTTGTCCAAAAATCTGAACACATCTTTGAGTTCAGAGTCAGCATGCTGGGCTTCTGACAAATCCAAGGAGAAGAAGGGTTCAGGTTTCTTCCTGACTGCTGCAATGTGTATGGCCGCTCTGGCCTGTGGATGGTCCATCATCTAGGTGTCCCCCTCTTGGGTCCTATCCTTTGCAAATGTGTCAGCAGTGTCATTGAAGGCATGATAGGGATCATAGAGGGAGTGGGCCTTTACTTTGTGTACATAGAGTTTGTGTGCAAACTTCTGTGCAGTGAGTATATGTATATTACCAGTTGCTTATGTTTCACTGGGCTGCCATGAGAGGAGGTAAAAGAGTTCTTCTGCCAGAAAGGAAGGAATTCTGTAAGGTAACAATAAATCCAGCTACAGTCTGTGAAAATGATGGTATCCTCGGTTCCATGCTGGATGAACTCGAGGGCACAGGCCACCACTGCCATCTCAGCATACTGTGATGATGCTACACTGTAATGCTTAGAAATCTTAACAATGTTACCATAAGGGCAAATGACTAATATGCCCATTCCTGCTTTCTGTTCTCCCTGGTAGTAGGAAGCTGAGCCATCTGTAAAGACATGACACAGTGAGGTGTTCTCAAGTAGTTGTGGTGTAACAGGAAGGAAAGGGCCTAGATCTGGTAGATCAGGTGGCTACAGTGTACAGTCGTGGGGTTCTCCTTGGAAGTGGAGACCATGAGCCAGCATGGATGGCATTTTGGTTGGATGAGCCTTAATGTCTCTGTCCAGGAGAAGGAGGGACAAGTGTGTCAGTCTGGTATTGGAGACTGACCCATCCTTTACTCTGTTTGATAGCAAAAAGGTTGTTGGGGTGTGGTTGGTGTTAATGATCAGGGGTAGAGTACACAATGATGTACAGAAAGTGCTTGACAGCCCAGTAGGTGGCCAGAAGCTTCCTTTCACAAAGGCTGTACTTCTGTTCCACTGGGGTCAAAAGCTGTGATGCATATGCAGTGGGTCTCAGGGTGCCATGGACCTACTGGCCCAACACAGCAGACATGGCAATGTCAGAGGTGGCACATTCCAGATGGAATAGCAGGGCTTGATTGGGGTTGACCAAAGCTGGAGCTGAGGCCAAGGCCTGTTTCAGTAACATCACAGCTTGGGTGTAAATGGGACCCCAAGTCCAGGGGACATCCTTTTTTAGTAGCTCATACAGAGGGGCAGCCTTCTGAGCAAAATCACAAAAATCTCTAGAATAGTTGACCATACCCAGAAACCTTCTAACGGTGGCCACGCTGGTAGGCAGTGGCAAATCTTGCAATCCTTGTATCTTCTTCCAGGTAGGGCTTCAGCCTTGGTCTGTTATTCTCAGGCCCAGAAAGAGTACCTCTTTCTGACATAGTTGTGCTTTTGCAGGGTTATATTTGAGGCATGCCCTCTGGATGAGCGTCAGTAGTTTGCCCAAGAGGTCCAGATGTTGTTCCTGTATGGCTGTGGCCAACAACAGGTCATCCACATACTGCAAGAGACACTGGGGTGTAGAAAAACCCTCAAGGGTGTCCATCATGTGTAAATGGAACTGGGAGGGGCTGTTGTGGAACCCCTGTGGTAGGCAGGTCCACATGTACTGCTTGCTCTCAAAGGTGAAGGCAAACTTATATTGACTTTTGGGGGCCAATGGCAATGACCATAAACCATTGGAGATGTCCAGGGCACTAAACCATTGTTGGTCAGAGGTCAATAGTCATAACACATCTGGTGCTGATGCCACAGTTGGGGCACAACTGGTGGTGACCTGGTTTACTCTCCTGTAGTCAATAGTAAGTCTCCAGGGATCTGTGGGTTTTTTCACAGACCACATTGGGGAATTTGCAGTGGAAACATATGTCCTGATTACACCTTGCTTGAGGAGTAATTTAATTGTTTGCCTAAGAGAAGGCAAGGCCTCAGGTGGAAAAGGGTATTGTCGTTGCCTCTCATGCGCTGGTCCTGTCACTTCAATGACAGTGTGCATCCTGCCACAGTCATGCTTACTGGTGGCACATGCCTCCAGATGCCTTTGTAGGATAGGGAGGACCTTTGGGAAATGCTTGTGGTTCTTGAACAAATCTATGACGTCATACTCTTTGCTGTTTGCAGATATTGTTGCAGCCACTTGTGATTAAGGAATCATGATGGTATGATATTGTCCCTGAATTTGTATCAATAACATGTTGGCTAGGTCTACCACACAGCCATGCAGTGCCAAAAAGTAAATTCCAATTATACTAGGGTGATCATGCAGAACCATTAACTGAAAGGTATGATAGGCCTTCAGGTGTCCCAGTGTCACACGTAGTGGCAGGGAGCGGTATGCAGGTAACCTAGTTCTGTCTACACCAGACATATTGGTCCTCCATCCAGTGGACCAAGGTGATGTGTCTTGGTTGTCATCCTGTACTACAGACACAGTCATCCCTGTATCCAGAAGTACTGTCAGTAGGCGGCCCACGACCTTGGCCTCAGTGCAGGGCCTTCCATTTGTATCCAAGACCAGCTTGTTTACAATACGGACAGGGGCCTGTAATTGTCAATCTGTACCAGTGGAAGCATGAGGAAGCTTTTGAAAGAGAGTCTGGGCCTGGTTCCTTTGAACCATCTCACCATGCTGCACTGATGCTATATAGGGATCCACTTCCGGGTTCAGGTCTGTAAGGGCCTGAGAGCCTGGACTTCCGGTGTCCCCATGGCCTGCTGAGGTCTGTTCTCCCAGCTGTGTTGCTGCAAGGGCCTGAATGGGGATGGCATCTATTATGAAGCACACTTGCCATGAAGGTCTCGGAACTTCCAGTTCTCGTTGGCTATTTCCGTATACAAAGGGCCTGGCCTTTGTTGTTTACCCTTATTGTTTTTATTGTGTTTCTTATTTTTGTGGTAGTTCCGGTTCCCACCCCAGGATTGTTGTTGTTGTTGGGCCTGCTGGGGGTGTTGGTTGTCTTTGGGGAGGGGCTGTTTCTCTTGGGTCTGCCTCTCCACCATGTAGTGTGTCATGCACTCTGTAATAGCTTCCACTGCAGCTACTTTCTTAGAACCGAAGCCTGAATCATGGATTTAGAATTGGTAAACTCTCTCTGTTTTCCAAAGAATGTCGGCAAACCTCTCCATGGTGGGATAGGTGGTTGGCTATACCTTTTCTCTTACTGCAGGGATCATGTTCCTCAGGAACAGGATCTTATACTCAATGAGGTCCGTATCTGTGGCTTCTTCTGCAAGATGCTTCCCTTATCGGTAGGCCATCCAGAGCCTCTGGTGGAAAGTTGTTGGACTTTCTTTTGCATTCTGTTTCACAGGGTATGCGAGTATCACTCCTACTACACCTGGGTTGTGTGCAGAAATGAGCTCAGATGCTACTTCGTCAAAGGTGGCATGGCCGTCCTGGCAGATGGCATTGGGGAGTTTCACCCACAGTCCAGGATTAATGGTCTGGTGTAGGATCTGGACCTGGTAGTCTGCAGCGAGACTAAGCATTTCACATTTAGCATGCACCTTTTCCAAGTGGCAACTGAGGTTGTCGGATGGGCTCATCCGACCAATGCTGTCAGCTATTTGCTGAACAGAGTATGCTATTTGTAGGGGATTATTGGGACGATCAAGTGGAGGTAGATTACCTCGGGTGCCCTCCAGGGCTGTCTGAGCTACGGCTTCAGCCACAGAATGAACCATGCCCTCCTGAGTACCAGCCTTGTGCAGAAGCTGCCTAATCTGGGTCTTGAAAACCCGTTTGTTTTTCTCAGAGATGGGCATGGTGCGTAAGGCACGCTCAATCATTTTTTATATCTTCTGCCTGTCTGCCACATTAATAATAACTATCGGTGGTGCCATCGGGGCTAGGTCTGGGCCTGCCCCCCCATCATGGGGGTTGCCATGTTGGCATTGCCCATGATGTGCATCATGCCGTTGATGACGTAGGGACATGGTGTCATGTGACAGGGGTCCACCATGTTGTGGATGGCGGGGAGGGGTCTCTGGGACAAAGTAGAGGTGTGACTGGGTGTTGTACTGAGAGATGTCAGCATCTAAGTCCTCCACTTCAGATGACTTTGACAAGGCAGGGGTTATGCCTCCCATTGCCTTGATGTGACCAGCCAGCATCTCTTGCTGATGGTGCAGTTTTGCTATTTTGGATTCACATTCATCATGACTCACTTTTGCAACATTCTGACCCACTTCATCCTACATCTGCTTCTGTAACACTATACGCGGTGCTCAATTCGCGATTGTCCCTAGTACTGTAGCTAAACCTAAGTCATTACGTACCTGGTTTATCTTGTCCTGTAACTCTCCCAACTCTTCATGCATTTGTTCATTCATTCTACATAACAAGTCATTGGTTTGCAAAGCCTGCCCCTCATCCTGTCTCCAACTTTCACACTCCTGCTTCAACATACAAAGTTCCTGCTCGCCTGCCTGAGCAGAATGATGCAAAAGGGAATCCTTTTCATTTCACAGAGTTTGGAGCTCAGATTCCAAATTCTGCTCTCTTCTCACATATTCAGTTTCCTGCAACCCCATCTCCTGCTTAAGAGATGAAATTTTCATTTCCAGGGATCGAGACCTCACTTCGGAGGCTTCCAGAGCAGCTTAGAGAGCCGTGACCAACAGCCCTTTAGCTTCTCGTTTTCTGGATGTTTGCCTCATCTCAGAGTATTGGGTTGAAATCCCCAGTACGGGGTTGTCGGATTGTCTTGTGTCCCATGTGAAGTCAGCCCATCTTCCATTGGAGGCAAGGAAGTTTGAGACATCGAGTCTCAGTTCTGCACAAATATTTGATATGGTGGCCATTGTGTGGGAAGGAATGAAAAATCAAACTGTGAAAAGGTGCCGTGCTGTGTATCGATCCACAACAGGTGCACTAGTTCACAGTCGGGCTACCTTGCACTTGTATGCTTGCAACTGAAAACTGCTGTAGGGTGGGTTGAGTCGGCATAGACCACACCTAGTAAGTAGCCAGACTTTGCAAGTGATTACAAAGTGGTTGAAAAATGGGAGAGATGATGTGGGAATGCACACCTACAGTCCCTGTTGGGAAGGGAAAAGGTTTTTGCAACAAGTGAAATTTTGCAAACACCAAATATTGTCTGCACGTAGTCATCACTTGTCAGGAGGCCTTAACCCTCACTCTCAGGCTCCTTGCAATAATGGGCATGCAAAGAATCACAGACACATTGCATAAGAGTAATAAAACATGTTTATTACTACCAAAAGGATAATCACAGTTGCCCTAAGCAGTTCTTACCAATAGGAACTGGGAGCCAGTGCTAAGCATTCCCTATACCTCAAGGAATTTCTGTGTCTCTATGGGTCTCCGAGGTAGAAGAAGTAATGTCTTACATTATATACCTACAATAATTACCATGGTTACTGTAAGATAAAAACATTTCTAGTTACAGAGATGAGCTCTATTGGCTAAATTAGAGGTGGCTCCTCAGTCCAAAATAACATTATACAATTTTGTAGTAGTCATCACTTTGTAGAAACAAAGAGGTACAGTTGGTACATAGCCATGTAGTAATACAAATCATCAGAAGATGGCAATGCCGACTCATATATCATAATCATTACAAGGACACAGATGTCCTAACATCTTATAAGCAAGAAATACATGTGTATATTGGAAAGTAAATTGTATAGCAATAATGTGCATACATATCCTGACATCTACTCTTATACGGTAGATGCTCTTAGCCCTATTTGTTAGTATAACATATACCTAAATGCTAGCTGTCTGCAGTACACCTATGGGGGTACCAGTTAGGGTGCAAGGACCTCGTGTAACAAGTGAAAGGTAGTTAAGCACAGAGTGAAAAGCCATTTTTTGATTGCAAGGAGGGATGTAAACCGAGGAGATGAAGAGGGGAACCGAGGCCTTGCCCACACTGAGTTTCAGGCTGAGCACTTCAGTGCCATGTTCCAGTTGGGCAGTAGGGAGTGCTTAGGTCTGAAGGGAGTCACGTAAGTAGATGGCACAGCCACTCCCATACTTACCCTGTCTGTCTGCATAGAAGAAGGAATACCCGGAAATAGCCACAGCAGAGTCAGGGGTGACTTTAGAGAGCCATGTTTCTGCTAGGGTGAGAATATTCAACTGGTGTTGGGCCATCCACCACTGTAGGCAGTCAAGTTTGTTCTGCAGGCTACAGATATTAATAGATGCAAGGCGGTATGGTAACAGGTCATGTTAATGGCAAGGGTAGGACCTGGGATTGGGTGTATGTTTCCTGATAGCAGAAGAAGGAGTAGAAGGGCCCTAAAAATGCAAATTGTGGTTGCTTACGTGGGTTGAGGCCACTGTGGGCTGTGCGGATATGTTTCACGCTGACAACTGGGATGGAGAGAGCAAGGATATGAGAAAAGGTATAGGGGAGAGAGGAAATGCAGTAGTTTGTGCTGGGATGAGGGAGGTTATGGGGTAGGGGAGGCAGTGGAGAGGAATCTTTGGTAGCAATATGGGTAAATGGGATGTTGGTTGAGGGTACACAGGTTCAATGGCACAGAGACCGGGTTAATGGACAAGTGGGTGATAAGGCAAAGAAAGAGGAGAGAAGGCAGAAGGGAGACAATGTCCATAGTGGACATAAAAGGGTGCAGTAGAAGGAGATAGTCACCACAGGCAGTGGTAATATAGGAGGAGAGAGGCTGAGCAGTGATAAGAGTCATTAAAGAGCATTCAGTAATAGGGCTACCCACTTGGTGCACCAGTAATGTCATGGACTGTGAAGAAGAAGGTGCAGAGTTCAAGTCCATGGAGGGAAGACTGGCAGGTGTACTACAGTAATGTGAAAAAAAATCAGAGATGTGTGGGGTAGAGGAGTAGAAGGGCAGGTCTAGAGAGACAGGAAAAGGAAGAAAATGATTTCAGGGAGGTGACCACAGTGACTCCTAGTGGCCACTCAGTATAACAAGCTAATGGGCAAATGGACACTTAGATAAAAACAGGTGGTCACATGCCCAGCTGATGCCAATATGTTTGGACACACTCCTGGGTGGATGAGTGGGTGGCTGGGACAGGACCATCAACAGGCTAACACCCCCTCAAAACACTGATGCAGGAGAGGAGCTAATTACCTTTAGGGATCCTTGTTCCTCACTATCCCCGCTGTGTGTGCTAGTGAAGCAGGTGTCTGTAGTGAAGGGATGGGTATTCCAGGGCAGCCTTTAGGGCTCCTTATACCTTGCTGTCCCCACTGTATGTGCCAGTGAAGCGGGCATCTGTAGTGGGAGGACGGGGGTTCGAGGGCAGCCTTTAGGGGTCCTTGTCCCTCGCTGTCCCCACTGTGTGTGCTAGTGGAGCAGGCATCTGTAGTGAGAAGATGGGGGTTCCAGGGCAGCCTTTAGGGGTCCTTGTCCCTCTCTATCCACACTGTGTGTGCTACTGGAGCAGGTGTCTGTAGTGAGGGGATGGGGTTCCAGAGCAGCCTTTAGGGCTCCTTGTCCCTCACTATCCCTGCTGTGTGCACTAGTGGAGTGGATATCTGTAGATATGTTTCACAGCAGCCAGCTAGCTGGCTAAAACTGGTTCCTTGCATTTAAACCTCTGTTATGGTTTAAAAAAAAGGTATTCTAAACCAATGAGAATTCTTTCTGGATTTTTATGTATGATCTGGGTGTTAATAGAATGTGATTTTCCACACAACTGGCATAAGCTTCCAAGGAAGGACTTGGTTGGTCTGAAAGCTTAAGCACTGTTTTCCTTTGTTACATCTATGTTGGTGCGATAAAAGGTATCAAACTAATTCTTTCTGGATCTATTTAAAACAGGAAAGGTAGTTCAAACCAATTGAGCTTACACTCATTTATAATGGCTTCTTGATGAGGATTAATACAAATATGTGTTACCATCATCAGAGAGAAATACATATGGAGACAAAGGCCCAGATATTTAAAGGGGTTGCGCATGGTGCAACATGGTTGCACCATGCACAACCCCCCAATGCGCCCTGGCATGATATTCAAAGGGGCAGATTGCTCGGTGCAAACCCCGATGCACCGGGGCGCATTGGTAATGTATGCAGTGCAGATTCAGCAGGCGTGCTCATGCATATGCACACATCCCGATATTCAACCCAGGATGTGTGGTGCATATGCTGGTGCAACCCCTACATGCACCACACACTGGTGCTCAAAGATGAGCTGAAACTACAAGGCTCAAATGTTGACCACCCACAGGCAGGTGGCTGTATTACAAGGTGCAACACAACAGCCACCAGCCATGGGTGGACTCCCGCCCAGCAGGAACTCTGTTCACAAGCACCTGGACCCTCGTTGGTAGTCTAGTGGGCCCCCCTTCCTCCCTGTATGCCCAATTGCAGGCTGAAGTAAAAATAAATAGTAACCTGGTGGTCTCAGTGATACCTCTTCCCACCCACCCACAGAGATCCCGGCCACCCAGCATTCCCCGTCATTGGAGGGTGGCAGAACCCCACCCGCATACCTCCCAGCTGCCCGCTGAATGACAGCGTACAGTATGATCTGTACACCTACTGGTCCACAGTGCGGACCAATGGGCTTGCAGACCATACTGTACTACACAGGAACAGATCTGTGAATGAATGCGTTCATTCACATATCTGGTCCTGTGTAGTACAGTATGATCTGCAACCCATTGGTCCACACTGTGGATCAATAGGCATACAAATCATACTGTATGCACTGTCATTCTGTAGGCAGCCGGCAAGCATGCAGGTGGGTGCTGCCGCCCACCGATGATGACTGGGGGTGCTGGCTGGCCAGGGTCCCCTGTGGTGGGGTGGGGAGGGGTACAACTGGACCACCAGGTTGCTATTTTGTTTTTACTTCAGCCTGTGATTGGGCATAATGGGAGGGTAGTATCACTGTACCACCAGGTTACTATTTATTTTTACTTCAGCCCGCTATCGGGCATACAGGGAGGGTGGTACCTCTGGACCACAGGTTACTATCTATTTTTACTTCAGCCCATGATCGGACATACAGGGAGGTAACCACTGGACAACCAGGTTAATATTTATGTTTACTTCAGCCCGCAATTGGGCATATGGGGAGGGAACCACTAGACCACCAGGTCATATTTCAAATGCACAATGGCCCGTGATTGGGTGTATGGGAGGGGAGGGGAAGGGGTTACAATAGCCCACCAGGGACCCATCTACTGACTTTGACAGCAGCTAGTCAGGATGCCAGAAGCAGTTCACCGGGATGCCCTGTGCAATGCATGCAAATGGGGCCATAATGACATGCAAATAGCCCAATTTGCATCTTGCATATATTTTGGCCTCATTTGCATGCCCCCTGCTGAATATTGCAGGTGATGTGCCTAGCACAACTGCACCTGCACTGGCACATCCCCGTGCTCCCTCTCTGTGGCATGTGCTGGCGCAGTGCCACTGTGCCATGCGCAATATGTGCACCTGCCCTGCCATATTCATCAATGCTGCACCATGGCGCATCATCATTGAATATCACCTGATCCTGGCCAAGGCGCAGCCCAGTTGCACTGCATCCATGCTTGCACCATTGCTTGGCACAGTTTGAATATCTGGCCCAAAATGTGCAAAATATTACTATAGACAGACAATTGTTCAAATTACAGTAGGCAATATAATTTACATAGCAATTAAGAGGTGTAACACAATACTGATATAATAAAATATCTATAGACAAGAGTCACAACAGGCAAATTGATTAAAATTAAACACATTTTTTAAGCTTTGCAGAAAAAGTAATGGCCCATCAGCAGGAAGTAAATACACAGCAAGGGGAATTCCAATGCTTTTGTTCCTTAGTAAGTAAAGATCTGATGCCATATAAAATGTTTGATAACTGAAATAAGAAATGCAATACCTGTTGCTTATCTAAGACTATTTTTATTCAAACAAAATACATGCAAATCCTGAAGATAAAGAGGTGTTTTCTGTTTAACACACCTCCATTCAAGGGTGAGCAAGGAACATTTCTGATACATGCTGTACCACCGAAGGGATATAAAAAGGTCAAAATGATGGGTACACCTGGGAAGTTGAAAAATAAATCTTACAAGTTTTTGATAAGCAGAATCAAGTTTGGAAAGATAAGTTAAGGCAGCACCAAAATAATAACTGACCCATAGTCTATTAAGGAAAGAATCATAGATTGACCTAGCCCTAGCCTAACACTGTGAGAGAAACAACCTTTATATTGATACCAAAACCCTAATTGAGCAGGTACCTTTTCAATAGTGACCATAATATGGTGGTCCCATTTAAACCATTCATCAAGCCACATGCCTAAATACTTGTAATGAGGGACTCTCCGAAGAAAAGAGTTACTGTGAGTAATTATTTTCAAATTGGGAATGGATTTTAAATGTCCGGAAATACTGAACTGTATAACCTGAGTTTTCTGTACTTTCAACATGAGAAGAGTATGACAAAAAAAAATGGTTGAACTTCATTAAAGGCCAGTTGAAGGTTAGATTGTAAATCAAGAACATTTTTATTCCAACCATATATTATGGTGTTGTCAGTGTACAAATTCAAAGCTGCATCATTCTGAGTTGACTTTAAATCACTGATGAATAAATTAAACAGCAGTGGACCCAGAGCAGAGCCCTGAGGGACACCACTGCTCAAAGAAACAGAATCAGAATGTGTACCATTGATAGAAACCATCTGGCACCTGTTTAATAAATAACTGTCCAACTATCTGTGAAGATCTGACTTAAAGCCTAGAAAACTCAGTTTATGTGTCAAAAGCGTGTGTTTTATTGTGTCATAGGCCTTGGGGAGATCAATACAAATTACCCTTGTCATAGAACAACTGTCAACTACTGTTTGCAAATCACTGGTTGCTTTTACCAATGCTGACAGGCTACTATGGTGATCTAAAATCAGACTGAAATTGATTAGTGTGGTTAGTGGAATTTCAAGATTTAGAGATTTGCTTTTCAGCAAGTATCTCCAAGACCTCTGACACAATTAGGAGAAAAGAGATTGGTTAGTAAGTAAATGTAGAGTAGTGTTACCAGACTAAAAGACTGTATAACATTTGCCAGTTACTATGGGTCAGGGGAAAATACCTGAAGAAATAGACATGTTGAAAAGATAAGCTAAGACTCCACTCCTTAGTGAGCTGTCCAGCACTGACTGGTCTCCCATCAGTACTGTTATCTCAATTGATCCAGCCCTTGAGTACTTCAAATCCACATTCCTCACCACCTGGAACTTTCATGCCCTATTCAGACATACCAGAGTCTGTGGGTCTCACCTACCTTGGATTACTGACAATCTTCTCACATGTCAATGGTTTCGTGTACAGGCCTAGAAGGAACACAAATTCTCATGCTCCCCTGCAGCATTTCAAAGATACCATCACCTACGTTACACCTGTACCAGGGCAGTTAGACAAGTAAAGGCCGATTACTTTTCTAGTGCCTTCCAAGCAAACATAAGCCACCCATAAAAATTCTGGAAGGTGGTCAATGCCCATCTCACCCCTCCAAATATAGCCCCTGCCCAAGTCCTCAGAGTGGGTGACACCTCCATATCAGACACCCTCTTTGTTGCCACAGAGTTCAATGCCTTCTTTACTTCTTGTGCCTCCTCCTCCTCTCCCATTCTCCCACATCCCCTCCTCTCCCATGCACTCCAGTCATCCTACTTCTCCCTTCTCCTTCTTCCCAGTATCTCCCTCCACTACTCTCCATGTTCTGCTTGCCCTAAACCCATCCACAGGAAAGAGTCCAGATGATCTTGATGCTAAACTGCTGTACCTGTCTGCTCCTGCCATTTTATACACCATGGCTGATCTCCTAAACCTCTCCTTTTGACTTGGCTCCATCCTGACTGCTTAGAAGCATGCTGCTCTCATCCCTCTCCCTAAAGGTGGTGACCCTTCTGTCCCCAGACACTGATGACCCATTTCTGTCCTTCCCATCCTTGCCATACTGCAAGAGTGCATAGTATTCGCCCAGATCTCTTCTTACCTTGACTCTACCTATGTTTTCACCCTTTTCCAATCTGGCTTTCTGAAGAATCACTCTACATCCACCTCCCTCTTCAGGCTCACTGACTCCATCCTCTTTGGAATGGATCAAGGCCTCATCACAGCTGCCATTTATGTCAACCTTGCTAAAGCTTTCAACACTGTATCCCACCCCCTCCTCCTTAATAAACTCACTGCTACAGGCTATCAGCCAATGCCACCAACTTGTTCAGATCTTACCTTGTGGGTAGGACACAATTAGTCAGAGCCAAGGACGCACTTTCCTCTCCCCCCTTCCTATCAACACTGGAGTCTCACAAAACTCTGTCCTTGGTCCACTTCTAGTCTCCATTTTTTCTTAATGATCTTTCTTTGGTCTGCTCATCTGAATCCATTTACATGTATGCGGATGACACCATTTTTGTCATGTCCATCCCCTCTGCTCCAGTTGAGGCTTCTAGTCTTCAGCAAGACTTCAACAATGTCCTGCTCTGGTTATGCTCTAACCAGCTGGCCCTGAATGACAAGAAGACAGTCTTCATGTCCTTCAGCACAAGGCACAGACTCTCCAGGCACCCCTCCCTAGTTTCCACACCATAGATAGGACTGCATTGGAAGATGTTACCTCAGGACTGCATTGGAAGATGTTACCTCATTCAGGTACCTCGGGGTTTGACTCAACAAACATCTCGACTTCTCTGGCCACATGGATGCCATACACAAGAAACTGCTCCCCAAGCTTGAAGCCTTATACAGAAACCATGTATGCATACCTTTACTAGCATGCTGTGCAGTTATACAGAGAATAATCCTTCCAATCTTTGACTACAATGATGTGGTCTGCAGTGCCGAACCCAAAACTTCCTTAGCCAGATTGGACACACTCTTCGATTCTTTCTGTCACTTTGCTCTCAACTGCCTTCCTCGCACTCACCACTGCTCCTTATATAAATCTCTAGCACTCCCTTCACTAAAGGATAGACTTCTGTCTCACTGTGCCAGCTTCCTTAGTGAAATCTGATTCTATGCACTCCACTAGTACCTCTCATCTTCCCTCTCACCTTCTCCTTACTCCTCCATCTCCCTTAAGAGTAGTGATGGTTGCACCCTAGTCATTCTCCCAGGACCTCCTCCACTAGCCAGGCATCTTTCTACCACTGCTTCTCCAAGCTCTGGAACTCACTTCCCTCCTCTATCTGACATCCTCATTCCCTTCATACCCTCTTTTATCTCCTTTGTAATTTCACCTTCCCTACCTGTAACTGCTTCTAACATCTTTCGTCTGTCCCCTGAGTTCTACTCCCCTTTTTTCTATTTTCCATGTGCAAAACCATGTGTGTTTTCAATGTAACAAAACTTGTTCCTGGGAGTCAAGCTCAAATCTGTTATTGTAAGCATTTGTAATTCTGAAATTGTTATTGATTACCTGACATCCATTGTATTATCTTTGCATCTTGTATTGTATTGTGTCTCCACTCCCTTCCCCCAGGATGCATCTGGAAATTAGCAAATTGCTCAATATTTATTTCTGTTGAAACTTTAAAATAAATCAAAATATAATTAGAGCAGCATATTTGAAACACTTTGGGCTAATAGGTCAGGATCCTAGGACTTTCTAGAATCAAATTTCAGTAGTAGGGTACATACCTCCTCTGCCCTAAATGGAGTCCATACAGAAGGAGATTTAGTTTCCATTGGTAATATACATGAAAAAGAAACATCAAGTTGATGGGTCAGTGTATTTCAATCAGCAGAAACAAAGTACAGTGCTCATTAAATTCATTAGAAATTGCTCTCAGCCTAGTTAAGCTTAATCCTTGAGACTCAAAATATTTTGGGAAGCTAACATTTAAGGAATAGATTCACACTCCTAACAGTTCTCCAAAAAGCATCAGGGTCAGTGTTCTTGCTATTATTTAATTTATCAAGAAAATAATTTTGTTTGGTCTAGAAATTCTAGGAAGTAGCAGTGGGAGAGGGACTGGGGTCTGCAGCATAAAGTGGTATGGTGTTCCAGTGTGAGGGGCGCATATTCAATGGATACTATAGGTCTCAGTTTGTGTGTAGGGAACCATGCTTTGAAACTGTGAATGGCCAATAATGACATTCACAAAACATTACATAGACCTGAGCCAGAGTGAGGGGCCCAACATATTCAAAAATCAAATTATAAGCCCAAACTGATTGAGGGTCCCTGTAGTTTGTAAACTGCCCATAGGTCAATTAACAAAGCATGCTACTGGATATGCAAAAGGTCAGTCATTAAAGGTGCATCCACCATTGTCAATACAATACAATGTTGGAAACAGTGGTTGTTAAATATATTTCTTAAAAGTAAGAAAACTCATTGCAAAAAACTATGTTAAAGCTGCAGTTACGGTTGCAGCACTGATTATCAACAGCGGCAAAATGCAATGTTAAGATACATAGTCTTTCTAAAATGCTTCACAAAGTTTCCTGACACTGTAAAGTGTGAAGTATCACTTCAGGTAGTTCTTCGCATAGCAAAGCTCAACAAAACTTAAACATAGTGACACTAAACCAACAGAATGACTGATAAAGTGCCACTTCATGTAGTTTTCATCCCTCACAAATAACTAAGCAAGTGTCATTGTTATTAATGGAACAATACAATTTACAACATAAGTCCCCATCTCCTTGATCCATCATTGTAATGTCTTCCTAGTATCCCCCAACTATTTACTGTTAACCTCAACCTGCCACTGGTATTGAATCAAGCCCCTATCCATTCTCCTGGTGCGGTGGAGTTTGCTGCCAAGCTGTGCAACACCTGATTTGTATTATTATGGAGAAGATTCTTCCCCAACCATGTATAAGAAATGACACCCCTGCCTCCCTCCCATCTGACCAGACTGGGATAATCAATGAGAATTTCCCATCCACCTTACCCTTGCCTCCATAGAAACATACTGTAGAAACATAGACTTTGACAGCAGATAAAGGACAGCTTAGCCCAGCCAGTCTTCCCATTTCCCTAACTATGGGATAAGATGCAGATCCTATTTTTTTTTTTTTTTTTGTGGGGATCCTCTGTCTTCCATCCGCCTGGTCACGGCCCCCGGAGCTTCCACCATCTGCCCATTGCCGCCACTCCCGGTCACCCCCGGCTTTCCCCCCAGAGGGTGGGGCCATGACCCCAGTTCCCTGGTGCCGTGGAACCAGTATCTGGTTGGGAGTGCGGCGGCAGGGGTGAATCGAAGCCTCCAGGGAGGCTTCATCTAGACGGAGGACCACCCCTCCTACTGATTTTCCTCCTTGGTTTTTCTCCCCTTGGAGGTGGGGATGTGCAATGATGCCAGCGTCTGCCCTGCCTCCACCCCTGATGTGAGCGTGGCAGTGTGAGTGCCCCAGCCTCCGCTAGGGGTCTCTAACGCTCTGGGTGCTGTCATCACCCACCCCCCGGAGAAGGAGAGCTGCCCATGGGACGCTCGATCCTTCTTCCCCCTGGCCGGCCCTCCGACGACTTGGGTCCATTCCCGAACCTGGGTCGCCGGCATCGCAAGCGGAAATCCCACCGCTGCGCCTACGGGCCGGCCACAGATCCTATTTTTACCAACAGCCTACTTCTTCCTACCACCCACCAGAATTGCCTTATGTCTGTCCCATGCATTCTTCAATTCCCCCACTATTTTTGACCCACAACCTTCTCAGGAAGGCTGTTCCATGCATCCACCACCCTCTCCATGAAAAAAATACTTCCTCACGTTGCTCCTGAGTAGTCCCACTTCTATCTTCAAATTGTGCCCCCTTGTTCTTGCACATCTCTTTTTCTGAAAGATGCTACCCTCTTGCACTTTGCTGATTCCCTTGAGGTACTTGAAAGTTTCTATCATGTCTCCCCTCCCTCCATTCCTTAAGGGTATACATATTAAGCTCTTTTAGTCTCTCTTCATATGGCTTCTGATGCAGACCCTGCACCATTTTAGTGGCCTCCTCTGGACTGCCTCCATCCTGTCTATGTCTTTGTGGAGATGGGGTCTCCAGAACTGTATGCAATACTACAGGGGGGTCTCACCAACTATCTGTACAGAGGGATAAAAACTTCTTGTTTTCTACTGGTGATGCCACTCTCTATGCATCCCAGTATCTCCTCAGCCCTCCTTACTGCCTTCTCACATTGCTTGTCTACAGTACCATTAGGTCATCTGTAATGACTATCCCCAGGTCCCTTTCAATTTTTGTTGTCATTAACCCCCCCCCATTGTGTACTCTTCCCTTGGGTGTTTGTTTCCCATGTACATTACGTTGCATTTCTTTGCATTGAATCTAAGCTGCCATACTTCTGAGCATCCCTCCAAGGAAGGAACTAGAAGGGGGACAGGATCAGATCTGTACAGTACAGTAGCTTCTTCTTGTTGTTTTTACATTGTTTCTTGTGGATTCTACTTGGTAGAAGGTTATTTTCTTTCGTACTACTTCTAAGGGGCTAGCAGGGTATTGTTTGAGGCTGTTGGAATTTTGAAACCTGTTTTGGTAGCTATAAGTGAGCTCATTTGTTTGATGTTTCACTGTGTGGCAGGCTGCATTTGTAGAGGCCTATTTCTTCTGATTTAAAAACATAAGTGGTGTGATTTAACTGGGTCTGTTTCTTTGAATTGGAGACCTATATCTTCTAATTTCAAGCCCATTTTGATGTGTTGTTGGTGAAGCTGTTTGGAGTCCTGTTTCTTTGGGTAGCAAACCTATTTTGGGAGCTTTGAGTAGAATTGTGATTCATTGTTGCTGGCTTCACTAGCTGCAAAGCTTAGTGCAGAGTTGGGGAAGGGAGCTATGGTCTGACCAGGGGCCTCAGCTACCTGATTGTTTCTGGAAGACTCGGGCTGGTCCCACCCCTGGTCCATTATTTCCTTTATACCAGGGGTTCTGACATCAGTTCCTCAAATGGGCAAAGGATATGCACCTGTCATAGCAGAAGCAGACATCCAGAAAAGGAACAGCAGCAAGTGAAGAGGTGACTGCTATCTCAGTGGAAGGGAAGTAAATGCAAATCTAGAGCTTTCATTGTTACTTCTTCGCATTGCTATTGCATTGGGGAAAGGAGGAGTAGGAGTTGAAGAAGGTTGTGCAATAGCTACTTAAAGTCTCTTTTTGAGTGTGGATAGGAAGGATAGGAATATAAAAAGCAGTTGCTCAATCTATCGAAACGTGTACGACAAAGGGGTAAGGGAAATAAAGAAAAGAATGTTTTGCACTGATAGAGGGGGAGAGGGGAGACTTGGGGGAGTGTTTGGTATCCTGCATCTGGAAGGGTGGTGGGTCGCTGGTGGGCAATGACAGCAATGGGAAGGGTGGTAGGCTGCAACAACTGCAGTGCACCAATCTTTCTAAAAATTGCCTGGAGTGTGGGAGGATGTTTAGTGTGCAACCACATAGAGAAACTTAGAAAGGAGATCGATGGTCTGCAGGAGGAACTAAGACATGCAAGGCTGATTGGGGGTGGGTTTAGCCCAATACTGGAGGGAGGAAGAAGGGGAGATGAGGGAGGGTGATTTAAGCCAACAGTGGTGAGGAGAGGGTCAGAAGACGGGAAGCAGAGACAAAGGGACCCAGGCTAGGAAGAATGATTGCTGGGGAAACCAGGTCAGGAGACAAAAGACAAATGGAAGGAGGAGATAGGGACTTGTGAGGGGAGGTGAAGAAGTGGCAAAAGTCATGGAGTGGAAAGGAGAGAACAGGTTACTATGCAGAGAGAGGGAGCGGGCATTTGTGAAGGGTCTTCAGAAAATAGTTTTGCACTGCTAGAGAGGAAAAAGGTGGAGGAGGGAAATGATGAAATTAGAGGAGTAATTGATAAATGCCTGGACCAAACTGGAGTGGGGGAAGTTCTGCTGGGAGAATTGCAACAGGGGCAAAAGGGGGAAATAATGTGCAGGAGGAAGAAGAGGAGCTGGAAATGAGAGATGGAGAGGAATGGAAGTAAGCAGGGAGTTAGAGTGGTGGAATCTTAGTGCTGGGGGACTCAATACTAAGAGGAGTCAGGTGGGGTAGCAAGGGGGACAGGCATAGTCACATTTGGGTGGAGGCCACACCAGGAATGACAACGGAAAGGGTGGGACAATCTGTTCTGAAATATGCTAGAAGGGGTAGGGACAAGCCTCATTTAATTATACATCTTGGGACAAATGACCTGGCTGACAAGTCAGTAGCTATAGTCCAGAGCAGGTTTGAGGAACTAGCACATTTATGTGAGAGAGTAGGAAGATCAGTAACTTTTTCAGAGATACTTCCAGTGCCCAAGGCAAGCACAACAAGAAAGCTGAGAATAGAGGAATTTAATGGATGGCTAAGAACCTGGTGTTGTGCTAAAGAGTATGGGCTGTTGGGAGGGGGGTGTGGAGGGACCTGGGAGGACAGTAGTCTCTATGCCAAGGTCAGACTACACTTGAGTGAGGAGGGAAAGAAAGTGTTGAAACAGAGGATGGAAGAGTACATAGAGGAAGTTGGGAATTTAAACTAGGAGTGGGGGGTGGAAATTGGGCAAAAGATATGCAGAGACCACAGGTTGGGAAACCATAAGCTTAACCCCCATAACAGTGACAAAGGACAAATGGCAAGTACTATTGGTGATGCTAGTAAAGGAGGGCAGGATGGGAGGGGAGAAAGGGTGGAAGGTGGTTACCCTTAATGCTAGGAGCCTTGGGAGGAAAACTGCAGAGTTACAGGTGCTCATGGCAGAGGGAGAGGTGGACATTGCAGCCATCACAGAAACATGGGCCACCCAATACAATGACTGGAACCTGTCTGTACCAGGGTACAGGTTATTTCGTAGGGACAGGGTGATTGGGAAAGGAGGGGGTGTGGCACTATATGTGAAGGAAGGACTGAAGTGTGTAAGGGAGGAAGGGGAGGAGGGTAGTATAGAGTCACTTTGGATGCAAATCCAGCATTCTAAAAATAGGATTCTTAGAATGGGAGTGGTGTACAGGCCACCATCTCAAATGGAGGAGGTAGACAAGGAACTAGCAGAACAGATCAGGAGGACTTGTGAGAAGGGTAGTGTGGTGATTGTGGGGGACTTCAACATGCCAGGAGTGGACTGGAGTACCTCAACAACCAGGAACAGGAGGGAACAGGTACTGCTGGATGCCTTCCAGGACAGCTTCCTGCTGCAAATGGTCAGTGAACCAACCAGGTTAGGAAATACCCTTGACCTTGTGCTGGCAAATGGGAACTTTGTGAGAGAACTTACAGTGGAGGAACCACTGTCAGGGAGTGACCACCACTCAGTATGGCTCACATTGGATATGGGCAAGAAAGGAGTGAAATCAGGAACAAGAGTGCTGGATTTCAGGAGGGCCAACTTTGGGAGGATGGGGGAAGTGGTAAAAGGGTAGCTTGCCAGAATTCTATCTAGTATGAACACTAACCAGAGGTGGGAGCTCATAAAGCTGGGGATAGTGGAGGCAACCAAATCCTGCTGCAAGACCCAGAGCAAGAAGGCTAGGGCTAAGAAACTGAGCTGGTTGAGCAAAGAGGTCATGGAAAAGGTAAGGAGAAAAAGAGCTGCCTTTAGGAAGTACAAGAAAACAGGGAGGGGGTAGGACAGGGAGGAGTACTTGACAGAATCGAAGGAGGTGACAAGGGCAGTAAGGAGAGCCAAAGCATCTACGGAACTCAGGCTGGCACAAGGCATTAAGAAGGGGGAGAAGGACTTCTTTAGGTACATCAGGGAGAAAAGGAGCTGTAAGGACCACATAGTAAGGATTAGGAAGGAGGGGTTGGGTGAAGCAGGGTAAGATAAGACAGAAGCACTAAATGAGTACTTCTGCTCAGTATTTACTAAAGAGAAGAGGGGGTGACACCCAAGGAGAAATGGCAGAAACAGGGGAGAAAGGGGTGACAGATGGGGAAATCATGGAGGGCAGAGTTCGGGAGGTTTGAAGGCACTGAGGGTGGACAGGCGCCAGACCCAGATGGCATCCACCCCAGGGTACTGAAGGAGCTGGCAGAGGTCCTTGCAGGACATTTGGCAGACCTATTTAATGCCTCACTACACTCAGGGTGTATACCTCAGGACTGGAGGATGGCTCATGTGGTGCCCCTCCACAAGAGTGGCCCCAAGGATGAACCGGGAAACTACAGACCAGTGAGCCTCACATCCATCGTGGGTAAGCTAATGGAGACTATCCTGAAGGAGAGGCTGGTGGCCCTGCTAGAGGCCAAAGGACTACAGAACAACAGACAGCATGGCTTGATATGGGGCAGATCCTGCCAAACCAACCTGGTGGAGTTCTATGACTGGCTAACTAGGCAACTGGACAGGGGCCATGCAGTGGATGTCCTGTATCTGGACTTCAGTAAGGCATTCGACTTGGTGCCACATGGAAGGCTGAGAAATAAGTTAGTAGGCACAGGGGTGGGTGCAAAGCTGGTGAGATGGGTAGGAAACTGGCTTCAGGGAAGGCAACAGAGGGTGGTGGTGGGTGCGGAGCTCTCACACCCAAGGGTAGTGATGAGTGGTGTTCCACAGGGCTCGGTGTTGGGACCAGTGTTGTTTGGGATATTCATTGCAGACATATCATGGGACATCAAGAGCAAGATCAATCTGTTTGCTGATGATACCAAGGTAGGAGCGGTAGTGGATGACTTAGGGGGATGGCAGTGGTTGCACAATGATCTGGCAAAGCTTGAAACCTGGTCAGACACCTGGCAACTGGGGTTTAATGCCAAAAAGTGCAATTTGCTGCATTTTGGGATGAAGAACCCAAGGAGGAGTTACCAGCTGAGGGGAGTGCAGCTAGCCCAGACAGAGGAGGAGAAGGATCTGGGGGTGCTCATTACAGGGTCAATGAACAACTCGGCACAATGTAGGAAGGCAGCTGAAAAGGCCAACAAAATGCTGGGTTGTATTGCAAGGGGTATATCCTCGAGGAGGGAGGAGGTGATTCTGCCACTGTATAGGTCATTAGTTAGACCGCACCTGGAGTACTGTGTGCTGTAGTGGTGTCAGTATCTGAAGAGGGACATTAAGTTACTGGAGGGGGTGCAGTGCAAGGTGACAAAGATGATCAAGGGGCTAGGGGACTTATCATACGAGAGGAGGTTGAGGGAGTTGAACATGTACTCACTGGAGGAGAGGAGGGACAGGGGGGACATGATTGAAACCTTTAAATACATGAAAGTCATAAACAAGACAGGTACAGATGGGCTTTTCAAAGTAAGGGAGGGGAGGGACACCAGGGGCCATGATATGAGACTGGAGGGAGGAAGGTTCAGGAGGGAGATGAGAAGACACTTTTTTACAGAGAGGGTGTTGGCTGGGCGGAATGCGTTACCTGCAGAAGTGGTATCCAGTAGAAGAGTGTACTGCTTCAAAAGGGGGGAGGATTAATGAAGGGGAAGGGTGGAAGGGAGGGTCAGCTGCAGAATAAGAGGTGCTAGCTGCACACTCGAGCAGACTTGATAGACCTCTAGGCCTTTATCTGCTGGCAAATTTCGTATGTTCATATGTTCGTAACCTAGCCAAATCCCTTCTTATCCTTTCTACACCCCCTCTTGTATATCAATCCTGTTGCAGATCTTTGTGTCATCTGCAAAGAGGCATACTTTTCCTTCCAGTCCCTCTGAAATATCACCTATAAAGACATTAAAGAGGACCGGTCCCAGTACTGAACCCTGCAGTACCCTACTAGTAGCCCCCCTTTCTTCAGAGTGTACTCCATTTACTATTACTATCTACATTACTATCTGCATCCTGCTGTCCAGTCAGTTTTTTTTACTCAGGTTACCACCTTGGGACCCACTCCCAGGCTGACTAACTTGTTTATTAATCATTTGTGTGGGACTGTGTCAAATGTTTTGCTAAAGTCTAGGTAGACCATGTCCACAGCCCCTCCCTATTCTACTACTTCAATCACTCTGTCAAAGAAATCTATTAGATTCATTTGACATGACCTTCCCACAGTGAATCCATGCTGTCTTCAGTCCTGTGCCCTGCTGGCTTCAAGGTTCTGAATAATTCTTTCTTTCAGAATTGATTCCATCATTTCCCCTACCACTGCGGTCAAACTAACAGGTCTGTAGTTTCCTGCCTCTGCCTTGCTCCCACTTTTGTGAAGGGGAATCACATCCACCCTCCTCCAGTCCTCGGGTACCACACCCTCCTCCCATGATTTGTTAAAAAGGGTAGACAGTGGCGCCACTAGTTCTCTGCTTAGTGCCTTTAGAATTCTGGGGTGAATCCAGTCAGGCCCTATTGCTTTGTCCACCTTCAGTTCTAAGAGTTCTTTCAGGACCCTTTCTTCTGTGAATGGAATCGTATCAACCCCCTTATCCAGTGTGCTTTTATTATTTGATTTAGGTACCTCCCCCTCCTCTTCTTTTGTGAATACGGAGCAAATGTATTCCTTCAGTATCTCTGCATTGTCACTGTCACCCTCTGCCCACCCACACCCCTTTATTAAGCCTCATCATCCCTCCGCTGCTCTTTCTTTGCTCTCTTTTTTCCATTCAAACTTTATTGAAATTTTCAATACAGAGAATGAATCACAACATGATAGACATAGTACAAACATGTCAGAGACAAATATAGTTATGATTCATTCTCTCCCTACCCTTCCCCCCTCCCTTCACCCTCCTAACCCTCCCCAAAATCCCAGCCCAGCATCATACAGCCTAGTCTACACCTTGTGGTATTGTATCACCAAGCCTTAAACATTTAAAGAGTACCAGGTTTGTAATGGGCCCCATACCGTATTAAACTTCTTTACTTTATTATGGAGACTTGCAATAGTCCTCTCCATTCTAAGGTTAGCAAGAAGTTCCTGGAGCCATTCAACATTTGTTAGATCATCAGGATCTTTCCAATGTCTAAGGACTACTTTTTTAACAGATAGTGAGAGTAATGCCATGTAATATTTCCTGTTCACCACTGAAATACTGGAAAAATTCCCCAAGAGGCATATTTCAGGTGTGAACAGGTCAGCCAGCCCTAAAAGAGGGTCAACCCTTTGTTTGATAGTGGTCCAAAGTGGAACAACTTTATGGCAGCTCCAGAAAATATGAAGAAGATCCCCTCGTTGCAATTGGCATCTTGTACAAAGCTAAGAGGACACAATACCTAGTCTGGCCAATTTCTGAGGGGAATATTAGATGTTATGCAGGATTTTGAATTGCATTAATCTAAGTCTGTCCTGTAGCAAAAATCTGTGACAATTCTGCCACAGAAGAGACCAATCCAGCTCCTTGTCAGGAAAAAGAGAAGACCAAAAGGCAACAGGGGCAAAATTATCAGGATAGGCCCAATTAAATAAATCATAATATATCTTGGACACAGCATGAGGTAGGCCAGTCAACTCCATTAGGGTGGCCTGAAAGGGAATGTGGGTAACCAGAGGTGGAACTGGTCCCATTTCCATTAATAGAAGATGATGAAGCTGGAAAATCTTGAAGATATTTGTACGGGGTATTACAAACTTGTGCATAATTTCAGCTGCAGAACACCATTATCTAGCGACTGTGGTGAAATCTTCAAGCTGACAATCTCCTATCTGGGGAAGCCAACTGACTGATGGGGGCTTACCCTCTAATTGAAAATTAGGGTTACCTCTTATAGGTTGGGATAAATCTTTGATGTTCTCATATTTCAGAAATGCACACAATTGAGAATGAGCCTTGATCGAGACTGCAATAGGGGAATTACGTAGAGATTCAGGAAAGGATCCTAATTTGGTGTATAACATCCCACTTGGGGAATAGCCATGCTTTTTTATGCTAGCTAACTCCACTTTTAACCAAATAGGAGTATATGAAGACTGGGCCAGGAGTTGCTCGGCGACCAACCACCTAAGATATTTATTAGCCTGACTGGCCCAATAATACAGCCCAATATGCGGAAGCCTTAGTCCACCTTTTGCCTTGGGTGCAGCTAGTTTATGGAATGCCTAGATTATTTATACCCCCACATGAAGGTGGAGATCATGCTGTGCACCTTTTTGAACCAGGACAAAGGGAGCCCAACGTTCAACAAGTTAAGGGGGTAAAAAAGTATGGGAAAAATTTTCATTTTAATTAAATTAATCCTTCCCCAGAGGGAGAGGGAAGTAGGGTCCACCTGTGAAGATCTTGATCTATACTATGAACCAAGGAATCTAAATTTAACTGCCTAATATGAGCTGTATTTCGAGTTAAGATGAGCCCTAGATATTTGATAGAATCAGGTTTCCAAGCAAGCCCAAAAGCTGCAATTCCCTGCTTATAAACTCGGTAATTAAGAGGAAAAACCACTGTTTTTCCTACATTAAGTTTATAATTAGAAACCTTGCTAAAACCATCTATTATTTTAAGAATAGAGGGGTAGATGTAACTGGATGTGTTATTTGCAACAGGAGGTCATCTGCATACGCTGCCACTTTAACTACCTGTCCATTCAGGGAAATGCCAAAGATGTCCTGAGCTTTTATTAGCCTCCTGATAAGGGGTTCTAAATATATATTAAAGAGTAAAGGGGACAGGGGACATCCTTGTCATGTTCTCACATGTAATTTAAAAGGATTTGAAATTGCCCCATTACAAGAAATTTTAGCTGAGGGGTATATATATAGTGAACTAACCCAATTCCGAAACTTCGTGGGAAAACCAAGTGCCTCCATTACTGCAAACAAATAACTCCAGTGCACCCTATCAAAAGCCTTCTCGGCGTCCAGGGAGACCAACACCATAGGATGGGCAGCGTCCCTGGAGGCTGAGAAAACATGAGCCAAGGTCCGCAGGTGGCCCACCGAAGATCTTCCTTTCATGAAACCTAAATGTTCTGCCTCAATTAGGGAAGGAAGGACTACATTCATACGATTGGCCAATAATTTGGCCAAGATTTTAATATCATGGTTAAGGAGAGAGATTGGTCTATAGCTTAGGACCAAATCATGTGGCTTATCTGGCTTGGGCAACAAAACAATCAGGGCCTCAAAGAGGGATGGGTCAGACTCCTGCCCAGTAAGGAGAAATTGAAAGAGTGGTAGAAGGCTAGGAATCAGTTGCTTGGAAAAAACTTTGTAAAAGTTTGAGGAGAACTCGTCAGGGCCAGGGGTTTTATCAGATGGGAGAGATTTAATTACCCTTTCTATCTCATCCTTGGAGATGGCAGACACAAGTGTGACCTGTTGAGATTTTGTAAGAAAAGGTAATTGCAAATCCTTCAGGTAATCCTGCAGGTCAACCTCCGAAGGGGGTTTACCATGGGACCATATAATTCCTGGAAATAGTTGATAAATTCCTCCACTATCTCTGACGGTGAAGTCTTAAGGGAATCATCTAAGGGAGAATGAACCACCACAATAAATCTGGCAGATTCCTGTTGTTTAATACGCATCGCCAACATCCGACCAGCCTTCTCCCCCTGATCAGTATACACTGCTTTTGTTTTCACAATTGCAAGCTCCGCTTGCTTCCCTAACAGACTGAGATAAGCATCTCTTAGTTTAATAAGGTCTTGCTTAAAAGTCTCCAAGGAGGTTGGAGAGAGGTTGAATTCCATACCCCGAATTTGAGACAGGAGAAAGGAAACCCGGTTTTCTCTCTCTTTTTTCCTTCTCGACGTTAGGCCGATAATAAGCCCTCTCAAATATGCTTTAAAGGCCCCCCATTCCATATCGGGCCACCCAGTAGAATTATTATTTATAACCGTAAACTGCTTTATTTGGGATGCTATATATTTGACCGTTTTCGGATCCTTCAATATTTGATTATTCAGTTTCCATCTAACCCCCTTTTTTGGTAAGAACAACACAGATAATGAACAAATAACCACTGAATGGTCCGATGGCAGACCAGCCACTATACTAGAGTCTAGAACCCCAGGTAACAAAGTTTGGGAAATTAGAATGTAATCAATTCTTGAGGAGGTGGCGTGCACCTGAGAAACAAAAGTACACTCCCTTATTTTAGGATACAGCACACGACACGCCATACATCGCAGAGACCTACAGAGTCTAGCAAGTCTCTAAAGGCCCTTTGAGCTGTGGAAAGGCCTTTGCAGGATTGACCCGACCTATCTACAGACTGATCAAAAACAAGATTAAAGTCGCTCCCTATAATTATAGGGATACCTAAAAATGGGGTTAAGGCTTCCATTACCTGAGCAAAAAACCCTGGCATAACTGTATTGGGACCATAAACACTTCCCAGGACAATATCAAGGGTATGCAATCTACCTTGTACTAATAAAAACCTCCCCAAGGGGTTGCGGACAACCTGGAGAGGTCTAAAGGGGACCGATCTATGTAAGAGAATCATAACCCCGCTACTCTGAGTAGGGCCTTCCGCAGCGAAGATCTGTCCCACTTGTTGGTGTTTCATTTTGTCAGCTTCGCCATTAAACAGGTGTGTTTGCTGCAAAAACATAATTTCTGTTTTCAGATGGCTTAGGTACTTCAAAATTTTATATTGCTTAGTCTTGTGCCTCGCCCCTTTCACATTCCAACTAACAAATCGAATAGTCCTAGCCATTACCTTTGTCAACAATCAGAAACTTTTTTAGATACCACCTGCACTTTCATATACTGTAACATTTTTGCTATACCAGCTGTAATATATTCTGTGCTCTCTTATCCTCCCACCACCCCTCCCACTTCCCACTCCTAACCCATTAATAGCCCACCAAAAAGTCCACCCTACTAACGTCCCATATACCCTTAGCCTCCCCTCCGCCCACACCCATCACCTACTAGTATGGTACATGAAGACCAGTTAGCCCGAATAATCCTCCTCCATCCAACCCCCTGCCCCCTCAAATTAGTGCAACCATTTTACTACTACCCCTCTGCATGCTAATCATTTAACTTTCCTTAATAAACAACATTTTAAATCAGCTTGAATCTTTCCCTATTACTTTTATACCCTATGCTCCCTTTAGTAAATCAATGGAGTTGTATAAAAGTAAACACTGTATTTGGATTAGATGCCCCTTATCCGGTACCCCAACCATATAATAATAGGTAAAGGGGCGAAGAAAACATATTAACTCTAACCTCTCATCAGGTAGTAACAGCTTCTGGCGCCCTCTAGTGGCGCTACCTAAAACCTAGAAACGTAGCGAACGTGTGGAAGGTTTAGACAGATAGACCACCTCCACAGATTGGAACATACTCATGCCCCCCCCTACTCTAGTAGCACTAGCGTGCCATTACTGTAGATGGAAACACATGCTAGCTGAGATAAAGGGGAAGAGAAAGACCCCTTCAGAACCTGCGTAGCTGTTGTGTAATGTACAGTCAAATTGTGTCTCACAAAGACTTCGGACTACATGGCCCCGTCTGTGGCTTAAAAAAAACAATGCAGTAAGACTAGCGTGTTAGCTACACAAAACCCTTGCGAGTATATAGAAACACCATGAAATTCATTTACAGTTCAGGTTTAACCTAAGCACCCACTTTTCCCCAGGCATTCAGCCAAAATACAAGTACATAAAGGGGCTGACAGTTACCACCCTTACAGACAATAAATGAATATAGCAGAGAAACTCAGATTCAAACAATTGTTAAAGGACATATAGCCTCAGTAACCTCGAGTGGTACCGATTGGAATTAACCTCCAAAATCCACACAACATAAATTCCAAGAGTTCTACATCTTTCACAGCTTTGAACTCGTTCATTTACCCCCCCCCCCCATGCCATAAAGCAACGAAAAACTCTTAATTAACAGGGGGACTTGCAGTCTAAAACAAAAGTCAATCCCAGAGGTGACAGCCCGTATAATGATCAGTCTGACCATCTTGATGTGTAGAGACATCATTCCTTAAGGCTCTAGCCACTGCCAGGGAGTGACCGAACAGTGCATAGTTCGCTCAGAGCAATAGGGAGGAATACGAAGGTCTACTGTAATCAACATAAATGAACTGCTTACACGAAAGGACAGGTCGATGTACTAGGCAGTTCAGACCCAGTTTTCATGTGCTTTAAACAGTTCAGGGAGCACCTCTTTGAGCCCTGCTGTCGCTGCCTCCACATCTTCATAAGTGACCCAAGAGCCGCCTAAAGAAACTTGGAGTCTAGCAGGAAAACCCATTCTGAATTTAATACCTGCGGCGATCAACTTGACAACTAGCTTGTGAAACGTGGCTCGTTTTTGGCACACTGAAAGCGGCAAATCTTGCGCCACCCGCAGCTTTTTATTTACCTTCCCACTCCAAATCATGCGCATCTCTGGCTTTGTACAGGAAATGTTGCCGTTCCAGAAAATTCAAAAATCTAAATATGAAGGACCGGGGGGGCAGCTCCTTCAGGTGAGAGGGGTCGCAGTGCATGGTGGGCTCTCTCGATGATGTATCCTGCACCGTAAGGAGAGGGGCCTGCCACCTTTTCTACAAACTTTTTAGCAAACTTGACCGGGTCGGAGCCCTCCTCTCTTTCCAGTAAGCCTATTATTATGGCATTGTTGTGGCGACTGCGACCCTCCAGGTCCTCGACCTTGCTTTCCATTTTTGCCAGGCGGTGCTTGACAGCTACCAGGTTGAGCTCAGCTTTGCCCTGCTTCTTCTTGACGGAGTGTATGAGCACCTCATTGTCAGCTGTCCTCCTAGAGAGATCCTCCAGGGTGTTATAAATTCTTTTGATCTCCCCTGCCATGCTCTGCATTTCAGCCTTAAAAGGCTGGATTCCTCCAGAAATCTGGTTCCAGCACTTGTGGTCTGTGGTTGCTGCAGGGAGGAGGCCCTGGCTTTCTTTGGGGCCTTCTCCAGTGTTGTTGGAGGAGTATGTTTAGATGGAGCTTTTCTCATCTCCTCATCCATCCACACATTTGTTAATGAGGCACCAGTTACTGAAAGGCTTAGCGTTGCTTGCTCGACAGTGAACCTTATAAAAAACATAGTTTAAGCAGTATTTTAGAGGGCGGGAGGTTGGACTCACAAAGAAGAGACTCACTCAGTGTGCTGCATCACATGACGCCCTTTCTTTGCTCTCTAGTGTACCTATAAAAGGTTGTATTCCCCTTCTTAACTGAAATGGCTATCTTTTCCTCGGTTTGGGCCTTTGCTGTTCTGACTGCCTTCCCCACTTCCTTCTGCTTTAACAGATACTGTTCTCCGTCCTGCCACTTCTGTGTTTCCTTATACTTCCTGAATGCTATCTTTTTCTCCCTAACCTTCCCCACCACCTCTTTTGAGAACCACAGTGATTTTTTTCCTTAATTTTGTTTTATTTGCTTCACACAAAGGCTTATTGCCTCTATGGTGGCAGCTTTGATTTTTCCCCATTGTTCCACCACCCTACCTTCTTGCCCATTTGCTAGTGCTTTTCTGAGGCACTCACCATTTTGCCAAAGTCAGCCCTCCTAAATTCCAATACCCACACCTTTGTGTGACTTGACTCTATGACTGTGTTTAGTGTAAATCACACTGTTTGGTGGTCACTTGTTCCCAGATGGCTACCCACTTCTAAATCTGAGATCCTCTCTCCATCCCCATTTGAGAAAACCAGGTCTAGAATTGCTCCCTTCCAAGTGGGTTCCAACACAAGCTGTCTGTGGCATGCCCCCTGTAGGGCATTAAGAATTACTTTGCTCTTGGATGTGGCTGCAGCAAAGGTGCTCCAGTTAACATTTGGCATATTCAGGTCCCCCATCAACAATATCTCCCCTTTTTCTGCCATTCTAAGGATGTCTTCTATCATTTCCTTGTCCATTTCCTTCCCCTGAGATGGGGGACTATATACAACCCCCATACAGATTGTGTTGCCATTTTCTATCTCCAGGGTGACCCACTGTGCCTCCTCTCATCCCTATTTACCCTTAGTTCCATTGCTGTGATACCTTTTCTCATGTAGAGAGCTACTCCTCCTCCTCCTCTTTTACCCTCCCTGTCCCTTCTTTAGATTGTGTACCCTGGTATGTTGATTTCCCAGTCATGGTTCTCTGTGTACCATGTTTCTGTGACTGCCATGATATCCAGGTGTCCCTCTTCCATCAAGGCCACTAGTTCAGGGAGCTTGTTACCCTGACTATGTACATTGGCACTCAATGCTCTCCATTTCTTGATAGCCTTATCCCCTTTTAGCCCTATTCCTGTCCTTACTGTCTTTTTCTTTTTCTCTATTGACCCCTGTACTGCTCCCTATTGACTTCTCTACTTTAGTGTTTATCTCACTAACTACCCTGTTTTGTGTGGGGGGGGTGTTGAGCTGGGATTTCCATGCTTCTTTTCAGTGTATCCCCCTTGTCTAGTTTAAGTGTTTGCCAATAAAGCATTTAAACCTATCACTTAAGATCTTGGTTCCCCTCCCAGACAGATGCAGGCCACCATGCCAGTACTGGCCTGCATCCCTCCAGGTGGACCCCAGTCTCAAATGAAGCCAAACCCTGAGCTCCACACCAGTTTTTCAACCATTCATTGAATCCCATGGTGGAGAGTACCCTAGCCTCACCCATGCCATAGACAGGCAGCACCTCTGAGAAGGTTACTGTGCATGCTACTTGTCTAAGGCCCCTTCCAAACTCCTCCTTCACTGCTCTGATCCCATTCCCAGCCAGGTCATTTGTCCCTACATGGACAATGACATCCAGCTCCCTCTCCTGTGCTGCTGCTCCCATGATCATGAGGATTCGCATCCTGTCTCTCCCAGCCATGGTTCAGGGTGGGCACCTTACTTCCCCCTCCCCTCCCTCCCAGTTCTACCCTCCTAATGATTGAGTCCCCCACCAGGAGTTGTTTCCTTCCCCTGTGGGGTCTCGTGCCACCCTCCTCTGGGTCTCCTTTGTGGAGGTTCCCAGCATCCTCCTTGGTCTCCCTTGTGGGTGCCTCCATATGGAAACCACACTCCTCCAGAATAGCGTATGAATTGTGGAGAGGTACAACTGGAGGGTTGTGCCTCTGATTCACCACCTTCTCCCTTCCTGAGCCCACCCTGGTCCAACCACTCTTTTTTCTTGGCAACCTCTGAGGCAGCAGACATTGCTCTGGTGGTCCCTGGCTGGGGGAGGAGGTTTCCTAATCCTCACCAGGTCAGCCTGGAGATGGGTAACCTCCTTCCTTAGACCAGAAAGTTGCCAGCAAATAGGGCAGCATTGCAGCCTCCAGAACATCTCCAAAAGACTGTCACCCCACAGCCAGTGCACTGAATCACTCCCCTCATGTCTCTCTCTCCCCTCCTGTTTAGTTTTTTTCCTTTTTTAGTGTTTGCGAGCATGTGTATGCAGCTACCCCCTATGCGGCACACTGGGCTGTTAAGGTTATGACAGGTGTATGTCCTTTGCCCTTTGGGGATGTGTCATCAGAACCTCTGGTACAAAGGAACTGTTGTGCTTGGGGAGGGTGGGGTGATGGTGAGGGGTGAGGGGCAGGGTGGGTGGGACCAAGCCTGTGCCCTCAGAACAATCAGCCACAGCTCTGACCCACTGACCCACCACCATGGTGATTGTTTTCTTCCTTTAAGCAAGACAACCTGCACAACAATTTAAAAGAAAATATACCCTGAAAAAGCAATTTCAATCAGAGAAAAATAAGGCACTAAACTGTACAGCCTAAAAGCACAAAACAGTAATAAAACCTGTAAGCACAAAACAAAATAGTAACACAACAGTAACTCTGCTTAGCCAAAAGAAACCTTAATGTTTCTCCTTGCTCTGTTAATGTTGCTCCTTGCTCTGTCATTTCAAGCAAACACTAAAAGAAAAGAGCTTAGGTGAAGCTAGGTGCTTTAAGGCAACAAACCTACTCCCCACCACCTTCTTCCCCTCCAAACACCACAAAAATGTCCATGTTTGGTTACTAGTAAAAGAAGAAAAATAGCCCCTAGTACAGAGCATCTGTGCTGTTCGGTGAATGTATCCATAGTGGCATGAAGGAATGGTGACATCTTTGCTTATAGTAAAACCTGATTGGCTGAAGCTCAGCCAGTCAGATTTTAATACAGGCAAATGCATCACCTTTCATTCATGACAGATGTTGTTCAGCTTGGCAGTGAACTTCACAGGGGGGAAGGCTTTTTCTAAGCAGATAGTGGCAGGTGGAGAGTAACTACATTAAAGGGTCAGATGATACTAGGGGGCAGTGTGACAATGACATAATGAGTGTGATGCTTATACTGTACATGTTGTGAATATTTTTTAAGAACTTCACAAAGTTTTGGGTAGTGCAAGGTTCCTAACATCACTAGCGAATTAAAACTTTGCAACATAGGTTCATAGGATCAATACAAGTTCAGTAGGTATTACTACCTTTTATGAACTCTCCACCAAATCATGGGTGGAAACTAAACTTTAAATGGCCTATATAATTGTCTAAATTAGATTTAAATGACATCAAAGAAGTACTAAATACCACTTTTTCTGGAAGTTTATTCCATATATTTATTACCCTTTGTGTATACCAATTATTTCTTTTTGAAGTATTATTTTGTGTACCTTTGAGTTTAAGTGAATGTGATCTAGTATTTACAGTGGTCATATTTTTTTGTAGTCCTATTGTTTCTAATATTATATCACTGAATAGCTTTATATGTCAAGCATACATCCCCGCAAAGTCTTCTATAGTCCATAGAATATAGACTTCCTTTTATCAATCTGGTTTTGTAATCTAAATCTTGAATGGCTGTTATTTTCTTTGTTGTTCTTCGTTGAATATTTTCAATTAATTTCTTATTTTTAATCAAATAAGGAGCAGTTACTGAGAAGCAGTATTCCAAATGAGGTCTAACCAGGCATAACTATGTCTCCAAATAGGGGTGGTTGACTGTCGTTTCTCAGCCTGTACAGAGAGTGCCAAAGTTATGGTAACACACTGCATTGTGAAGTTGTTGAAATCATGAGGAATGTAACACCAATGATTCAACAAGGCTCATTCGGCTTTTTACTTCAATGCTTTATGTCCATACTTTTGATACTTTGTGCTTTAGCCCTAACTAAAGCTTTAAAGTGCCCCAGAAACCCTTAGAAAAACTTTGAAAAATGTGAGATTTAGAAACAATGTAATTAGCAGTCAGTATTGTTTCTTATATTTGTTCCTGTTTTTATTTATTACTGAGGAGAGTTGTATAACACAAGATCACTGTCTGCCAGACTTCATTTGCTTTGGCTGCTTGCCTACAGGTGTCATCCTAATACCATGTTTGTGACACCGTAATTATCTCCACAGAAACAGAATGTGATGTCTTAAACACTATTGTGATTTCTATTATAGACATGCAGCCTGAGAGAACTGGCAAAGAACTTGTTTTCATGCACATTTACTTAATAATAAAGAAATAAGGGTGAGAATTACAGAAAAAGTGTGAAATATATGCTAATTTGTTTTTAAGTACTAAATTTTTTTCCAAAGCTGTCCCAACAGTGTCCGAGGCTCTTTTTAATTTTGGAAACTCAGTATTTTATTGATGGAACAGTTCACATACATTTATATAATCTTCCTCTGTTTAGTCAACATTCCAAGGCAGAGGAAATCATGCAATGCAGGTCAAAGTGCATTTTTTACTTTTATGATCTCGTTGTGCTACTCAATCACCTACATTTAACATTATGCCACTTTCTTGCACTTCATAAGTAAATTGTTTTGCCCTTCCACCTTTACTTGTTTCTATTGTGTGTTATTTATCTTTCTCCCATTACATATTTAGGCAGGAAAGCAAAACATCCATGTAGAAGAACAGACGGTGAATTTGAAGAGCAAGTTTCCTCCAGGATTGCTGCCTATGTATTCTTAATTTAAATTTCTACTGTCTATTTTCTGTGTAGTAAACTGCTTCCATCATATTATACTATTTCCTAAAATGCTATTACATCAAGTGATGTATATATTCAACCTGTTTTTGTGAACACAAATTAAAAGGAACAAACACCAAAACTGTGCTTTTTATGTGTGCCTGGGTCTTCTTATTCTGCATTTTTATTGGGGCGGCCTTGAGGTCTGGGAAGAGAGAGAGAGGGAGAGGGGCCAGGGTGAAAAGCCAACCCCCATCCCCATGTCTGAGCTTCCTCTCCTTCTTCCTCTTAGTCCGGGGCCTCTATGTGATGTTGCCACCTTCCAAGCACTCCGCAAACTTATCCACTTTTAGTCTGAGCTTGGCTGTTAGGAACTCCATGTCATGTATTTGATATACTCTCTGTCTCCACTCCCCTATCTCAGGTGGGGCTGGATTCAGCCAGTGGGCAGTGATTGTCTTAACTGCTGACAATACCATGCATTTAAATGTCTCCTTATGTTTTCTACTATGTATGGCTGGTGGGTAACCCATTAGCAGGTATGTATATATACCCAGAGTTAGGCATGTCTACTCCCTGTATCTTTTGTAGTTCTTTCCTGACATCCCCACAATATTGGTGTATTACTGGGCATGCCCATAATATGTGGTAGTGGGTCTTTCTGTCCCCACAGTGTCGTCAGCATAGAGCTGTGTTTGTGGTACTAAAGTGTTTTGTTGTTACTGGGACATAGAAGAACCTATGTATCACCTTCCATCTGTATTCCCTCCAGTTCTGTGATGCTGATGCTTTCTACCCTCCCTTATTTTCAAGTCACAGTTGGCCGGGATTATCTCTCCTCCTCCCCCTCCCATTTTTGTCTTACTTTTGTCCGTGTTGTTCCCTGATCTTGCTTGAGTATCTTGTACATGAGGGATATGTATTTAAGTCTATCCTTAATAATAGTTGCCCCATAGAGGAAGCTTTCCCATGTTGCCCTATCCCTGATAATATGATGCTCCCTCTCTGCCCCCTGCAAATAACTCCTTAACTGTAGAAAATGGTAGAAGCCAGGCCTACCTAGATTGCGTCTCTCCCTTAACTGCTGGTAGGATGCTATGTGCCCTCTATGAGCTCTAAGCTGATCATATCTAATTAGCCTTTTGCTGTTTCCATTCTCTAAAACCCCTGTCTTCCCTTCCCAAAGTGAAGTCCATGTCCCCAGTGATTAAAGTGAGGGGCCCTATCTCATTTGGGGTGCCAGTTCATGCTCGCACCTGTAGGAAGACCCGCAAGGAGTGCCTTGTTCATGGATTTTTAATCTTTTTAATCATCTCAGCTGATAGTTTGGCCTTGAGCAAAGCTTGCAGTGGCACAGGGATGTCACCCCCCTCTTCCACGGAGTACCATCTGGAGTCTCTTCTCTGCTTGCTCCAAGTGATTAGATGGGTGTCTGGGTTGCCAGGAAGTGTAGTGGCAAGTCTGGTACCCATTCGTCCTTGGGTAATATCATTGTAGCCCTGTTAATTCTCAGTCTCTTCCCTCCCCAAATAAACTTCTGTAAAGCTTTGTTCAGCTGGGTCCAGTATGTTCCTGGGATTTTAATAGGCAAGGTCTAAAAAAGAAACAGGTATCTTGATAGCACATTTATCTTAAGTAAGTCAGTCCATCCATACATAGAGAATGGCAAGAGGTCCCACCTGGCCAGGTCTGCTAGGTATTCTTGCATTAGTTTACCATCATTTGCTTTAAATAACTCCGAAATCTTAGCAGTGATCCTTATTCCCAGATATTTAATTGTGTCATTCTTTGCCCAAGCATTAGAGATGACTGCCTTGTCCCTTGGGGTCAGTGTGCCACTAATATGAATTACTTCTGTTTTGTCTACATTTACCTTGTATCTTGATAATGCCCCATACTCCTGCAAAATCTTTTGTAGCTCAGGAAAGGGGTGGAAGGGTTCTGAATGAATATGAGGGCATTTTCTTTGTACAGGGATATTTTATGTTGTTCTCCCCCCAAGTCTATACCTCTGACTGTTTGAAACTAATTAATTTTCACTGCCAGTGGCTCTATGCATAAAGCAAAGAGCAGCGGGGACAATGGGTACCCCTGTCTTCTACCCCTCATGAGGGAGAATCTTTCCAAGTTGACCCCATTGACCTTTATTACAGCCTATGGACTTGTATATAATGCCTTTATGTATGCCTGAAACTTAGGGCTAATGTTCATTGACTTCAATACACCTCTCAGAATCCCCACCTCACCCTATTGACCGCTTTTTCTCCGTCTAATGAAATGGCTAATTGGGCCTTTGGGGACACAGACTGCAATGTAAAAATGTTCAGGAGCCTCCTGATATTATCCTGAAGTATCCATCCCTGAATGAAACCCATCTGATCCAGGTGGATAAGGCTCTGTTTGTGGGTTTTCAGCCTCTTTGCCAGTATTGAGATGAAAATTTACATATCTACCAGGAGCAGAGATATACAGTATGTCTATATGACCCACATTTCAGTGAGTCTTTACCCTCCTTGGGTAACACCATTATCTGTGCATACCTCCAGGAGTCAGGGGCTGTTTCTCCCTCCAGAGTTCTATTGTAAGCTCCTGTAATACAGGTGTTAGTTGTTCCCCAAATTTTGTATAGAACTCTGTAGGAATTCCATCTATCCCAGGTGCCTTGACACTTTTAAGTTGTTTAATTACTGTTAGAATTTTCTCTCTTGATTTGCCTGCTTCCAAATTATCCCTTTCTTCCTCCTCCAACTCCTTCAGCTTTACTGACAAGAGGAACTTGGTCAGATCCCCTTCATCAGCCTCCCTCCAGTGGTCCTCATATAATTTTCTACAGAATTCTGCGAACTGCTTCAATATGGTCACTGGGTTAGTGTAACTTTTGTTCCCCTCTGGTCCCCCTTTAATTTTTTGCACTGCCCTGTTAATGCCCTGTTGTCTCAACTGCCAGGCTAGTAGTTTGCCTGCTTAATTCCCAGCTTCATAAAACCTTTGGTTTGTATGCTAAGCCCTCCTTCTATGTTGCAATCCAGAATTCTTGTCAGTTTGTCCCCCTTGTCCCTGCAGTTGCCTCTTCAGGTCTTTATTAAGTGTGATTTTCTGTACTGCTTCAGTGTCTAAAATCTGCCTTTCCAAATCAATTCTGGCTTGGTTCCTTTCCCTCTTCTTGCTGGAGGCATATTGGATACATAGTTCCTTCAGTGCAACCTTTAGTCTATCCCACCTCTCTGCCGCTGATGTGTCCCCTTCCCTATTATCCTGTAAGTAGCCTTCAGTTTCAGCCTTTATCTTCTGGCAAAAACCCATGTCATTAATGTGTGAAATGTTTAGTTTCCAGAAGGGGTTTTTGTGCACTGCCTCTACCTTTAAGTCTAGCAGGATCTGTGCATGGCCTGAGGATTTCATATTTTTAATGTCACACCCACTTACTGTATGTGCCCATTCTTTTGTAAGGAGACAATGATCTATTCTGGAGCATTGATTGTGCAGGTGGGAATAGAAGGTGTAGTCACTTTCATTTCTGTACAGGTGTTGCCATACATCTGTGAGGCCTGCTTCTCCCATCAGCCCTTTTAACTTCTTACTCTCCCCCCCCTTGGTCTCTGTGGTTGTCACCACTTCTGTCTAATGAGGGGAAGAGAACACAGTTAGAATCACCCCCCATCACAAACAGTGGCCCCAGCTCCTCAGGTGACCTAAGGGGAAGTCTCTTTAAGAAGGCCAGTATCTCCAAAGACTCATTGGGGGCATACAGATTTAGCAGCACACAATGCACTCCTCTGTATGTTCCTGACAGCTTGATAAATCTCCTCTCAACATCTTCTACTACTTGCTCCACTTCTAAAGGTGCATCTTTCTATGCCAATATAGACACCCCTCTCCTGTGTGGGTGAGCATTATATGTTGAGGAGTACACAGCCCCCACCCAGCTGCATTTTAGCTTTTGGTGCTCAGCATGGGTGAGGTGTGTCTCTTGTAGAAACACTACCATTGCCTTTAGCCTGTTTACTTCCTGTAGTATGGGAGCTCTCTTGATTGGAGAACTGACCCCTTTTACATTATATGAAATGATTCTCAAGTCAGCTATTTGATGTTTACCCTCCTCCTCCCTCTGTCGTTACCCTCCTCTGTTTTGTCATTAGCAATTGCACTTGCATTAATCACAAAACACACTCTTTCTAAACACTGGTTATAATTATATACATTAATAAACTTATCCAGGTCAGAAAACTTTACTGTCAGCCAGCTTCTGGCTGTATCTTCCTGCTGCACCCTGGTGGCAGATATATGCCTGAGTCCTTCTGCTTTCCATGACTTCAACTGGTGTGGTTCATCAGCCTCCATAGATACACACCTGTACCTGTTTCCATGAGGCTGTGGCCTGCTGTTGGTGGCCTTCACTATTGTGGAAATAAGGTCAGTTTAGGCAATTCCAATTCCCACCCCAACCTTCTCTGGTGACTTGTCTGTCACCTGCACCTTAACGCCACTTTCAACTCTTTCTCCCTAGGTGCTTTGGGTTCTAGTATTTTTCCACTCACCCATTTAATTTTTCATAGAAGGATTACCCTCCCATTGTTTGTACCTCCATTTTTCACTCCCCCGAGCCCCCCACCAAGTCCCCTCTTTTCTCTACCCTTGGACTCCTGTCTCAGATATTGCTCAGCTTCCACTGTCTCCTATGTTTCTTAAATTTCCTTGTTTTCACCTCCCCCCCAGTCTATGCATCTCTTCCCTTGATCCCTATCTTGTTGTCCCCAGCACCCAGGAGTGCCTTTCTGCTTTCATATTGATTAATTATCCTGCATCCTTCTTTCCCCTATGATTGTAATCCTACTGCCCCCATTCCTATTCTCCAAGTGTCTGATTTTAATCACTTGTGAAGCTTTAGATGGGTTTTTATCCCCCCAAGACTATGCCCCTTCCCTTTCCTTCCACCTGCCATTCATGCCCTCTCCCTTGTTCTCCTCTCTATGCAATTATCCCCCCCTTCCTGGGGTCCCCCAGCCACATACTCCTCCCTTCTAGTACCATAAGTATAATGTAGACTTTTATCTTCTGAACAACTTTGACAGTTTTAAATAAAGTCCTGGTAGTCCATGTTGCTCTTTTTTGTGTTCTAGCCAGGTCCTCCCATGCTGGATCACAGAAAAAAGTACTTACCAAGTCAACAAGACTCAGACCGGCAATGCAGAGATAGAGGGGGTGTCATCTCCCCGAAGTTTCCTTTGTCTGCTTGAAATGGCTTTCCAGTGTCTCTGTATGTCCTTTACTCCCTTTCAGTTCCCTCTAGGCCCTTGTTGTTGCCATCATCCAGATACGAGTTGGCATCTGGTGTAATCTTTTGTACCTCCTTTCCCCACACTGATTCCCAGCTTATGTTAGGTAGGAGAGGCCTCTTCTATGTTTCTGAAGAATTTTGGATCCCCTTCCAGAAAAATTTTAATCTGTGCCGGAGTGAAGATTTGTGCCTTGATGTTGTGGGCTGGTAACTCCTTGATCGCCTGTAGGATTTGACGTCTCTGGTCCATAATCAGAGGGGTGAAGTCATGTTCAAAGTAAAGGCGAGTGTCCCCAAAAATAACTTCACTTTTGTTTCACACAACCCTCAGTACTCACATTTTGGTTGCATAGCTGACAAAGCTTGCCACCACTGATCTAGGGTGCACTTTGGGATCTGTTGGCCTTGGGGTAACTGCTTGATGGGCCCTTTTGATGAGTCGAGGGGGTTTAACCCAGCCCAAAAGCTCCAGCAGTAGGCTCTCGATGAACTCCTCCATCTCAGTACCCTCTGGTAGCTCATGGATCCAGAGATTGTTCCTCCATGAGCATTGATCCAAATCATTCAATTTAAAGGTGATGTCTCTCTCCCTCTCATGTCGGTGAATAAGAGCCATATTGTAGTGTTCTCCCAGCATGTGGACTTTGTGCAGGCCGCTCTCCAGTTGTGAGGTGCACTTCTCCAGTTCCTTCACCTCAGTTTTAGTGCCCACTAGATCCATTTGCATCTGCTGCAGCTTACTGATAAGTTGCTTCAACTTTATGGTGCACTCAGTTTCTTTCTGCTTTCCCACCTTGTGCTGCTCTGCCAACTTCACCTTGGGGCTTGCTTGGCCTACTCCAGTCTCGTTGCATGTGTGCAGTGATTGTTTTGTCTGAGGACGTCTGCCAAAAAGTCTTTAAGTGCTGCTTTGCTGCAATCTTTATCTCCTCAATTTTGTTTTGTTCCAGTCCTTTGGTGCTGCAGAGACTGGAGAAAGAAGATTTATATTCCATTGGGGAGCGGTGCTATCATGGCTCAGTTTGCATAGCTCAGTGATGTCACCAAAAGTCATCAGGGGCTCTTTAATGTAGCTTTTTTTGCAATGAATAATTTTAAACATGGAAGTCAGATTTACAGTGAAACATAGATGAGTATAAATATGAAATAATATATTTTTTCCATTCATACTGTAGGTCAGTGCGCCACGAGGGGCACTAATGCATCATTATATTGTGAGATTTCCACTCTCATCGATCATGATCACAGGGGTGAACAAAGACATAACATGACATTCTACCTTAATGCTACCACAATATGTACCCAGTAAGTAACGTCAAACAGTAACCTCAGGTAAGGGATTTTTAAACATTGCTAGTTTTGGCCATCTTTAGGACATGACTCATTATTATAAAATTCAGTAAGAAAACTTATAAAACCACCAGAGATAAATAAAAATAAAGTGATAATGAGCTTAATAATGTTGAAAATATATTAATGTTGAGAAAACTATATTGTAACATTTTTGCCAACTAACAAATACTGCTGCTTTAAATGGTTATAATGTTTTTCCATTATTAATAACATTTGCAGCATATGAATTTACGTTTGTGACTTTGCTTTTGATGTCTTTCCTATGCCTTTGTGATTGATTTGTATTACAACACAGAGTCCTAATTTATTTCAACATATACTGATTTTGTTCCTATAGTTATGTTTAGATTCAGTCGGATTCTCTTGGAAGTTGTGTTATGCCTTTATACTTGCTCCTGGGGACCGATTATTTGACATCAGCTTTTGGTCTGCTTCACTGTTAGATCATTTTTGGAACCTTTATAATATCCTTAAGTACAGTGCCATCCCCCAGGATGAAACACAATTTTGCAGCACTCTGCAGAATGCTGCAGCATACCTACTGAATAAAGCAATGTAATTTCAATGGCAATTAGTCCTTTTTGTCATGCAGGAAAATGCAACGCTGCCAGGATGCAGTGAATGCCACAGTTTCCTGCATGACAAAAGGGACTAATTGCTATTGAAATTATATTGGTTTATTCAGTAGGTCTGCTGCAGCATACTGCAGAGTGCTTTAAAAGTGGATTTCATCCTGAGGGACGCCACTGTGTACTCCTCTTTGGACCTCCATTTTTGCCATCCATCTCACCAAATCTTCCTTTAAGACTGTGACCATTTTATTCTGCAATTAGAGGGTGAATGTCACGGACATTGTCTACTGGTTGGAGAAGAGATGTGATATTCAGTGCATAACAGATCTGATCCTGGACAGTGAACAGTTTTGGACAGGGTGGGAGTTGGGGCGTCTGTGTTAAACTTCATGTTGTGGACTCTGGAATATTATATTTACCTAGTTGTTTTTTCTTAGGGAGGGACAGAGATATTCTCTTTCACCAGAGCCAACCAAAGTTCTGCTATAAGTGTGAGTCTTTGCACCACATCAGTAATGCCTGTGACCAGGTCAAGTGTACATTATTTGGGGCCCTGGACCACTCTGGGCTCCATTGTACCTTTGCCCCCAAATGTAATTTATGTGAAGAAAAGCACCACACTTGTTTTCAATCCTACCCTTGGGCTGCCCACAAACCTTCCAATGTACACTATATGTAGTAGAATTTCTGTCTTCATAAAGCCACAAAGGGATCTGATCCTGCTCACCCAGCTGACCCTGCTTCATCCAGCCAGCTGCCTGGTCATGTCCCTTCATTACCATTTGGGTCCTCTTTGTTAAACGTTGTCCCTGTTGTTACTATTGACTTCCCTTTGACTGTTGCTTCTCCCTGTGACATTCAGGACTGTCCCCTAGAGTCATTTTCCTCACCACTTGCTGAGTCCATGGAGCACTGTGTGGCTACCCCTATGGAGGCTGCACCCCTTGAGACTCCCATGCCCCCCCTTCTATTCCTGATTCTGAACATTTTCCAACTGTGAGAAAAGGCAAGAGAAAATAAACAGTACAGTAATAATGAGTTGCCTTTGTAAAACAAGTTCTAGTCTCTACCATGGGGTGACAATGAGGTTGGGGATGACTCAGATGCCTCCTCATTTCCCTCCTCACAGTGGGACTTGCCTCAGATATAGAATAGGCTTTTCCATCTTGCCCACAGCCCCAGAGGAAGAAATTGGGAATGCGATCATGCTCTAAGATATTGTATCTGAAATGATCCTTATCTGAAGTTATGGCTGTCTTTCATAACTTAGCCCTAGCCTCCCTCAATGTTAACAACATGAAGGCTGTTAAGAGGACAGTGGCTGCTTTTGCTGTGCTGAAAAAATGTTTATATCTTTTTTTACAGGACACCAAGCTCTGATCCCTTATAGACATCAATAGTGCTAGTTCGGCCTCGCTATGGGTAAGTCCCACTTGTAAATGGGGGAAGATTTATGCAGTGGGGGTGGGAATCTGCTTTCAGCACTCTGGTGCTAAGGGTACTCACCTGGTTGATAGTCATACAGATCGGGCTCTCCTGTTAGACATTGCTCTTGATAACCATGTATTCAGACTTATCAGTTTTTATGCCCCTCAGATCAAGTTTTCCCAGATGGATTTGTTTAGACAAATTCTACCTTTTTTATTTACCTCCAAACCTGTTCTGTTGGGTTGGGATTTTAATTGTAGTTTGCTAGGGGTTTGATAAGCTCACTAAGACAAAGACCATATTTACTGATGCCCATCATTCACAGGTGTCTCTCCCTCATCACATCTATTTTTGAGGGGCTCTGCTCACTCGTAATGACTATTGGTATGTGTCAGCACAACTCCCTATTTCTCATCTCACTGTCACCTTGATATAAACTTCAGATCATTGGCCTGGTTGGTATTCAGATTTGATGAATAGAGCTGCACAGAGGGATGGGTACTCAGAGACAAGGCAGTACTCAAGAAAAACAGTCTCAGCACACCACAGGGACACAAATAAAGCTCTCCAGATGAAGGAATATGTAATGATAATAATTGTATTTGCATAAATTAAAAAAAACAGTGGCTACAGATGAGTACACAAATGCAAAGTGCTAAGTGCAGACACAGAAAAACTCCTCACGCACGTCTCAACCGAACACGGGCTTTGTCAAAGGTAATAACCACCTAGTGTTAGGTAGCTTAAATAGCACTCACTCCCAGTCATGTGACCTTTCTTAAAGTGTAAATGCTTCATTTATCTACCACATTTACTTATATCCTATTCACATACATCACATCTAGTGTTTTGAATATTTAAAAGGGGAAATACCACATAATATGTTGAAGTCAAATTTCATCATATCATCCACTACACATTAGTATTAGGTAATAAATACATTTGACTACATTGTACTAGTTGTCAGACACAAATATGCGGTCAATCAAACATCCAGAAGTTCATTAAACGTATATACTATCAAATGGGAGACAAATCTCCCTAATTCCCATATACCCAAAAAGTTGATCCCTATACATTTACATGTTTGTCTCACACAATATTCTCACAAACTAATTACTCACAACATTTGGAGGATATAAAAGTGTCAAAGGATGCAACAATAATATCCATTAATTCATAAATGTCATAAAAGGCCTGGGAGTGGGGGTGGAAAGGGGGGGCTGTGTAGGGGAAGTTGAAAAGAAAAGAAGGAACAGAAAAACGTCATAAACAAAAAAGGGGGAAGTGGATCAAAAACAGGAGATAAACACATTACATTGCGTTACCTAAGGAAGCATATACCATGTTATATATACATGTCAAATACATTCACAAATCCCTACTTTTCATAAACATAATTTATCCCTCTCTAGATATCACCTCTTATATCAAAATTTCCAGAGAAAATGGAAGGAACTGGTATCATGTATCTCTCACTCCTAAGTAGAGAGAATATATATACTCTTACTCTCACTATCTATGTTTAACTCATTTTGGCAAAATAAGAGGGGGAAAAGAAAAAAGAAAGACTTTTCAGTCAACCTACTAGATCATCTTCGCCCCCTCTACTTCTACAAACCCCTTCTCTGTAAAAAAGGTTTCAAATCCACATGGTCATTTAAACCTTTGCCGTCATGTGCTCCCATCATGTATATCCAATAGTTCTGTTTTTGACTTAGGAGATGTTCAATATTGCCTCCCCTAGGACCCAATATCACCTTTTCAATGCCTATCAATTTGGCTTCATGCCCCTCTACACCTCGCAAATCTCTTACACGCTGGGCCCAAGCATACTGTATGTTTGTATTTTTTAGAGTATTTAAATGCTCCCCCCACTCGTTCCTTCCATTTTCTCTTAGTCTTCCCTACATAATATCTTCCACATGTAAAGATGGAATAATAAACAACATTTGTGGTATCACAGTTTATAAACCCCTTTACATCATGCATCCTATTATCATGGGGCTTTCTAAACATACTACACTCATCTATGTTTGGGCAAAACTTACATCTCCCACACTTCCTACATCCCCTTGGTGGAGGGGGGGAGGCAGCCAGTTTCTAGGCTTCTCCACTTCCTTGACAGATGACACCAAGATGTTCCTTAAGTTTCTTGCCCTCCTACATGCCATCCTTGGCTTAGTTAGTACTGTTTCCTTTAGTCTATTGTCCACCCCTAAAACATACCTATGTTGGTAAATAATATCACTAATCTGATTTTACCTAACATTGTATGTAGTAACAAAATTAATCCTATTATTACCTTCATTTGTCTTTATTTTTGTTTTCTCTTCCAACAGGTTTTCTCTGACTCTAAGATCACATTCCTCGATAACTTCATTAATAATGCATTCTGAGTAACCCCTAGCCTTCAATCCGTTACCCTGTATGTTCAACTCTTTATTCTGATCCTCCACTTCACTACAATTTCTTTTCACTCTAAACATCTGACTCTTGGGGATATTCTCCTTAGTATAACCCGGGTGGCAACTACTTGCTGACAATAAAGTGTTTTTATCCATCTGTTTTCCAAACAGAGGGGTTGCCACTCTATCACCCCCTGTAGCTTTTATATAAAGATCCAAAAAGGAAACCTCCTGTTTACTTGCAGTGTAAGTGAACCTCAGGTGCCTATTGGTGCTATGGAGGTATTCTATGAACCTTCCAAGTTCATTGTTTGTACCCCTCCATATCATAAGTATATCATCAACATACATTACCCATAGTGCTATCTTGTCCCTGAACTTGTTAGACCCTACATCCCATATGACACTTTGCTTCCAATAACCCAGATATAAATTTTCATAATTGGGGGGCAAAACTCACCCCCATCACTGTTCCCTTCATCTGGTGGAAGCACTCATCACCAAACAGGAAAACAAATTACCCTCTAATACCATTCTGGTCAAGTTCACAAGAAAATCAGTATCTGGCTTTACTCCTGGCCCTCTAACATTCAGGTAATAACACATTGCCTTTAAACCCCCATCATGGGGAATGTTCATGTAGAGGGATTCTATATCCAAAGTTACTAACATATTTCCTGACTCCCATCCATACTCCCCCAATACTCTCAGAACATTTCCTATATCTTTAATAAATGAGGGCAATGTTTTAACTATTTTCCCAATGTTATTATCTATCAACCCGGCCAGAGGTTCTGTCACTGGCCCCACACTTGATATAATGGTGCGTCCAGGTGGGTTAAACAGGGATTTGTGGACCTTTGGCAAGATATAAAATTGTGAAAATAAGGGGTGAGACACTGTCATATAATTCTTTTCCCTCTCGTTTATCATTCCTTCCTTCTCTGCCCTTGCAAGAAAATTATCAACCTCCTATTTAAATTTAACAGCAACATCCCTTTTAACTTGTTTATAATAATCTTTATTAAGCATCTGCCTTTCCATCTCTTTCTCATAATCACCCACATCCTGAACACCACACTACCTCATTTGTCTGCTGGCTTTATTGTAATGCTTTTATTATTCCTTAAAGCAAATAAAGCCTCTATTTCTTTAGATGTTAAGTTATTAAATCTAGGCACATAGTCCTCTTTTCTCAACATTTCTATACGCTAACACAGTCTTTGGAACATCATTATTGCATAAGGAAGTGGTGGACAGAACTTGCTTGGTCTTTTCCTTTTTTCCACTCCCTCACCACCCTCCACAACCCCACCCCCATTTAATCTCCCTCCCCCTCCCCCCCGAGAAAAATCTGAAAGGGCCAAAAGTACTTCTTGAGTAGGCATAACACCTACTTCATTATAGTCTACATCATCACTGTTCATTTCTGCATTTTCTATACTTTCTATATTCATAGATTTCCAAATATAACTTCTTAAGCTCAAAACTCTACAGAGTCTATATAGGTCTATAGTAACATCAAAAATGTTTAAATCCACAGTCAGAATGAACAAAAGTCCTTTATTCAACACACTTATTTCATGTTCATTTAAATGATGTGAGGGCAGTTTAATCACATTTATTTCACCATGTCCCTCAGTTACTTCACCATTTGATGTTCCTGGTACCTTTTCTTCTGTGTATGCATCTGTCCCCCATGCACCATTTGTCCTTCCACATCTTCTCCTTCCCCTTCCCTTCCTTTTATGTTTGTTGCCACATAATATCTGCCCATTCTTTTTCCTTTCCTTTGATTCCTCCATTCCAAAAAAGGCCCATCTGAGTTCTCCGAATCACTATTAATGCTTGTCTCCAACCCACTTGTACCACCTGACTCCAAGGTTGTTCCTGATGTATTTTTCAAAATTGAAGCAGGCTGAAACCTCACTTTACTAGACCTCTGTTTGGAAAAGTCCTGCTTTTTATTATGTTGCTCATTTCTCTTTGGCCAATTAAAGATATGTCCATTTCTGTAATCATTCAAGTCTCTATTGAACTTCCTTTTCTTGGTGGCAATAATTTAATTTTCTTGTAACTTAATTTCTTTCTTCAATTTCTCTTTAAATTTAACACAATTATCATTGCTTTTAAAGGGCTTCAAAGCACTCTCTTTCTCTATCAATTCTCTTTTGATTTCCTTCTCGAGTGCTTTGGACTTCCTAATAATGGAGTTTGCCCTTTAAGGGGCAGACCAGGTTGTCCTGGTGCACCCCTTCCCTCTGTCATGGAATGGTAGTGCTCAGAAGGGGAAGGGGAAGGAAGGGGAGGGTCTAGGGGCTAGAACAAAGGACAGGTAACAGGAAGGGGAAGGGCAAAGGGTGATACATAAGGGACAGCACAAGGAGGCTTCAGCCACTTTTTGCTGGAGCTTTTGATTACGTGAAACTACAGCACACGTCAGATTAGCATATCGTTTAGAAGGTTTGTACACTAGTATACAGCAGGTAAGAAAACTAACAGCTACATTTAAAAAAATGTTTTTATTACGATGTTAATGAAATTTATATGGAAATCGCTTGTTGGAAATTTATGGTGACTTTGTCTTTAGGCAGGGACTAGGTGGTTACTAAAATGCTGAGTAAACCTGTCTTGGAAGCATTTAAAACCCCCTTTTTGTGAGGTGGCTACAAGGTGGCAGAATAAAAAAAATAAATAAAAAGAGACCATTAACATGATTCGAGTGAGAGAGGTTTGTTGCAGGGCGTTTGGGAACAGCAGAATGGGTATGGTGCAGGATCTGGGCTGCAGGCTTTAAGTTCACTAGGGTGCAGGGAACCTGCCTGAACTTAGAATGGACTGGGGTTTTTGTATGGAGGGTCTCTGAGCCTGCCTGGGTTCAGTGCTTCAGTGTTTTTCTACAGTCCAGTAAAATCTGAGATCGCTTTTGGCATTGTTTGGTTTGCGTGGAGTTTTTGATTGTTGGTTGGAACAAGTTTTGAGGCTTGGCGGGGTTTTTCTTATGTGCTCTGGCTGTGTATTATGATGGAGAGTCCAGTGGATTTTACATCGTAAGGTATTGGATGGCAGAACCACATGTGGGCTGCGGGGGCACCGGAGCATTACTCGCCCTTTGTATGGGGCCTTTGTGCGCTTGATTCCACCAAGGGGCTCCAGGTTTGCAGGGTCTGGGAAGGCTCCCCACCTTTTGTCATCAGTTGGCGGCTCTCCACGGAGCATTTTACACACGCCACTTCACCGCATGGTCAGGTCGAACCGCGGGGAAGCCCTCCCCCACTTCCTGCTGCCTCCTCACGTCTCCATTTGGAGACTGCCTACCTCCCCCCCTTTTTGTGCAGCCTCCTGTTTTTTTCCCACTGAGGAGCAGTGGTCTCACTGCCCTGTATGGCGGTGCGCTGGTAGCCATGTGGCCTGAAGGTCGTTTTCCTGCTCATTGGGTGAGCTGGTTGTTTGGTGGTGCAGTGGCTGGTTTTGCCGGGGTGGAGGGCGGGGGTGCATTGGAGTTTTTTTTGTGGAAGATTGGCCCCATTTCAGGTGCAAAAGATGGAGTGCTGCCTTGCGGAGAGGGCCCACTGGTTCACGAGGTGAGAAGCAGGCCGGGGGACTGGGAAGAGAGGCCTGGCCACATGGCATGATGTCACACACCAGAAATCATTGAGCGGGGTGCAAGTGATGAGAAAGAGTGCATGGCAGGAGGGAAAGTGAGTTGGGGCATGCTCTGAGAGGGAAAAAGGAAGTGAAAGTTTCCAGAGCGAGGGGTCAGCAGCAAAAGGGGTCATGTAATGGGCCAAATAGGCCTGTAAAGATGGCGAGGTAATGCCAGAGGCCCCGAAGGTTTGAACCGGAGGCCTAGGTGACAGGGAGGGCATACATATACAAAAAAAAGAAGTCTGGGTGTAAAAGGGGGATTGATGCAGATACATGAGGGCAGGGGCAAGAAAAGAAAAGGCAGGCCTGGCCATGCCAGCAGAGTTTTTAATAATAACATGTGGTAGTTGTCTTTTGGCAAGAGGTCTTGAGCTGATTATTATAGTACATCAAGGAGCACGGTAGCAGTATTGCTTCACATCACATTAGAAACCTAGAGTATGTACATTTTAGTAGATGTAGTTGTGGTCAAGTGGTTAGGGTGATGGAATAGAAATCCAGTGGGGTCTCCCCAATTTCCTTACATGAAAACAGGCTGCTGAGATTCAGAAAAGATTATAGTATCAGTTATATTGACTCCTTGTCTATAATACAAATTCAGTGTCAGTGAAAAAGGACAAGGGGGGTGAGTTGCCCTCCTAGAGTGGGGTCACTTTAGATGGACATGACAAGGAGCAGCCAAGGGACTGAGTGACCTATCAAGCACGGTGGAGACCTTTACGGGGGGGCTCGACTGGCCATGAAGGTGCATGGCATGAGGGACAGAAGGAAGGTGTTACAAATAGGATATATATATATACAACTAACCCTGTCTTCTCTTCCCGTAGTTGTCTTCACAGAGCAAAGAAAAAGAAGGACATGGCACCAAAAAGGAGCAGGCCATCAAAGGAGGACGCTTATAGGGCTATAATTGAATTGGCAGAAAAAGCCAACAGAATGTGGGAACTGGTAGAGGAGGAGGAACCAGGGAGACCTGGGGAGGAGAGGAAAGCGGGCCCAGGTAAAGGTGGCAGAGGGAAGCGGCCAGCCGAAGGGTTAAGCAGTCCCGCTAGGGTGTCTCCACTGGTAGGAGGACCCACCAAGGCAGCGGATCTAGTACCTCTGCAGCCTACAGACTTGGTGATGCCAGTACCTCCCCCCAACCAAGGCGGGATCTCCCTGGCTGAACCCGGACCGAATCCCAAGAACGTGGTGTTTTCCCCACAACCCCTAGTAGTTCACCCTCCTCCTCAACCACAGGGAGAAACAAGGAGACACTTGGAGGACTCCAGACAGCAAGACAAGGTTACAGGTAATGCATCCAGTGCAGTGGTGGACAGTATAAAAGAATACATTGGTCAAATTGTGTCGGCACTGGGAACAGGAGGGCTAGGGCAGATGGAATCAGCCCTGGCAGAGATTAGGGTGGAGAAGGAGGTGCCGGACAAAAATGAAGGGTGTACAGAGAGAGAAGGAAAAGAGACAAGGGAGATAGGGGCACCTGGTATGAGGATAGGTGAGCATGTGCCACTAGCCATGAAATAAAAGATATGGAAAGGGAGTATGTGGATATATTCACTTTGGTGAGCTGTGCAGGAAGTAGCGGCCAAGTATGAGGAAACTGAGGCATAGGTAAAGAATGGAAATGGCAGCGGCTATAGTGCTTTTGGGAAGAAGGAGGATGACAAGTTCATAAAAGGAAAGACTTGGGATGGGTGGTTCATAGGTTTTGCCACTTTCTCAGCCATCGTACTAGAGAAAAGGCCAGAGCCAGGCATTCCGCTCATCACTTATTCCTTGATAATAAGGAGGGCAAAAGCAAAGGGCAGGGTGGGGTGGTTATACTATGATGAGTTTTTTCGGCAGAGAATGGCAACATTCAGGGACGTGAGAATGGACACCAAGCAGCTAGATTTATGGACTGATTACATAACAGATCAGTCCACACCCAAAGGTGAATGGGGAAAAAAGGGGGCTATGCCCCAGAGATGCTGCTGGGCCTACAACAGGGCTTTTTGCTTGTGGCATCAATGTCATTTCTGGCATGTTTGTTCAAAATGCGGGGGAGGGCACCTGGCAAGTAGATGCAGAATGACATGGGCACAAGGGGTGAAGGGGCATGGGGTCAAGGGTCAGGTTAGCAGTTTTTTCGAGAAGGACAGGGGTTTAGAGGGCAGGCATGGAACAGGGGAGGGAGGGGTAGGGCGAACATGAGTAGAGGGGGTCAGATTCACTGAGAAAAGACACGTCACACAAAACAAGGAGGAGGGGCCAGGGAGGAGTAACGGGAGGCATGACAGGGGCCAGTTTGGGATGGCCAGAACCCCCATCAACTTGGAGGCATGGACAGCCTGTTTGGATGGATATCTGAACACAAGCATGTGGGATATGATTATAAGAGGTTTTAACACAGGGTTTTCACTGCAGTGTGGGGCTCAGACAAGCGAGGCGCGAGAGCAACCTGGGGTCAGTGAAAGAAGGAAGGGATGTTAAGACAGAAGATAGATAAAGAAAAGGCAGCAGGGAGGGTGGAGGCCCATTTCGCACACCCCCATTGTGGAACATGCGGATTTCGCCATTGGGTTTGGTGCCAAAGAAACAAGAAGGGGAATACAAGGTGATCCACCACCTGTCCTATCCGGAAGGGGACTCGGTGAATGATTTCATTAGTGAGGAGCATAGTAGGGTGACATATGTGACACTAGAGGATGCAGTCTGGATAATCCGGGCCACAGAGTATGCGTGGATGGCAAAAACGGACATCGAATCTGCCTTCAGACTGCTGCTGGTTAGGAAAGGAGACTGGGATCTATTGGGTTTTAAAATTAGGGGGCAGTATTATTTTGACAAAGCAATGCCAATGGGATGTTCTATTGCATGTGTGACATTCGAGGCATTCAGCACCTGTTTGCAGTGGATATTCCAAGAAAAAATGGGTTATAGGATGGTCATCCATTATTTGGATGATTTCCTGTTCATTGGGAGGGGGAAAAGAGAGACACAAAATATGCTGGGTAAGTTTCAGGAGTTGTGCCGGGAATTGGGGGTTCCACTGGCACCAGAAAAAACAGAAGGACCCAACAAGGTGATGGAATTCCTGGGGATTGAGATAGATGCCCTGAATGAAATATTTAGGCTACCGGACAAAAATAGAAATAAATTGAAGGAACTGATTCAGTACACACACCAGCAGGAGAAGGGTACAACTAAAACTAGTGCAGCAGGTACTGGGGCATTTGAACTTCGCCTGCAGGGCCATCAGACCAGGATGGGCATTCACAAGGAGGTAAGCCAGGGCTACAGCAGGAGTCACCAGACCACATCACTGGTGGACTTGACACAAGGTGTCAGGGAGGATTTTAGAATATGGGAAGAATTCCTTAAGGAGTATAACTGGTGTTCTTTCCGGCAAGAGGAGTGGTTGTACAACACAGACCTCGACCTCTACACAGACGCCGCTGGTGGGCTAGGCATGGGGGGTTACCTGAGGGGCAGGTGGTTTGCAGAACCATGGCCTGCCAGCTGGGCAAAGGACGGAAAAGTGAGAGATATAACTCTCTCTCTCTTGCTTACATCTGAGAGAAGTTTTCCTCACTTATAAAGTAGCATTGCTTGGTATTTGTTTCAGTTTTTAATTCAGAAAGGGTTTTTTTAAAACTGCTTATCTTGTCAGCATCCTCAGAAGGGCTGAAATAACTGCATATTTGATTTTCCTTTGTGGCTAACAAACCACCAGGCTGTTTTGGGGCTGGAGAGGTTTACCTGCATCTGACTTGGATGTCTGAGTTTTCCCTGTTTGATTAGCAGGGTACTTTCTCTATCAAAGTGTTGTGTGGGGTATCTTGCTGACAGGAAGGCACTCATTGCAGCGGTGAGGCTTTTTAGTCGATTGTTTTGTGAGGACACAGTTTGGGCCAACCCATTCCACCCCTCACCCACCCACCCCTGGAAATAGTTCCTTTATACCTGAGGTTCTGACATCATTTCCTCGAGTGCAAGGTGCATTTCTTGTCATATCCTCTCCAGCACACTGCACCGATAATATAAGCATACACATTGTATAATATATATATATATATATATTATATATATATATATAATATATATATATATATTTCCAAATAACAAATCACACACACACACACACACACACAAATACAATAAATAAACTATGGAGAATAAACATGTGGGGGAGTAGTGCAATGTAATAACAATGAGGCAGCAGTCTTCTAGGGAGTCTTTCTGAGGCTAAGATGCTGCCCTATTTGCAGACAACTGTCTGCCCTGAGGGAGGAAGTTGCCCATCTTCAGGCCACACTGGACAGTAGTAGGAAACCTTCCGCACGCACTGGACAGTAGTGAAACCTTCCCTCAGGCCACACTGGACAGTAGAAGAACCTCCCCATCAGGGTGCACTAGCGCCACCACCACTACCGCAGAGGTTGCGAAGAAAACACAGCAGTTGGACAACAGTGGGCTTAGGGAGGGTGAGAAGGGTGGAACAGAGGCACACCCAGTCAATCGTTCCACTCCACAATCCATACAACATTCTGGGGTAGCATAGCTCCCCTATGGATGCACCCACAGAGAAGACTGATGATATCTGTCACAAGGGAGGCTCACAGAAAGGAGGCAGAGGGCACCAAAGGGAAAGGAAGCAGCTCCTGGTGGGGACTCAATTATTAAGGAGTATAGAACTGGGGGAGCTGGGAAAAATGAGTAAGATGCCTGCCTGGTGCCATGGCTGGAGGGACAGGAAGCGCATCCTCAGGATCACGAGAACAGCTGCAAAGTTCGGCTGGACGTAATTATCCACCAGGGACAAATGACTTGGTTCATCATGAGATTAGAGCAGTGCAGGAGGACATTGCAGAGTTGGGGAGGGACCTAAGGCAGGTAGCACACACAGTATCCTTCTCAGAGGTGCTGCCTGTCAAAAGCATGGGGAGGCGAGGACAATTGGCACCATGCAGTTTAATGAATGGTTGAAAAAAATGGTGCAGAGCACAGGGGTTTTAGCTTCATTGGGGACTGGGGTTCCACCTGGAGGACACCACCCTATACTGGCAGGATGGTCTGCATCTGTCCAGGAAGAACAAGTCTTTTGAGCAATTGGTTCGATAGCTTCGTTGGCAAGCATCAAACTAGTCAAGGAGGCACTGACAAGCGGCAGGAAAATCCCAGCCTCTCCCTACAAAACAGGGTACTAAATGAGAAAAAGACTGAGGTAGAACGGTCAGTGGGGGATGCTGCAACAGAAGGTAAAGCCATCAAAAAAATGGAGAGCAATGAGTACTAATGCCCATAGTCTGGGTAACAAGCTTCCTGAATTAGTGGCCTTGATGGAGGAGGAACATCTGGATATCGTGGCAGTCACAGAAACACGGTATACACAAAACCATGACTGGGACATAAACATACCAGGATACACTGTCTACAGGAGGACAGGGAGGGTAAAGAGGAGGAGGGTAGTTCTTTACATAAGGGAAGGAATAAAGCAACAGAACAAAAGGGGTAAACAGGGAGGAGAAGAAGCACTGTGGAGTAGAATTTGGAGACAGGCAATAGCACACAATACGCTGAGGGGTTCTCTGAACCCCTTCTCAGAGACGAGAAAATGGACAGGAAATGATAGAAAGTATACTTAGAATGGCAGAAAAGGGAGATATTGCTGATGGGTGATCTGAATATGCAGGATGTTAACTGGAGTGCAGTTGCAGCTGCCACTTGAAGAGTGCAGTTATTCTAGATGCCTACGGGGCATGCCTTAGACAACTAGTACTGGAGCCACTCGAGAGGAGCAATATGAGCAGTTCTCTCAAATGGAGATGGAGAGGATTACAGATGTAGAAGTGGGTAGCCATCTGGGAACTAGTGACCATCGAACAGTATGGTTCTATACAAACACAGCAATAGAGTCAAGACATACAAAGACAAAAAGTACTGGACTTTGGGAGGCTGACTTTGCCAAAATGGGTGAGTGCCTAAGGAATGCACTAGCAAATGGGCAGGAAGGAGGGGTGTAAGAACAATGGGGAATAATAAAAACTGCCATCACAGAGGTAATGAGCCTTTGTGTGAAGCAAATAAACAAAACAAGACGATGTAAGTAACCACTATGGTTCTCAAAGGAAGTGACAGTGAAGGTTCAAGAGAAAAAGAATGCATTCAGGAAGTACAAGGAATCGCAGAAGGAGCAGGACAGAGAACTGTATCAGTTAAAGCAAAAGGAAGCTGGGAAGGCAGTCAGAACAGCAAAGGCCCAAACCGAGGAAAAGATAGCCAACTCAGTTAAGAAGGGGATAAAACCTTTTATAGGTACATCAGGGGCGAAGGAAGACCAAGGAAGGGATAGTGAGGCTTAATAAAGGGGTGGGAGGGGTGGGCAGAGGAGACTGTGAAAAGGCAGAGATACTAAACAAATATTTTGCTCAGTATTTACAAAGGAAGAGGGAGGTACATAAAACAAACAGTAGTAACACGCTGGATACAGAAGTTGATACTGGCCCATTTACAGAAGAAAGGGTTCTGAAAGAACTCTTAAAACTGAAGGTGGACAAAGCAATGAGGGCTGATAGGATTCATCCCAGAATTCTAAAAGAACTAGGGTAGAACTAGTGACACCACTGACTACCTTTTTACAAATCATGGGAGGATGGGGTGGTGCCCGAGGACTGGAGGAGGGCAGATGTGATTCCCCTTCACAAAAGTGGGGGCAAGGCAGAAGCAGGAAACTATAGACCTGTTAGTTTAACCTCAGTGATAGGGAAAATGATGGAATCACTTCTGAAGGAAAGAATTGTCGAGTATCTGGAGGCCAGAGGGGCACAGGACCCTAGGCAGCATGGATTCACAGCGGAAAGGTCATGCCAGATGAATCTGATAGATTTCTTTGACTGGGTGACCAAAGTAGTAGATCAGGGAGGGGCAGTGGACATGGCCTACCTAGACTTTAGCAAGGCATTTGACACAGTCCCACACAAAATATTAATATACAAGTTAGCCAGCCTGGGTGTAGGTCCCAAGATGACAGCCTGGGTAAAAATTGGCTGGAGAATAGGACACAGAGGTAATAGTAAATGGAGTCACTCAGAAGAAAGGAGGTTACTAGTGGGTACACTGGAGTTCAGTATTAGGACGGTCCTCTTCAATGTCTTTATAAGCGACATTGCAGAAGGACTGGAAGGAAAAATATCTCTTTGCAGATGACACTAAGATCTGCAACAGAGTTGATGCACAGGGTTGGGTGGAAAGGATGAGAAGGGACTTGTGCAGGTTAAAGGAATGGTCAAATGTATGTCAGCTTAGATTCAATGCTAAGAAATGCAAGGTAATGCACTTGGGAAACAAAAACCAGGGAAGAGTACATAATGGGGTGAGATACTAACAACAACAAAATGGAGAGGGACCTGGGGGTAGTCATATCAGATGACCTAAAGATGGGCAAGCAATGTGAGAGGGCAGCAAGGAGGGCTGGGGGATACTGGGATGCATGGGAGGCATCACCAGTAGAAAACAGGAAGTTATTATCCCTCTGTACAGACAGCTGGTGAGACCCCATCTGGAGTACTGTGTGCAGTTCTGGAGACCTAATCTCCAAAGACATAGACAGGATGGAAGCTGCCAGAGGAGGGCAACTAAAATGGTGCAGGGTCTGCACGGAAGACATAGAAGAGAGACTTAAGGAGCTTAATATGTATAGCCTCGAGGAAAGGAGGAGAGAGGACATGATAGAAACTTTCAAGTACCTCAAGGGAATCAACAAAGTCCTAGAGGGTAGCATCTTTCAAAAAAAGAGGTGTGCAAGAACAAGAGGGCACAATTTGAAGATAGAGGGGGGTGGCTCAGAGGTAATTTAAGGAAGTATTTTTTCACAGAGTGGGTTGTGGATGCACAGAATGGGCTTCCGGAGGAGGTTGTGGAGTCAAAATCAGTGGTGGAATTCAAGCATGCATGGGATAGTCATAAGGCAGTTCTGGGGGGTTGGGGTAGGAAGAAGTAGGCTGCTGGTTAACTAGGATCTGCAGCTTATCCAGTAGGTAGGGAAATGGGCAGATTGGGTGGGCCAAGCGGTCCTTATCTGCCATCAAATTCTATGTTTCTATGTTTCTATAACACTACTGTAGATCATGCCCATATGGGCATGTACCTTGGTCTGGGGGGAGGAATTACGGGATCAGAAAGTGACATTTTGGTGTGACAATAGAGCAGTGGTTGATGTACTGAACAACAGGGGAGCCAGGTCAGATACAGTCATGCAGGTATTATGACATTTAGTGTTAAGGGCTTTGCAGCTGAACATGTCATTCAGGGCAAAACACATAGAAGGGGTGTGGAATACCCTGGCTGACAACCTTTCCTGTCTGCAGCTGGACCGTTTCCGGAGGCCGGCACCAGCAGCAGAGGAACACAAAATGCCCATACCAATGAACATCTGGGACATTGTCAAGAAGGAGCAGAACTGCTGTTTCATAGTTCATGGGTGCCTCGGACCCTGAGGGCCTACGATGGGGCCTGGTGAGTGTTTCAAACATTCAGGGCAGAGCACCAGATAGAGGTAAGTGGGCCACTCACAGAAGAACAGTTGGGAATGTTCACTGTGGAGCAATGGCAAAAAGGGACCTCCCACGCCACAATGGGGGTTTATCTTGCAGGGATTAGTGTCATCTGCAGCCTAAAAGGGTGGGATGACCTGACAAAATCACTGCTCATCAGGAGAATGATGCAGGGATGGGGCAGGTTGAAACGGGGGCCAGGAGATAATAGGAGGCAAATAGGGGAGCAGTGGCTAATAAGGCTAACAGAGGTGCTCCCTGTAATATGCAGATCAAAGGCCGAGGCCCAATTATTTCACACAATTTAGGTGATAATGTTTGTGGGGGCTATGAGAGTGAGTGAGGTGGTAGATCATGGGAAAGATGACAGGAAGGAGGTTTGGAATGGGACGATGTGAATTGGGGGATGAAAGAGATACAGATCAAGCTAAGGAGGTCAAAAATGGACCAAAAAGGGCAAGGTTGCATGGTAACACTGAAAGGGAAATCAGAGATTGCGATATGCCCAGTACAGGCTCTGTGGGTTTTCTCCGCAGAGCAGGTGACCAGGATGGGAAAGATATTTGTACATGGTGACAGAGAAAGGGTCACCGGCTATCAAGTCACAGCAGTGCTGAAAAAAGGCATGCAATTTCTGGGGGATGACCCAGCTAATTACTCATCCCATTCCCTACGGATTGGAGCTGCATCACAGCGGGCAGCAATGGGGGAACCCATGAAGGGCATTTTAGAAATAGGGTGCTGGTGGTCACCCAGTTATAAGAGATACATCAGAGCGCCGAAGTAAAAAAAAAAAGAGGAGAAGAAAAAGTGTGGTATAAAAAAAAATGGAATTGTGGTGCTTCTACGGGGGAGCACAGGTAAAGGGGTGGGGAAAGTTGGGGTGCAAAGAAAGGAAAGAGGCGGGGGATAATACAGTGAGGGCACTAAGAGTATGTGTAAATTAATAAATTTTCTTTGCACCCCATAGGTAGAGGGAGGATCACGGAAGTCTGTATCTGCGGCCATTCCTATATTTATTGGGCTGGAAAGAGAGCAGAGAAGAAAGCTGGGGGAAAGCAGCTGTACCAGGATGTAAGACAGTGTAGGATGGTATGACACGGCATACGGGGGATGAGATGGGCACAGCTCCTTCCCACTTTGAAGGAACTCAAGGAACATCCTCGCAGTCCAGACCTAATCATTATACATCTAGGGGGCAACAACCTGGCAGGCAGACTGTGGGTACACACATACTTACAGATAAAAAGGGACCTAGTGGTAATACAGCAGTGGTGACCTCAGGTATGCCTTGCCTGGTTAGATATGATGCCAAGAAGGGTATGGAGACAGGAACACAGTCACAGGGAGGTGGAGAGGGCCAGGAAAAAGATGAATAGAAGGGTGGGGATGTTGATAAGGCAGATGGGGGGGACAGGTGATACTGAGGGGGGTGGAAGAATGGGCGGAGGACTTCTACAGGCCAGATGGTGTGCACCTGTCAGACCTAGCCATAGACAGGTTCAACACAGAAACAATGGGTTTCATAGAGGAATGGAGAAAACAGGAGAAAGCTGGTATATATAAAAAAAAAAAAAAAGAGAGGAAAAAGGATCGTCCCTGTGGTAAGGGAGAGTGATGCCCTAAGTATGGGGGGAAGCCCGCCATCCAATGCAAGCTGGAGACTGGCTAGTGGGGAAAAAGTGGGGGGAAGAAAAAAGGAATAACACAAGAAGAGGAAGAAGAGGAAGAAGAAAGTGGTCTCGGTTTTCACCGTTAACTAGCGGAAAAGGAGAAACACAAGGCACCCAGGTTTTCACCTGGGGGAGGGATAATCAGAGATTGATATGTAGATGGAAATAAAGGAAATTTACGGAAATATGATAATAAAGAAATGGAAATGGAATATTGGATTATGACTATGAATAAATTAATTGCCAATCTGAGCACAACAACAAACAATGGTCTCTGTCTTTTGTGAGGGGGAAAAGGGGGAATCCGGGACAATGCAGTTTGCCCTTTAAGGGGCAGACCAGGTTGTCCTGGTGCACCCCTTTCCTCTGTCATGGAATGGTAGTGCTCAGAAGGGGAAGGGGGAAGGAAGGGGAGGGGCTAGGGGCTAGAACAAAAGACAGGTAACAGGAAGCGGAGGGGTGAAGGGTGGTACACAAGGGACAGCACAAGGGGGCCTCAGCCACTTTTTGCTGGAGTTTTTGATTCCACCCACCCACCCTACTAGACAGAGCAAGAGGGAAGGACAGTCAAAGGGGGACTGTATAGTGGGTCTATCAAGGTGGATGACAGACGAGTCCAGTCAGACAGTTTGGACTGCCAAAGGTGGATGGCAGGTCATGATATGGACATGGACTGCCAAAGGTGGATGGCGGGGAGGGGGAAGGGGGGAGGGGGGGAAAAAAAGGAATAACACAAGAAGAAGAAGAAGAAGAGGAAGAAGAAAGCGGTCTCGGTTTCCACCGCTACCTAGTGGAAAAGGAAAAACAGAAGGCACACAGGTTTTCACCTGGGGGAAGGATAATCAGAGATTGATATGTGGATGGAAATAAAGGAAATTTATGGAAATATGATAATAAAGAAATGGAAATGGAATATTGGATTATGAATATAAATAAATTAATTGCCAATCTGAGCACAACATCAAACAATGGTCTCTGTCTTTTGTGAGGGGAAAAGGGGGGAATCCGGGACAATCAAATCCATCCATTTTTTCGCTGCTTCCATAGAAATCTCACGTCACTCTTTAATAAATTCTGCATCTTCTAAACCCAGGATCGGGTCTTTAATTATTCTAAGTCCTCTGGGCACACACTGCACATCTATATAGGCCTGCATAATTTTGAGCTGTCAACAATTTCTCCTAGTCTTGAGGAAAGTCCTTTCAAATGCAAAAAATGCTGACCGAACATCCCCCTTGTAGTTATTCCCAATGTCCACATTCATACCTCCTTTTTCTGTGGTGTTCATTGCATCAGCAGAAACTGCTACCCCAAAGGGATCTTCCATCTCCAGGTTCCTTTTTCTCTTTTTCCTCTTTTCTTCCCAACTTCCCCTACACAGCCCCCCCCCTTCCCTGGGCCTTTATGACATTTATGAATTCATGGATATTATTGTTGCATTTTTTGACACTTTTATATCCTCCAAATGTTGTGTGTAATTAGTTTGAGAGAATAGTGTGTGAGACAAACATGTAAATGTATAGGGATCCACCTTTTGGGTATAATGGAAATTAGGGAGATCTGTCTCCCATTTGATAGTATGTAAGTTTAATGAACTTCTGGTTGTTTGATTGACCACATATTTGTGTCTGATAGCTAGTAAAATGTAGTCAAATTTATTTATTACCTAATACTAATGTGTAGTGGATGACATGATGAAATTTGACTTTGACATATTATGCGGTCTTTTCCATTTTAAATATTTAAATCACTAGATGTGACGTATGTGATTAGGATGTTAGTAAATGTGGTAGATAAATGAAGCACTTACACTTTAAGAAAGGTCACATGACTGGGAATGTGAGCTATTGAAGCTACCAAACACTAGGTGGTTATTACCTCTGACAAAGCATATGTTCGGGTGAAACATGCTTGAGGAGTTTTTCTGTGTCTGCACTTAGCACTTTGCATCTGTGTACTCATCTGTAGCCACTGTTTTTTGAATTTATGCAAGCAAAATTATTATCATTACATATTCCTTCATCTGGAGAGCTTTATTTGTGTCCCTCTGGTGTGCCGAAACTGTTTTGTTTGGTATTCAGATTTCCAGTTTTTCTGAGATGTTACAGGGTAAGGGGATTTGTATTTAAATTCCAGTTTGTTGGAGATTCCTTTCACTCGGGAGTATTTGGGACAGCTCATGGATGCTAGGCCATCTGTGATCTGCTTCTATGAATCTGCATTCTTGATGAAAGGACAGAAAAATGAATTTTCATTTTTTTAACACCTTTTGGTTTGTATAGGGAGAACCAAATCTCATAAATATTTGGACCCAGGTACACAATTCTATAACCTGTTATCCTTACAAAACATTCTGGGGTTTGACTATTCTGAAAAGATTCATCTGGTGAAGCAGAAAATGGCACAAAAACAATACGACAGATTGCATTCTTCAGAACTAGAACAGCATTTTGGCACAAATGGAAATTATGTCAGGGGACTCCTTTTGAGGATTATCATACCTGAATCTCCCAAAATCCATGTCCCAGGTTCTGACTGATGATGGGACTTTGCTAATGGAGATGAGTGATATTCTTTAGGCCTTAGAACACTATGTTACTGGCCAGTTTGATTCCCCTTTCCATGGTGGTGTCTTGATGTATACCTTCCTACAGACTTGTTTGCTCCCTCAGATTTGGGAGCAGCAGGCACATGACCTAGTAACCCTGATTTCCCTTTCTGAATTAGACTGGGCTAGTGAGAGTTTATACCTGAGTACAGCTCCTGGTTCCAATGGTTTGTCTGGGGATTTTTATGCTTATGAAAGTCCATGTCTCAAGAACTGTTAGAGTTATACAACTCAATCCTTCTGGCACCCGTTCTGTCATCTGATATGTATATGCATTTGCTAATTTTCTTGTTTAAAGGTGGGGATAGATCTTCTCTTTCTCACTGACATCCCATTACACTGTTAAATACTGATTTTAAAAATTTTACAAAGATTCTTAACTATAGATTGGCTTCAGGTTTGAAACATGTAATCCATCCTGCTCAGACTTGTTCCCTCCATGGCAGGAACATTTCTGATAATCTTGTATTGTTGCAAGAGATAATGAGGATGGGTAATATACTTACTTCAGCAGATACTTACTTAGCCTGAATCAGTCAAAGGCTGTCAACAAGGTGTCATATGCCTTTTTATGGACATATCTGAATGTTTCAGGCAAACCCAGTAGATTTACCAGTTGGATTCAGTTATGTTATCTCTCCACTTGTGTTGTTCCTCTTGTTAATAGATGGCTGGGCTCTAAATGAATGCTTAGATGGTGGGGGGGGGGGTCAGGCTAGGCTGTCCCCTAAGCCCTCTTTTGTATATCCTGACACTTGACCTTTTGATTAGATCTTTGAACTTATCCACTATGTTATTAGGCATTTGGTTTTCTTGTTCCACTCCCATGGTTAAGACCTTGGCTTATGCCAATGATGTATACCTCATGGTTTCTGATTCTAGTTCAGTGGAGGTTAACAAATCCACTCTTTAGGCATTTCTGGCTGTCTCTGGCTCAATTATTAATTACCAAAAGAGCTTTTGCTTCCCCATTTGGGGACTGTGATCCCTTTGCCCATATCATCAATGGAATTCCAGTTACTGAAAGCCCCTGTAAAATTCTAGGACTTTACTTTGGGGCTGGGGATATGGCAGTATAGAATTGGGAATCATGATTGGGAATTGGGAGGTGGAAAGTCTCTTTTTGGAATAAATGGCATATGAGCAAAAAGAAGCACATTTTGTATGATAAAGTCTTATTTAGTCCCCATTTTTCTCTATTTGTGCTAAATTTACCCCATTCCAAAGTGGTCAGAGGTGTCCCTTCCCATACAGAAATAATTACATAAAATATGTTCATGCTGCACACAAAAACTACCCATGTGTTTCCTTTTTTTAGAACAGCTTGATTGATTTATAATTTGACTATATGATAATGTGTACCATGTGATAATGTAAAGTACGTAATATCCTGAGAAGAAAATAAAGAATATTAAAAAACTACCCATGTGATATTTGAACTGATTGCATGCATGTGGCATGTTTGCAGCAAGCAAGTGTGAAAAGCATACGTTTTATGTTAAATTGGAACAGACTGCATGCATGTGGCATACATGCAAAATGCAAGTGGTCACTGATAACTGCACAGATAAAAGTTAAGTGATTTACTCAGGATCACACAGTATACTAGTGGGGATTGATGAGATTCAAACCCAGGTTTTCAGGTCACCTGGTTTGCAGTTCAGTATCTTTAACCACTAAGCTATACTGCCTGCATACATATGGCGTGCTTGTACTTCAGTACATTTGCACACATATGGCATGCTTATAGCCACTGGTATATTTAATAGTTGTCATGTCTCCTGTCATCTCAGCTGAATGGCTGAACTGTAGCACACATACCAATGGAAACACATTTCGTTCTTCCCACCCCCAATACACATACTTACCCACAAAACTACTTAATTAGTTCTGTCTGGCCTTTACTCCTACTATTTTCTTTCCACAGTTTTTAATGCTTCCCTGTAAACAGACTTTAAGGGGCAAACACAAAAGTAGCAATAACTTGACACCCACCCGCATGGCCAGCCCCCCCATGCGTACACACGGTAGCGGTACAGCCATGCTGCTGCAAACAACCATCAAAGTATAGATATAAGTCAAGAGTCTCTTACCTGCATACTAGGGAACCAGAGATAAGAGTCTTTAAGAGATGATATCCATGGGTCAGAGTGGTGGGTGTAACCCTTTGAAATGAATAGAGTTATTTTTTGTTAATATTTTATACATTATGATAGCAAGTTGGAGAATAATGAAGGTCACTGTTCTACAAACAAGGCCCATGTCAGTTGATCAGTGGCCTTCATTAATCTCCAACTCTCAGGCAATAATGTATAAAATAGTAATAAAGAAATAACTTCATTCATTTCAATTGGGCATGCGCCTGCACTCCCCCCCTCGCCCTATGTCATAATGTGCCTGAGTGTGGGGATATGGAGGTCAGCTTCACCGGGGGAGGGCATAAGTCTGACTATAGTGGGGCTCCAATAGTCTGTACATATCATACAGTACTGCTCAACTGCCTCTGAATGCAAGGGACAGCCCTCATTTTACCCATGAAAACTGCTCTGCCTCCCTCATCCATCCTTCATGGAAAACATGCTTCTCACACAGAGGATGTCCTGTAAATTTAGACTTTATAGCAGGGGAACCATTTTAGATTTCAGCAGGGGGGAACCAACAACTATTGGAAGCCAGCTGCTAGTTAGCCCCTAGGCAGCAAGCTCTGGAATGTCTGGAACATCTTTAAAAGATAAAACTTCATTTGTTGTAACTGAAAAGTGATATACAAATCAGGAAAAATTAAAATGTATAAGATTCATCTGTATATATCCTGCAGCAGTGCATCAGACTGGGGCTTAAACCCACCCAGTTACTAACCAATGTTTTTTCCTAGCTGAAGTTCTGAATCCCCTCCCCCCAAAAAGAAACATTGTCCCGATTTCTCTCACCAGCTCCATTACATTCAATACCCATCCCATATGGGTTCTGAAGCTGCCCAAAGGTGCAGAAACATGAAAAACCCTTCAGTATTTCAGCCCTTACACCGTCTCCAATCCTCCTTTTATAAAATTATTTTCTTTTACTTACCCGGTCATCTGGCCAGAACCTACAGCCTAGCCCAGTGTGCCACCAGCCAAGTTTTCAGTCCACTTCTCCTACGTCCTTCTGCCAGAAGCTGGATTATAAAACTGACCATCCTAAGTCCCCAGCATGGTCTGTGACCAAGTCATCTCACCAACCAAACACACAACCTGTGCTGCTTGCTTCTTGCTTGGCTGCTACCATGGTTGCTGATGAACTGCACTGATCAAGGCCTATGGAGCTGCCCACTCCACTGTCACTGCTGCTGCGAGACCTGGCTTGCTGCCATGGGGGGCCTGTGCTGTTTTTTTTTCAAGATAAACTTAGTAGAGTAAAGAGGTAGCTCAGTCTTGAGTTAGCTTCTAGCTCACCCCCAGAAGTTTAAGAGGGATGAAAATGGCTATAGGTAGCACCAGTTTTATGACTGGCATAAAAAAACAGAGAGTGGACAATCTAAGTCAATCTTAAAGAAACCCACTGGGAATGGGGAAACAACAGAGGATACCCAAACTATAATGGGCTATACCACTGGCTCATCAGATACTGATGAGTCAGTCCTATCTTTTTTTAGAGGAGGAGGAGAAGGAGAGGGAAGAGCCATCCCAAGAGACAGAACCCTGCACAGACAGGAAATGAGGTGCAACCAGCACAAAACCTGCTTCCAGGAGGTCTATCAGCCTCAAGGAGGAAGACGAGGTGGGGGTGGCGTAGAGGAAGAAGAAGAAGAAGGAATGCCTATCCTTAAATAACTTCCTGCTACCCTCTGAACTGACCACATCTGAGATTATTACATCATTTGTGCCTATTGTGAACTTGTCTAAACATACTCTTACCACAGCAGAGGAGAGTGTTATTAGCATAGTGCTCTCATTCTCCCTGACTGCTGACATGAATTTTTCCTCAGTGGTTTTAGATCTTCATAAGTTTGCATGCAACTTGACATTTAAGCATACTTATCCAGAAATGGCTAGCCTTGATGTACATGAAACAGCTATTGAAGCCACTGATATTACATGTTTTAGAGCAAGTTCCCAATTTTGTCCCACTTACAACCCCACTGTAGCCACATTTATTAAGGGATGTGAATTAGATTTCGAACAGCTGAGAGAGATGCCCCCCATGCTTCATCCCCCTAATTACAGCAAAGCGGAGATGCCGGCCCTTAAAAACTTAGCTGATAATAACAATGTTATGGTGAAGACTGCAGATAAGGGTGGAGCTATAGCCATTATGGATACATCAGACTATATTACAGAAATAGAGCAACAATTGTCTGATATCAGGTTTTATAACAATATTAAGGGTACTAAAATTGCTGTATTTAAACAAGAAGTGGACAACTGTCTAAGCAAAGGCTTTTTTTGGTGGGTACATTTCTGAAAACATGTATAAAACAAATTTAGATATGAGAGGATATATATATTTTTTGCACCACTTGACATTGAATCATTGTACACTGATGATAAAGGGCTAGAATCCATGGGATATTTTCTGGAGTTACATTTTGAGATTGAGAGAGTGGAGGTGCCAAACTGGTACCTGGTAGAATTTGCTAAACATCTACTGACAAAAAATGTGTTCATGTTCCAAGACAGGCTGTTTCTACAGGTCAGGGGCACTGCTATGGGTGCCACTATGGCACTCAACTTTGCTATTTATTTGTTGGCAAGTGGGAGATAGATCATCTGTATAGTGCCACCATAAATCCATACTTTTATTGTCTGGATTTGTGGTGGTGCTTTATAGATGATATACTAATCATCTGGAAGGATAGAGTGGAGGAATTTGAAAACTTTGTTAGGTAGTTGGAGTACCAACAGCTGCCTATGTTTTAAATATACCATCTACCCACAGGACATAACCTACCTAGATTTCAGAATTTACAGGAATGATAGTGTGAATATGTGTACTACCCTCTTTCAGAAACACACAGACAGTAACAGTTTGCTCAGATTTGAAAGTTGTCACCCACATCATGCGCGGTTCAATATCCCCAAGGGACAACTAATAAGGACTTTGATAAACTGTATGTAACATGGAGAATATGAGACTAAATGTACCTTAGAGCTTAAATGGTTTAAAGAAAGAGGTTTTAGTAATCACAGTATCATGACAGCAATGGAAACTGTGGAGGAAATGGACAGGAATGCTACTCTACTTATGCTTGACCCCATCTGGCACTCAGAGTGCCAGTATTATGGCACCAGACAATCTAGGTGCCAAATGCGGGATGCACCTTTCTTCCCCAAAATCCCCCACATCTGGAGTTAGAATGCATAAGTGTGGGGTGGTGTGGGGGGGGCACAGACCCCAGCAACAAATATGTTCGGCGACATTGCTGAATAGCACGCTAATTGCCTGGTGCCAGATTGTGGGCACTTTCCGGTGGTGGAACCATGCTGGATAAACCAGGAATAACAAACAAATTTGTCCATTTGTTACCACTATTTCCAAATGTGAAGACCAGGTACATGAGATAATAGTGGGAAATTAGTCCATCCTGAAGCTATTCTGTCACTATAAAACCATAAAATATATGATGGTTAGCATCATCTTACCATGCCCCAGTGCAGTGTGCAGAAGTCTCCTCCCCCCTCCCCCGGTGCTCACATATGTGGGAGATGCATATACTCCACCTACATCCAGACTTGTTAAACAATTGTTCACCCCAGAACTCAGAAACAGGTACAGATTAAACATTTAATTAACTGTAGTAGTCAGGGTGTTGTTTATTTACTGCCATGCAGTTGAGGCACATTTTATGAAGGCCGAACTACATGACAGTTCAAACTTAGACTAGACAAACAAGTTAGGGTATTACAGAGGGGTGATGAAACATATGCTGTTGTAAAACATGTCCACAGTTCTCCAGGGACTGAACATACCATCAAATTCACTGGAATTAAAGTAATAGTTGAGGTGGGCCTGGCAGGGGAGGGGGGCATTGAAAAACTTTTTGGAAGGAGAGAAAGTTATTTTTCATTGGATTTATGAATTTGGTGCAATGAGCCATGTGGGCCTGAATGACAGCATAGATCTTGCTGCATTTTTAAAGAAGTTTAGATGCTAGTAACAGAAACTTTACAACAATCATTAATGATATGTACTGTTGTTTATAAGTGAGGTATAATAGTGCTAGGTGCACTAGGATTGCTGGCACAAAGCCATGTTTTGATTCCCAAGGTTAAGTGCCTGGGTTTCTGCACACTGTCATCACACCATAGCTCTGACATATTTATTGATTATGATTTGGATCCCCTAGATATGAAATTTTAAGGGGTTTGCCTTGTAATATACTGAATAATGAGCTTGACATTTCTAATAGATCTAGTGTTGCAGTCTCCAAGTATGTTTTTAATCACCTCATTATGAGGTGGATTTTTAAAGTAACATTCTCCAATTTTTAGAGCAGTGTGATTGAGTGACATTGATTATGACATCACACTGCACTTGTACTTTCATATGAGCACTTTTTGCTAACTATGGATAACTCTGAGGAAGCTTGGCAGTTTGCCTTGAGAACATTATTGGACCTGATGGTTACCAAACTGTACTGAATTGCTGCTGAATCTGCGTGAATGGAACTTTGCACTGCTTGACATTAAAATAACTCACTTGAATGTGTACTAAGTCCTTTGTGGTCACTGTTGCTGCGGGTGTTTTTTCCCTTTGGATACTCTGTTTCAAATTTGTTTTAGCGCCACAGCTTTCTTTCCTGGTGCTCAACATAGTTGCTCACTTTAGATCAGAGGATTAGAAGGACCTGGGAGTGATGATCACTAGTGACCTGAAACACTCCAGGCAGTCTAAGAAAGCAACAGCAAGGGCAACAAGATGCTGGTATGCATAGCTAGGGGGATCAGTAGGAGCAGAAAGGAGGTTTTACTACCCTTGTACAAGTCACTGGTGAAGTCACATCTAGAGTATGAAATTCAGTACTGATGTCCACACCTCAAAAAGGACATTAACCTGCTGGAGAAGGTCTGGAAGAGGGCTACAAAGATGATAGCAGGTCAGCAGGGTAATGCATACGAGAAGAGGCTGAGGGCACTGAACATGTACTCCTTGGAGGGAAGGAGAGGGAGAGAGAGAGGACATGATTGGGACCTTCAAGTACTTGAAAGGGATAAATAAGGTGGATAAGGAGGGTCTCTCTAAGCTGAGTGGCAACCATAACATGAGAGGGCACAGTCATAAACTAGAGGAGGTAAATTGCTAAAGTCTTAGGGGATACCAAAATGTGGGGTATAAGCAAAACATTTCTAAAATTTAAATAAATCTAATCAAACATTTTGCCAAAACCAATCTACTACAAACAGCTATAGCCATATTCAACCAGCGTTCAAACTTGAGCTCCAAAGATTCTCTGTGCTAGATGACTGCAGCTACTTTTATGACACACCTTCAGATAGAATTAGTTATGCCAAAACTCAAAACAGTGTTTATAGGAGTATAAAATGCATGAAAATAAATTCTTGTTAATAAAAAATTAATCAACAATTCAGGTATATAAGTGACCTTAAACAAACTAGAAACTTGCTTTTCACTTCACTTAATGTACTCTCTAAAATACCAGCAGAGATCTGTAGTTTACAAGACAAATCCTACAATAACCTGAGGCCTCGGCCTGTTGAATAAGAAAAAGTTGATGGCTTCAGACAGATACCTATTTACAATTGGATTGTCTGATTTACTTGTCCCAGCCATTTGTATTTGGGCTGTTCTCAATAATGATACAATGAAACAAATAACCTTCTAAACAGATAAACAGTGCCTGTACCAACTCACTCCTCAGAACCCCTCAGAACTTTACAGTTTATTTTTCTGTTTGAGCTTCAATCATTGCATCATTGGCTCCAGCTCCAGGCTTCTCCTCAGCACTTCCCCACAGCTCCCCGGGACTCTGACAGACAGGCATTCCTCTACTGCTTAACTCCCCTTGGCATCCTCTGGACAGCTCTTCCTTCCCTGGCTCATGGAATCATGGCTCCACAGAATGTTGGCTCCAATATGCTGGCTCTGAATAGCTTCCACTGGTTGAAGAAGAGGATCAATAGTTACTGGGCAGCTGGCTGCTTCATCACATTCATCCTCCAGCTCACTGAGGTTTTAGCTCAGGCTGGCTCAGGCTGGCTCAACTTTCTCCCAGCTACTGACTTCATGCCCACATAGCCCCGAACAGCAATTCTTTTTTTATTTCCAATAGGAGTGGTAGTCTCTTGGTATTTACTTCAAGGCTCTGCTGTTATCTTGTCCAGCTACCAAATGACATGGAAGACAATCCATCAGCTGGGACTCTATCCCCACCCCAAAAAAATAATTAACTGCAGAATAGCAAATCCTCCATTTTTTTTGCTGCCTAACAATGTGTGTTATATCCTTGGAATGTTGTTACTTTGTACAGTTATGGAGATGGATACAGTATTTTCAAAGTTTTTACTAACCTCTGATGAAAAATGTCACTAATGTCTGGAAGAGACATATGTATTAAACAGGGCTATAGAATAAATATGCTATTTAGGCCAAATTCAAAACAAATGTGGTACTTTATACAAACATACTGTACACATTCATATATTTATTTGTGCTACATCATTTATAGTATTAATATATCTTCAATGAGGCTAGTGTGGCATGTATATGAATATCACTGCTCTTAACATGAATACATATTGTAGTGATAACATTTAGACCCTTGGTATTGGGCCACCGCTAACAATAAAAACAAGACTGAAATATAATAAACACTGTATATTGAAAATAAATGCTAGAAAACCATGCTGCAGAAGGAATTATGCCACTTATGGGACAGACAAGGTCATAAAGCCACAACCCTGAAGGATTAGTGGCCTCTATGACCACCTGCATGCCTATGATTGTACTATTTCATGTGTATAGTGGACTTTTTTTGCTTTTTTAATATAATACTTTGGCATGGTTATTTTATGTTAAGATCACTATTGTAATTGTTTCCTGGTTTCATCTTAGTTGTGACTGTGACCAATGATGTTTTATATAGTCTAGTGGTGTTCTTGTTCTAGTTTTTTATTTACCCGATGTTTTCGATAATGTAGGGTCCTTGTAGAAAGGGAGGCATGTCTGCAGTGTTCCATTGTTTGCTTTGGCATTCAAGATGGCACACAGTAATGGTATGGTATCTGCAGTTGCATGCAGCATGAAGTGTGTGTTTGGAAGCACTGGTCAAGAGCTGCATGTTGTTTGCAGTTAGGAGTACGTAGTACAATGCTGTGGAGTAGCACAGAGTAAGCAACAGCAATGCCAATACCACAGCAGAATGGAGGAGGCAGTGACAGCATGAAAGGCTTACCTGTGAAAGAGCTTGGACATTGAGGGCTATGGCTGTTTGATAAGTGAGGTTTGTTGAAGTATGTGGTGTGGCTAGTGATAGTTTCTTTATATAGTTTTTGTATATTTGTACTGCTTTTAAGGGGCTATATTTGAGACATTCTGCTTGTGGCTGTCTTTTTCTTGAGCTATGCACATTGCTTTGCTTTTTTTCTGAATTTGTAACTGATTGTGAGTTGCTTATTGTAGTTGTTAAGTGGGTTAATAAGATGGCTGTTACATGTTTTGATAAGGTGGTAGTTAAATGTGTTAATATGGTTGCAATAAGGTACTTCTTGTTGTGTTCATCAGACATTAATGTGTTATTACAATGCAAAACAAAGAAGAGCAGCATTCATCTCCCCAAAATGTGCAAATAGTGTGTCATGTACTTCAAAATCCATTGCCATGTATCTTTAATTCAATATAAATGACTTCACATGCAAAAAAAAAAACAACTGTATAAACAATAAAAATTGCAGTGATATGTGACACACCAACACTGAGGCATCAGCTGATCTAATGTTTCACACTCTCAACAAAAGTGCTTCATCAGATTTGATGGGATAAAGAAGCACCAGGGATAGTCATGAGTGAAGCCACCTGTAATGTTGAACCCTGGACAATAAACATAGATTTGCACCAAGCCATATAGTCTTCTTTTTTTTACAGCTTTTCTGTGCAAGGTTGTTCTTTGATATTGGTTATGGGATATAGACAACCAACTCATTCTGTAGTGTCATTGAGACAGCTGATCCATAGCATAGTAAGACCCACACAATAAAAAATAATAAATTCAGAGATTCACAATAAACACATAAATACACATGTGAAAAAAAAAATAATAAGGTATACAAATAGAACGCTGTTTAAACACAGCAAACACCACACTATTTGGATACATTTGTTTAACTACATGCTCTCATATACATATAAGTCACCTGGGTACCCTTACATTAGAGTTTTCTCTTGATACATAAAGAAAGACACACTTCTGTGTGCAGGTCAACCTTGCAGCTACTAATTACAAATGTTCCAATATTCAATAAGAACTACTTCTAAAATATTTTCAAAAGTGCGTATTTACCCAATGTACATGCACCTTGACAAGCAGCTCACACAATATGAAAGAGTTAACACATGAAAGAGTTACAAATTCATATATAATCATAGCCCAAATAACTCATCCTCATACTACAATCATACCAAACATTATTTAAAATTCTGTTGATAATATACAATCATTTTAAAAAAATCAACACAGGAGATTTGATACTTATGGTAAATGCTGTGATTATTCACACCGCATATAGTGGTAAAGATGTAGCTTTTGCAGCTCTGTCATGGTTGTGTCTCTGTTATGATCCTTTATGGATGATCCATAACAGTTGAACAGTCACTATGTTTACCCAGCCAGGTAATAGGACCAAATTAAAGTCTGATTGTTTTGTTTCAAAAACTGTCCCAACCTGGTACAAACTCTAGTTTGTGTGATGCAGGTGGATTACTTCATTCAGCTGTTAACAGCATTTAACAAATGACTTCCTCCAATATGGTTATTGATTAACAAAATTTGTATTTGTCTTTTTTTTAATATATTTCGTATTTGAGAATGTCAGGAAAATTCAGTACAGAATACAATAGTATGGCATTTGCATTATGAGAAGGGATATTGAATAAATAGGATAATGAAATAAATAGGAGCAGTATGAATATCATATAACTGTTGTCCTGAACCAGACCTACTGTAGTATAAATAATCAGGAATTACAATCTGGTAATTATACACATATGTAACTGCTGTATACTGTGAACTTGTTTAACTGACTGTGGGATGGGAATACATGGGCTATTTTACCGCTTAATGCATGAAGAATCCCAAGGCCACAGGAGAGCATTAGTGGGAACCCGTAACATACTGAAAGGGCAAAGAGCATAGAGTCTCCCAGTGACACAGAATTGTGTTTCCGACTTAATTGCAAACACTAGATGAGCTTACTGTGAATCACCTTTCATCTAAATGTGAACACGTATGCCACTAGGTAATTGAATGTATGGTGTATCCCGAACTGACTGCGGGCTAATAGTGGGACCTCATAAGCAACAGAGAGAAATTAATCACAGTAGTTACTAATAAAATAAAGTCACAGTTGCAGTTACAATACTAGAGAAATGTCCAGAGGGTTTGAAAATGTGCATGCTGGGGATATTTCTGGTTCATTTACTGAATGTATTTTTTTTCTGCAGCAGGAGAAGCAGATTTATTTAAAGACACAGCAACCACAACAGAAGCAGGGGCAAGTAACTTTAACCCTGCAACAGAACAACAGTTTGAGGAACCTGATATTAAAAAAGCATTTCTTGAACTGGAATGAGCTATACTCAGGGGCCACAGGCACTATTGGTGGAAACTGACCCTAGAAGCATACCTCAATGTGGGGCACTCCCATGTGGCCTGTGTGTCACCAATAAACCTGGATATGGCTGGGACAGGGAACCATTTATATCATACTGTCATAAGTCACTGCAGATAGGGACAGATGCCCTAATAAACACCATTATTAGAGACTATGATGCACTGAGAAAAGAAGTAACAACTGATACATCTAAAAAGAGGAGACTGTGTCCCAATTCAAAGAACATCCTGAACTCAGTACTCTTGAGAAAAAACTCAAGGACACCATCCAGAGAGAGAAGAATATGATTAAGAAAACAAAGCTAACTAAGTGTGAGAGAGATAAGAGGGATTACAAAAATAACCATGTATGGGATTGGAATAAACACCACAGGCACTATACTGGTGGCAGCAACCAATTAAGGAGTGGACATCAGAACAACCCACAACAGTGATCTGTATTAAAAAGCTGGAACAACTCACCAAACTGCAATACATCTAACAGCAAGTCTGAATCTGATCACCCTTTTTTGGAGCAGGGACATCGACAACTAGAACTACGGAGATCCATGAGATTCCAGGAACCACAGGAACAGAAGCCTTACAACCTGAGGGGATGAGACCAGGACAACAGGCCCTACAACAATACTGCAGGATATGGTTTGAGGGAAAGAAACACAAAAGGCCGGGGCAAGAAGGGCGGACCATAGATATTGAAGAAAACATCATTATTAACATCTTGCACCTTGAATTGAATGAGGTCAAACTGAGAGTTCTACAGGAAGGGTTTTCATTTGTACCTACATTGGACACCAAGGGCTTTGACCTATACAGTACACCAACCTCCTTTGAGTCACATGGAATCTAAATTTAAAGGCATTTTACAAAAGTAACATAATGGGTGCTAACACCCAGTGTGGAAACCATCTGACAATGACACATTATCTCAGGACTCTGATGTAGAGGTATTTAAGGTAAGACAGTTCAAACCCCAGTCATCATTTATGCCACCTTATAATGATTCCATAAAACTGTTTGAACAAAGGTGTGAGAGACAGTTTAGGTCATAGTTGGAGAGAGAGAGGACAGACCGAGCTATGTGAACATTACTTAAGTGGAGGCTCAGGCCCTTAAAAGGTTGCAAAATAACTCAGAACTGATTATTAAACCTGCAGACAAGGGCAGGTCAGTGGTAGTGATGTCTACTGGAAAATACATTGAAGAGATAAATCGTCAGTTGGAAAATAAAGATTTCTATTTAACTCTGACCCGTGTCCCTACTGCTAGATTTAAAACTTCAGTGGATTCATTTTTTAATATGATTCAGAATACAAAAGGTTGATATCACATGATGAATTGTTATACCTTACCATAGACTACCCAATCAAAGCAACGATATATATGTGTTACCAAAAATACTCAAGGACCTTCATAATCCCCCTGGAACACCACATAGTTGTGGGTATTAGCTCACTGGTAGAACCAATGTCCAGATATGTGGACTATCACATCAAGGATTATGTAACTGCATTACCATCATACAAAAGGGATAGTATGCAGCTATTGGGGGTCATAGGAGACATGCAGGCTGAGGCACCTTGGTATCTAGTGTCAATGGATATAGTCTTGCTGCATACAAATATCTCCTATGATGGTGGATTGGATGCTTTGAGGTATTGGCTGGACCTTGATGATGATTTGGATATGGGTAAAAACAGTTTTTGACTGAATGTGCTGAACATGTCCTAATGAAAAATTATTTTCTGTTTCAGGATAGATTCTTTTTGCAACTTAAAGGTACAGCTATGAGGGCAGCTTTTGCCCCCCAATTATCCAAATTTGTTCTTGGGCCTATGGGAGAAAGTAATGGTCTACGATGTACAGAGAAATCCTTTCTACCATAGGATTGACATCTGGCATCGCTTTATTGATGACATCTTTATGGTGTGGCATGGCATGCTGGATAAATTGTCTTATTTTGTTACTTACTTGGAAGAGATTAACCCTAATCTTAAATTTTCAGTGCAGTGTGATCCCTGTACAGCCTCCTTCCTGGATCTTCAGATTTCCAAAAAAGAGGATGGGACTTTTAGTATTAATTTATTTAGGAAGGAGACAGACAGGAATTCGCTGCTATTGGGATCTAGCTGTCACCCACGCCATATGATCTCAAATATACCCAAGGTCTAGTTGCTAAGAGTCCATAGGAACTGTAGGGATGAGGTGGGTTATGTTCACAATAGTGCAGAAGTGTGTGGTAGATTCATAAGTAGTTGATGCAGCACACATATAGGTTACTAGTATAGATAGGGAGAGTCTACTGACATAAAGAGTTCATGAGAAGGGTCCACCCAGAGCCAATGTTGTGATTACTTACACAAGACATTCTAGTGAAATACAGAGAATTATTCACTCTAACTGGAATATACTCTAGGGAGACCCATTGTTGGGGGAGGTGGTGGGCCAGAGACCAAGAATGGTGTACAGAAGGGGCCTTAATCTGAAAAATAGATTGGAGCACAGTTTTGTTACCCAATACACCAAGAACGACTAATAATAGACCTCCATTGCCAATGGTTATGCAACATTGTGGGAACTGTAAATATTGTAGCCTTATGTTAAAATGCCAGACATTCACTAGTTGTAACAGTGAGAGGACCTATGAGATGAAAGATTTCATAATTTGTGTAACAGAGAATGTTGTTTACCTTGCCACTTGCCAGTGTGGTGCTTTTTATGTTGGCAAGACCACACGGTGCCTTAAACATCTGATAGGTGGACATATGAGGTCAGTTTTTCGTAAAGATGCTAGAAGTGCCCTAATAAATCATTGTAGAACCACAAGACGTAAGGATATTAGTCATACATTCAAATTTTGTGGTTTAGAGGTGGTATGGCCAGGCTCCAGAGGGGGTAATGTGGATGATTTAATAAAACTAAAGGCACTTTTACGTACAGGTCTATGTAACAGAATAACTGTTATGGAAACAGTATTCTGTTACATCCCTTGTGTGTAAAGTGCATTTGTTTTGTTCCCTTGGTGAACGTTCATCCAAACCGCAATCTCTGCTTCTTGCGGTTTGCACCAACATGTTTCATTTGATCTGGCTGTGTAAAACACTCATTCCGGTAGCACTGCATAAACTGCCATTAGAGCAGCAAACTCTGGGGGAGCCGAAACAAATAGAGGCGGGATTGGCCTGAATACTGGCAGGGTGTAAAAGGAAACCCGAAAGCAACAGAGTACAAAGGTGCCACACAGGTAACGCTTATTTCGTTTTACAAACCTGTGTGTAAAAGCGCCTAAAGAGAATCTTATTGGATTTATACCCTTGGGGCCCTGACATCACCAGAACTAAATGACTGTATAGATTTACTTCCATGCATTAAAAGAAAAATAAAGTAGGTTACTACTCTATGAATCCCTGTACACCATTAGCAATCCAGACTGTATAGCAATTCTTTTTCATAGGATGTAGATACAATGAATTTGATAGAATTTTATGTTTTGATTCCTACTGTTATCTTTAGGTTAACACTGTGTCTCTGTAATCTTTTTTCTTTCTACAGGTAATGGTGAGAGATCCTTAATCGTCCTCCTCCTCCTTCTATTGGGTAAACACCCTTTGGTCCCAGAAGTTGGTATAAGCTCATTTAATTATGGATCCTCAGACCAAGTACTGTATGAAAATACAAATAATTTATATTTCAAAAAATTATATTTTACAGCATGAAATAGTATACGGTCAATACTAAAATTGTGCAATAATTCTCTGCTGCTAGAACACTAGTAATTTATATGTTGGCTTTAGTTTTAGTTATGTTGTGTGTTTTTTTTTCACAAAGCTGAGCACTTATGCACTTTTTTCATATGTGTGCATATGTGTGTGTGTGTTGGTGAATTGTACACTGTCACTTTAAGATGATTTGTTATAAGCCTGATACTGACACTGCAAGCTTATCCTCCTGATGACATACCTTTGAGTACAAAACTGGTCAAAGTTTGGTACAGTGGTGTACCAGCTAATGGTGTCTTAGTGTTTTAAATATGAAAGTTTTGTCATACTTTTCCAGCTGAGGAGTGCAGTCTTTTGCTTATTTATGAGACTTTATTCAACACTTACACTCTCTATCACTGTGGAGTTGTTCTGCTTTCCTTTACTGAATATCATATAACTGTTGTCCTGAATCAGACCTAGCATAAATAATCAGGAATTACATTACATATAGTGCAGAACATAACCGTAAATGATTATCATCCCAAAATGCTATTTGTGTTGTACTTAAACCAAAATTTAGAATAATTTATGAAAACAAATTTGAATTTTCTAGCTGAGCAATAGAAAGCTGCTTCCATTCATTTTTGGGAAAATATTAATGTCCTTCTGTTTCCAGTATCTTAATATTATTCTTTTTTACAGCTATAGAATCAGCTTTCATTATAATTCTAAACTGTGATTTCTTATTCAACCCATGAGGTTTAATTTGAGAACCACATTCATAAAACTTGCAATTCTTATTTTAACCCTCATCTGCCCCCAAATAGTGAAAGATTCTTGCCACCAATTTTGTACCCTGGTGCAGTCCCAAAATGAATGGACCGCATTAGCACTGGGATGATTAGATATCCAACAGTTAGAGTCATTTTTCAATTTAATTTGAAAAAGTCTCACTGGTGTATAATGAGCATTACTTATAATCTTGAATTGAATGGATCTATCTCTAGTAGATATATATTTACAACATTATACACAAATATTTTTCCATTGTGTTTTAGAGCATTTTAAACCCGTTTCTTTCTCCAAATGGGGTACTGTTTCCTTATATATTTTGTGCCATGTACCACTGATGTGTGTCTGAGTAAAAGCCAAAAGGCCCTGCCAGCTTCTTTCTGGCTATAGTGTCATATAAGTTATCCATCTTCTGTACTTCAGGTGCCTTCTTCCATCTTTTGTAAACCTTATTGATACTGTGAAATTGTATGTATTTTAAATATTCCGAAGGTATAAACCAATATTTATCTTTCAGTTTAATCCAGGATGTCATAACTCCCTCCTCTTGAATATCCCTCCACCTCTGTATGCCCTTTGTCTGCCAGGTAATACATGTAAATGTTCTTCCATTAATTTTAATATTGGGATTTTCCCACAGGCAATTAGAGTTGTGTGACTTGCCATACTTTTTTGTTTTTGTTTGATATATTCTAGTTAAAGAGCTTACATTATTTGTTAAAGATGCAATTACATCTCATGTGGCCTATGGGGAAATGACATATATTATTACAAAATAACATCTCTTTCCTGTTTGCATTGGATACCTAATTTTCAATATAGCAATCTGTTTCTTCCTTGTATGCTACATTCAGTATATATATATATATATATTTTTGCTCCTTCCCCTGCCACCCGACCAACCACTCCTTCAGGCCTCCAAGGTCTCTGCCTACCTGCCAAGTCAGTCCCCCTCCTACCATCTGCTATGAACCTGATTCCATGCTCCCTCACAGCATGGTCATATCCCTTGACTGGGGGGAGCCTCCCCTGGGAGGGCTGGGAGGGGAGACTGGGACTCCATTCTGGATCCGGGACATAGAACTGCAGGTGCATCCTTGAGAGGGCATTCCACTGGGGATTCATGGCAGAGGGAGACCCAGTGACCATCACCTGGTCTTTGGGCAGCCATTTTCCATTTTATTCCCTGCTCACCCCTCCACTTCATTGGTGCCGCATGATGCAGCATCCTGGCTGAATGCACTTATGGCATTTGGCCACACACATGCCACAAGGTGCATCACCATATTCTGCCCCCTAGGAGCCTCTTAAGGGCAGTGCTGGCTTGTGCCCTTCCCCCTTGGAAGACAGCATCCCTCAGATGCTCTTAAGCCTCCTTGCCAGACTCTGCTCCTGTTGTCCTGGGCTTGGGTGCGAACCTGGGTGACCAGCATGCCAGGTGAACTCCCTTCACCCGGCACCACAGATCTGGCCTATTTAATATAAATGTAATCTGAAACACTAGGTAAATGTTATAAGCATCTGGGCAGGACATTCCTCCCTCCTCTTTTGACAGACATAATTTAGTCAAAGAGATCCTGGGGAATGTGTTGCCTCATATAGTAAAACCAATATTTGCCAATGTAATTAGAGATCTTGACCTTAAATCCAAAAGGTGTTATGTATGTACAACACCATAATAGTCTTCATAACAATACCATTTTACATATTCATAGTTTTGTAGTAGTTGCCAAAGTTTAGGAATGCTTAAAATTGCAACATCCAGCACACTACCTCCAATAATGGAAAGGATATGTGTTTGCCTATCTGTCTAATATACATATTATCTTCAATTGCAGTATTACCCCTACACATTAGTTAAATGTATTCTTCTGTACAGTTTGTTAAACTGAGTGTATCCAATCAGTGTGCTCATAATATTTATATTAGGCAATTAGTTACAGTATATTCCTTAGTGTCAAAAACCAACATATATAATCTTCATCTAAGAACAGGGCTCTGTAAACATCTCACTAACTCAACTCTGGATAATCCATCTGTAGATCAGAACCAAGTGCTAAAGTTCAAAGGTAGTCAGTGTTGTCCACCAGTCTAAATAGTCTTTTCACCTACATGAAAATGCAAAACAGAAGGTGCCTCAATACTTGTTAAACAAGAAATATATATGATGTAACACACAGAGTATGCAAGTTCAAACTTTTCATTCAACCCCCCCAAAAAAAATCATAGCTCAATATGATGGATCCAAAATTGTTCCTGTTCTTTTAAAGAGTTATGAACATTCATCCCTCCTATTTTTTATTACATTGTTACCCCAACACATTAGTTAAATGTGTTCTTTTGTATCATTTGTTATCCTGAGTATATACAATCAGATTATTCATCATATTTATGTTAGGTAGTTCCATACAGTATATTCCTAAGTGTCAAAACCAAGCAAAGCATACAGTCTTTATTTAAGAATAGGGCATACTATAGGTTTTACTTATTCATGTCTGGATAACACATCTGAAAAACAGAAAAGGGTATTAAAATCTAAATGTAGTCAGTCTTATCCACCATTCTAAATAGTCTTTTCACCTACAAGAAAATGCAACAGAGAAGGTGCCTCAATTAAGCAATAAGGCACGACATGGTGTGGTATATCATGGGATATCATCACGCCTCAGGTGGTTGGGCATGAGGCCGCAGGCTGAGTGCATCCAATTAGCCAGTGATGATATCCATGATATCTCACACCTGGATGCTTATTGCTATTAACTAACTTACAAGGGTTATGAGTAAAAATAATAATAAAAAAAAATGTTAACGTTTTGAAATGCTTTTCTTTTGGGTGGTGGAGTAGTACATTTTCATAAAGTAGTTCCTGCAGGGATCTCTGGGCAGCTGTTGTAATTGGAGTTTATGTAGTGGAGGTCTGGAGTTTGTCTCCAGTAGGTGGTGCTGCTAGTTGTTGCTCCTTATGTACATGCTGTAATGCTCTTTGTCTATTGTAGATCATCCTCCCCCCCTCCACCTCATTGCCCTGTCAGAGTTTACCTGTACATTGCTCCATTGATTTTAGATTTAAATTTGTAGTTAGCAAGTCACCACTTGCTATCCTGAGTCTCATGGGGCAGAGTGAAAAGTACTGGCCGAGCCACGCTTCATACAGGTAACACTGGACTGAAGGGGGGCAGCCATTGTACTGTGAGTTAAATGGGGGAACGTGGTATCTGCCACAAGTAGCGGGCGGGTTCATGATGCATTAGTTGTATTGCATGTTAAATGGGAAAGTGGTATCTGGCACGAGCAGCGACAGGAGAGGGCAGGTCAATGATGTGAGGTTAGTGTGGTGGTCGGCAGCTGTTGTTTTGTGTGACCGACTGTTTTTTTTTTGTTTCAGTAAATTTTCCTGCAAGCGGAGGTTGTGTTGTTGGGGTGGTTCATGCACATGCTGCTGTTGTCACATTAGGCTGTGACTTGCATTTTAAGTTAAGCGCTGCCGTTGCTGTTGGAGGAATTTTTCAAAAGTGAGAAGGCTGTTAACCAGAGGCTTTTTGAAGCCATGATGATGTAGTCCGATATCATCATGGCTTCAAAGACTTCTCAGCCAATCAGATTCATCTATTTATGATCACCAGTTCATAATTGAAGTTACATTCCTCAGCTGGAGGCCCAGACAGACCAGCAGCACCTGTTGGATGAACCCCTGCTGGAGCCATAGGTGGTTCCTCCACAGAGGGGTCGATTGTAATTACCTTGACCTCCTCTGTGGGCTGCTCTGCTCCAGTCCTTCAATTGATGGTTTGTCCTCTGTGAAAGACATAGAAAAAGGGAAAACATTATTTGTCTGTAGATGTAGTTATGTGTATGTCTACCTCTGTGGTACCAGTTGTACTGATTTTAAAAGACTGCTGCTACTACTTGCTCAGATCAAATAGCAAATGTGAGTGGAGAGCCACAGCTCAACTGAATGT